>CM024587.1:32289574-32907593 GCA_014182565.1 Eucalyptus marginata | reverse complement strand
AACTAAAAAATTATTCATTTCCCTCTAGCGTGAAATGCTTACAATTTTTTACTAATTTATCTTTGTTGGATATTACAATGAGATGGACTTGGGAGGCCAGAACCTATTTCAAACTCAAAATAATACTAAATAAAATTCAAGGATATCTCAAATCCAAGTTGAGTTTTCAAATAGGATTCTCAAAAACACCCTACTTTATCATAGGAGAGCCTAAAACTTAAGTAATTTACGTTCTTTGTATATTACGAATAAAGAAATATCGACTCACAAATAAAGTATTACCAAAGTAGTTTAGTATTCAGTAATCTGAGGCCCGAAAACCAATTATATCCTCATAGAGAAAAAATTAGACAGCACCTTCGCAATTAAAACTAGAAGTTCCAAGTGCCTTAAAGCGTGGAGGAAGACAGAGGGATCGATCTAGAAATTCTTCTAGAGAGGAACAAGAGCAATCAACGGTTACAAATAAATCGAGCGTAATTTGTTTTTGGTTATTTAAGTAGTATTTCCATGCTTAAAAAGCCTGATAAAGATGCTATATGTATAGCTTTTGTTCATCTGAAGCATCTATTTGTTTATAATTTTAGAAATTTGAATTAATTTATGTGGATTTTCAGAGGACAACTTGGAAGAGAAGCATTCATAACTTACCTGAGGATTAACGGAACAAGAGATTTGGCCATTGAGTTGATCTTTTCCTTCTTGTAGCCATCGTTATGCTAGCGGCGATCCATCTTCAAAACCATGATTGGAGGTTTCTATTTCAATTCTTTTTCCAAAGAGTTTTGACCTTTTCCGAATTTTATTCAACATCGATAATCTAAAAAATTCTTTCGAGACCGCGAATCATTTGCGATTTTTCGGTAATGGACCAAAAAAAAAAAAAAAAATTATGATATCTTCTTATTCTATAAATCTCGAAAGAAAGGCCGAACATAATTTCGTTTCCTTTAATTGAAAGAACAAGAAAGTGCACTAGTAGCATAATATCATCAAATAACTAAAGAAAAAAACAATAATTAATGACATATTTGCAAAAGATTCCTGCAGCTAAAGATGACCCATCATCACCATCCGACATCCTCTAACCTAAATTATGTGGAATATATATACACTGTACCATGCAGGAACAACTAGTTGCAACCATGATGCTACGTCCGAACCCTAGAGAACGACGCTTGTAAGGACGCGAACACGCGCCACCGCCACGTGTCACGTCGGCTCGACACCTACATAAACGTGTCGGGTTCCTTCCCCATTGATCAGACCGGTATCGCCTTTCTTTTGTTTCATCAACCTCAGGTCGGTGAGTACTCTTGAGAGAGAGAAAGAAGAGAGAGAGAGAGAGAGAAGAGAGCAGGAGATGGCGGTGGACGATGCGCACAGGGCCAGGGTGGGAGGGAGGAACATGCCGATGAGCCCGAGGGCGATGGCGGTCGGCGGGATCCTCCTGGTGGCGGCGGCAGGCTACTACGTCTTCTACAAAGATAAGAGGAACACGAGGGAGGGACGCGCCAGGGTCGGGAACGGAGTCACCACCCACGACCCGGCTTCGGATGTTCGTGCCAGGAAGTGAATATGTACGACTCGCGCGAGGGATGTCAACTTGTAATTATGCGTGTTCTGGAGTCTTGGTCGGTCCGTATGTATCGCCCTTCTTGGAGTTATGTAGATAGATGATGAATAGAAAATGGTCGAGCATTAGTTAATCCAAACTGAAAAGTACATCTTTTTCGCAATGCTTGGGATTGCGGATGATAGAGGAGCAGATTTGGATGCATGCAAGCTCATTTCGTTTTGCGGTGAAGATGTCCGAGTGATCGAGACGCTCTCCTCCGTGTCTAGATTGGAAGTTTTCGAATCTGATTTGAGTCTTTTTAAGTTTGCTATCTTCGTAGTTTTGACTTTTAGGTTTTTGAAATTAAATTAGAGAAGTGAAAATTGGAGGGTCATATAAAACTAGGTTTATATAACCTCCTAGTAGTTCTAGTGCTCTTCTCAAGTGCAGATATGTTCGGACAGGGGCGCTCCTTCGCATGCGAATTTGACAAGAAACATGACCCGTCATCCACAATACACTGCCTTAACCAAACCATGCCTCTCCTGTTCTTGCTCTTTGCCGCACCGTTTGGTCCGCCATCCCCGACGCCAAAGATCGCCTCTCCGCTTTGTCTCGCAACTCAGTCTCTCTCGCTCCAACACTCTCTCCCACATGTATCTCATCTTCTTGAAGGTGGCAGATCTGGCTCCATCTTCACGGATGGACAAGCCAGCGGCCCGGTGTTCATTGACTGAATCTATGCTAACTCTATTGATGCTAACTCCGCGGAGGATGGAGCCAACTCTGGCCAGACCTGCCTCCATCGACGACGCCCAGAGTTCCGTTCCGCAGCCATGCGCTGTCACTACTGTGGTGGATGCAAACAAACCAACCCCACTTGTCCTGGTCAGAACGATTGAAGAAAGAGAACGGGTGGCCCCTTTTGCCAAGGGGACATCCTCGGAGAACAATGCCGGGGACAGGGCGTAACCTCCGTCGGTTATGCCCTCGTTGCCTTGGTTCTTCCATATTTAGAAAAGTAGAAAGGCGTCTCGTTACCTCATTCTCATTTTCAATAAAGAAGAACCGTCAAGAAACAAGAACAGTCAAGAAAGAATTCAATGGCGTTCTTGCGATGATGATAGGCCGCTGTTCCAAGACACGTGATTCGGGGGAGGTCGACGTTACGGTAATCTCCGAAAGTCCGACCGTCGTTAATAGTCTGTCGTTGGAGAAGAGAAGATGGTACTGAATGGGGGTAGAGGAATACGAGTATTTTGATTTTTTCTCTTTCTCCTGTTTTTTCTTGGCCATTAAAATGTGTAATTATAATGGTGGTAATGATTATTCATTGGGCAGTAGCAAAACCTTTTCCTTATCTTTAATCTGGGCCGATGATATGATTAACTTCCATAATCGACTCATCCATTCAAAACAAGGGTACAAAATTGATTAATATAAGAGCATCAAAAGGAATTTAAACCCGCAATGGAATTGACCAAGTGATAAAAGCAGTTTCATGCTTTTGGACTTATGATTGTGGCTAGTTTCATCCAAATAATCGGTTAGTCACGGATAAAAATAGGGACTACTGTCGGTGAGAGAGGAGAATGCCAAGAAAGGGAAGAGGGCAGCGACCGTAAATAATATGCAGAAACCAAAGAACGTATGAAAATTGTGTATTTCAATCTTCATTGATAACTTTTACGAAAAATTATCAAACAAGTCTTAAACCATATGTAATTTTACCAATTCAATCTTAATTTTTTTTTTGGCCAGTTCAATGGGCAACATTTATAAAGTGTCAGTTGGCCAAATTTGGCTGGATAGACTGAATTGACACAATTACAAAATGTTTATAACTAAATTGATAAAAAAAATGTTTATGATTGAATTGATACAATTATAAAAGATTTAAGATTTTTTTGGTAAATTTCCCTTTATATATATGCTCAGAAAAAATATCAAGCAGTTAATTTTGATCAAAGTTGGTAACCATTTGTGAGGATAACATTTGAATCAATTTCCCTTTAAATTTCCCTTGCTGTTGTTTGAACGCTCTCCATAAAAGGGTTTTCGAAGCGCATTTTCTCTGGAGAAATGGCTGAACCCGTCGCTCCGGCTTCCCCCTCAAAATGAGAAGCGAACGGCTAAACACTGAACGATGCGCACTAAGAAGGCAAAAAGAGAAGAACAGAGCAGAGCAAAGGTCAAGCGGCCGTTCAGTAAGATTATTGTCCGAGCCGTAATTGTACGAGAGAACTCAGATTGGGCTTTCGTCATCTGTGCTTATCTGGACCGGTCTGATCCAGTCTAAGATCTGGACCTTAAGGCCTACCCAACGATGATCCAGTCTGATTCAATCCTGGCCACCGGCCACCGGCCAGTGACCCTTGCCTAGAACCTCGCTGACCATTTCCCCACCATTGCTAGCTCTTCTAACCTTTTTCTTTTAGATCATTTTATTTTAATTTAAATAAAAATTGCATTAAAAATTAGAGTTGGATCAAAACGACATTTGAGCCACGTCATCGCCACGTATTTAAAGAAATAATAATGAAAACGGAGTCAACAAAATAACTAAATTATATCAATTTGACAAATTTTATGACTCAATTGCACTTTCATAATACCTTTTACGATTTCTAATAAAAATATGCCTTAAACTTTTCCATATGACTTTTGCAAATTCATGCTTGTCCTCTAGTATTTCATGTTCGGATAGTGTCAACTTTAAGTTCTTAACAAGTTCTACCCGCTTTCACCTCGTGTTGATGATTTTGGTGTAGAGATAATGTATACAAGCAATGAAGCTGCCTCTTCCTTTGCTATAATCATCAAGAGGAGATACCAATAGTTTTAGTTTGAGATTACAAGGTGTAAATCATTCGGTAACATTAAGGGTCCGTTCGTTTCGCGGAAAACGACTTCCGAAAATGTTTTTCTGATTTTCCGGTGTTCGTTTCGGAAAACGAACTGGGCCGAAAAAATGTTTTCCATCATTGAAAAAAATAACCTTTAGTGAGGAAAACGTTTTCCACTTTTGAAAAGTGGAAAACGTTTTTCCATGACTTCTTCCTCTTACTTTTTTTTTATTAATACATTTTCATTTTATTTTTATGCTTTATTTTTTTTTTTTTTTTTTAAATTGAGTTTTTAATTTCTTTTCTTTTCTTTTTTTCTTTTATTTCTTTCCTATTCATCTTCTTCTTCTTTGGCCCGACCGCCACGGCGGGGCGCGCCGGCGACCGCGACGGCTCCCGGCGACGGCCACGGCGGCGGCGGCGACCCGGCCGGCGGCGTCCGGCGACCAGCCATGGCCGGCGACCGCCGCAAGCTGGCGCCGACGACGGCCGGCCCAGAAGCCACTAGCCGACGACCTCGCCGCCTCGCCCAGGCCGGCGAGGCTTCGCGCCTAGCCCGATCCGGGCGCCGAGACGGGCCTCGCCAGACGGCGAGGCGGAGCTCTAGCCGCCCAGGCGGGCTCGCGGCTCGCCAGATCCCGAGCGGGCGGGGCTCTGCTCGCCCGAGCTCGCCCGCGAGCTCGCCTGGACCGGGCGGAGCTCGGCTCCGATCCAGTGCGAGCCCGAGCTCGGCCGCCGATCCGACGGAGCCAGCGGCCGCCTGAGTCTCGCGGCTCGCGGTGAGCGGGCGAGATCGGCCGAGCCTCGAGCCACGGACTGCCACTGTGTGCCGACCATCGTCGGGTGGGAAGGAGGCGGGCGGAAGGAGGAGGAAGGAGGCGGCGGTGGAGGAAGGAGGAGGAGGAAGGAGGAAGGAGAAGAAAAAAAAAGAAAAAGAAAAATAAAAAGAAAAATAAAAATAAAAATTTCGATTTTAAAAAATATAAATAATTAAAAATTCATTTTTTTAAAAAAATATAAAAAATAAAATTATTTTTTGGTCAATTAAAAATTTTAAAATTCAAATTTTGATAATTTTTCTCAAACAATTAAATAAGCTAACGAACGGTGAAAAATATTTTCCACTCAAATTTTGTGTTTACGTAACACCTGGGAAAATAGCCATTTTCCTAAAACGACTTCCGTGAAAATGTTTTCCTGAATGCGATATTTTCCGTAAACGAACGGACCCTAAGTCCGAACAATGTCCTCGTCTCAAGATGCGGTGCAACTCTGTGCAACTCTATTGGCTGTGCTCTTCACATTAGAAGACTTAATTTGATTGTCGTCGTGCCCCTTTCCGTGCTAATTGTAGCCGGTCCATACCTTGTGTGCAGGCACTAGTCAGCTCGGAAACGAGTGCCCTTCCTCAAACTCTCCCACAGGAACAGCATATGGTGAATCCCAATCAGCATCGAAGACTTCTTGAAGCTGCGAAACTATGTTCTGGTCATACGTCCCGAAGCTGACACCAGCAGTAGTATAGAAATAGTCCCACAAGAGGTTGCTCGTTCCCATGTGGGCTCTCACATCACTGACAGCATACTTCCCATGGTTGACCCGAGTGCGACCAGGATACTTATTCCCAGTGCTGGTCCCATTGCTGATCGCAGCTCCAGTCGCGTTAAAACCCGGCACTATGTAGTACTTGATCTCAACTTTGCCAGAACAATTGTTGTACTTTGAAGAGGAGCAAAGGACATTGGAATAGAGGAGAGATTTCAGGTAAACGTCAGTGTTGTTTATGAAATGTGCCCAATATGCTACCAATATCTTCACTTTGGCATGCTTGGAAAAGACAACCTGAAAATTATAGTTACCTCAGAAAACATGTTCTCAGTAACAAGATATGGGAGGAAATAAAGTTGGTCAATAGAGATAAATCACAAAAAGCCAGTGTCATCAACCCATTCTGTCAGTAAGCAGTTCTTCATCACAGCGAAGGCTTTCCACATTTTCCTTCAATCATTTTGAAACCAAAGTGGCAAATGGCGAGAGCAGGAAATTCTACTGCTTACAACAAGCTAAAAGCTTTTCATTTATCTGTTCCGAGCATGCGAGATAACTCAAAAACAAGAAGCCAATGACCAGCCATCAGACCTAGTATCCACTGTTTAAATGTTCATGCAAATCACAGTCCATGTCCATAAAAAGGAAAAATGGAATCTGGTAGATGCAAGACAAAATGATTTCAAATGAAAACCATATTGACTTGTATCTGTCGATTTAGATTCACATGTACAAACAAGGGCAGCAACTGTCGCAAGAAAGGAGAATACCTCTGACACAGCAGAAGAAATGGATGACCAATAAACAGTTTGGTCAATATATTGTGATTGACCAAGCCAATCCATTGTGCTGATCCTAACGGTGCCTCCACTTCCAACTGATTTTATTGTGTAGACCCATGCCTGCTCGTCAGCCTGGTACTTGCCAAATGACAGCTGCAAGATAGAAGCTTGAAAGAGGAAATTTACGGGATCCCCCAAAAGGATCAGTAGAGCAATCGCAATGTGATTTAATCAACTTAAATGTTGAGCACCCTCAGTATTCATGAAGGAATACACACCGAAAAAGTTTACTTGCTAATATATCAGAGAGAAGACAATAGCAACTAGACTGGGTCGATTAGCTAAATTCTAATTGGGTACATAGACACTGGAACTGCGATGTGGCAAATCAACAAACTTAATAAACTAAACTTAAGATAGCTTTATGATTTCACTGATTCCGTGGGTTGTAGCATGAAACAAGAAGTTCCCATTACCGCAAAAATCAATGATCTCGGTAGTATTCATATAAGAGATCGCAATGCAAACTTGTCTGGCAAACTTGATTGCCATCACGTGTCTCAGCTTCACCTCGTGAACTCTCTTTCAAAATATAAAAATATTAACACAGAAAATTATATATAACTTTGTTTGAGTTTGAATAATTTTTTAAGAATTTTTATTATGTCCACTAACGGTGTAAAGAGTAAGTTATACATTCACTGATGGACGGTTGACCCGTGGAAAAATTAATTACAAAATTAACTTCAAACACATTTATCACATGCAATGGTGAATGTCTAACTGCTCTTTCACACAAGCGGGGGGCTACTACAGATTATTTTCCAGATTATGGCGAAGAATTAAGTGGGAGCTTTTTTCTACTTACAAAAGAAGTCAAAAACAAACAAACCATAGACTTTTAGTTGGAGAGAGAGGGACAAAGATAATGACCATATCTTTATAAAATGGAAGCACACCTACAATTTTGGCGGCATTCCAAAGTGACCTTGTAAAACATTGAAGCGCTACAATTAGGTTGCAGAGAAAAACTGGTCACTAGATATGAAATCATCGTAATACTTCACAATTGGTTCGTCATATTGTTCAATCAATTAAGTAATATGATACTTAATGCACTTGGTTGAATCACATATGGTTCTCAAGGGATAGCTGATCTATAAAATAGTTCGATTTCAGGCCATTAGTCAAGTAAAACAAGGTCGAGGAACCAAAATATATCCTACAAAGAAACGTTCATTTACATTTTCTTTTGCTAGTACGGAGGGAATCAATCTAAGAAAATCAACTTAAAGTTCAAAATCATGAAAGGTCTAAGATAATGCCAAACAGCAAAAATGCATACCCACCCAGATTTAAACTTTTATCCGTTGGTTTGTAGTTCAGGTCCACCGGAATACCTTCAAGTTCAGAAACCAAAGAGCAGGTGATGAACTCGGTATGATCTTCTCGAAGGGAATCAGTAATGAAGTGATGCGAGCGTAGAAAGTACAGACATTGGTATATCAATGCTTCCAAGACACTGAGCCTGGTTCCACTGAGAAAGTAAGACTCCTTCACTGCCAACACGTCCAGTATGGATGGGTTGCCGTGCCTTGTGCTTTTCATGGTAAGTGAGGGTACAGATAAAGGACGATATCTATCCGAATAGACCAGCAAATGTTGATCGGGAAAATAAGCTAAGTCTAGAACGAAGGAAATAACAGATGGAATTGAGAAAAAGATCGATGGTGATCTTACCAAGATGAGCAGCATAGATGAGATCTACAATGGTGTCAATGGCAGAGGAACTGCTGAAGGGATTACCTGGCCCATTGACTGTTGTACTTTTCGCCAGGAACCAGACAATCTCCTTATGCATAGAAGCTTCCAAAGCAGATATTCCGAAAGGAACACATCCTTCATTATCTGCAAGTTGCGTCAACTTAGGATTACTTCGAACTAATGCCTTGGCCATCCTTATACTTCCACACAGGACAGCATTGTGGAGGGCTGTGCGGCCATCACAATCAACCATTTCAAGTGCTTCCGGATACGGAGACAAGAGCTCAACCAAGCTCTCAAAAAATTGGTCTCGTGCACTCAAAGCAGCTATGTGAAGCAATGTTTCTGATCCGCTTGTTATTTTGGCTATCTTTGAAGCAGCATCTCGTTCGAAAAATCTTGTAGCAGATTCCCAATCGCCCTTGAATGCAGCTCCCAACAATGGTCGGTAATAGGGTCCATCCACTTCCTCTTCGGAATTTTTTGCAATAGATGCAAACTTTTCAGATCATTCAGTTAACACTTTTATGCTTGCCGACATTGAGAAATGTCCAAGAAAAGAACAATTTCATGAAAATCCACCCCAAATATTAATTTCACACTGAAAATAACTCCTTTGAGGGATAACGCACCTGAAGCACCTCCAGATTGGGAAGAAGCTGATCCAACGCTTGCTAAAACATTTTCAATATCTATAGAAGAAAGAGTGAGCACTAGGTCCTTTGCATACTTTTTTTTTCCCCTTTATTCTAGCTACGGTCAGCATTATGTTTGTTTGGTGATAAAGAAAATAAAAAGAACCATGAGAAAAAACAAGTTCAAGCATATTTGGGACTCCAACGATTGTGCCATATTCTTTCTCTGTTGGAACATGAACACGTACCTGCTGCTGGTTCTGCTCGATTTGAATTTCCCTGTTCTTCACTTGGTTGCGTCGCCATTGGGTTGCTCTCCTGGTCACAGTCTTTCAACAACAAAGTAAATGGAGAATGCAATAAGAGGCTTTCAACTTTCCTAGAAAGTGGAAGCTCCCATGTCAATCAGCTTAAGTTGCAAGGGCCTATTATACCATGTGGTTGTCGTTGATGAAAAGTCCGTCAGCGATGGAAAAATATAACTCTTGTTACATGAAAATTAATTTAAGTTAAATATGGCATAAATTCATGAACTTTGGATTTTTTATAATATTAAAAATTAAAAAATAGAGAAATTATCTGAGTTCTTTCGAGCTTGCCTCTCTCTCCTCCCTCTATTTCCACTGCTGACCGAAGTCAACTGTGGTTGGCAACGATTCTCTCACGGTGGATGGGACTCACATAAAAATGAATAGCAACTATATATTTCAAACTAATGTTTTAATTAAAAATTTATTATTATTATATTCGGAAACAGGGATTCGGACCGTAAACCCGGTCCGAACCGATAACCCGATCCACCCACTGGGATATGACCTGCTTCAAATTAAAAAAATAAATTTTTAATTCATTATTTTAATTCCTTTTTATTCTTTTATTTTTCTATTTTCTCTTCTTCTCCCTGTTCTCTCCTTCCCGAAGCACGCCTCCCCCTTGCGCTCTTCTTCACCGAAGCTCCTCACCCGAATCGACGCCACTTCGACAAGCCCTCGCCGGCGCTCAGGACACCGCCGAGCTACCACCCAGCGTCGTCCACCGAACGCCACTCGTCGGCCGACCTCCCCGCCGCCGGCCGAGAGCCACACCACGGCCAAACACCAAAAAAACAACGGCGACGATGGAAACGTGGCGGACGACTACACGGCCGACGCCCAAGGTCGCCCAACACCACTGGAACATTCCCATAGATCATGGCACGCACGGCCGACTCGGTTTCGGCCAAAAACGGGAGAATGAAAACTAGATCTCGCTAAGATTTCGTCTAACGGGTGAAGGGCGCTCACGAATCATGAGGTTTCCGGCTCAACTTCAACCGGGATTCTCGACGGGACTCTCGACAAACAAATAACGACACACACAGTAGCTGGAGAAAGGATAGTCGGGGCCGGAGCTCGTGTGAGCCGGACGACCGCGAGCCCCGGCCTGGCACGCCCGAAAACAGGGCCAAAACAGTGTCGAGGCTAACCGGAGCTTCGGCGGGGGGAAAGGAGGCACGGCGGCGCGTAGTCGGCCGCGATTCAGGAGCGGTGGGCAGCGGTCTCTCCCTCCGACTCTCTTCACTCGCTCTCGTCGTATCTCTCCCTCTCTCTAGATTTTCACCCGAAGAACCCCCCCCCCCTTCTCTCGGTCCAAACTCTTCAAAATGCTTTTATTTCGTACATTGGTGAAATAAAAATTTCTTCGCACAAATAGGTTTTAGATAATGATACATAATTAACATATACTTTTTGCATGTGACTTTATTTTATAGATAGGTTTGCATGCATCACGAGATCATTTGTATAAAAAAATTATGACGATGACGTATGTAATATACATATTTATATCCATAATATTTTTATTCATTGCCTTGATCAGTACTTTCAAAGCAGCAGAGGAAAATCTCTCTTCACTTCTCTTTTCTTCACTTCTCATTGTCAATTCAAAACACCGTCTTGCCATAATCTGAATCTAAATTGTAATGGTGCACCCTTCTTGTTAAAAAATATACATTGCCATTTGTAATTTTACCTTAAAAAATTAGAACATTGGCGTCCTCAATAAATAAAATTTTTATACATATTCAACTTGACGTGAGTATTCACAAAAGCTTAAAATCACACAGTTTTTCAAAGAAAAAAAATGAGTAACCGAATATGGAATTTACGTTGTCTCGAGAAGACTAGGAAAATGGGGAGGATAAAAAATTGAATTGAAAGTTGATCAATGAAATCAGCTCATATTTATAAAAAAAAAAAAAAAAAAAGAAATGGTATGTTTTCATGCGCATCGAGGGACAAGGACATGCCTGAAAATTTGCAATTATGTCTGAAATTATTGAGTACCTCATCTCATACTTTAACACGTGTCGCCAAAGGACGTCCTTTGTGCGACACCCGTTTGGCCTCGTATTGGACGACTTAAAGATGGCATTGAAGTCAAGGATGCTGCCATAGTTTGTAGCCCCAAGGTGGTGCACTCTTGCACCATCTCCGAAGTTCTTATGACGTCATTGCTTACATCCTCAAGAGGAAAGTCCGGGTCATGTCCACATGGATTATGACGCTTGTGAGGTATTTCGGCATGAAAAGATGGAAGAGATAGAGACAAGACATCGAGATACCAATAGCCTTTCGACTACCTACAATGGCACCCCACCATCGTTTATCGACTTTTTTTTTTTTTGTTCAGTCTCGTTATGAACTTTGGGGTTAGTTTTTCGGCAAGAGAGACTTGTAAGAGTTTTTTATTAATTGTGATTATAATTGACTGCAGGATTGATCTAATGAGGTAAGACATAAGGTTTTCTTAATAGTCGAATATAGATTTGATATTATGTAGGTCGAGTTGAGCCTGATCCATGATGAGAAGGCCCGTTCAAAATTCTATAAATAGCACTAAGATCCCTCCTCTACCCCTTATTCTTTCATGAACTTTCTTTCACCTCACATAAGGCAAGTTGTGAGTGGTGATCTCATCGAGCTAGGAACCGAGGGTCATAGAGGAGAAAAATTTGAGTGTCGGCTCGTCGTTTCAACGTTGGATCGTCGTCATTCCACATAAAGAATTATGGATTCCAAATCAGGTACGCAAATTTTTGTATTCTCTTCCTACATGTTTGGGTTTCTAGCTATGTCGATCTTGGGATGTCGTTTCGACGGCCAACATTTGATATCAGAGCCGACATAGCCTAGAACTCAAACTGTTGCTTCTGGCCCGTTTTCGGAAATTTTGCCCGTTGAAACTTGATTTTGAAAAACATATTCGGATTCTCCTCATCGAACCGAGCATTTCAGTGGGTGGCACGCCTCTGGCGGAGGCCAAATGCACCAGCGATGAGGATTTCAGATTTCACCTATACCTGGACCGTTTTGCCCATTTTTGTGAATTTTGATTTGATGAAAGTTTATTTTGAGCACATAGATGAATTCTACATGCTGAGACGAGCATTTTGGTGGGTTGTACTCGTCGAGACAAGGCCGGAAACGGCCGCACGTGCCTCCACATGTCGAGATAGAGCTCGGAGTCGGCGCCATGCACTGCCGCAAGCCCTCATGCGTGCCCACGCGTGCTCATGCGCCCGGCGCATGAAGGACTAAGGCGGTTGGTGACGTCAGCTGACGTCACCATGCCGACATGGCCACCGCCTTGCCTTGATAACATCATGGATAACATCAATCGGTGATGATGACGTCACTCCCCGGTGGGTCGACTCGACCCGGTTTGCCAACAACCCGACTCGATTTGATCGAGCGTTGATTGGATTGACCCGACCCAGTCCGACATTGGTTGACCGGTGACCAATCGAATTGCAAGTCGATCGGGCCGTTGACTGATTTGATCCGTTGATCGGTCGGACAGGTCGAACCAACTTTAGGCTGGTTTATGGGCGCCAGCAGCGTGCGCTTCATGCGTTGCTTATTCTGGCGGCGCGTGAGGGAGCATGGTATCTCCGATCAACGCGTGGCTTGGACCTTTGTGCTCATATTGATGTTCTCTACACTATTATATATTTATTTTATATGTTTGATGATTTTATGAATATGAAAATGCATATGGAACCCTAAGGTACGTGATTTTTTGGGTATTTTTGCGTATTTTTTTTTTTTAATGTATTTTTCTATGGTTCTAGAATACGTTGCGAGCTCACATATATATCATCACTTAAATATTGTGTAGAGCATTGATTCATTAATGACATGTATAAGGGTCAGCATAGGTTAATGAATAGAATAATGTGATTGGCATGACATGTGATTTTAGTGACAAATTGCCCCTGTCATCCGGTTTGAAATCACATGCATAAGGTAAATGTGGGTCATAAAGTTACATCTTTGATATGATAGAGTTTCAATGATTCAATTGGGTTGTGACCGCCAAAGTGGCACACTTGATTGGATTGGAGAAATATTGATCTCATATTGTGATGGGACGTCTCCTGCTCTAAAGCGTAGTCATACTCCCAAAGGAGGTGACTATGTGTTAGTTCATGGAGGGATGCATGTACAACATATGGTTGAGGAGTGACTGACCTTAGTGGTTCATATACCCAAAGGTGATGAATTCGCAAAAGATCAAAATATATTCTCATGAACGCTGTCATGTGGAGAGTGTGCAATTGAATATCATGTATTCTACCCAAAGGTGTAACTCTCAGAATGTGTACTTATAAAGTTTTCAAGTTACATGGTATTCACATGGTGCTAATTGCATATGCTGCTTATTATTAAGTTACATTATCTGTAATGACAACTTCATTGTGATTGAGGTTCCTACTTGTCACGCTCCGAACCTCGAGTGCGCGCGCATCCCTCAGTGGTCGACTAAATTGCGACGTTCCCAAGACACATCGCCAACTCAAACAATTCATGCACATGCGGAAGCGAAATAAACAATCCCCAGACAACAACAAACATGTGATAGAAAAGCAGGACAACCAATGACTTAAAACACACTTTTATAAACACACCAGGCCTATATACAAAGCTAGTCTATCAATTGGGGTCTAACTCAAAAAGGAAGAGTTACTAAGCCATCTAGGCACTAGACTCCTCATCCATGGGCTTCGGGGGCTCCGGGTCTATCACGACACCATCATGAGTGTCGAGATCCATCGGGTGAGTTGCTTCACATTGCCCGATCCCAACAGGAGGCCCGTCAAAACCTAGCATGAATCGATGAGGTACTAACTGAGGTAGTCCCTCATCGACCGATACCACGGACTCAACCAGCTCCCGAGTCAAGGTGGTCCTGGGAATAGGGATGAAGGTATGCTCAAAATCCATCGTTTGCGGGACCCCATACCGCACGTGATGCTCCTCCATCTAAGGACTTGAAAAGAGTTAAACTCACGAATGGGTGAGATAATGTCTCAGCAAGTCTACGCCCTAAACCCTGATTAGGAAGGAAATACACTTAGGGGCGGCCTAACCACACAACCAATGAGACTCACCTCGCCTCAATTCCTTTTTGCACGTCAATACAATTTATATAACAGATATATGTAGTAATAACACTCAACAATCGGAATGCCTCAACTTATATCTCAAACAATCACAAGGGTCCCGATTATAAGGTCAAATTATTATGGCGCGTCCCATTTTGTGCCACATAATTTGGTACCATAATCAGGCGCAATTATCTCACTCAATCACGCGTTCCAATTGATTACGGCCCCACGGGCACAGCCTACTCGACGTTCGGCGGTTTTCCGGCGTAACGAGACATCGTCTCGCCCTATCGAGCACGGCATCGTTTATCCGTCGACGGCATTCCTAAATGAGCATCGGTCCAGCCTCTACCGCGATCCAGCATCCGTTGACAATGGGCATTCCATATAGGAGCAACACCCACCTGACGCACATCGGGGGACGGGTTCTCATACCGTTCACACACACATCCAACCCCAACTAAGGACATTGTGCTTTGCACTCAAATGCCTCAATTAAAATAATGAACTTGGCCTATTTTCTTAATATTAAAAACAGCCGGTAAAATAATCGTGTGTAGGTATACGATCAGAAAAAGTGATACTCTTCCTTTTCAAAAATCTCATTATTTGATATAGTATTTAAAAACATTTTTGGCATAAAAAACCGACACCCGGTATTTTCTAATTAAAGACCAAAATTTCATAACTTTGAAATACTAACTGAAAATCAACAATGATCACTCAATTGCACAATCTAGCAATCAATTGCACAAACTAATTACACCACGACAATCAGCACGAAATTCTGACGACCAGCTATCGATATAATTTCTGGAAAATAATAAATAAGTTAAATAAATTACAAAATTAATTAAATAAATGCCTAATGAAGCCAAATACACTCATCTAACCACCTAATTGAACTTAAATAATTAATGAATTCTACTTGCAGTTATTAATGGAACAATTGTTAGAATCCAAATAAAGTAGCCAACCAAAAATCAAAACGCACAAGCTGCAAGAACTTCTAGTCATTTGGCCCCCATCTTTGGCTAGAACCGAAAGAAATAATGTATTAAGATGAACGCTCGAGGGCGAATTAAGTGATCCCACCAATTCTCACTCACACTTCTGGTATTTCCTTCAGCAAAGGCTACAAATTCAAGATCATTCTCTAACTTCCCACAAACAACACGGAATGGCAACACAAATGCCCTAGAGGAGGATGTAGGTGGTGCCAAGCAACTCCAAAATGTAACAGATATATACTCCAAGGCATATGGTTCCTTGAGTTGACCAAATACTGCAAACAGATAATGAAGTCTTGCAAAACACTTTAGATAATACTATTTATCATGAAAGGGATTTACAGAAATCTTTGGTGCTGGCTCATTCTTTATCCATCATATATTTCTAACCTACTTTAGCCTTGTGCACTCGTGAAAGAACAAAAACAACCACACACAGTTTGAATGATTCTTATTCGAGCACTCTAGCCAATATTCTACTTCATATGTAGTTTCAAGACAAAGCCTGTATAAAGAGACACCACACACCAGCCGCTAGTAGTAAATGAGCCCGAACTAACTGCTTCAAAAATGTATGTTGATCAGTTCTTGTTGAACCGTAACTAGGATGAGCCAGGTAGCTACACACCGCACTAAAAGACTAGGGACGCTTGAGCACGACATATCTCGCGTTGAGCGACATCATCAAGGCATGAAAAAGAAAAACCCTAACCGAGCTAGACTTAAAAAGCCATCATCAAACAAGGATTTCCTCCTCGAGCAAAATTCAAAAGGAAAAGGAAGTTTAGTCCGGAAGAAATCAGTCATTTACGTAGTAACGCCGAAGCATTGTTCAGCCTCCATTAATTCTGCCATGCTAAAAAAAAAAAAAAAAAAATTATCCCAACGAAGCTGCTCAGGTCCCCTCGCTCAGCTTGCGCTTTCGAACTTTAGCTTTACAAAGCTTGGCATTTACTTAGTCCTTTTTTTCCTTGATTTTTGTTCTTATTTTAGGAGAAAATACGAAAAAAAAAAACATACCCTGAAGAGGAAAGGCAAGTAAAATTTGAGGGAAAAAATGAGTATTAAGTGAGACGGGGGGGAGTATAGCTTAAAGATGCACGAGGAAAGAGGTTTCAAAGATTCAGAACGACCAGGTTCACGAGAGCAGAGTTAAAAAAAAAAAAAACAACACTTGAACAGGGGAGCAACTTTCGAGGCGTCAAACTAAAGGTCACGAGAAAATATTAGGTGGGTTTTACCCTCCACGTAGGCCAAATGTATCACCATACAAAAGTCGACACGTGACAAATTTGGGCCCACCTGTCAGCGCCCACTTCTCCGTTAACACTCCGTCCCTCTCCCCTTTACTCTCTCTCCTCCCTCCGTTTCTGCCCACACCTTTCTTTCCCTCTTCTCTCTTACTTCTCTTTTTTCGAGAAAATTTCCCTTGTTAGTCTGACACACGCAAGGGAAAAGACAAGAAAAGCAGAGAGCTCGAGAGAGAGAGGGGTGGGAAAGAAGAAAAGAAAGCGAGGGAGGCAGTCTTCTTCTTCAGTCATCTTCGACCGAGTATCCCCCAGCTATTCCACCGAGAAGACACCCAAGCTCCCGAAACACAAGAACACGACGCTCCCTCTTGGCTGCGAGTCCAGCCATGTCAGACAATCTGGAGATCCAACATCGTCGCCTCCTCTGCTCGAGATCAGTGGCCCGATGCAGTAAAGTGGCGGAGTGGGTCCACCGGGCACACACTGGCCTTCCATGATGGCTCGTATCGCTCTCTGCTCGAGCTTCTCGGAGGTGTTGACTATGATCCCGGCTGAAGTCTGCATCTTCAAGGACGATTCCAAGAAGCCCTTGTAGGCCTCATCGTAGCGATCTTGCATCGGATCTGCAACATCGGAGGGCGGTATTGGCGGTGTGCTGGGGACATCTATGGGGGTGGCAAAGTCTTTTAAGCTTTTGGCAAACTTGTCGTGAAGAGTTGGGTGAAGAGTTGGGACGTATAGGAAGAAGTTGAGGAAACCGGCCCCCGAAGTGAAGAAGTAGTAGCAGGGGATGTTGAGCTCACGCGCGACAGTGACAGCAGCGACGCAGAAGAAGTCGATGATGAGGCCGTGAACGACATGGTTCTCGGAGATAGAGGTGAGGGCGCGATGGACGTTGAGGTTGTTGAGGCGGAGGAGCTCGAGGGCGAGGGTCTCACGGTCGGGGATGTGGTGGAGAAGTCCGGGGGGAGTGTTGTGGCGGGGAAGTAGTGGAAGGCAATGGAGGGGACAATGTCGGAGATGGAAGCGATGTAGGTGGTGGTGGAGCCGGCGTCGTAAGCTTGGTTGGTGATGAGGATGTGGATGGAGAGGGAAGGGCGGTGGGTGAGGAGGAGCTTCCCGAGCTCCACCATGGAGATGAGGTGCCCGATGGCCGGTGACGGATACAGCACGATTGCTTCCTTCATTGCTTGGGATTGTTGGAATTGCCGGAATGACGATGAAGCTCTCTGACAACGAAGAGTGTTCGCATTGATCTAGAATCGGTTCTGAAGCGGCCATGAGCTGACTCGAGCTCGAGTCATGGCAAACGCAAGAAAAAAGAAAAGAGAAGTGGAGAGAGAAGAGGGGGAGAAACGGAGCGGAGGAGAGAGAGTAAATGGGAGAGAGACGGAGTTAATGGAAAGAGTGGTTACTGACAGGTGGGCCCAAATTTGCCACGTGTCGATTTTTATATGGTGATACACACTCGCCTACGTGGAGGGTAAAACCCACCCAATATTTTCTCAAAGGTCACGCGTACATCTTTTTCGCATCCCTAGATTTCATTAAATTTTTCTATTTTTTCCCCAAGCCATGCGAATCTCAGGAGTTAACTTGAGGTTCGAAGACGGTTCTCTCGTTTTATGACACGATCCACCATGAAATTCGGGGAATCGATGCCAAATTCGATCCGAGGCAACAGAGTCCGAACATGAAAATCCCGAGCAATGTCCAGATGACCGCCAGAAAAGCAAGCAAAAATCACTCAGCAGTCAGAAATCGAATGGAAATTTTTCCTCTTGAAGTCCGCCTCTTCCATGAACTAAAGAAGTTCTTCGTAAATCTCGAACGGAAGTCTTGATCATTCGATGTCCAACGCAGTTTGGGCTCAAATGATGTCAAAGATATCAAGCACGTAACCCGATCATCCCCCTCTCGCTCTTGCTCGGAGAGTTCTTCACAAAGAAGCAGCTCATAAACTCAAAAAGGCAAAGGTCTGTTCATCTTCCACGGCAGCAGAAACCACGCAAAAAAAAATCAACACGACAACCAAAAAGCTCGAAAACTCGAAAGATTCTCCGGCTGGGAAACTCACCAAACGATCCCCAAGCCTCAAGCTTTGCAGAGCGAGAGCAAGAGAGAGACGACAAGATGATAGGGAGAAATTCGAACTCAACAGAAACGCAGCATTCCACAGAAAAGTGCTTCTTCTCAGAGAGAGAGAGAAAGCGCTCGGCAAAAGCTTTGATTTCTCGCGAAACTCATGCAACAATTTACAACGAACATCAATCAATTGCAAGTAATTTGAAAATTCTAGAACTTTTTCATGTAAAAAGTCTAGAATTTCAAATTTCAAATTATCACTCAATTCTCAACGAAATTATACAAATTACATATGGTTGCACCTTAGGCTTTTGTTCTACATGTCGAGATCTTTCCAACCATATACAATTTGTATAATTTCGTTGAGAATTGAGTGAGAATTTGAAATTTGAAATTCCAGGGTTTATACATGAAAAAGTTCTGGAATTTTCAAATTTTGATGTTCGTTGTAAATCGTTGCATGAGTTTCACGAGAAATCAAAGCTTCTGCCGAGCGCTTTCTCTCTCTATGAGAAGAAGCATTTTTCTATGGAATGATGCGTTTCTGCTGAGTTTGAATTTCTCCCTATCGTCTCGTCGTCTCTCTCTCTCACTCTACAAAGCTTGAGGCTTGGGGATCGTCTGGTGAGTTTCCCAGCCGGAGAATCTTTTGAGTTTTCGAGCTTTTTGGTTGTCGTGTTGATTTTTTTTTGCGTGACCGATTTCCGCTGCTGTGGAAGATGAACAAACCTCTGCCTTTTTGAGTTTATGAGCTACTTCTCTGTGAAGAAGTCTCCGAGCAAGAGCAAGAGCGAGAGGGAGACAATCGAGTTACATGCCTGATATCTTTGACATCGTTTGAGCCCGAACCGGTTCAGACTGATTTACCCAATATGCCCGTATCTTTTCCTTTGTGTGTCCTTGGCTCGGCATCAAATTGATTGCGACCACCACATCAGAACAAAACAAAGTAAATACCAAAAATATGGAGCGAACAACTTTAAAAGGAAGAGAAACAACCCAATTTTATCGCAGTGAAATAACTGGATGACACTCAGGCACTTGGGTACGTTGGCCACGCCGGTGTCTCGTTGTACTTGCTAGAATTGGCGTCGGACATGCAGGAGCTCGCCTGGGTTGCTTTGATGTTCATTGGATTCGCTGAACGTAGTTGGATATCACTGGGATTGCTGAGTTATTGCGCTGACTCAGGCCATGGAATGGCAACAAGATGGTCTCGCCGGAACACACTGCTGGAGTTGCGGGCTTGCGATGGCTCTACACGTGACCCGAGGGGGAGGCCACGATCTGTTGTGGACGGAGCTGCGTCGGGCGCGAGGCAGGACCGGGGTCGTCTCGAGTGGATGAGCTGCTCGCGGGAGGGTCAGCAGGGATGGGATGAAAAGAGAAGACCACCCTTCCTTTTTTGTTAGCCTTATCTCCCGCTGTGCATATCTAGTGTATTGCACCATGAGTTACTATGTTCTCTCTCTCTCTCTCTCTCTCTCTCAGATTATCTAGCGCACCTCTCTGTGTTTTCTCACCATTTTTCCCTTTCTATTGCGAGCTGCCCTCCTCTCTTTCTAATCGTCCCCTCTTATACCAGAAAACTCCCACGTATTTTTGGAAGTTTTGAATCCAGGGAGACTCCTTTGGCGATGATTGGTGATCCTCTATGATTTTGGCCTTTTCCCTTCGCCATTTCCTTTTCTACTTTTACCAATATTGCCTTGAACGTGTCCACATTCATTCACCATGGACTAACTCATTCCATGAGTATTAATCTCTTGTTGATATTCCAATGATTCCTCCCAATCAGATTCGTATTCTTTCCTTTTGTTTTTATTCTTTCCTTCGATAATTGGTTTGCTTTCTAAATCCGCCGATTCTGGCCCGAAATTTAAGTTCTTGGTGCCATCATGGAGGAATCGGCGGAAAGTAAATATAAAGAGAGTGAACTCCATGATCTTGATTTCCCTCCAACATATTTGTTTCCGTTCAACTCATGGATATTCTCCATTTGCCGATCGCAATTGCCTTTCTTTACTTTCCATTTTGATCGATATTTTTACTTTTAAATTATTGATCCTATTTGCATGCTTGTCTATGGAGGGTTGGCAACAAGGAGTGATCTCCTATGCATTAGTCCTTGGGATCATAGAGAAGTCATGCGACTAAGTCATGTGCGATGATCCATGCAAATGTGAATAATGCAAGTGATATTCTTGTTTAAGGGTTGAATTCAATCCCTAAAATTTTTCATATGATAAATAACAAAAAAAAAAAAACAAAATTTAAGTGTTAACAATTGACTTTATAGTCAACTAGGTTTGCTAGCCACTGGCCAGGGCATAGCGGCACTAGCAACCCTGGCCGACCGTCGCCCACCATCGCCAACCCATTCCAACGACGGTGGGGCATTGACGGCTAGGGGCCTATCGGCCCTTGATTGATTTTGTTGTCCTTTCCCTTTTTTATATAAGTTTAGATTATTTTTTAATTTAGTTTAAATAATTTTTAGATTTAAAAATTACATTTGAACCCAAACAATATCATTTTAGCCTTATCTTTCATGTTTTAGCCACACAAATATTTTTTGTTAGCCAAGTTGGACGGAGTTAATGGAAAGACTTGACTATACAAATTTGATAAGTTTTAGAACTTGATTGCACTTATTGATAACTTTAAAACTTAATTGCACTTTTGTGACAAGTTTTAGTACCTCTAGTGCACTTTTCCTATTAAAATATTTGGAAGTGTAGGGTGCCTTGCTAAGGTTATGCTTCTTAGTACTAAGAAAAGGAGGATAGGCTTCAAGACATCTTGTTGCATGTTTGTTGGTTATGTTGAAGATAATAGTGCATTTATTGTACTAAAAAGTGATGTACTTGATAGCAATACAATGTTGAGACAAAGAATGCATAAATTTTTAGCATATTTTTCTGTTAAGAACTAATGCTATTTCTCATGCATCTCTTCATACAGATGATATTAAAGAATCAAATGACGAATTAAGGAGTAAGAGTTCAAGGAAAGAAGCTTCTTTTGAAAATGATTTTAATACTTATCTCGTTGATAATGATTTTTTTTTTTAACTTACTCTTAAGCAATTTTGCTAAAGAAAGTCATTTTTGAAAAGAAGCCATAAAAATTGAGATTGATTCTATTTGACAAATTAAAACTTAGGAATTGTTGATTTACCATCTAGTGCAAAATCGATTGGTTGTAAATGGATTTTTAAAATAAAATTTAATCCTAACGGTTTCATTTATCAATGGAACATGTAGATAATGTTCAAACTTATGGCCTATAAATATGAGACTTGATTAGAGGTGAGCACAGTTCATTCTTTTGACTTACTAAGCCATATCATAGAACCAAAATCAAAATGGTAAGATCTTTTTATTGATGGCTTACAAATATTGACAGCACCCATGTTACTTTTAGTTGAGCTAGCATGTGGTTGATATGCAAGTCTGTACCAACCGGAAAAGAAGGGAATCACGGCCTAAAAAATGAGTCATATTTTCTTCATCCCTAGTCGAAGGAAACATTCTTTAAGGCTTCGACCAGGCTTACTTTTAGTGGATAAAGATAAGAACATCGCCTACCTGTATTTTTTGTTAAGGTCGCATGTGGATAACACTCATATTCGTAGCACATCAATCGGTTGTGTGGTCAGAGAAATGGTGGAAGCATAATTCAAAAGAAATTAATGAATCCATTTGTAGCATTTTTTGTATGAAGTTGAAATTCTCACTCAAGATTTTTACTTAATATACAGTACAAAAAGAAAGTGTAAATAACAAAATAGATGCCCTTATTTCATTCACCAATTCCACCAATTCAAGCATCCATTAGATACACCAAATACTAGCCACTAGGCACGCGCCCAGTGATAAGGAAATTATTATTTTTTTTTTTTATGGGGGGAACCATTATCATAGTTGTGGGGTTCAATTTCTGCACTCCGTAAAAAGGCAAAAATAATCTGAGAATGAGATATGAAGTAGAGATAGGACAGAGGAAAAAAAAACAAATACTAACTCCCCTCGTTCAAACACTTAATACAAATCTAGTTATCTTGATAAAATACATTTGTTATGCAAGCGTCCTTGTCATTACTTTCTCGGTTAAGAAAAAGGATCATCTGTGTATCCAACAACAGGGTCATGAGTATACAACGTCTCTTGGATGAACTTATTTAATGGTGCAATGATCTTAAACCAATGCACTAAATTGGGATTAGAAAGGAAAAGCCAACCGTACAATAACAAATCCACATCACTGTCGATTACAACTTTCATCCCTATCTCTCGTGTGAACCCCCCAGCTGATATAAATGTACCTTGATAAGCTCTTCTTAGAGTCCGCATTATACTGGCTTATTCATTTTCTCACCGATTTGTTTGAGAGATGACATGAATCGCAGTTGAGTTACATGGAGATAAGCCTGTCGCGACCTAACCTTGGGTGCACTACCTAGGGTTTGGCTAATAAAATACTAAGCCTAAACTTAGCTCGAGCTCTCCCAAGTTTATTCCAATTCACAACTTAGGTTCAAGTTCTTAACATGAAAATGATTTTTCGATTAGGAGTCGCCACTAATCTATTTTTTGTGGGTCAATTAGAAACCCAAAAAAATGGTGTGTTTGTTTCACGGAAAACGTAACGTTTTTGAAGAATGTTTTCCGGGAAACCATTTTCCAAGAAAATGGTTAGTTTTCTTTTGTTTTGTGATACGTGACTGAAAGTATTTTCTGGTGTTTAGATCGCATTTGAAAAATGATTGAATGACATTTGACCTAACAATTGACAATAGTGTGCCTCTTACTTCCAAATTAATTTGTTGAGTCCATCACCTTTTTTAACTTTATAAAATTATTTTTTTTATAAAAAATTGAAATTATAATTATTTTTCATATTTCAATTTCTTTTTCTTTTTCTTTTTCTTCCTTCCTTAGCTGCGGCCGGCAAGGCAACGGCCGCCGCCGGCCGGCGACAGGCTAGGCAAGGCTCAAGCCTCGCCGGCGTCGAGCGGGGCCTAGGCCTCGCCAAATTGACGAGATCGAGCCTCGCCCGACATCGGCTAGACTCAAGCTCGCTGGCGTCAGCCTCGCCAGATTGGCGAGATCGAGCCTCACCCGACGCCAGCGAGCTCGAGGCTTGAGCTCACCGGCGTTAGGTGGGACCTCGGCCTCACCGGATTGACGAGATCGAGCCCCACCCAACACCGGCGAGCTCGATCTCGCCCGTGGCCGGTCGCTAGCCGTCGTCGTGGCCGACGGCCAGCCAAAGAAGAAGAAAAAGAAAAGAGAAAATGAATAAATATTTATTAAAAATTAAAAATTATATTTTAAAATATAAAAATAATTAAAAATTATATTTAAAATTTAAAAATTCGATTTTTTTAAAAATATCTTGAAAAGAATTATAAAAATTTAAAAATATATATTTATAAGAATAATTGTTTGTAAACCAAGCATCAAATCTAAGCTTTGGTAGATTCGGAAAACGTTTTCCGGTTCTTTCAAAGGGGAAATCATTTTTCTGAATTTATGATTTGTTAGGAAAACGTTTTCTATTAACTAGAAAACATTTTCCATTGACTCATTTTCCTGAGTGAATCAAACACCGGAAAATGAGGAAAATGTTTTCCCTGAAAATGTATTCAGCGAAACAAACACACCCAAAGAAACATGAGATTTACTTTATTTCTGCGAACTAGAGATTGTGAGTTCGGGGACTTGATTACGCTAGATTTCTCTAATGCCCTTTCAATACAATTCTCTTCTTTTTTGGAAAAATGTTTTGCAGGCAGTTTGAATTGATTTTAATTTACTTCCCTAACATGTGAAGTGATCATGCGAGTGCACAAACTATCAATTTAATACCCTAGAAAGTAATGAATAAATTACGAGACTTACCTCGTAGCAACGAAAGCATCTGCACCCACCCACGCATGGTCGCGCTGGTGAGGCTTGCTTCCTGAATTTGGGATCTAGGTCAGGGGTTCAACTCCCAAGACGGTTCCATGATTTAAGTAGGGGCCTCGGCAGTGGGTTGCTAGGCCAGACTCCCCCAAGATATAGTCGGTGATGTGCTCCCGAAGGTGAGCTAGGCCGGACCTCGGCAAAAAAAAAAACGAAAACATTTGCAATGTTAGCTCAAAATTCACATCAAAAGCCTAGATATGATTCCTAATTAACATGCAATCACTTAATATTTTTTAGGATTTTCTCTTGTTTAATGAAATTTAAGCTATATGTCATGTGATTTAACTAAATGGCCTAATTCTAATGATGGGCAATTTCTAATGAAATGGACCTAGTAACAATTACTAAATAACATGCATTTCATGAACCTAATTATATATGACATGCGCATGATATTTTTGTATTTTTTTTTATAAAAATTCGTAATTAAAAATTACTAACAATAAAAATCTAACTAAGTGAGATATTATCTATTTACGTTAGGGAATAGACTAATTTGAATCATATCTTAACTTAGAAATTTATCTCCACATGCGATTTAATTCCAATATATTATCTAACCTAGATACCATCTAAACATGTATTCTAATATAATTAGGAAGGTATCTAATTATTCTATCATGCAATTCTATCTAGGAAATAAATTGTAATCTACATTATATGCAAATGCAACCATTTTTTGTATTTTTTGGGATAAATAAAGCAATTAAAGCAAGATAAGCACCAAATCATTCACAGTCATCAAAGACATTATCCATTGTTCGAATTAGGAAACAAAATCTAATCAACTTGATTATTTCGCTAATAAAATCGATAAATTGATCTTAAGACTTAAAGATCAAAATATCAATTTTATTCCCACGTGATTAATTATTCCATCTAAAGCCTTATAGATGAAATAAAAAATCGACATGCAGTTGCGCCTTAGGCAATAAATCCTAATTGGAAATACGCCTATCATTCAAATATGCACGTAAAATATTGAAAATCATATATTATGCAATAAAATATCTAAATCAAATTTAAATAAGATAATTACCTAATTCTACAAATAATATTGCCCAATTTGAATAGAATGGAATCCGTTCAACGGATGATCGGCGGTGACGATCAGCTTCTTGGCGGCGTCAATAGTGATGGTTCGCGAATGATCAACGAGATCATGTAGGGACTCGCGACTAGGGACAGTAGTTGGTGGCACAAAGTCTTGGCCTCGTCGAGCAATGATTAGACTTCGTTGAGGATTGCTTGCTAGACAAAAGTCTCGCTTGGAATTGTTGGGACTTAGAGCGTCGAGCTTGTGGCACGTCTAAACAGCAGCTTTGGTGCTGCAACGGCAGGCGGCATGGATCACGGGATGGACCAGCTGCGGATCGTCAAACTACTCGTGGCGTCGAAGGGTTGAGGTGCGCGGCCATCGGAGTTGCAGCATTGTCGGGCAGGTTGTGGTGTCGGGATGGTTTCAGCGAGCAATGAGTCGCAAACATTGGCGACGAGAGCAAGTGTGGCGGCACTCGAGGCTACAACGGCGGCACCGATGGAGTTGAAGCTTGGATGGTGTCGTGAATGGCAAGAGTCGGGACTTGCAGACGGCTAAAGAAGATGACCCCTCGCAACTTCTCCTCTTTCTTCTCTTTTTTTATTTTTTTCTCTAACTTTTGCTTTCTCTCTTTTTGCTCACGTCCCTTCTTTTCTTTTCACCCTACACTCTCTCTATTTTTCTTGACTTTTCCTTTGTGTGTGTCAGGCAACTTTTTGACCTCCCCTTTTTCGTGAATGAACGGGCTGCTTTTCAGAATTGTGGCGCCCCTCCTTTTATATGCAAAGGAACAATGCCCATCAAAGAAAGAAATCCCATGGCGTGGCCGAGGACACGATTTTGTTTTCTTCTAATTGCGGATTTTTTCTTGGATGAATATGTATTCTTTTCTTTTCTTCTTCAACCGAATATTTCTTCTTTGCAGGGATATATCTTTTCTTTGCAAATCCATGTGCCCACACGACGTGCCCAACATTCCCTTCTCATGCTAGATCTCACCGCGAATGAATATATGCACAAATATTTGATGAAGATATTTATTCCCTCTTGTTTTATTTCTTATTTTAAATAAAGATATATTGCATCAAGGAATCGAATATCCTTAAGCTCATTCGTTGACGTCCATTCACCATCGATGATCCAATGCGAATGCAATAAGAAAATAAATTCATCTAAAATTATATGTTATGCAATCATATTTTTTTTTAGGACTTAAAAATTAATCCATAATTTTATATATAATGATTAAAAGATTGGGTCGCCAAAATTTATGTGTCAACAGCTGCCGCTCTTTGAAGGTGAGCTTGCAGGGGTTGCATTCAAAGACAAATTGAAACATAAATTTTGACCATATAAATGCAATGTGACGAATTTTTTTGTGGGGATATGTGTTTTGATGAACCCATTTCCAAAATATGATACAAATGCTAATATAGAAATAGAAAATGTACCTTTGGTAAATTACGTAAGGACTTGAGAAAGTAAACCTAGATACAGAGGGATTTTGTAAATCACGGGGTGCAAAAGCTCGCCGTGCAAGAGACTCTGAACTATAGAATCTCACCAAATTAATAAGGCGACTCTGGACTACGAAGGCTTGCTAGACCGATGGAAAGAAACTCTGGGCAACGGAAGCATGCCATGTCGATGAAAGAGATTTCGGGCTACAGAAGCACACCGTGTCGGTTAAGAGGAACTTTGGGCTATGGAAGCACACCAATTTGATAGGGGGACTCTAGGCTACAAAAGCACGCCATGTCGATGAAAAGGACTCCGAATTACGGAAGCATGTCAAGTTATGAACTTCCAGCTACGGGAGCATGCTGTGTCAATTAAGAGAGACATCGGGTTATGAAAGTGACTCTGGGATACAAAAGCACACCGGGTCAATATAAAGGAAATCCGGGCAACGGAAGCGCGCCGTGCCAATCAAAAGGAACATCGGGCTATAGAAGCACACCAAGTCGATGAAAAATACTCTAGGCTACGGAAGCACGTCAGGTCAATATAAAGAAACTCCGAGCTATAGAAGCACGCCAGTTTGCTAGGGAGATCTCGGGCTATGGAAGTACGCCGTGTCGATTACTTATAAAATAAGTAACTTGAACATGAGATATTACTCAGTTTTCAAGGAAATATTATCTATCAAACATGATTAGATCAAAAACTAGTACGCATTCATCAAAAAGGTAGACAATCTAAGCTACTGCACATTTCAAAGTTCAGTGAGGTTTTCATCAATTCAATCAAAGTTTATGCATAATGACTTTACCATATTTGCATCACCCAAATTTCAATAGGAGAGAATTGTCGTTCAAGACAATGATGTGGATTTCTTAAGAATACTAAATGAGAGACTTTCAATTAGAAAAGACTTTCACTCACTCTCATTCAGAATGGCTATTTTAGGATAATCACTCCATCTCACTATCATCATACCAACAAGGGTCTGAGTATTCTTGCAAGCAATACGGCCTTACCAATCTGAGAGGTCTTTAATAAGGACCGTAATGTGAGCTTGGTTAATGGCTTAAAAAATGGACTCTTTGAGTCAAGGCAATTGAAAGAATAATTATGTAATTATCTCTAGGTTTACAAGTCAAGAACCCTGCAAAATGAGAAAGAAATAATCTTACTCGCACTTCTTCGAGCGATGCTTATAAACATATGAACTCATATGTTAATTCAAGTGCCATAATCTGAAGAAACTTTGTAAGGGACGTAACTTGATTCATTGGTGAGTAACAAAAGGATTGTTAGGCTCAAAATGTGCTTAGGGGGGTTAGAGTTGGTGATCATCTTGACATTGCAACGAAATTTCTTCTTCACTATCAAAGATTTTCTTCGTATCAAAATTCCATTGATTGTAACATCTTGGCATTTGAGTTCTTTATGTATCGCCTCACTGGGGATACGACTTTCTACAACCAATGTTTGATTTTTCTCTTAGGGCATTGGCTTTACTTTTACCAAGCACACTACTTTTTCATACCCCATGTTCATCGCACTTATCCATATTTTGGTTTCTCACAAAGTCTTCATCTTCTATTGGCGTTCTAGACCAAGCTACTTAAATGGCTGTCTTTTTCCTTGCCCTAGTGTGAGGGATGATCATCAACTAGGTTTAATATGAAATGAATTCGTAAGCTCAAGTGAGCTAAGCAATAGATATAAGTGTATAAGATGGAGAAAGAAATGCTCTTCATGATTTTAAGGCACTTAAATTATCATATGAGTTCAATGTAATAGCACGACTTGAAGATTGATGCAAGTGAGAGCAAAAAATGTCTTTCCATTTTTCTCACCTCATGATGCCATCTTACCTCCAATTTGCCCCGATGTGTGGTGGTTCTTGACATGGGTAATTAGAAAAGAAATTCCACAAGTGTAGGGGGTTCAAATGGGTTAAGTAATGGATCACCTGTAGTGTTTGGGATAGAGAAATGTACTTCCCCCTCTTCACTTTAGCCATTGTACCTTTCACAATAAAACTCTTTACCTTGTAGATATGGAACTTCCTACACTCATCTCACAAGTGTATAAGTAGGGAACTATGTATAGGTTAGAGTTTGCCTTTCGTTATCCTGAGACGTCTCATTTAACATACTCAATCCATTCCACATCAGTCATTAAATTGGTTCATCTTAACATTCTTTACTGGAATTAGTGGACTAAATATGTAAAAGTCACCGTGCAAAATCATTTTCAAAAGAGCTCAATTACTTCAAGCATGAAAAACTTCGTGACTTTAGTACACAAATGTTTTCATTAGCATGATTTTGAGCATTCATTCAAGAAATTATCCCACGAAGGGATCATCTCAGCAATGGGTGTTCTTGGATTGCCCCTATTGAAAGAGAACAAACACACTAATTGATCAATCAAGACTGAAAATACGATCTTCAGTTTGATAGACGCTCCATTCTTACTTTTGTCCCTACATAAGATAACGTGCATGAATAGGGTTCTATGCAATGAAAAATGAGAGATAAATTTCAATTAGGCACCAAAGCACCTGTTTAGTTAGTCCACTATCACCATTAGAATTTGACATGCCCCTCGGTTCGTCATCCACAAGGAAAAAATGGAAATAATGGTGTTTCCAAAATTGATTAAATTCAAGAATGAGATACACTTTTTTTCTCCAAAATGGGTGATCCTCTCTTCACTTGCCCCCACCTTGTTTCATCAATGCATAAGGAAAATAGGTGCATCAAGCATGGAGTTGAGAAGGGTCGAACACTCCTTTTGCTCCTCTCGGGGTTAATATCTCGAACAAGTAGTAATGAGAGTTGCCCCACATCTATTTTTTCCATTGAAAGCGCGCTCTAAGCCAGTTGATCATCGGTTAAACCAAAGATTTTATTATCATTGAAACTTGATATGCTATTTTCATATATCCCTTGTCATAACAAGTTATAGAATTATGTTCTGAGACAAGAAGTAAATGAGTCAGACAAACAAACGGGTTTAATCTGCTACAAGCTTTAGGAAATTGCTTCTAACAATGAAATGCTTTTGTTTTCGAAAAAGTTTTTGGGAGGAAACATAAGAAAGTCCAGCCCTCAGGGTTTCTCCGTGGATGATATTTTTTCATGGTTGGATATCGTCGTTGGACTAGTTTAGTATACCCCATCATGCCCTCAAAATTGGAAATAAACTTGTAATTTCATAGAATCAAATGAATTACATTATTGGAATGGAAAATACAAACAAGCAAATTTTAGAAACGAAAGCAATAATTGAAACTTCAGAAAGCAGGAAATCCTAAAAAAAAAAAAATTGAAATCCTAAAAAGCATTAAAAAAAAAAAAAAAAAAAAAAGACTCCTTCGTAGAAGAGTGTAAAGATAAGAACTTCTTCTCGAATGGAAGTCCCGATCATTCGGTGTCCAACATAGTTTGGGCTCAAATGACGTCAAAGATATTAGGCACATAACCCGATCATCTTCCTCTCGCTCGAGAGAGTTCTTCACGAGAAGCAGCTCATAAACTAAAAAGGCAGAGGTATGTTCATCTTCCACGGCAGCAGAAGCCGGTCACAAAAAAAAAACCAACACGACAACAAAAAGCTCGAAAAATCGAAAGATTCTCCAGCCGGGAAACTCACCCAGGACAATCCCCAAGCCTCCAGCTTTGCAGAGCGAGAGAGAGAGAGACGACGAGATGATAGGGAGAAATTCAAACTCAGCAAGAAACGCAACATTCCACAGAAAAATGCTTTTCTCAAAGAGAGAGAAAGCACTCGGTCGGCTTTGATTTCTCACAAAACTCATTGATTTGAACTCAGTAATTTGAAAATTCTAGACTTTTTATGTATAAACCCTAAAATTTCAAATTTAAAATTCTCACTTAATTGTCAACAAAATTATACAAATTATATATGGTTGGACCTTAGGCTTTTGTTCTGGATCTTTATACATTTGTAAAAGTTCTAGAATTTTAAATTTTCAAATTACTTGCAATTGATTGATTGATGTTCGTTGTAAATCGTTGCATGAGTTTCGTGAGAAATTAAAGCTTATGCCGAGCGCTTTCTCTCTCTCCGAGAAGAAGCATTTTTCTGTAGAATGCTGCGTTTCTGCTGAGTTTGAATTTCTCCCTATCGTCTCATCATCTCTCTCTCACTCTGCAAAGCTTGAGGCTTGGGGATCGTCTGATGAGTTTCCCGGCCGGAGAATCTTTCGAGTTTTCGAGTTTTTTTGGTTGTTGTGTTGGTTTTTTTGCGTGACCGGTTTCCGCTGCCATGGAAGATGAACATACCTCTGCCTTTTTGAGTGTATGAGCTGCTTCTCTGTAAAGAACTCTCCGAGCGAGAGCAATAGTGAGAGGGAGATGATCGGGTTACGTGCTTGATATCTTTGACGTCGTTTGAGCCCAAACCGGTTTAGACCGATTTACCCAATGCGCCTGTATCTTTTCCTTTGTGTGTCCTTGTGCTCGGCATCAAATTGATTGCGACCACCACATTAGAACAAAACAAAGTAAATACCAAAAATATTGAGCGAACAACTTTAAAAGGAAGAGAAACAACCCAATTTTATCGCAGTGAAATAACTGGATGGCACTCAGGCACTTGGGTACGTTGGCCACGCCGGTGTCTCGCTGTACTTGCTAGAATTGGCGTCGGACATGCAGGAGCTCGCCTGGGTTGCTTTGATGTTCACTGGATTCGCTGAACGTTGTTGGATATCACTGGGATTGCTGATTTATTGTGCTGACTCGGGCCATGGAATGGCAACAAGATGGTCTCGCCGGAACACACTACTGGAGTTGCGGGCTTGCGATGTCTCTACACGTGACCCGAGGGGGAGGCCACGATCTGTTTTGGATGGAGCTGCGTCGGGCGCGAGGCAGGACCGGGGTCGTCTCGAGTGGATGAGCTGCTCGCGGGAGGGTCTGCAGGGATGGGATGAAAAGAGAAGACCACCCTTCCTTTTTGGTTAGCCTTGTCTCCCGTGTGCATATCTAGTGTATTGCACCGTGAGTTACTATGTTGCACTAATGGAAGCCTTTCCGAAGCCTCTCCACACTCTCTCTCCCTCTCTCCTTTCCCAGACCGTCTGTTCCATCTCTCTCTCTCTCTCTCTCTCTGAGATTATCTATCGCACCTCTCTGTGTTTTCTCACCATTTTTTCCTTTCTATTGCGAGCTGCCCTCCTCTCTTTCTAATCGTCCACTCTTATACCAGAAAACTCCCACGTATTTTTGGAAGTTTTAAATCCAAGGAGACTCCTTTGGCGATTGGTGATCCTCTATGATTTTGGCCTTTTCCCTTCGCCATTTCCTTTTCTACTTTTACCAATATTGCCTTGAACGTGTCCACATTCATTCACCATCGGCTAACTCATTCCATGAGTATTAATCTCTTGTTGATATTCCAATGATTCCTCCCAATCAGATTCGTATTTTTTCCTTTTGTTTTTATTCTTTCCTTCGATAATTGGTTTGCTTTCTAAATCCGCCGATTCTGGCCCGAAATTTAAGATCTTGGAGGTGCCATCATGGAGGAATCGGCGGAAAGTAAATATCAAGAGAGTGAACTCCATGATCTTGATTTCCCTCCAACATATTTGTTTCCGTTCAACTCATGGATATTCTCCATTTGCCGATCGCAATTGCCTTTCTTTACTTTTAAATTATTGATCGATATTTGTAAGAGACGATCCTATGCATGCTTGTCTGTGGAGGGTTGGGCGACAAAGAGTGATCTCAGTCCCTGGTGGATCATAGAGAAGTCATGTGACTAAGTCATGTGCGATGATCCATGCAAATGTGAATAATGCAGAGTGATATTTTTGTTTAGGGGTTGAATTCAATCCCTGAAATTTTTCATACGATAAATAACAAAAAAAAAACAAAATTTAAGTGTTAACAATTGACTTTATAGTTAACTAGGTTTGCTAGCCACTAGCCGGGGCATAGCGGCACTAGCAACCTGGCCGGCCAACCGTCTTCCACCATCGCCAACCCATTCCAACGACGGTGGGGCATTGATGGCTAGGGGCCTATGGGCCCTTGATTGATTTTGTTGTCCTTCCCCTTTTTAATATAAGTTTAGATAATTTTTTTAATTTAGTTTAAATAATTTTTAGATTTAAAAATTAGATTTGAACCCAAACAATATCATTTTAGCCTTATCTTTCATGTTTTAGCCACACCAATATTTTTCGTTAGCCAAGTTGGACGGAGTTAATGGAAAGACTTGACTATACAAATTTGATAAGTTTTAGAACTTGATTGTACTTATTGATAACTTTAAAACATAATTGCATTTTTGTGACAAATTTTAGAACTTTTAGTGCACTTTTCCTATTAAAATATTTGGAAGTGTAGGGTGCCTTGCTAAGGTTATGCTTCTTAGTACTAAGAAAAGGAGGATAGGCTTCAAGACATCTTGTTGCATGTTTGTTGGTTATGTTGAAGATAATAGTGCATTTCTTGTACTAAAAAGTGATGTGCTTGATAGCAATACAATGTCGAGAAATAAGGCATAAATTTTTAGCATATTTTTCTGTTAAGAGCTAATGCTATTTCTCATGCATCTCTTCATACAAATGATATTAAAGAATCGAATGATGAATTAAGGAGTAAAAGTTCAAGGAAAGAAACTTCTTTTGAAAATGATTTTAATACTTAACTCGTTGATAATGATTTTTTTTAACTTACTCTTAAGCAATTTTGCTAAAGAAAGTCATTTTTGAAAAGAAGCCATAAAAATTGAGATTGATTCTATTTGACAAATTAAAACTTAGGAATTGTTGATTTACCATCAGGTGCAAAATCGATTGGTTGTAAATGGATTTTTAAAAGAAAATTTAATCTTAACGTTTCATTTATCAATGGAACATGTAGATAATGTTCAAACATATGGCCTATTAATATGAGACTTGATTAGAGGTGAGCACAGTTCATTCTTTTGACTTACTAAGGCATATCTTAGAACCAAAATCAAAAGGGTAAGATCTTTTTATCGAACCTGAAACTAGATGGGAAGTTGGGGATGGACAGAGAATCGGGATTAGAGAAGATACATGGCTACCTTCAGGAAAACTCATAGGCCCAGCAAATCGTGACGATCCAATTGTGGTGGCTGAATTAATTGATCATAAATCAAAGGAATGGGATACTCGACGAGTAAATGATCTGTTTGAGGAAAGTGTAGTTAAAGAGATTCTAGCTACCCCTCTTAGCTTGAATCCCCATCCAGATAAGCTTGTGGGGACAGCCAATAGCTCGGGTTCCTATAATGTGAAGAGCGGCTATAACATAATACATAACAGGGTAGAACTCCCCACTAAAAATGCCCTGTCCTCATCCTACCAAACTCCAAAGTCGTTATGGAATGAAATATGGAAGCTCTAGACTTTTCCCAAAATTTGTTTATTACTATGGAATTTATGCGGCAATACTCTCCCGACAAAGGAAAACTTATATAAAAGGCAAATGCTACCTGATCCAACCTGTCAAATTTGTGGCCAAGCACCAGAAACAACAGAGCACATTTTCCTCCTCTATGATTGGACAAAGATCATATGTTAGCCCTTGACTTTCAAGCCGACACATCTCCAGAATGTATTACTCGAATTGACAAGTGGATTTTCAAAAATCTCACCTTCAGAACTGAACCAAACTCGAAAGCCCTCTTTGCTGGTGTTCTATGGCAGATCCGGAAGATCAGCAATGCATCGATCTTCCAAGGAAGGAAGCCCGACCCAACGGTCTTTCAAGAAGAAGCCGGCATCACTGCAGCACTTTACACAAAGTGGAACCTTAGGGGAAAGAGTGGAAGCAGATGGTCAACGGCAGCTCCAAATAACTCGACGAAATGGAACCCACCTTCTACAAATGAGCTGAAGATTAATGTTGATTGTTCCTTGTGCAGCTCGACAATGGTTGGATCGGTCGCCGGGGTGTGCAGGAATGATGCCGGCCTCCTTGTTTATGGCTTTACCAAGCGGATCCATGCTCCATCCGCATGGGTTGCCGAAGCCCTAGCTATGAGAGAAGCGGTACTTTGGGTGAAGAAAAACATAGATACATGAATTGAACTAAACCAGCAGCTTAAGGGGAGAATTGATTTGCACGTGCTCATATCTTCAGATAACTTATCACTTGCACATAGCTTATCAGGCCTAGAGGAACCTCCTTGGCTGGCCCAATCCATCGTTGCTGATTGCAAGGGAATAATGGCCTAGTTTAGTGGAGTTTCAGTCATCTACGAGCCGAGAGATACCAACAAGGCCGCGGATTGGGTCGCTAAAGCTCACCGAGCCAACTCTCTTCCTAGTAATTGGATTTCTAATCCTCCTCGTCTCTATATTTAATCCTATGTTTAGACTCTCCAACTAATGGTGCCCCTTTAGTGGGCTAGCAATGAAAGTTACTATCTTTTTGCAAAAAAAAAAAAAAAAAAAGAAGAAGTATTCTCATACCAGTAGATTCAGACAAATGTTAAGTAATTGAGTTAAACTAAAAAATTATTCATTTCCCTCTAGCGTAAAATGCTTACAATTTTTTACTAATTTATCTTAGTTGGATATTACAATGAGGTGGACTTGGGAGGTCGGATCCTATTTTAAACTCAAAATAATACAAAAAAAAATTCAAGCATGTATTAAATCCAAGTTGAGTTTTCAAATAGGATTCTCAAAAGCACCCTACTTTATCATACGAGAGCCTAAAACTTAATCAATTTACATTTTTTGTATATTATGAACAAAGAAATATCGACTCACAAATAAATTATTACCAAAGTAGTTTAGTATTCAGTAATCTGAGGCCCGAAAACCAATTATATCCTCATAGAGAAAAAATTAGACAGCACCTTTGCAAATAAAACTAGAAGTTCCAAATGACGGTGCTTTAAAGCGTGGAGGAAGAGATAGGGATCGATCCAGAAATTATTTTAGAAAGGAACAAAAGCAATCAGGGGTTCCAAATAAATCGAGCGTAATTTGTTTTTAGTTATTTAAGTAGTATTTCCATGCTTAAAAAAGCCTGATAAAGATAAAATATGTATAGCTTTTTGTTCATCTAAAGCGTCTATTCGTTTATAATTTTAGAACTTTGAATTATTTTTGTTGATTTCAGAGGGCAACTCGAAAGGAAGCATTGAAAACTTACCTGAGGATTAGCATAACAAGAGATTTGGCCACTGGACTGATTTTTCCTCTTTTAGCCATTGTTACGCTAGCGGCGATTCATTTCAAAACCATGATTAGAGCTTTCTATTTCAATTCCTTTTCCATGGAGTTTTGACTTTTCCCGAATTTTATTCAGCATCGATAATCTAAAAAATTCTCTTGAGACGGCGAATCATTTGCGATTTTTTGGAAATGGACCAAAAAATAAAAAAATTATGATATCTTCCCATTCTGTAAATCTCGAAAGAAAGGCCGAACATAGTTTCGTTTCCTTTAATTGAAAGAACAAGAAAGTGCTCTATTAGCATAATATCATCAAATAACTAAAGAAAAGAAAACAATAATTAATGACATATTTGCAAAAGATTCCTGCAGCTAAAGATGACCCATCATCACCATCCGACATCCATTCAACCTAAATTACGTGGAATAGATATGCACTGTACCATGCAAAAACAACTAGTTGCAACCATGATGCTACGTCCGAACCCTAGAGAACGACGCGTGTAAGGACGCGAACACGCGCCGCCGCCACGTGTCACGTCAGCTCGACACCTACATAAACGTGTCGGGTTCCTTCCCCATTGATCGGACCGGTATCGCCTTTCTTTCGTTTCATCAACCTCAGATCGGTGAGTACTCTTGAGAGGGAGGGAGAGAGAGCAGGAGATGGCGGTGGACGATGCGCACAGGGCCAGGGCGGGAGGGAGGAACATGCCGATGAGCCCGGGGGCGATGGCGGTCGGCGGGATCCTCCTGGTGGCGGCGGCGGGCTACTACGTCTTCTACAAAGATAAGAGGAACACGAGGGAGGGACGCGCCAGGGTCGGGAACGGAGTCACCACCCACGACCCGCCTTCGGATGTTCGTGCCAGGAAGTGAATATGTACGACTCGCACGAGGGATGTCAACTTGTAATTATGCGTGTTCTGGAGTCTAGGTCGGTCTGTATGTATCGCCCTTTTTGGAGTTACGTTGACAGACGTTGAATAGAAAATGGTCGAGCATTAGTTAATCCAAACAGAAAAGTACAGCTTTTCGCTATGCTTGGGATTACGGATGATAGAGGAGCAGGTTTGGATGCATGCAAGCTCATTTCGTTTTGCGATGAAGATGTCCGAGTGATCGAGACGCTCTCCTCCGAGTCTAGATTGGAAGTTTTCGAATCTGATCGAGTCTTTTTAAGTTTGCTATCTTCGTTGTTTTGACTTTTAGGCTTTTGAAAGTAAATTAGAGAAGTGAAAAGTGGAGGGTCATATACAACTAGGTTTATATAATCTTCTAGTAGTTGTAGTGCTCTTCTCAAGTACAGATGTGTTCGGACAGGGCGTTCCTTCGCATGCGAATTTAACACGAAACATGACCCGTCCTCCACAATACACTGCCTTAACCAAACCATGCCTCTCCTGTTCTTGCTCTTTGCCGCACGATTTGGTCCGCCATCCCTGACGCCGAAGATCATCTCTCGGCTTTGTCTTGCAGCTCGGTCTCTCTCGTTCCAACACTCTCCCTCTCTTGATCCCACATGTATCTCATCTTCTTGAAGGTGGCAGATCTGGCTCCATCTTCACGGATGGACAATCCAGCGGCCCGGTGTTCACTGACTGAATCGATGCTAACTCTATTGATGCTAACTCCGCGGAGGATGGAGCCAACTCTGGCCAGACCTGCCTCCATCGACGACGCCCAGAGTTCCGTTCCGCAGCCATGTGCTGTCACTACTGTGGTGGATGCAAACAAACTAACCCCACTTGTCCTGGTCAGAACGATTGAAGAAAGAGAACGGGTGGCCCCTTTTGCCAAGGGGACATCCTCGGAGAACAATGCCGGGGACAGGGCGTAACCTCCGTCGGTTATGCCCTCGTTGCCTTGGTTCTTCCATATTTAGAAAAGTAGAGAATTGCTTCTTTACCTCATTCCCACTTTCGATAAAGAAGAACCGTCAAGAAACAAGAACAGTCAAGAAAGAATTCAATGGCGTTCTTGCGATAATGCTAGGCCGCTGTTCCAAGACACGTGATTCGGGCGAGGTCGACTTTATGGTAATCTCCGAAAGTCCGACCGTCGTTAATAGTCTGTCGTTGGAGAAGAGAAGATGGTACTGAATGGGGGTAGAGGAATACGAGTATTTTGATTTTTTCTCTTTCTCCTGTTTTTCTTGGCCATTAAAATGTGTAATTATAATGGTGGGAATGATTATTCATTGGGCAGTAGCAAAACCTTTTCCTTATCTTTAATCTGGGCCGATGATATGATTAACTTCCATAATCGACTCATCCATTCAAAACAAGGGTACAAAATTGATTAATATAAGAGCATCAAAAGGAATTTAAACCCGCAATGGAATTGACCAAGTGATAAAAGCAGTTTCATGCTTTTGGACTTATGATTGTGGCTAGTTTCATCCAAATAATCGGTTAGTCACGGATAAAAATAGGGACTACTGTCGGTGAGAGAGGAGAATGCCGAAAAAGGGAAGAGGGCAGCGACCGTAAATAATATGCAGAAACCAAGGAACATATGAAAATTGTGTATTTTAATTATCATCGATAACCTTTACATATAGGGAAAATTATCAAAAAAGTCTTAAACTTTTTATAAACCAATTATGTAATTTTTTTTTTTACAATTCAATTCAGTCTTAATGTTGCCCAAATTTTTTGGCCAGTTCAATGGGCAACGTTTGATAAAATAAATATTTATGATTTTTTTAATCGATTTTACTAATTTGGCTCTCATAGACCGCCTCAATTGAGGCGTGGAGTCAAAGACAATTACAAAATGTTTATAACTAAATTGATAACAAAATGTTTATAACTAAATTGATTTTTAAAAAAAAATGTTTATGATTGAATTGATACAATTATAAAAGATTTAAGATTTTTTTGATAAATTTCCCTTTATATATATGCTCAGAAAAATATCAAGCAGTTAATTTTGATCAAAGTTGGTAACCATTTGTGAGGATAACATTTGAATCAATTTCCCTTTAAATCTCCCTTGTTGTTGTTTGAACGCTCTATAAAAGGGTTTTCGAAGGGCGTTTTCTCTTGAGCAATGGCTGAACCCGGCGCTCCGGCCTCCCCCTCAAAATGAGAAGCGAACGGCTAAACACTGAACGATGTGCACTGAGAAGGCAAGAAGAGAAGAACAAAGCAAAGTAAAGATCAAGCGGCCGTTCAGTAAGATTATTGTCCGAGCCGTAATTGTACGAGAGAACTCAGATTGGGCTTTCGTCATCTGTGCTTATCTGATCGTCATCTGTGCTTATCTGGACCGGTCTGATCCAGTCTAAGATCTGGATCATAAGGCCTACCCAACGATGATCCAGTCTGATTCAATCCTGGCCACCGGCCACCGGCCAGTGACCCTTGCCTAGAATCTCGCTGACCATTTTCCCACCATTGCTAGCCCTTCTAACCTTTTTCTTTTAGATCATTTCATTTTAATTTAAATCAAAATTGCATTAAAAATTAGAGTTGGATCAAAACGACATTTGAGCCACGTCATCGCCACGTATTTAAAGAAAATAATAATGAAAACAGAGTCAACAAAATAACTCAATTACATCAATTTGACAAGTTTTGGAACTTTATTATACTTTTTACGAGTTTTATGACTCAGTTTCACTTTCCTGATGAGTTTTAGGACTTCTGGTAAAAATATGCCTTCAACTTTTCCATATGACTTCTGCAAATTCATGCTTGTCCTCTAGTATTTCATGTTTGGCTAGTGTCAACTTTATGTTCTTAACAAGTTCTACCCGCTTTCACCTCGTGTTGATGATTTTGGTGTAGAGATAAGATAATACAAGCAATGAAGCTGCCTCTTCCTTTGCTATAATCATCAAGAGGAGATACCAATAGTTTTAGTTTGAGATTACAAGGTGTAAATCATTCTGGTAACATTAAGTCCGAACAATGTCCTCGTCTCAAGATGCGGTGCAACTCTGCAACTCTATTGGCTGTGCTCTTCACATTAGAAGACTTAATTTGATTGTCGTCGTGCCCCTATCTGTGCTAATTGTAGCCGGTCCATACCTTGTGTGCAGGCGTTAGTCAGTTCGAAAACGAGTGCCCTTCCTCAAACTCTCCCACAGGAACAGCATATGGTGAATCCCAATCAGCATCGAAGACTTCTTGAAGCTGCGAAACTATGTCCTGGTCATACGTCCCGAAGCTGACACCAGCAGTAGTATAGAAATAGTCCCACAAGAGGTTGCTCGTTCCCATGTGGGCTCTCACATCACTGACAGCATACTTCCCATGGTTGACCCGAGTGCGACCAGGATACTTATTCCCAGTGCTGGTCCCATTGCTGATCGCAGCTCCAGTCACGTTAAAACCCGGCACTATGTAGTACTTGATCTCAACTTTGCCAGAACAATTGTGGTACTTTGAAGAGGAGCAAAGGACATTGGAATAGAGGAGAGATTTCAGGTAAACGTCAGTGTTGTTTATTGTATGTGTCCAATATGCTACCAATATCTTCACTTTGGCATGCTTGGAAAAGACAACCTGAAAATTATAGTTACCTCAGAAAATATGTTCTCAGCAACAACATATGGGAGGAAATAAAGTTGGTCAATAGAGATAAATCACAAAAAGCCAGTGTCATCAACCCATTCTGTCAGTAAGCAGTTCTTCATCACAGCGAAGGCTTTCCACATTTTCCTTCAATCATTTTGAAACCAAAGTGACAATTGGCGATAGCAGGAAATTCTACTGCTTACAACAAGCTAAAAGCTTTTCATTTATCTGTTCCGAGCATGCGAGATAACTCAAAAACAAGAAGCCAATGACCAGCCATCAGACCTAGTATCCACTGTTTAAATATTCATGCAAGTCACAGTCCATCTCCATAAAAAGGAAAAATGGAATCTGGTAGATGCAAGACAAAATGATTTCAAATGAACACCATATTGACCTGTATCTGTCGATTTAGATTCACATGTACAAACAAGGGCAGCAACTGTCGCAAGAAAGGAGAATACCTCTGACACAGCAGAAGAAAGGGATGACCAATAAACAGTTTGGTCAATATATTGTGATTGACCAAGCCAATCCATTGTGCTGATCCTAACGGTGCCTCCACTTCCAACTGATTTTATTGTGTCAACCCATGCCTGCTCGTCAGCCTGGTACTTGCCAAATGACAGCTGCAAGATAGAAGCTTGAAAGATGAAATTTCCAGAATCATCCAAAAGGATCAGTAGAGCAATCGCAATGCGATTTAATCAACTTAAATGTTGAGCACCCTCAGTATTCATGAAGGAATACACACCGAAAAAGTTTACTTGCTAATATATCAGAGAGAAGACAATAGCAACTAGACTGGGTCGATTAGCTAAATTCTAATTGGGTACATAGACACTGGAACTGTGATGTGGCAAATCAACAAACTTAATAAACTAAACTTAAGATGCAACCATTCATTTTTTATCGTTTGATTCAACAAACAATTCTAGGATGAAAAAAGTCTTAACCTGTAATGGCTAATGTTTTGATGATGTCCAAATGCAATTCTTACTTTCTATGTTAAGACAAAATTAAAAATGTTAAATAGATAGGTCTTGGACAAGTTACCTCTGGAGGAGCAAAAGAAAGATAGTTATGTTGATATTGTGAAGATGTATGATTACGTCCAGGAGTATCTAATGGAAGCCGAAACATGTGAGGATGTGACAGGACTGGATAGCCTGCTACATGAGGAACCTCCACAGATCGAGGAAGAGGCGACCTGCCATGACATATTTGCTTATATCAACAAGAGGACTCGGAAAATGTTAACATCAACCTTCACCAGATCATTATGATGGCAAGTGAATTGAAAGCAAATCGAGCGCAAAACCCTTCAGTTGAGCACCAAACTGATCGAATGGTTACAACACCACATCACTGGCTAATATCAGACCGAGAATAAGCTGCTGATTTCAAATTTGAGAATAACGTTTTGACAGAAGCCTGCGACCAAGTCTAAGCATTGGAGTTGCCAAACTAGAGTCAGCCATTTCTATCCAGTTATAGACAGGCATCCAACTAGAAGTCCTCAAGGGAGCAAATCTTGTCCTTGTCTCTTATTTTAGAAACTCCTTTCTTCTTTTAAAGGCTATGTACCATGCACTAGAGAATTTCTGCTTACTCATCAGTCCCACAGAATAGCATTTCCAAAATGAACAATTTGAAAATAAAATCCAATCTTTTACTTTCAATCCAGAGATCTCTACTTTTCTTATTTTAAAAGCTATTTACCATACATAAGAACTGTTCTGCTTTCTCTGTGCTCATATCATTCAATCATCTGGGAGATAACAAACTGGAAAATATCAAACACCAGGAATAATTTTTTAAGACACATTTGGCAAACATTTATAGCTGATCCGACCCAATGGGATAAGGCTTGGAAAGAACTCTGACAAAGATGAAAATAAAAAATCCGTCAAAAACTCTAAAAACAACAGAATCACTCATCAATCAGCATAACCTCAGGATTTTCAGACCTGGGCCTAGAGTTAATCTGATGGTTGAAAGACCAAAAAGGGATATTCCTTGACTAAAAGTGAAACAACACAAAATCCCATGAAGCAGAGACATGCTTTCTGAAATGAAAATGAACTTTTCTATCACCCAGAGAAACAAAGAAAATGAACAACACAACCAAATGCCAGGGGAAAAAAAAGAAGAAGAGCATAACGATTCACAAAATCTCAAATTATGCAGGCAAAAGAGGCACAAGAAAAAGTGCAATATGAATGTTTTTGTCATACTTGCATCGCTCGTCAGGTTCAAGGAAATGTGACCAACAGGGAACTTTTCTGGTGATCTGCCATTGTTGATCCCAGACATTCTTTGTGTAAGCTGAAGCATTGAGAGAGGAAAGTTTCCACAGATTGTCATTGTAGGATTCAACCTTCTTTGCTATTTTGGGACAATTAACAAGGTATATTCCAAGTTCCTTCACCTGTAAAGATTTGATCATTATAATTCTTCTATATGGCTCGAATACACAAACAAATCTACAGATTGAAGAGGTGAAATATGTCTTAATATGGCGTAAATGTGGCATAATCTTCTATGATCTTACTTGCCAACAAGAATGGGACGCTTATAGCTGAGAACCCACACATTTTCTTTTGCTCAGTCAATTTATTTAGCCACAGTCGGATTGATATCCTCACGAATAAAAAATGGAGAGAAGGCTAACTATATTCCTGAGAAAAGGACTTCTTAAGTAAAGCGTGTACCTGAGAAAGGGCCTTCCAATCATTGTTTGCAGATCCAATATAAACATCTTGATTATTTGATATCCACACTTTGGCATGAATTATGCCTGATCCCCACCATTTGGCAAATAACAGAGTTACAGACTTGACGTTTGTCCTTCCTGAAGCAAGGTCATTTGGTTCTTTGTCATAGTCAGGAGGCGCTCCTGAGTGATGTAAAAGCCTGATGAAGTTCAATATTTTTCAGAGGTAGGCTAATGTTGCAAGAAGTAAATGAGAACATCTCTAACAGATATGGTGAATATGAAAGCAGAAGCCTCAAGAAAATGAGTCTGGTCGTTTTGCTTTTCTTTCTACACACATAGTTTCAGGCTTCAACCATCTTTAAAGTAATGATTTTCTCACTGCTTTGGTAAGTGATTCTGGCACTTCAGTCGTTCACTATCTTCATCCATTGGATTAATCTCCTACCTGAGGCTCCCTTGGAACTTTTGGAGGACTAGGAATCTCCAATAAAGGTACTTTTACTTTCTCAAAGTGAAATATAAATCAAATTGCATCACTTAGAATTCGTGCAGTTCTCCAAGACCATTTCTGGGATTTTACTCGGGAGAACACGTTAAGCAAATTACCTGACATGTGCTTCGGAAACTTAGAAAAAGAAATTATTTGACATGTTAATAGAAAGTGTGACTAAAGAGCAGGAGCAAAAAAATTATATGAAACAAACTACCAGATATAAACTAAAAGGTAGCCATGATTAGCCATTTGTGAAATACCCCAAAGGTAAAGCTCCAATGGCTACTTTACACCCACAAATCAGCATATGCAAAGGGCATGAGCAAGCGCTATCCACAATTACCTAATAGTAACATTCCGATTGGCGGCATCTTCGATGGCTTTGTAAACACCGCGACCCAAATCGGCCCCAAGTCGGAGCATGTCAGACTGAGAGTAACCATAATCGCCGGAGGTAGGATCATCAGGACGAGCATTCAGCTGCCAATAGTATGCTATGATGTCCAGCTTCTTCGTCAAGTTTCCCGCCAACCACCGCAGCACATCCGCTAAAACCATTTGTCACCCCAATCAGCAATTAACACATTAAGCTCCATTTATTTTGCAAAGAACAAATAATTTGGAAAACATTTACCCATAAATGATTGCTTGTATAACTTGAAAGTATCTAGTCAGTGAAACCTATTTTCATCATTGATCACATTTTATATCTAAACATCTTTGTAAATAACGTAAACATGTTTTCATTGATTCGTTTTAGCAAGTATCCAAGAGACATTTTTGCAAAACAAACGTAACCTTAACAATATCCATTTTTAACGCCAACCTCAGTCTCTCCTACTCTGTTCCCCCGATCATGCTTTCTAAAACCAAACTGCAGCGCGGCACCTGGCTAAACGCAGTCGTTGCGAGGGATAGCGGGGGCGCTCACCGGTGGAGAGGACGCCGGGGACGCGGCGGAGGAGGGGCATGTCGGTGGGGATGGACTGGACGAGCCACGCCTTGCAGCGAGGCGAGCCAGCCGAGACGGCGGGGGCAGAGAGATTGCCAATGGCGACGAGCGTCAGAGCGGCCAGAAGAGGAGGCGGAGGGCGACGGAGCTTCATCTTCTGCCGTGCGCTCGCGCAAATCGAAGTCAAGGCGGTCCTGCGGCAATGGCAGAAAGAAGAGAGAGTGAGAGAGAGAAGGAAAGAGATGATTTTCGAACAAGCGCAGAGATTCACTCGTTGAATTTGACTAATCCAGTTCGCCGAGGTGGCGGTTTTGTCGTCGTCAGCAGCACGTGGTGGAATGTCGGGGTTTTATATTTAGTAATTTGATAATTTCCTGACTTTTGGAATTTAAGGATAATGATTGCTTGACGTTCGGGCTGAGAAACCGGATGAGCTGGTAGGTCCTTCACATTCGACGAGCATATTCTCAAGCATATCTATCGCAAGCGTACTAAAAAAATCGGTTTCGTTGACGTTCTGATTTTTAAAATAAGCAGCGGAAAAAAAAAAAACATTATGAGTTCTGCATCAGGACTCTAAGTATATTTGCAAGTTATCTATGTTACAAGGTCCCATCATAGTGAAGTGATCAGTTAATCATGTAACAGGACTTGTTACTAGAGAGACGTTGTGGCATTTTAAAACACTATCTAGCTTCTAGAAGGTTATTTAGTCTTAGCTTATACCTAATTAAAAAAAAAAAAAAAACTTAATGATCTTGGCCACCGCACCTACATATTAATGCATCAATATAATACTTGAAATTTATCAAAATTGACAATTTATGTTGTGTAAATATGATCATACACTCTTTACCAAAAAAAAAAATATGATCATACACATTATCGATAATGTGTCTCATGTTATATCAAAAGAACAATTCAAAGCATAATATTCAACTTCATCATGAAATCAATTTATCTTATTTTATATTGAAGGCTCCATTATGATCTTGAGGTGTGGATAATTGATCTAGTGGGTTTGATTTGCAAAAAACCAAACCAAAATCGGGAATTGCGTCAAAATGTCTAATTATGGGTTAATTTGCAATTTGACGAAATTCAAAAACCAATTTGTAAAATTTTGGAAAATTGAAGGTGTAGAAGTGAAATTGGGATTGAGAAGGTTCCAAAAGCAGGTGGGGGAGGCCAAGAACCGTCGACAAGGCTTGAATCGGCCAGTCTCGCCGATGGTTGGTCAGACTGATTGGATCGATTTGGTTCGGTTCGGCCGGATTTTGACCGATTCTTGACCGGTTTGGTCCGGTTCCTACTGTTTTATCCACTTGTGACTCCTGCGAGTAAAAAATTTATGCAATTTGACCCCTAAAGGACCTAATTGAAAATGAATTTTATCATTTTTATAAAGAAATTGACCAATTAAGATACAATTAAGCTAATCAAACCTTATGAACGTGATTTAGGGGTATTTTATTGACCTAATTGAATGATTATTGTGGAAAAAAAATTAGTTGAAACCATGGGTGATTTGAATTGGGCCTAAAGGGCTAAAATGGTAAAATTTGCAATTCAATGGGCAAAATTATAAATTAACTAAAATTGAATTGAATTAATGTCACAATTGCCCTATTTAATGAGCTACCCATATGTAAGATCACTTATCATATTCAAATTGACCTCGAATTGAAATGCTCGAGCTTAGGTCAAAAATGGATCTAAGCCTAATATTTAAATTGGACCTAGATTCATGAAATTAAACCATAGCCATGAATATGTCAATTCGAATTTTGTCAATTAAAGCTTAATTGCTTGATTTTCTAATGCCTGGGAGGATAAAATTCTTCAAATTGATGAGTTCTTGTGTAAATTTCACAAAATCAATCTCAAATTTGGACTTCTTAAGAAAATGAGTGAGAAACAATCATCCGTTCATAAGTTATGAATGATTGATTGTGATCCCCTAATTAGAGTTCAAAACGGCAATTCATATTTTGACTCGATAAATTGCGAAATTGAATATTCAAACAGATTTTAGATAGTCCCTAAACCAAATGTCAAAGAAGAAACTACACCTAATTATGACTAGAATAAAAATAATTTTATTTTTGGTCGATTTAGAACCTAAAACTGAAAAATTCAGAAATCAATTTTCTTAATCGAATTTTGTGAAATTTTTAACACAAGGTCAAATTGGCATTAAAAGAAATATATTTGTTCATTTTTTATTTTTATTTTTTGGGTCAAAGGTTTGACCTCAACCATTTAGTTGACTTTTCCTAAAAGGTCAATTTTTTGGTCAAATATTTAAATTTTCAAGAAATTGATTTGAAAAATGTGAAATTAAAGCCAAGTAGAATTTTTTTGGGTAAAAAGTCAATTTTTGACCCGGGGTTGACTTTTGGTCAAAGGTTGACCAAAAAAAGTCAACTTGAAAGTCAATCATTTGACTTTTCAGTTTTTTTTTTAAATGAGCTAAAAACTTCTTAAAAACAACAATGCAAAAGAAAGAAATGAAAAACAACACTTTTTAGTCGAGAGATAGGGCTCTATCGCGATCATAAACTTAAATCTCGATTTTTTACTTTTCAATGATGCGTCGACTAAAAATTAGGTGTCAACAAGTCACGGTCAGGTTCAAATTCACGGTTAATTTCAATCTGACGTGATTTTAGCGTGAGTTAACCTACCGGGTAGCTTTTAGGAATTTTTAGTGCAATTTGACCCGTGGTTGATTATTTTCGAGCCACATGATTCATCTTCGACACATTGGCGACTCTCGGTTGTCATGAAAATCCCAAGGTTTCAAATATGGGTATAGAGTACCAAAACGACAGAAAAATCGGTCTAGTGCCGATCGACAAGAATTTTGCAATTAGGTGGAATCACCCACACTTAATCACATGCCTCTATCAAACCGACCTATCTCCGACCTCTGATCGATCTTGACAGTGCCGTAATGACCCTTGCAGACTAGCACGGTCGAGCAGTCGATTCATGATAGAATTTTCAAGTCTATTGCGTTAAAATCCTTTAACGGCTTCACCAAATAAACTAGTTATCTCTCGAGTGATCATATTTGAAAATAGAACTATATGTGCATCGATGAAAAGCCCGACTTATTCAATTGAAAATAGAACTTGAAAATTAGGATGTCACACCAGCCCTCACCGTCCGCCTCAGCCCAGCTCTGTCCAACGCCAGCAGCTTCCACTGAGCTGCTGTTCGCTTAGCTCGTTGCTGCCACCAGTTGCTCGCCTATGCTCGTCTAGCCGCCTTGCCGCCATCTTCATCCTAGCGCCACCAGCCACCGCTTCAGTCCACTTCATGTCACAGCCAGCGAACCAACCACCGCAGCTCTTTCACGTCTCTACCACCTCACACCCATCCACCTGCTCCAACCGACCAGCACGCCACCTCACCGCCAACAGCCACCACCCCAGCTTCTCCAAGTCCAACCGACCAGCTGCCACCCACCATTGCCCGCAAGCAGCCACCGACCAGCTCCACAGAACCGAACTAGCCTTGGCTGAGACTTGTAGGGTTGATTTTAGCCATCGGTTGAGCTCCGTTGGAGACGTGGTAGTCTCGAGTTCTCACCGCCATCGTGTTGCTGTCGCTGTGAGCTCGCCGCCATCCTAATCCGGTGAGTTAACTCCCTAATCCTTGATTATGTTGTTAATTGCGCTTAGGGGGTTAGATTAGTGTAATTAGGATTAGTTAGTTAATCCTAGTTAGAGTAACTAGCTTAGTTAGGTTGGTTAGTTTAGTTAGGTTAGCCTACCTTAGGTTAGATTAGTTAACCATGGTTAGGTCAGTTAAGCATGGTTAGGTTAGTTAACCATGGTTAAGTTAATTAAGTTGGATTTACTTAATTAATCGCAATTTAATTAATTAATCGCAATTAGCGTAATTAGTGCCGGTTTAGCCGTTTCATGAAATTTTACACTCGTTCTCGTGGATGAATTTATATGTGAATTTGATGGTTTATATGTGCAATTGATTGCTTGATTGTGATTATTGAATTTTAGTAGAAAATTCAGTTTTATGAGCATTTAAATAGAAAAGTACTGGGTGTTGATTTTTGGACGCCAATTTTTATGTACTATATAAAATCGTGGAGTTTTAAAATGGGAACGTACTACATTTAATGCTTCGATTTAAATGCGTGACCACACACGATTATTTTATCGGGGATTTTTAATATGAAGAAAAGAGGCTAAGTTAATTATTTGAAAACGAGGTATTTGAATGCAAAGCAAGGTGTCTTGGCCAAATATGTGCTCGTGTGGTCACTAAGTGAACCCGTCTTGATGCGTATGATTACGTGGGATGATGCTCCTTTGTGGAATGCCGTCTAGGCGGAGGATGCTAGACGTTATCGTTTGTGGATGGATTTCGGAACGAAGCTCCTTTGTGGAATGCCGTCTAAGCAGAGGATGCTAGATGTTGCCGTGCCCGACGGGGCAGGACGATGCCCAGTTACGTCGGATAACCGCCGATTGTTGAGTTGGCTGTGGCCGATGGGTCGTAATAATTGGAACACACCTGAATGGTTGTGATAGTTGCGCTTGATTATAGGGTAAAATTGTGTGGCACGGTATGGACGTGTCATAACGGTTTTACCTTATAATCGGGACCTATGTGATTGTTTGAATGATGAAAAGTATGTGTTCCGGTTATTAATTATGCTTGTTGTATTTATAATGCATATGTGACGCATTAATATGCAGGGACGCACCGAGGTGAGGTGTGTTTTGTATGGTGTGTGTTTAGAATTGTCTTCGGGACGAATTTGCATCCTAACCGGGGTTTAGAGTTTTGACTCACTGAGATTTATTTCATCCCGTCATGGTTAACCCTTTTTCAGGTCCTTAGTATGGAGAGACATCCCGTTCGTTTTGGGGTTTCGTGGGAGGGATCCGAGGTGTAGGTTTCCTAGGACCTCTTTTGAGACAGACTTATGTATATAAACTCCTAGGTTTAACTTGGCATGTTTATAAAGTGTGGTTTGTGAAAAAAATCGCTAGCATGTTTTTACTATCTCTGTGTTTGATTGTTGACAGGGTGTTTATTTAATTCGCTTCCGCATGTGCTTAATTGAAAGATAAAAAGAATGGGTCGGCGACGCGTCCTGAGACGTCGCATTTTAAAAATGCGACCTCTGAGGGATATGCGCTTGCGTGTCACAACTGGCCGTGCATGCATGTGGTGCATGGAGAGTAGAGCATCGGTGCATTGTTAACTTTCTAAATCAAATAACCTTTGTCTAGTTGTGACTTGGGCGAAAGTTTTACTTTAATAAATTTGACCGAAAAGTGGAATCAATTGAAATTATGTATTTTCTATTTTGAAGGACAATCAAGCTCATATTATAACTAAAATAGCATAAAATATAATTTTCTATTGTAAGAAATTTTCTTGGTCCTTCCAAGAAAATGCGCGCATGACTTCCCATGATACTTTGGCTCATTGGCAAAGAGGGGAAAAAAAGATAATGCTTTGAAAATAGGGGAAAAAAAGAATTTTTTCTTGCCATCCCTTCTAGGCATCACCATAAGAGTCCCATGCCCGTTACAAAATGTTCGGCTTAAACTCTTCGTCTAACAAGAAATTTTCATCTTAGAAATTTTTACTTTGAAAAGAAGTTTTTGGTATTTTTCCCTTTCAATTTTTTATTGGAAATCTAACCTCTATATAACATAATTTACTTAATTAAATAGAATGTAATACACGAATGAAATGTTTTTCTTTATATTAAATTATTTATGGACAGATGATGTCCTCACTCATTGAATACAACAAAATGCGAATGGAAGTGCCATCTCTTCAATTTTATCGGTCCCTCATATTTCATGTTTTTTTTTTTCCGTAGATTGACACCTTTTTGTCCCCACATGATTGGGTGCCTGTTGTAAGTTAATTTCAAGGAATCTCCATCATGCAGACTCCTTATTCCTTTTGAATTCGAATTATATATCTATGCTTACGACGATGTCCCCACCCATTACTGTACTTTTTTTTGGACAGAAAGGAAATAAACATTAAGAAGAAAAGGGGTTACAACCCGCCGAAATAGCGTCCGACAGTAAGAGGTCAAAAAGAGGAGGAGGAGAACTATGAGCCCAGTTGGTTACAAGCCTGCCCCTGTTGTGGGCCCTCGCGGCCCAGTCAGCGGCACAGTTAGAAGTGCGTTTGCAAAACCTAATGGGAAGATGCGAAAAGTGGCGTCGCAGGGCAGCAGCTTCGGCGATGAGGGACCGTGCTTCCCATGGAGGATCAAGCGTGCCGTTGACAGATTGCACTAGGATGAGGCAATCGAAATCAATTTGAAGGAGCGCCTCTCTTTTGTTCTGCTGCTGTAAGTGATTTAGGGCACTGATCAGGGCTTGTACTTCTATCTGTAGGGCTGAGGAAGCAGGTACCGTCCGCGTGAAGCCTTCAAGCAAATTCCCGGAGTGATCGCGACAAATGACAGCTATGGAGCCTTCTGTATCATCCTGACAATAAGCCCCGTCTATATTAATCTGCAAAACGCTCGGATCAGGGGCTTGCCAAAAATCGAAATGCTCAGGGGAGTCGCATCGTGTTCTGTTGGAGAGGTGCAGGAGGTTGCGTGCAGTCTTGACTTGAGCAAGAGCGGCTTCCACAACGAGAGAAGGGTCTGGTCGAGTTATGCAGAAGACGAACCTGTTTCTCGCTTTCCAAGTATGCCAAAAAATTGCGGCAATGGTCTCCAGGTTAGGTGAGTTCTTCCTGTGATATATTCAGTCTGTTAACCACTCTTCAATTCGATGGAGTGCTGTTGCGTTGATGTGGATGCTTATACTAGGATGCGCCCAAATTCTGTGGGTCCATGGGCATAGCAGGAGTAGATGTTCAATGGTCTCAAGTTGTCGATCTCGGCAAACTACACAAATCGGGTCAGGACTAATCTGTCTCCGGAAGAGGTTGTGTTTAGTTGGCACAGCGTTGTTGCAGATAGACCATAGAAAAATCCTTACCTTAGGGGCGAGTTGTAGTCGCCAGATTGTTTTCCATAGGATTGATGGTACTTGATAAGATGATGAGGCCTGATTGGTGGGCGTGGTTGGTGCTGTATTCTTGATAGATAAATAACTGCTTTTCACATTGTACTCACCGTGAGTGGTGGCTGTCCAGACTTGGCGATCTGAGGCAAAGTGTGGTCTAACTGGGATTTTCAATATCTCATGAACTGTGGTTGCATTATAGAATTGCCGCAGCATAGCAACATTCCAGGTATTTGTATTGTGGTCTAGTAGATCAGCAACAAAAGTAGGTTCCCCACATTCAGCCACACCGCCTAGTACCCCACTTGGTAACCACTTGTCTTCACGGATTCGAATCTGAGTGCCGTTGCCGACTGACCATTGGATGTGAGGTAAGATCGCTGCCCTGCTTGCCAACAGGCTTTGCCAACCCCAGGAAGGTCGGTATCCTCTATTTGCCTTAAGAAAATCCTTGGTCGGGAAATATAGGGCTTTAAACAGTGTGCCCTAGAGAGAGGAAGGCTGTTGAAGTAAGCGCCATGCTTGTTTCCTAAGCATGGCCTTATTGAAAGTAACTAAATCTCTAAAGCCCATGCCCCCCATAGCCTTTGGACATTTTAGGACCTCCCATCGTTTCTAATGTACTCCTGACTTTCGACCATCAGTCTGCCACCAGAGTCTGGCAACCTTATGTTCAATAGCCTTGCAGATAGATATAGGGATTTTAAATACTGACATGGCATACTGAGGTATAGCCTGCACCACCGTTTTAATTAGGATTTCCTTACCCCCTTTGGAAATAAGACCCTCCTTCCAACCCTCTAGTTTGCTATGTACTCTAACCGACAGCCATGCAAACATATCTCTTTTAGACCGCCCCCAGTCAGAGGGAATGCCAAGGTATTTTCCTGATTTCTCAAGCACAGGGACTCTTAAAGCACGAGCCATATTCTCCTTAAGGCTGACAGGGCAGTCTTTACTAAAGAAAATACCTGACTTATTCCGATTGATTTCTTGTCCAATGGCTAGACAATATAGGTTTAGTATGTTGGCCAGGTTCTGACACTCCATAGTTGTACCATCAAGAAAGAAAATGGCATCATCGGCAAAGAACAAGTGAGAGATAGTAGGGCACGACCTGGTTAGCTTGATGCCCCGCAGATTCCCAATTTCAATGGCTTGGTTGATGAGGGATGATAGGAGAGTTGTCAGTAGTATAAACAAGTAAGGGGACAAAGGGTCGCCCTGACGAAGACCTCGAGATGGTTGAAAATACTGTAGCTGTTCGCCATTGAAGTTTATGCTTAGTGAGACTGATGAGATGCACTGAGAAACCCACTGGACCCAGTTAGGATGGAAGCCTAACTTGAGGAGATAAGCCTTCAAAAAGTCCCACTCAATCCGATCATAGGCTTTTTTCATGTCCAATTTTAAAATTGCCGGGAAATTTCTTCGTCGTTTCCTAATCTTCAGTTGATGGAGGACCTCTTGGACTATAAGGATGTTGTCCTGGATTTGTCGTCCAAAAACAAAGGCAGTTTGTTCGATAGGAATTAGATTAGGGAGCAAAGGCTTGAGGCGATTGGCAAGGATTTTTGAGATAATCTTGTAGGCATAATTGCACAGGCTGATGGGACGGTAGTGATCCAGACACTCAGGTAGTGGAATTTTGGGGATAAGAGTTATAGCAGTCTTGTTAAGGTCCGGTGGCATATAGGCTGATTGGAAAAATAACTGAACTGACTTCACTATCTCATCCTGGAGGATATCCCAGTGAGACTGATAAAACAAGCCATTCAATCCATCCGGACCTGGGGCTTTTGTCCTGCCTAATTGAAATGTGGCAAGGCAGATTTCCTCTTTAGTGACAACAGCTATAAGAGTGGAGTTCATATGGTCGGTGACAATGGCCGAGCATTGGTCAAGAATTGGGTCATAGTTGCGGGGACCGACTGTCGTATAGAGGTCGCGAAAGAAATTCATAGTCATCGCCTTCAACGTGTCCTCATCTTGCACCTAGTTGTTGTTGTTGTTGTCTAGCATCATCCTTATTCGATTTCTCTGTCTGCATTGGATGGTAGTGGCATGGAAGAACCATGTATTTCTGTCACCACATTACAGCCAGTTAAGCGTAGACCTCATTGCCCAATAATGCTCCTCTTGCTCCCATAGTTGCTGAAGTTCATGCTTGATACTAGATGCTTCTGATTTATCAAAACTAGTGGCAGTTTGGTTAGTAATCTGCTGTAATTGAAATTGTAATTCTGATATTCTGGCCTTCGCCTTGGAAAACTTGCTATGACTCCACCGGGCGAGTGCAATACTGACCACTTTTAATTTTTGTGGCAGGTCCTTCCCATTGCTGTTGGTATTTTGCCAAGCCTCCGCAACAATTAGTCGACATTGTGGATCTTGAGACTAGAAAGATTCAAAGATAAATGGCCATCTACTCCGTCTCCCAAGGCCTGCAGTGTTTAGAACTAAAGGGCTATGGTCTGATCCCACTGCGGGCAGAGCCAGCACCTCAGCTTCCGGGAAAGCCAACCTCCAATCCAAAGTGCAGAGAACTCAATCCAGTCTCTCCTTAACAATCTCATCTCCTGAGCGATTATTTGACCAGGTAAAGGCACACCCCTTGCATTCCATATCAATTAAACAACAGTCATGTAATACCTCTCGAAAGAAATGCATACGTTGGAAATCTGCTGGCCTCTTACCTATCTTCTCCCAATGGTAGGTTATCTCGTTGAAATCCCTAGCACATAACCAAGGGAAGGAATTTGAGCTTGCAATTCGCCTGAGGGCATCCCAAAGCTGCTGTCAAAGCCTATACCCAGCTGGTGCATGGACGCAAGTCACATGAATAGGTATGTTGTCTTGTGAATCAGTGCACATGAAGTCGATAAGGTCTTGATTTGCTAAAAGCACGCTGATAGATAGGTGTTTCTGCCAAAAAATTGCCAAGCTGCCTGCCAACCCATCAGGATTGACTAAATGGGAGTTGGTGAATCTAAGCCGCCTCTGAATTTTCGTTAACACATCCGGTCTGTTCTTAGTTTCCATCAAAAACATCATATCAGGTCTTTCTTTGGCCACTAGGGCCCTCAGGGCTTGAACTGTCAAGGCAGACCCCAGGCCTTGATAGTTCCAACTAATAAGTTTCATTTTGCTGTGGGTGGCTTTTGAGGGCAAGCCACCTCAGCCCATCGGTTCTTCTCTTCAGCCATAAGAACGAGAGTGTCCAAAAGGTGTGATTCATCAAAGTCCTCTACTGCCTGTGTTCTAGACTTGTAGGGTGTGTACCGCTTCAGCTTTTTGGAGTTTCCTGTTCTGTTAAGTAATCTGGAGTGCTTCAATTTTTTAGGATGTTGGACTGCCATACACGGATCTTGAATATCAGTGGACTTTGTTGAAACCAGAAGGATGGCCGCCTTGTAAACATCCCACTGAGGTGCTGTCCTCTGCTGTTCATTCTGCAACTGTTGGTTGTATTGTGGTAAAGGTAGTAATTGCGTAGTCTCGTTTGTTTGCCCTTGATCCAACTGATGTAAGACTGATTTACCCTTTTTCTTAGCTAAGGCAAGGGCTAACTGATCTGAGGAAGAGGTCCCTGCTGGTGGAGCAGCGGAGTGAGGAGGAATGGTGACATGCTCATGAGGGGGGTGTGCCAGGGCCTTACCAAGTAGAAAGGGAGGTGTCTTAGGTATTACTTCCACTGTGTCTGCAGCTTGATCGCGATCGCCATAAAAGGTAAGCCAGTAAGGGCTATGTTCATTCACCTCTGCACATAACCATTGGCCAAAGGCCATTTTATCCTTACCTTCGAGTTTGGCCTCAGTAAAAGGAATTTCTTGGCAGTATGTAGCATAATGTCCAAGCCTCCCACATGAGTAGCAGAAGTGTGGGAGACGCTCGTAGCGGAAATCGAGCCAAATGTTACGCTCTTCTATTCTGATTAAATGCCCTGTCTTTAGAGGCTGGCTTAGATTGAGTTCCACCCTAACACGACTTGATCTGATGCTCCGACCTTCCTTGTTATCAACCTGAACAGTCACCACTTTGCCAATATGTCTTATTGCTTTACTCAGCATGTTTTCAGAGCACCACTCTAGGGGTAATCCAAATACTTGGACCCAAAATATGCATGTTGAGAAATCATAGCAATACAAGGGTGTATTTGGGAGCCAGGATTTAAATATAACCAAATGATTGGCGAAACGCCACGGACCACCCTCTAGAATACGCTGTTTTTCCTCGACAGAAGTAAATTTTGCCACATAGTACCCATTGTCACGCTGTGTGAATTCCACTTGTTCCGTGCGCCACAATCTTTTAAGAGAAACCTGAAGTGCCTGGAAATTTATTGTAGGGTTCGATAGAATTTTACCTACCAGGCTAAGCTTGCATTCCTCAATAGTTTCTTGCGGTGGCAGGTCATCCTAGACTTCAAGGGCATGATCAGCGCAGAGTCGCCCCAATCTGTTGCACAAGGCGGCAAGGCAAGAGTCATCTGCGAAGTCTTGACCCTCCATGGAGTTGCCGGGGCCACCGAGACAGCATGCAAGGAGAAGCTTCGAGACAGCATGCAGAGTCGCCCCAGGCGGAGTTCAAAGGAAGGCACATAGGGAGAATTCGATGGAATTGAGGGAATTCGATGGAGATTGAGGGCAAAGATGAAACAAAGAGGGCAAAGATGAGAGAATTCAAGGTCGAGGGTGGGGTTATGGTGGAAGCGCAATTTGAGCAGGGGGAGGAGAAGCTTCGAGCAAGGCCACTCCACCGACCCCCACCCATTACTGTACTTCTTTCTTAAGAAAAGAGGGAAATGGGACCTGGCAGTCAACTATCCTAATATCTATCGGAATCACAATTACTAGACACTCCTCTTGCATCTCTCCTCATAATACCTTGGCTCCTGAAGATGAAGAGGAGAAGGGACTCATCGCATGGAAAAGCGGCGGTCATTACCGATAGAGGTGACGCTGAGTTGTCGCTAGGGGCTGAATTCGAAGTGTTCTTGAATTTTAGAGGGCCTGACACTCGCCTAAATTTTACCGATTGTCTCTATCACTCCATGGATGTGGTTGGGATTCATGTTTTTAGAGACGACGAAGAGATTAGAAAAGCGAAGTGATCAAAGGCGAATTAGAGTGAGCGATTGAGAACTCCACAATCTTTATGCCCATCTTCTCTAAAAACTACGCATCCAGTGTGTGGTGTCTTTGCAAGCTTGCATGCAGGGTGGACTACTCGAGAAACAGAGATAACCACGCGATGATCCTACCGATTTTCTTCGACGTGGATCCCGACGATGTCAATCTCAAAACTGGTCTATACCACGACGCTTTGCAAAAACATGAGCAGAAGTTCGGCAGCAATCTAGTGCAGCAATGGAAGGAGGCTCTATTGAAGGTCACTCATATCAAAGGATGGGTTCTCAAAGATACAGGGTAAGGTTTCACTTCTTTTCATTTTTGTTGATTTAGATATTTAATTGATATTAATAATACTCATCCTGGCGTCAAAAGTTGAAACTACCCATTGCTCTCTCTTTCATCAAATTATCACTCAATTCACACATATTTAATTACTACTAACTACACATCCACTCAATCAAATAAACAGTCAATTCTGTCAAAAATAGATAATTTCTCTAGAAAGACATGACAAATCAAATTTGAATTAATTATTTGTTTTGCATCGTTTAGATAGACTAGAAATACTTTTTCTTAACTTCTAAATCCAATTTGTGTAGGATTTGAAATAGAAAACAATTGTTCTAGCTATTACTATTTTAATCCATGCAAAACTAGAAAAACAGAGCACTCACCATATTTGAGCAATCAAAAAGGAATAAAAAATCCTTTGCATATTTAAAAGAAGAAAGTCCACGGGTTTGAATTTTACGATTTATGGACGAGGAGTATCTTTTGTAAAGTTTAAGATTTATAAACTTATATAATTGCAACTCATTTTAAGTACATTCACATGGATTTTGATTGATATAATTTTTTTCTTTGTAAAAAAGAGATAGAGCTTTAGTAAAATTAATATTTCTTTTTCCAGCTTTTTTGGGGGGGGGATTTACTTACAATTGACTTTTTCCTAAGTATCCGTAGAGTATATATACAAAAAATTTTGGGAGGGGCTAGTCGTCCCGTCTCCACCCCCTCTCCCTTAGCTGGTTTGTGTTTAATTTCTAATATTTCTAACCTTGATAGGTTAATATTCTTTCTGCAATGGATCTGACTAAACCCTTTGCATCAAATATGACAGCCACGGTGAACTCATTAGATCAATCGTCTCTGAAGTTTTGATCAAATTGAATAAAAGAGAGAAAATTCTACCCGACCATTTAGTCGGAATTCAGGATCATGTTGAAGATGTCATGTGCCTATTAGATGAAGGTTCTCCTGATGTACACTATCTAGTAATCCATGGCATAGGGGGCATCGGTAAGATGACTCTTGCCAAAGTTGTCTTTAACCAAATTTCTGGTCGGTTTAATGGGTGTAGCTTCCTTTCGGGTGATCGAGAGGTTGCAAAGGATGGCAAAATTGTCCAATTACAAAAGCAATTATTGTCAGAAATTCTCAACTCCAAATCAGTGGAGATTTTTGACTCTGATGCAGGGATTAACCAGATTAAAGGGAGATTTCGCCACAAGAAAGTTCTTATTGTTCTTGATGATCTAGATGAGTGGGACCAACTCTCTATACTTGTAGCAAAGGGTGATTGGTTTGGTCTAGGGAGTAGAATCATTATTACGACGAGAGACACCAACAATCTGGAAATCGAAGAGTACAAAGTTTATCAAATGACAAAATTGCGAGATGACCATGCTCTTCAACTTTTTTGCAAGCACGCTTTCAGAATGGATTCCCCTCCACATGACTATGATGATATTTCTTGCAATATCACTCGCAAGACTAGTGGGCTTCCTTTGGCTCTCGAAGTTATTGGTTGTTCTCTTTATCGCAAAAGAAAACCAATATGGAAAGAAACGTTGAAGAAATTACAGTTAGCTCCTAATCAACATATCTTTGATATATTAAAGATTAGTGTTGAAATGCTAAGTGAAGAGCAGAGAGAAATTTTTCTTGATATTGCTTGTTTTTATGTTGGTGAAGAAAGAAGCTATCCATATTATATGTGGAAAGCATTGGACTTTTACCCAAAAATTGAGATCGATTTCCTTATTGGTACGTCTTTGATAAAGATCAATGATGATGATAGACTGTTGATGCATGACGTGCTTAGAGACGTCGGAAGAGAAATTGTTCGACGAGAAGACGTTAAAGTTCCTGGGAAATGTAGTAGACTTCGGCAACCCAAGATTGCGTTGGAAGTAATGAAGACTAGAATGGTAAATTTCATTTACAGTGATTGTCTTCTCAATCAAGGGAACATTAACTTGATTAAAGTATATTTCTAAATGTGTTCTTTTGTTTGCTTTGCACATCGCAGAAAACTAAATTTATTAATTTTGAGTGAAACGAAGGTAGTAAAATTTGTTTATATCTGTTGGAGAAAACTTCCTTATTTGTTTTGAAGTTGATAAAACGTTTCCATCAGTCTAGTCTGAAGACTTATAGAATCTATCGTCAAAGTCTGAAGACCTCAAGACTCAAGATTTAAAGTCTATCCTCACTAATAGCTTCCAAGACCGACGGAGAAAAGGTTTATTCGTTGAAGAAGACTTATCCAGATGCGAGTGTATCTCTAAGGATTTGGTTCGTACGGTTGAAGAAGATCTCACGGCTAGAGATAGCATCTCGTGATCAATTACTCTTATTGAAATCAATTCGGATAATTAGATTTGTTGATCGGCGAAGTATACTTGGAAGGTTCTACTTATGGAAACCTAGATCTTGATTGTATGGACGAGCATGATTGGTGGGCTATCATCACATTCCTTAAATAACTCGAGATCTCCCTAATTGATTTTGTCCAACAAGTAGATTGGAAGAACTCCTTTGGAAGGTGCCAACAGTTATGAAGGCATGGAGGAGTATAAAAGGAAGACGCTCAAGTTATTCGAGTGCGTGCGTGAAAGAAAAATTCCAAAGTTTGAAGCTCCTAGTTCTTTGCTGACTCAATCACTGAGCTTAAATTGTATTCGAAAGAGAGATTAGATACTTGTGAGACCTTGAGGAAGTGTAGTAGAGTTTCTACACTGTGGAATCAAGGACGTGAGACTATAAAATCTCTTTTGGTTCTTAGTGAAATCCAGCCAGTGGGCTGTCAGTGCGGAAGAGTGGACGTAGGCTTGGTCTAAGCCGAACCACTATAAACCTTGTGTTTCAATTCTCTTTCCCTAAACTCTTTACTTTAATTCGTAGTCTTTTATAACTATTTACAGTCTTTTACATCTTCAGTCTATTATTCTCAAAAGACGAATTAAGTTGTTAAGTCTTGCAAAAACTTCTTTAACACCTATTCACCCCCCTCTAGGTGTTCTTACTAGCCCTATCAATATCTAGCATATATTAATAGCTTACATGTACAATATGAAAGTAGAAGCAAACAATAATGCTTTACTTATAGAAAAAGTCTATGCAAAATTTACTCAGAACACGTTCCTTTTTTCATTGTAGAAGAGCTCACTTATGTCTTTTCATGTCGTCAGGGAACAGAGAACATCATAGCTCTCAAACTACATGGACTTTCCAAAGAGCATAACTTTACAAGTGAAGAGTTTTCAAGGCTACCTACCTTAAGGTTGTTGGAATTAGAGGGCGGAAACTTGGTGGGAGACTTTAAGAATATTTTCTTGAGTTTAAAATGGTTCTCTTGGTGTCATTGCCCTTTAGACTTGTAGGCAGTCAATTTATGCTTACGGAACTTAGTTGTGCTCAAGCTTTCGGACAGCCAAATTCCCGAGAACTGGAATGGATGGGGCTCATGCTTGGTATGGTTTCATATCACATATATACATTTATTGCCATTTCCCTTTCCTTACTTTTTTGATTCTAATTTGTTTCACAGGTGAATCGTGACTTGAAAGTTATACATCTCATTAGATGTTATCTCTCGACAATTCCTGACTTGTCAACATGCTTGAAATTGAGGATACTGGTTTTTGCTGAACATTGTCCAGGGTCGCCACAAATCGGTAGCTTTATTGGCAAGATAGAGCACCTAAAGCGTTTCGAAATAATTGCAGCCGAAATTCAGCAGTTGAAGTTGTTTGGAAGCCCTCATTTTGACTTTTGCGTAGTGCCTTCTACAATATGCCGTCTAAAGAACTTGTCAAGTCTAAAGCTAGAGGGGCTGTGTATGTGGGAGCTTCATCCATCTATTGGAGAGATGGTGGGCTTGACATGTTTGTCTTTAGAGAATTGTTGTCAGCTTAGAAAGCTTCCTGACTCCATTGGGAAATTGAGATCGCTTCTCAAATTAAATTTGTCCAACACAAGAATCAAAGAGTTACCTAATTCTATTGGAGATCTCAAAATGTTGGAGAAAATGAACTTGGGAAACACTGAAATAAGGGGGCTACCAAACTCCATTGGAGGACTAGAATCATTACTTGACTTAGACTTGGCATGTTCAAAGCTGATTGCATTGCCTGTTCCTATTGGATATCTTAAAAGGCTAAAGAGCTTAGACATGAGACATAGCAAGTTAAGAGAGCTACCCAATTCTATTGGAGATCTCAAAAGCTTGGAGGAATTGGACCTAGGATCGACTCAGATAAGGGAACTACCAAACTCCATTGGAGGACTAGAGTCATTGCTCCGCTTATGCTTGTTAAGAGCAAAGATTATTGCGCTACCTACTTCTATTGGATATCTTAAAAGATTGAATTTCTTATATATGGGATGTACTCAGATAATGGTGCTATCAAACTCCATCGGCGGACTAGAATCATTGCAGTCATTATTATTGGAGCAGACCATGATTACCGAAGTGCCTGCTTCTATCGGATGTCTTAAAATGTTAGAGCACTTAAACAAATGTGGGACTAAGATAAGAGAGTTACCGAAGGACATTGGGATGTTGGAGAATCTTGGAAGGTTGGCATATGATGGTAGTAGAAATATGGATATGACATTACCTCCTAAGCTTTGGGAACTTGACATATCTTGTGATGATCCTCAATCTCTCACATTGCCTCCTCAACTTTTGGTACTTCATCTATCTTGTGATGATCCTTGATCTCTCGCATTGCCTCCTCAACTTTCGAGACTTCATCTATCTTGTGATGATCTTGGATCTCTCCCAAGGCTTCCTTTAGGTCTTCATGTTTTGGAATTAATAGGGGTCAAGTCACCGATAGCACAACCACTCCCTTCCAAATTAAGATATTTGTCTACGTTTATACTCTTTCAATGGGATTCGAGAGAGATCGTTATTGAACAGCTAGAGAGTCTCAATTATTTGAGTGTGCGTGAATGTAAATCGCTGGAGATATTGGGTCTATCAAGTTTAGGGAGGCTCAAAGGGCTATATATCCAAAGGTGCCCCCAGCTAGTCGAGATTTGAAATTTGGGAGAAAAGGAGTCGCTGGAGGTATTAGAGATTGAGACATGCGGCTCGATAGAAAGGTTACCTAACCTATCAAAATTATATGAGCTGGAGTCTTCTTGCGTAGAAGACTGTAGATCACTGCAGTGTTTGCCTGATTTACCAAACTCCACCGAAAGTTCACCTGAGCCATCATTGTGTTTGAGTCACTGTGAATCACTGCAAGGTGCCGTACCAAATGGGTGGGATCGCGATATTCATGCATGCCCACTGTTAGGCGAGTATGGCGACGCTGTCGCTGGTTGCCTTTTCTGTCGATGTGGAACCTGACCCGGGCCTACTTTCGTGGACGCAAGCTAGGTGGTGGTGACACGTGGTAATCTTTCCCATTTCACACGTCCTTTGCGTTATTTTCTTCATGTTCTCGTTTCCCTTCCCATTTCTTTACGGTATAGTGTCCTTCCAAACAATCAGCCAACTCTTTTGGAGTTTTTCCTGTTAACTCTAGAGATGCATATCCCATTTTACACTCTTTCCCATTTCTTTATTTCATCGTATAATCTTATCTTGTTTAATTATATAGATGCGTGGCAGAAGGTACTCGTAGTACTTTATGACAAGTTGACATTGACACTTTGTCAACCTTACGCACGGCGATTTTTCTTCTAATTTTTTTTTTGGTCCTTTTCTTAGGCTAACTTTATTGTGATTAACAATGAAAAAATGCCATGAATTTTTTCTAAAGAAAAATTAAACCAAGCTTCATCATAGTAGGTATTAAATGAGTAGACAAAACCTTGTCTCCATTAGGTGACAAAATTAAAGGAAAATCGCAACAAAATAAAGCTACATCAAATATATCACTGAAGTAGATGTGATTAGCCAATAAAATGGTAAGAGCAAATTGAAGTAAAGCAGAGGACTTTCACAACTAACATGGCATAATTGTGAAGATTTCGGGTTTGAAGTTAAAAGAGAAGAAATTCAAATGATCCAACAAACAAAAAGTAATATTATAAGTAAATATTGTATTAACATTGGAAGTCCACGGAATAAAAAGAGGGATAAAGCAACGAATAGATCATAAATTTATGTAAAATGTTCAATTAGGTTTCTAGACTTTTTTTTTTTTGGCAAATTAAGTTCTTGAACTATGTACTATTTAGTTCATATTGTTCCTTTTGTTTAAAAAAAAAACTGCTGACATGGCCGTTAAATCACCATTAAATGCCACGGTAGCATCCTTGTTCACAATGTGGTGTGTTAAATATCAACATCTGAAGGTAATTTCTTTAACTGAGAACTGCAATGGTGGATTTGTGGCTGTACAGGAAAGATCGGATAAGGAATTGTTGTATTTGAGTGGAACTAGGAATGATCTGGTGGGATATGACAAATAAACTAAGGTGGAAGGTGTGAAATAATGCCTCTCAATTGCTCTTCAAAGAACATGTAACTTTGCTATCGATCTGCTTTTACTTCCTTGATTACAATCTCTCGGTTCTACTTTTATTTCCTAATTTTTGTTTCTAATCAAATGATCAATATATTTACAGGGAACGATGAGGATACTTTATAAATGTTCGTTTACCTGCAAGGGCCATATTTGAAACCACATGTGAGTACCTCCTTTTAAGGTTTGTAAACTGTTTAGCTCTTGGGAGATATAGAGTCGGTCTACTGCGTAATTGATAATTTCAAGCCTGGATTTTTGTCCACATTTCTCTTGGTTTGAGTCATGAACTCTTGACACAATATATATTAGCTAGACATTATAGAGTACGGTATGATGAGAAACAAAACTTTCACCCTGGATTCCTATGATTCTGATAAATTATATAGTTGATAGTATATAACTCGTCTAATAGATTTTGAATTGATGCTTCAAGTTTCGTGAATAAGTGGTAGAAGTACGCTTAAGATATAGCCTTTTTGTCATGGATAAAGAGCTTGAATCTCACATCTTGCAGTATTAGTAAATTCCAGCGACACTGACATTGCTCATGTCCGTGCACTGTACAACCAACGTACACATGCTGATATACGGTACCGTTACATTGTGGATCGCCAAATTTGGCAATCTGAACTGTAATTAATTCATTATACGATTAGAAAGCATTTACCCAAGCTTTTGAAATCTTGGAAAATAACTTGGATCAATGATTGTGGTAACGTTAAAGTAAATGTTTCTCTAAATTTGATATTTCGCAACAAAAACTGGCAAAGGAAATCTTTTATGTTACAGAGTGAGTGATGGCGGATGAATCCTTGGAGCTCTATTACGATTCAAGTTATTGGACATACTTTGTTGCAGATGAATCTCAAGTAGATGTGGTACCTCCACATTGGTGGCATGACCATTAAAACTATCTTCAAATAATGATATGCATGACGATGACCTTTATGTGTAAGGCCATTCATGGTGAGATGAGAGGAGAAATTAAGTCCTTCTGATGTTTAACTCTTGTACTCTCAATACTCTACCTTCAATTAAGAGATAAGAACAAATTAAAAATTATTTAGATTTTCCCTCTTAAGTTGCTGGAGTCAAATGTAAAGGGAGTGACATTTACTGCAAGTGGTTTATGGTAGTCATCTTATATGCATAGTTTCTTCCATGTCAAGCAGGATTCTGGTTCTAAAATTAATGGCATGATGTCCTCCGAGTTACTTTCATTATTCATTATTTTTGGAAAATAATTTTCTATGAAAGTGTTTGCTTACTTGACATCAACTCGTCGACTTGTTTTCACAGTAAAAACTGCAAGCTTAATCATTTTGTCGTCTGGGTTTTATTTTTCAGTCAATCACAGTTGCTGGAATGTCTCAGCACTCGTGTTAGTTTCAACTTATGAGTCGGTCTTCATTATTTTACTTCACTCTTGGGCAGCTGGCTGTCTTGGACGGTGTCGCTATGGCAAGTGGAGCTGGAATTTCTCTGCTGAAATGTTTCAATTAGCAACTGATAAAACTGCATGTGACTTTTACTAAATGCTAGGCCAATTTTGGCCTTTTTACGTAATGGTGTACTTTGCAAATGTATGTGCTTGTTGGGGTTGTGTTTATTCAACTTCCTTTGTCAACTTAGTGTAAAGTGAGGTTCAATTCCGTTGGCTGTCATTACACTTGATTTTGCTTTTGAGCTGGAATATAGTTTTTTGGCCAAACTAGAAAGCTAAATTGTCATGCCATCGGTGATTGATTAACACAGATTTTATGTATGGTATAATGGCATGGGAGGTCCCTGAAATTCTATTGACTTGCATTTGTCGTCCCTCTAATTTTGTTTTCTCTTGGCAATCAAGTCTTTGAACTCCATGTTTGTTTGTTCAAGTTAGTCCATCTGTTCAACATTTAGACTACAATGCGGACATGCCTATCCACATCAACGTCGCATCGTCATTCTTCTTCAGCAAATTTCTGAGGTGGAATCCAAGAAAGAGAGAAAGAGAGGATGGGGAAGGCCAGGGTAAGGGCGACTTGGCAAGGGAAGACGATGGCAACGGCCACCGCCAGGGTGCAGGCAACTGGGCGCTTGCTGCCATCGCCTCTAAATGCCACACGCAATAAAGAGATATAGGGAGTTTGGGGGAGCAATAACGAGGTGTTCGCACGACACAAAATCTTCAAGAAAAGAGGAATCAAATCACTAGGTCAACAAAATGAAATAGCAAAATTCTCAAAACACGAAGCCAGAACTAACAATGCCAATCAAATCCCGCATAACCCATCAACCCAAATTAAGGTAATTTAACAAATCATCAACAAAAATAGCACAGAGGAAATGCCAGTTCTTTTCTTTTGGGGGGTTGACTCTATTTGAGCCCAATGCAGAAAAATAAGAAGCCGCTACAATGACCACACATGAGCTGGGTGCTTTCTGAATCATAGCCTAATTCTATGACCAAGCAACTCATCAGAAATCTAGCAAATATCAAACAATTACCAGATTATCGACTTTGGAGAACAATTCCCTTATCAAAGAAAAGTGCGTATTAGATGATGAAAAATTGCAAAATGCATTAAGTCCATTTGTTTTAGGAGCTTGCTACTTCCGATATAAGATGATTTCTATTAAGGCTTCGTTTGTTCCGTAGAAAATATGGTGTTTTTGTTTTCTAGGAAGCCATCTTCTAGGAAAATAATCATATTTTCTAGTGTTCGGCTGAAATTTAAAAATGAACTAGAAAATTTTTTTCAACGTTCGATAAAGAAAATCTTTTCCTGCATGTACTCATTTACAATAATTTTATTATTATTTTATTTTTTTTAAATCAATTTTTCATTTTTTTGCCTTTCCTTTCTTCTTCTTCTTCTTCCTTGGCCATTTCTTTTTTTTTTCTTTTCTTTTCTTTCTTCTTCTTCTCCTTGGCCTTGGCCGGTCGTTGGCTATAGTGATGGCTCGGCCAACGATCGGCCATTGGCGAACTCTGGCCTCACCCTAGGTTGGCGAGGCTTGAGCTCGCTAGATTCCCACGAGGTTGAGCCTTACTAGCTTGTGGCAAGGCCCAAGCTCCCTTGAGGCTAGCAAGGTCGGGCCTTGCTAGGTTCGGCGAGCTAGGCAAGGCTCGAGCTATGCCTTAGGTTGCCGCAGGTCGGCGAGGCTTTGGCGACCTCGGGTGAGGCCCGAGCCACACCCGGCGTGTCGGATTTGGGAAGGTCCAAGCTCGCCGACCTCGGGCGAGCTCGACTTCGCTAGATCAAGCAAGGCTCAACCTCACCAAAATCTAGCGAGCTCAAGCCTCGCCGGCCTAGGGTGAGGCCAAAGCTCACCAATGGCTGGTTCTTGACCATCACCGTAACCGACAATTGGCCAAGGCCAAGGAAGAAGAAGAAAAAAAGAAAGAAAAGATTTTAAAAACTCAATTAAAAAATATTAAAATAAAAGAAAAATGTGTTTGGTAAAAAAAAAGTGAGGTGAAAGAAGTTATGGAAAATGTTTTTCACTTTTTGAAGGTGTTTTCTCCAATGGTGGAAAATGTTTTCCATGATTAGTTCATTTTTATTGTGAAACGAATGTCTGAAAATTGGGAAAATGTTTTCTTGAAAATTATTTTCCATGAGACGAACGTAACCTAAATCTCGGATAATGAGGTCTTGCTTGGCAACTTGCCAATTTCTTTGTTCTTTTGTTTTCTAGAAACAAAAAAAAGTATAGAAATCTGTTTGGTATCGTTAACTAATTTTTTTTATTCCCTGGAATAGAAAAGTTGCCCAGAGAGAATAGATTTGGACTAGAAATAAAAAGTAGAAAAAAGTGGATTCTTGTTCCCACAAACAACTTTTAGAAATTTTCTCCCAAAAAAAAAAAAATTTCTAGAAATAAGTCATTTTCCTTTATTTTTTTTCCCATTCTTCTTCCTTGCTGTTTGCCGCCCCCCACCGCATGCCGCCGCATTCCTCCATTGGCCGCCGCCGCCGTTCGCTAGCTGTTGGCCACTAGTCGCTGCTGTGCTTGCTAGAGGAGGATCGAGAAGAAGAAGAAGAAGAGAAGGAAAAAGAAAATCTAAAAAAATTATTATAAATTAAAAAGAAATTCTATGTCATAAAAAAAAAAAATTGTGAGTCGTATTAAACGCATTCATATTCTTTTCTATTCTGAGAATAAAAATTTTGTATAGTTACCAAACACGTTCTTTTACTTAGTAAATTGTTTTAGCGAATATAAATAGAAAAATACTATTTATGAAAAGAAATTATTTCTCAGAATAGAAATGTTACCAAACGCGCCCTGAATTTTCTAACCAGCCACCTAATCATTGGCTGACAATTTATATCAATGTTGATCAACTACTTATCATTACATTGGTTGGTTTATCACATGCCTTCGAAGGTTGAAGAAACTATCATATGCAAGCCAAGTATTGGAAAACACTTTGTTAGTCGAACCATATGGAAATTAATTTTGTAATGCACTATTAAAAAGAAATACCTTGGACATGGATAATGAATCCCCAACGCAAAGGAAGTTCCTATTCAACATGAGTTCCTCTTTCTAGAACAGTTGTCCCTCGATTCTTGTTGCCTTTGAGTATGATCAAGAAGAGTCTAAAAGTTATCTTTTGAAGCCAACACTTAGCTCTTCAATCAATCAAAATGACGAGACTCGACTTGGTCTTTCCGTCTCCTCAAATTCTGAATCCTTCAAATGCTTTTTCTATTTCGAACTTTCAAATAATTTTAGCTTAAAAGCTAGGAAAGTTTGCGGTTGTAGATCCATATTCTCACCAAGCATGTCTTGAACCTATCAGAAAATGTTCTTAATGGAGCAAGTTCATCCCAACCCGCAATAATAGGTGTGATTAAGTTCAATTTGTACTTTTTCAATCTGTGTGACATTATAACAGTCGATCGAAACATAGACAATAGTGGTTGGGTTCCAATCTTAGCTTCATTAGGGTGGTTGATAGAATGGGCACTCTCTTCCCATAGAAGGTCAACTCTGTAAGGGCCAACCTTTAGCCCCTTTAGATAATGATATTATCTGCCTTGGGCCGTAGGACTCACCTACCCCATCCCCTCACGGTTTTTTTCCTTTAGGCTTCACCCATAAAAAGTCTTGTTGGTAGTTAATGTTAGGACTAGAATTAGCACCTAGAGGGGGGTGAATAGGTGACTAAAGCGATTTTAACAATATAATCCGAATGAATTAAAAATAACAATCGCTGCAATTAAACGTAATGAAAGATAAAAGGATTAGGGATAGAAAATCAAGACTCCAGATTTATAGTGGTTCGGCTTAGACCAAGCCTACATCCACTCTCCCGCACGGACAGCCCTTCTGGCTGGATTTCACTAAGAATCAAAAAGAGTGTTTACAGTCTCACGCTCTTGAGTCCACAGTGTAGAAGCTCTACTACACTTCCTCAAGGTCTCACCACAATATGATCTCTCTTTTGATTACATATAACGCTCGAAGAATAAGATCACAAAATATTAAAGGAGATTCAGACTTTGGAATTCTTCTATCCAGCACATTAAACAACTTGAGTGTCTCTCTTATATACTTCTTCATGCCTTCATTACCGTTGGCACCTTCCAAAGAAGTTCTTCCAATCATCCCGTTGGACAGAATCAATTTGGAGAGATCTTGAGCTCTTTAAGGTAAGTGTAGATAGCCCATCAATCTTGCTCGCCCATACAATCAGGATCTTGGTTTCCATAAGAAGAACTTTTCAAATAAGTTGTGAATCTTTAGAGAATCTATATAAATTCGGATACGAATATAAGATCTTGTAGTGCTGATTCCAGTCGAAAGATATTCCATAGCCGTTGAAGTAAAACTATATTAGATAGAATCAGAATAGAAGTTTTTAACTTGTCGGTCTGGAAACTATCCATGAGAGTAGACTTTGAAACTTGAGTCTTGTTATCGTCGAGACTTTGATCTTCGAGACTTTGCCGGTAGAGTCCGCAAGTCTTCGGACTAGACTGAGGAAAATGTTTTGTCAACTTCAAAATATCTGAAGAGAATTTATCCAACAATCTCCCCCTTTTTGATGATGACAAAACTTTCCTGCAGATTTGAATACTATTGCCCTGCAATACAACTTTTAAGCAAGCAATGATATCTCATAAAAGATTAGAATAAAAATAGTAAAAGTTGTCCTGTACACAGATGTCCTGTACACAGACTTATCCTGTACACAGATCTGCATCCACATAAACCTCATTAGTCATGTGCAGACATTACTATCTTTATCTAATTTAATAGCTTAAGGTAATGCAGTAATAAGCACACATTCAAAAACTCAAGATAAAGTCAAAATGTCAATCACAATCATAACAAACTATTAAAACCAAAAAAATGTTTAAAGTGAAGGTTTGGGTTTGGAATGAGGATAGAGTGAAAATCTGCCGCAAAGTCTTCTCCCCCTTTTTGTCGGCGTTAAAAGTAAGAAAATCAAGGAGCACGAGGAATGCGAACAAGTTGAAAGTCCTCCATAGACTTGACGGTTCCTTCCGGCTTCCTCAAATCTTCCGTAGTTGAGCGAGAGCGGTGCCTTTTGCGGTGGCTTTGAACGACGTTGAACATCTTTAAGCGATCATGCAAGGAGATGAACATAGCATGATTCTCATTCTCAAGAGTCCGAATTCACACCCCATAGCACATATTTGGCCTTTGAGCTCCAAAATGATGTCAAGCAACCTTCCGAAATCTCTTGAATTTTCAGTTTGTGTGCTTGTGTCAACTCGGTCTGATGGTGGAGTTAAGCCAATGTGAATATCAGCAGGGAGATCAATGTTTGGAGATGATGCCTCTCCCTTAGGAAAATGAGCAGTATGAACATCTTCTGCATCAGGCGGTGATCTACTTGTACTGGTAAACGTCAAGAGAAGAGGAGTACTTTCTCTTTGGACATCTCCCCCTGTTTCAATGTCTTCTGGAGGGGAGAAGTACTCTTCTTTCTGAGGAGTTTCCTCAGTGACAAGATGTTGATCCTCCTTTTCTGCTGGAGAATCTGCTTTGGCTTGTGAGTCTGCTGGTTGATGCCGAGAGTCTGTCTTTGCTGGCTCTTCCTCTTCATCTTTTTCTTCTTTTTCTTCTTCCTCTTCCTCTTTCTCTTCTTCTTCCTCTTTCTCTTCTTTCTCTTCTTCTTTTTCCTCTTCTTCTTCCTGTAAGGATTCCTTTTTCTGGTTTCCTTTCTTAGTTTCCTTTGCAAATTGTTGTTCTGGAACAGCTGAAACAGGTGCAGAATACTGAGAAACAAGGGCAGAGATAGGCAAACCATCCTCATTATCTTCATCCTCCAAGATGATTGCCCGCCTTTTTTCGATAGGACCAGTCACAGGTTCCTTTCCTTTCATCTTGGCAGCAGAAGAGTCTGGTCTAGTCTTAACGGGGTTTTCTCCTTGAGCTTGCTCCAACTTCTGCCTTTGAGTTCTTTCAGACGCATCTTTGTAATCATCCTCAGTCCGATGACCATTTGATCAATAGTCTTTACAGAGAGAATGTGGGGAGGCTGGATGTTCAGATGTCTGAAAAGACGAGTGATAAGAGCAGCATAAGGGAGTTTTCCCTTGTCCTTTGCCATAGACCTGTACATGTGAAACATGATAGTGTGTGGCAGAGAGAAGTTAAGACCGATCTTGATTGCATACATCAATTTGGCTTCTGAGATGGACACATCTGTCTTTGAAGTTGATTTAGGTCTAAGACAGTTGATCACTATCTTGTGAAGCAAAGTGTTTGTAGCATTCATCATGGAGTAGGAGAGACGACCTTCACCAATTCTGTCTCTCGCAAGTTCCAGAGTTGCATGACTCACAGACACAGAAATTGATTGGAAAGCTCCTCTTTCCACACCAATTACATCCGCCAGAGTGTCCGTGTCAACCACATATTCTCTATCTCTCACACTGAAAGAAAAGTTATTGGCATCAAGAAAACTGAGATTGGAATAAAAATATGCTGTTAATTCGGAATAAGCCACCTCACACTCAGTACATAACTTATGAAGTTGAAGTTTCTCAAACTTCTCTCTCAGATTGATGCTTAATAGATCCAGAAAATCAAAATCCACCGTTCGTGGATTCATCACCCCTCGCTTCAGCAGTTTCTCATACCCTTTCCTATGTTCCTCTGAACGAAACAATTCATCATTCTTTCCTCGAAGATTTGCAGCCACACCCATCCAAGGTTTAAAATGGACGAACATTTTCTCATCATCATCCTTTCCCTCAGGTTGATTTACAGCACCAAATCGAGGGTCACTGGGAAAGTTCGCAAAGACTTTTGCAGCCGTTCCAACAGGAACAACGCCAGATCGCTCCATCACAGTGAGAAAGTGTGTCTCATTTTTATAACCTTTTTCTTTCAAAAATTCATCAATGAAGGTCATTGCAGAACCTCCTTCCTTCAACGCAGAATATAGCCTATAAACAAATGCAGGCTTAAGGGATCTTATAGGTTCAACATCTTCAAGAATTTCCTCTGCATGTTGAGGATGACGAACATGAGATCTAGTTGAGGAGGTGCGCTGTTGAGATTGTTGGTGCGTCTGTTCTGTTGGAAAGTCACTTTCTTCTGTGAGATCAAAGTGCGTAAGCCCCTCACCAGAGCCCTGTGGTCCCATGTTCACTATTCTTGAGGATTTCCTTTGGAAAGACATTGTCGCTTTCTTGGATGGAACTTTCACACTTGTGTCGCAAGAAAGTCAAAAACTTGAGAAGTAGAAATTGAGGAGAGAAAATCAGAGTGAAAAGCTTTTGAACTAGGGTTTGGGTAAAGTAAACGGAGAAGGAGAAGGAGTATAAAGGTAATCGAATCGTGGTAGCGAAGCGTCGCAAAAGAAATTCCTTTTTAAAAAAATAACTGCCTTAATAAATCGATAACCACCCTTTTTAAGATTAACGCCTTAATAAACAAGATTATATATATATAAACGAGACAAACTTACCTTTTTGAGATAACAGTTTAAGTAAATAAATGAACTTACGGTCGTGTCGATTGGTATTCCAAGTCTGACTTTTGAGTTTGATACGTTTGTCGGACTTTAGATTCGAGTACGAGCTTCAACGGTCTTCAAGAGATAAAATATTGAGTTTTGAGCGAATAGACTCAAATAAGCTTTTCTCAAGAGGCTTTGTGAAGATGTCACAGTTGATTCTTTGAGTCAATAAATTGTATCAAGACTTCTTTGTTCTGAACATGATCTCTTATAAAATGATGTCGAATCTCAATATGTTTTGCTCTTGAATGTAGGATAGGATTCTTGAAAACTCTATAAAAATAGAGTTATTTACCTATTTTAGGCAACAATTAATGCAATATCTATGAGAAAATATTTGGATTTCCTTCTGATTATTTGAATTTTCCTTATTTATGTAGAATAATGATATATGGAGAAGATAAGGAAAAAAGATGGCAAAATCGAGGAATTTAAATCAAGCGCGTGTGGGAGATAGATATCAAATCAAAATCCTCGATTTACTCCCTGATTTTGTGCGCAATTGTTTAGAGAAAAGATCTTGGATATATCCTATGAAGAGGAGAATAAAGAGGAGAGAGAAGAAGAAGAGCAGCTAGGTTTTAGAGAGTTTTTCTGTTAGATCGTTTTCATTATTCTGAGAGTTTTTCAAGTATTTTGAAGAGAAGACACGACAGAATTCTTGTTCTTTGATTCAAGATGCTGAGTTTAATTTATATTTATATTTCTTCATCTACTATGTTCTAATTTTCTTTTGTTAGGGCTACGGTGTAGCTAACCATGATGATGAATTTCATGATTTTTATGTTTTATAATTGATTTCATTCATGTGAGTTATATATTATTGTGCTTAATGCTTTTGAGTGGTGGCCACCACTTGAATGATTTGATGTGCATGTTTGAGACGAGAAGTGATAATATGCAATTGCTCATTATAATATATAACCATGAATTAAACGTGGATAGAGATATACCACGTTATTTGTGTAGCTTTTCGGTGATAAGGTGATCCAAAAGACTCATTGTAAGCGGGAATATTCATAGTTTTTAATGCACTCATGTTTATTTTAATCCACATAGAGATATAGTGAATTAATAAACTGAGTAGGTTTCTATACCTAGAGATAGGATAGTAAATAGGTTAGGAAATTTCGCTATCACATGTTTGATATCATTCTTGTATTCACAACAATCTGAAATTCATATCTAGTGGTTATGGTGAAATCGGATGCTCTAACATATTTATCGATCGATTTACTGCATTTAGTTTACAAATTTTGTTTTTAATTTATTCTCAATTATATTTTGATCTGTTAGATAAATTTTAGAATTAATCTATTTTAGTAGTTAATTAGTTTATTAATCATCGATCTCCGTGGGACGATATTCTTTCTTATCATTATATTACTTGTTCGACACGTTCACTTGCGTTTAGAATTTTATGAACAAGCCGTTGCCGGGATCGAACCCGGGTCTCCCGCATGAGAGCCGAATATCCTGACCAACTAGACTACAACGGCGCCAAAAACTTGTTCATAAAATTCTAAACGCAAGTGAACGTGTCGAACAAGTAATATAATGATGAGAAAAGTATCGTCCCACGGAGATCGATGATTAATAAACTAATTAACTACTAAAATAGATTAATTCTAAAATTTATCTAACAGATCAAAATATAATTGAGAATAAATTAAAACAAAATTTGTAGACTAAATGCAGTAAATCGATCATAAATATGTTAGAGCATCCGATTTCACCATAACACTAGATATGAATTTCAGATTGTTGTGAATACAAGAATGATATCAAACATGTGATAGTGGAATTTCCTAACCTATTTACTATCCCATTCTAGGTATAGTAAACCTACTCGCTTTTATTAATCCATTATATCTCTATGTGAATTAAAAATAAACATGAGTGCATTAAGAACTATGAATATTCCCGGCTTACAATGAGTCTTTTTGGATCACCTTATCACCGAAAGCTACACAAATAACGCGGTATATCTCTATCCATGTTTAATTCATGGTTATATATTATAATGAGCAATTGCATATTATCACTTCTCGCCTCAAACATGCACATCGATCATTCAAGTAGGCTACCACTAAAAGCATTAAGCACAATAATATATAACTCACATGAATGAAATCAATTATAAAACATAAAAATCATGAAATTCACATCATCATGGTTAGGCTACATCAGTAGCCCTAACAAAAGAAAATTAGAACATAGTAGATGAATAAATAAAAATATAAATTAAACTCAGCATCTTGAATCAAAGAACAAGAATTCTGTCACCACTTTTGTCTTCTCTTCAAAATACTTGAAAATCTCTCAGAATAATGAAAAACGATCTAACAGAAAAAACTCTCCCAAACCTAGCTGCTCTTCCTCTCTCTTTATTCTCCTCTTCAAAGGATATATCCAAGATCCTTATCTCCAAGCAATTGCGCACAAAATCAGGGAGTAAATAAGAGGATTTTGATTTGATATCTATCTCCCGTCGTCGCTTGATTTAAATTCCTCGGTTTTGCCATCTTTTTCCTTATCTTCTCCATATATCATTATTCTGCATAAATAAGGAAAATTCAAATAATCGAAGGAAATCAAATATTTTCTCATAGATATTGCATTAATTGTTGCCTAAAATAGGTAAAATAACTCTATTTTTATAGAATTCAAATAATCAGAAGGAAATCCAAATATTTTCTCCACCTTAGCTCGACGTTTTGAGTCAAGTTATAATCGCTTCACAAAAATTCAAACTCTGCTGTTACTTTCTCATAGCCCCCAATGGGCTCAATCGCCACAGATATTATCCAAGTCCAAGCCTCGCTTGAACTTCGCTATAATCGAGGACCTCATTAGAATACCAACTCCACATGCACCTTTAATTGCTTCGCAAGAATTTTCTGACACAACCTCCTTAACCGCAGATAAAGCAAAACCATTGTTGCATCCATATCTGTCAGGAGATCGAATACATACCTTGTCACTATCAGCAGTTACAACAACCATTGGCTCTATAGGCTCCACCTCGCTATGAGCACCATCTGTGTCAATTACTTTGCTAGTGCCTGTATACGCTACCTCAGGAGTTTCTGGTCGCAACTCCACCTCAAGCTGAACACCGTTCAGATCCGTTTGAACACTACTATAATCACTCCTAGCCAAAAGTACTGCAGACTTATCAAGGGTAACTTTCTGCTGTCAACGGGTGAATTTATATCCGGGCACCACAACCGGTGCCCCGCTCACCTTGTGCATAGCCATGGAATATGCACCTTGCCCTCCAATCAAGCTTACCATCACTCACTCGAAAATAACACGGGCAACCAAACATTCTAAGAATAGAATAATCAGCAACGTTACTCGACCACACTTCTTGAGTCCGCCATTCAATAGCGGTTGATGGGGATCTATTCACCGGGTAGCTTACCGTACTTAGCACATCGCTAGAATTCTCCTAGCAATACCAGCACTAGAGATAATTTTACGGGCCATCTCTAGTAATGTTCTTCTCGTCAATTCTGCAAATTGTTGTGATTTATTGGCACTAGTGCGGTGTTTCACTATGCCTTCTTTCATGCAGAATTTATTTGTCAGCTCCGAGCAGAACTCCATGCTATTGTCGTCCCGCACATGCTTGATTGACTTACCAGTCTCCGTCTCAATTAAAGCTCTTGACTGCGTGATCCTGACACCAGCATCAAACTTGTGCCTTGGCACAAACACCCAGGTCTTCCTCGAGTAGTCAAAAGACTCTCGAATAGATGCATCCGACGTCTCCGGGGCGAAACTTGTCATTGTCTCACCTTGAAGTTTATACAGGCCTCCGTACTTGATTCCTTTCATTATCACCAGGGCACCTCGAACAACCTTCAAAACTCCACCTTTTGAAGAATACACGCAACCAGTGAATCTAGGGCACCCAAGGAAATTAAGTTATTTTTCAACTCGGAACATGCCTTACTCCAGTCAATGTCCTCACAATACCATCATGCATTCTGATTTTAACATCACCAACACCCACAACATCGCACTCAGCGTTGTTCCCTAACTGGACTTTACCACTACCCGTGCACTGATAAGTGATAAAACAGTTTCTATTTGGTGTAACATGAAAAGAACAACCAGAATCCATAATCCATCCATCAAACGATGAATAATCAGTGACAGACAAGACATAATCGGCATTATCTACTACAGCTGCAACATTATCTGCAGAATCAACCATAATTCCCTTACCCTTCTCATTCTTCAGCTTAAGGCAATCCCTTCTAAGATGCCCCCTCTTGCCACAGCTCCAACAGACAACATTAGCAGTCCTAGACTGACTACGCCTGTTTATATTAGTACTACTATTATCCACACGTGTTATAGATCTTCCTCTATTTTCACCTACTAAAGTAGCAGATACAGGTTCACCAGACTCTCTTCTACGAATGTTCTCGCTTAGAATTAAATCTCGAACCCCATCAAACGTCAAACTTGTTGACCCAGAGGAATTACTAATAGCAGTAACAGTAGTATTCCAACTATTAGGCAATGAGGATAGCAGAATCAAAGCACGTACCTCATCTTCAAAATCAATCTCAACTGAACTCAATTGACTAACAATCACATTGAATTCATTGATATGATCTGCAACTGACGCACCTTCGCTCATCTTCAAATTAAACAGACGTCGCATCAAACAGACCTTGTTGATCGCAGAGGGCTTCTCGTACATTTCCGACAGGGCTTGCATCAAATCAGCAGTTGTCTTCTCCTTCAAGATGTTAAACGCGACGTTACGAGCCAACGTCAGCCGAATAACACCCATAGCTCGTCTATCTAGCAAATCCCAATCAGCTTGCTTCATCGTCTTTGGTTTCTCCCCGATAAGGGCAAGTGCGTTTCATCGGGTAAAGATAATCTTCAATCGCATCTTCCGTAAAACTAAAATCCTTCCCATCAAATCTGTCGATTCTCACTTTTACTTCTTCTGTCGCCATCGATTCGCTTCAACTTAGCCAAGCCTGGCTCTGATACCAATTGTTGCGATAGGGCGAGCGATCGAACAATATTATAGACAGAAGAAGAAAATAAATCGGACACCAAATTTACGTGGTTCAGTCGTAAAGACCTACGTCCACGGGGAGAGCAGCAGCGGATTTTACTATAGATCAAGCGATACAAGGAGATTACACACTCAAATCACTCAAACACTCTCTCGGTGTTTCCCAAGCCCCAATTACAACCAATAACTCACACAGTGTTTAGCCTTGAAAATTCCTCGAAAATAATCTCTCAATCTCACGAAGGAATTACACGCAAATCTTACCTCAAGATTTAATTGGCTACAAACACTAAACTTCTTGGATGTAATTCACGAGTAAGAACGACAAAGAAAATCCCTCACAAGCACTCGACAACTAGACGGCGCTTCAAGACCAACTTTTCATGATCAATGGCGGAACACCAAGCACTCACGCGGCGCTTCAAGACAATTTGTGATCCACATCTACCACCCACGGCCACAGGTTCATATATAAGTAAAACCCTTATTATTATGCCAACTTCTAATAGGATTCTATTTTCTATCTAAAACGATTTTATCCAAAACATATCTCTATATATTTTAAACAAAATCCAAATCCAAATCAAAGTTGAACTTTCCTATTTCAGCGGCCGAATTCTCCAATACAGATTCAAACTTTGGGAAGTTGATCTTCGGATCTTCTTTACTCAATTTTGAACGTCCGCAACATATCCAATTCAAAATATTCTGAATTTCATATTGGACTCAAACTCGAGACATATTTTAATAATTTTTACAGGCCAACTCTAGAGACAAAGCTACAGATGATGCTATTAGATTGAGATTATTTCCATTCTCTCTTAGAGACAAAGCTAAAAGTTGGCTTTCTTCTCTTCCTGCAGGATCAATCACTACATGGAATGATATGGCTCAGAAATTTCTTGGTAAGTTCTTTCCACCTGTAAAGTCTGCGAAGATGCGTAACGATATTACTAATTTTATGCAGATGGATAATGAATCATTATATGAAGCATGGGAAAGATTCAAAGAATTTCTTAGGAGATGCCCACATCATGGACTACCCGTATGGATGCAGGTACAAACTTTTTATAATGGCTCTAGTACAAATCTTCGTTCTATGATTGATTCAGCTGCAGGAGGAACTCTAAATAATAAAACACCAGAAGAAGCCTACAATTTATTAGAGGAGATGGCATCAAATAGTTATCAGTGGCCTACTAAGAGACTACCAATGCGAAAAGTTAGCGGAGTTCACGAAGTGGATGCTTTTGCTGCAATTACTGCACAATTTGAAGCACTCAACAAAAAGCTAGATAATGCCATGAAAATTCAGAATTTGACATGTGATTTTTGTGGTGGAGGACATGTTAGCACAGCGTGTCAGGTAGGTAATACTTTTAAACAATCTAATGAAAATTCTAACTTTGTTGGGAATTTTAACAGTCCTGAGAATAATCCCTATTCCAACACGTACAATCCAGGATGGCGCAATCATCCAAATTTTTCATGGAATAATCAGAATGTGACAAGATCATAGGGATTCAAACAATCGGAAGAGACAAAGTCAAATTTGGAAGATATAGTCACCAAACTTGCTAATACAACTCATGACTTCATCAAAAGCACCGATGTGAGATTTCAAAATTTGGAGATGCAAGTGGGTCAGTTAGCAAGCATGATGTCAGGGAGACAACAAGGTTCTTTGCCGAGCAACACAGAGAAAAATCCAATTGAAAACATAAAGGCTATTACCCTGAGAAGTGGTAAACAAGTGGGAGAAGAAGAGATTTTCAGAGACAAGGAAGATGTGGTCAATAAACAATCAAAGGAGACAGGCAAGAGCAAACTTTTTCCAGATAATCCCAAGTCATATGTGCCACCAATTCCATTCCCTCGGCCGACTCAAAGAAGCACAAAATAGATAAGCAAATTTCTAAATTTCTTGATGTATTTAAAAATTGCTTTTGCAGATGCTTTAGCGCAAATGCCTAGTTATGCAAAATTTTTGAAGGAGATTTTGGCAAACAAAAGGAAATTGGAGGATTATGAGACTGTGAAGTTAAATGAGGAGTGTTCAGCCATCCTACAAAACAAATTGCCTCCGAAATTAAAAGATCCAGGAGTATTACTATTCCTTGCACTATTGGAGATTCTTACTTTGAAAAGGCATTATGTGATTTAGGTGCAAGTATTAATTTAATGCCTTATTCAATTTTTAAGAAATAAGGATTGGGCGAGGTAAAAGCAACCACAATGTCACTTCAACTGGCTGATCGATCAATTAAATATCCGAGAGGTATTGTGGAAGATGTTTTAGTAAAAGTTGACAAATTTATTTTTCCTGCAGATTTCATAGTTCTTGACATGGAGGAAGATTTTGAGGTACCACTTATCTTAGGTCGACCTTTTCTAGCAACAGGAAGAGCTCTTATTGATGTACAACAAGGGAAGTTGATTCTTAGAGTTCAAGATGATTTTGTTTCATTTAATGTTTTTAAAGCAATGAAATATCCATCTGATGATAATTCTTGTTTTAGAATTGACACAGTTGACAAGTTGGTGAATAAGAGTTTTCAGGAAAATATTTTTAAAGATCCACTTGAAGCATGTCCGATTCAACCAAGGGACAAAGATATTCAGAATGAGGAGATAAAGGAGTACGCAAATTTCATGGAGGCAATTCCACCATATTCAAGGCAAAAGGCAATTAAATTTGAGGAGTTGGGACAACACATTACAAAGCCTAAACCATCAATTGAAGAGCCTCCAATTCTTGAACTCAAACCCTTACCTTCTCATTTGAAATATGCTTATTTAGATGGAGTTTCTTCTTTACCGGTAATTATATCTTCTTCTTTGACAGATTTGATGGAGGAACAATATAAACCCACTATCCAACCTCAGAGGCATTTGAACCTGAAGATGCAAGAAGTAGTGAATGGTCAACGTTTGAAGCCCTACTTTGAAGGTGGTTACAAAAGCGTAAGACCACCTTCGAACTTCATCCTCCAGATTAGCGACATCCGAGATAGTTTGGCTGAAAACTATAAAGCAAGCGCTTCTTGGGAGGCAACCCAAGCATTTTAATTATGTTTTTTTTTAATTGTTAAGTTTATTATGTTTTGCAAAAAAAAAAAAAAAAAAAAGCTTAACTTTTCTCTATTTTATCCAGGTTATTATTATTATTTTTTTAGGGATCATCTTTCAAGAGTTTAATCATCAAGGTCATCTATGAAGTTTTCTTACAACCTGGGAGTTTTCTTCTTCCTATTTCTATTATTCGCATTGAGGACACCGCTTCATTCAAGTTTGGGGGAAGACAAAATTTTTGGCTAAATTTTTTTTATCATGATTACATTCCTGGTTGTGAATTTTTGCGATTCTTAGGAAAATTTAAATTTTATTTAAATTTGCAATTGATGTGTGAGTTAATCTTAATTCTGATTATGTTGATCCACATACCGAGCACTAAAAGTCCTTAATTTTTGAATTGTATGTAAATTTAGAGAACATTCATGTGAAGTATGTGATTTTCTTAAATTTCACCCAAATCTTAGAATTTGTTTGATTTTCTCTTGAGGCGAAATCCTAAGCTAAATCTAACTGAGAAAATGATTTAGGCAATTTTTGGATTGATTGAGCCTTTCAAGCTAACCCTGTTTATTTATCCCTAGTCACTCCTTTGAGCCTTAATTATTACCCAATTTTTCATTGGCACCCATATATGTTTAGCCTAGCCGTTATCAAATTATATCATTGTCCCATGCCCTATGAACACGTTGATTTTCTTTTGGGATAAAAAAATTATTTGAGCTTGATAGAAATTTGGGAGGAAGGATGGAGTATGAAAAAAAAAAGAAAAAAAAAAAGAAAAGTGATTGCTATAGTTGTTTGGGGTGTATTGAAAAAAAAAATTCCTTTTATGGTTCCCTATCCAACTTTCAATTGAGTGAGCCTTTTGGATACTCAATGGGTTGGAAATTTTCATGTTATATTAGGAGGGACTTTGGGAGAAACTCCACCATAAAGCAATTCAAAAAAGAGAGAGAGAGAGAGAGAGAGAGAGAAAAGAAAAAGGAGAAAAAAAAAGAATGATGATATATGGTGGCAAAAAAAAAAATTTTATTTTGAAGGAGTGAAATTGGACAGTGACATTGGCTCTAATTAGATCCTAGAAATCAACGTGTTGATGGGTGATTTGAGCTTAAAATTACCGTTATCTCACCTTTAGCCCAGCCTTACATTACAACCCGAGAAAAGTCCTATTGATTTTTGGTTGGATAATTAGCTTACATTAGTGGAGAGAGGAATGAAAAGCAAACCTATGAGATTTGGTCATATAATTATTGAGAATTTTTGAGAGGTTGCATATCAATGTGAATTTATCTGAATTGCATATAATTTGAAAAAGATGAGGACTCTCACACACACACTTGGATCACATAATTAGAATTGGTCTTAACTTATAAATCAATTTCAAAGTTTAGATGAAATTTGTGTTTTTCTTTGAATTGTGAATTTGAGCAATTATGGAAAGATGTCATGGAGGTTGTTAGCTTGAGTATGTGTTATGTCTTGATTTTGCTCGAGGACTAGCAAAGGTTAAGTTTGGGGTTTGATAACTCTATAAAAATAGAGTTATTTACCTATTTTAGGCAACAATTAATGCAATATCTATGAGAAAATATTTGGATTTCCTTCTGATTATTTGAATTTTCCTTATTTATGCAGAAAAATGATATATGGAGAAGATAAGGAAAAAGATGGCAAAATCGAGGAATTTAAATCAAGCAACAAGTGGGAGATAGATATCAAATCAAAATCCTCTGATTTACTCCCTGATTTTGTGTGCAATTGTTTAGAGAAAAAGATCTTGGATATATCCTATGAAGAGGAGAATAAAGAGGGAGAGAGAAGAAGAAGAGCAGCTAGGTTTTAGAGAGTTTTTCTGTTAGATCGTTTTTCATTATTCTGAGAGTTTTTCAAGTATTTTGAAGAGAAGACACGACAAAATTCTTGTTCTTTGATTCAAGATGCTGAGTTTAATTTATATTTATATTTCTTCATCTACTATGTTCTAATTTTCTTTTATTAGGGCTACGATGTAGCCTAACCATGATGATGTGAATTTCATGATTTTTATGTTTTATAATTGATTTCATTCATGTGAGTTATATATTATTGTGCTTAATGCTTTTGAGTGACTGGCCACCACTTGAATGATTTGATGTGCATATTTGAGACTGGGAAGTGATAATATGCAATTGCTCATTATAATATATAACCATGAATTAAACGTGGATAGAGATATACCGCGTTATTTGTGTAGCTTTCGGTGATAAGGTGATCCAAAAGACTCATTGTAAGCCGGGAATATTCATAGTTTTTAATGCACTCATGTTTATTTTAATTCACATAGAGATATAGTGAATTAATAAACTGAGTAGGTTTGCTATACCTAGAGATAGGATAGTAAATAGGTTAGGAAATTCCGCTATCACATGTTTGATATCATTCTTGTATTCACAACAATCTGAAATTCATATCTAGTGGTTATGGTGAAATCGGATGCTCTAACATATTTATCTCGATCGATTTACTGCATTTAGTTTACAAATTTTGTTTTTAATTTATTCTCAATTATATTTTGATCTGTTAGATAAATTTTAGAATTAATCTATTTTAGTAGTTAATTAGTTTATTAATCATCGATCTCCGTGGGACGATATTCTTTCTTATCATTATATTACTTGTTCGACACGTTCACTTGCGTTTAGAATTTTATGAACAATTCTTTGTAAGATTGATTGCGCTGGTATTGTCACATTTGATTTCTGTGCAAGAGTCTTCAATACCAAAGTCTCGTAGTTGTTGTTTTATCCATAGTATTTGAAAACAGCAACTCCCAAGGGCTACGTATTCGCTTCACTGTTGAAAGAGCCACAAGTACTTTGCTTTCTTGAAAACCAAGATACCGCCTGTTTCCAAGTAATTGACAAGTACCGATGTGCTTTTTCTTTCAACTCTACAACCCTGCAAGATGCGTCTTATTAACCAAGAAGAGTAAAGTCTCATTCTTTGGGATACCATAGACCAATCTTAGCAGTAGTAGCAACATATTTAATGATACGTTTAACAGCACTTAAATGAGATTCTTTAGGATTTGATTGAAACCTAGCACATATGCAGACGCTAAATAATATGTCAGGTCTAGATGCAGTAAGATAAAGGAGAGAACCAATGATACCCCTGTATAACTTTTGGTCGATTTTCTTCCCTGCTTCATCTTTGTCTATCTTCAAGGAACTTGACATAGGTATGTCGGTCTTTTGCAATTCTCCGACCGAACTTTTTAACAAGTTCTTTTGCATATTTTTCTTGATGAATGAAGATTCCTTCCTTTAGTTGTTTCACTTGTAGACCAAGGAAGAAGGATAGTTCACCCATCATGCTCATCTCGAATTCATCTTGAAAGAAAGTAGACCCAAGTAAATCGTGAATAATTATCCACTATTACTAGACAGTATCTTTTTCCACCAATGCTTTGCGTTCTGGTAGGTCCAAATAAATCCATATGCAGAAGCTGCAGTACACGATTAGTGGAAACTTTAGTTATTGGTTTGTAAGAGTTTCTAACCTGTTTACTCAGTACGCATGGTGTGCATAGATCAGACTTTGAGTAATTGAGAATAGGCAATCCTCGAACAAGTTTCTTGGAAGAGATCTTGTTGATTTGCTTCATATTGGTATGGCCTAGCTTTCTGTGCCATAGATTAGCTTCATCTTGTACTGATATTAAGCACTGTGATCTTTCATGATTCACATCCAGAAGATATATATTTCCATGTCTTCGTCCAGTAAAAGATTGAGTAAAGTCTTTATTGATTCCAGAGCATGTTTCTTCCTGGAAATTGATCTTGAAACCAGTATCACACAACTGGCTTATGCTAAGCAAGTTGTAATTTAATCCTTCAACTAAGGAGACATTCTTGATTGACAAACTTCCAATCTTTACTGTTCCTCGACCAGTAATTCTTCCTTTGTTGTTACCACCGAAAGAAACTTTTCCTCCGTCTATCTGGACAAGTTTTATGAAGCAACTTGAGTCTCCTGTCATGTGTCTTGAGCAGCCACTATCAAGATACCATTTAATCTTCCTTTTGATAGTAACCTGCAATTAAAACGAATTCAAGCTTTCTTTGGTACCCATATCATCTTGGGTCCAAACGTTAGAGCAACAAAGCGTCTTTGCCCAATTCCTTTTAACAGGTCTCCAAACCAAAGGACATTCTTTCTCAAAATGTTCTGAGCTTTCACACTTGGAACATTTCAAAGCATTTCTGCCAACATGTTTTACAAAGGTTTTGAAATGATTTTTATAAACAATTCGTCTGGTCTCGTTTGATTCTTTCCTTCACCTTTGGGAAATCAATCAGTGGAATAGTTTCATAAGTCATACCAAGACCTACCTTATCAAAGTAGGGTCTTTGTATTGAAAGAATCTTATCCAACATTTTAGAACCATTTGAAAATCTTTTTGATATGTTAGTAAGATCATTTTTCAAAAGATTATTTTCTTTTGAAATGGAATCTGAGTTTTCTTTCTCAATAGCAAAATCCTTTTCCAACTTTTCAAACTTTTCTTTCCAAAGTTTTTCCTGTTGCTTCAATGTAGAATTCTCCTTTTTTAATTCGGAGATCCTCTTAAGAGAAGTTTTTAGACTAAGACAAAGTTCATCAATATATTTAGAAACCTTGACAGGAATTTTTAGGTTACCAATCTCGAGTTCACCGTCTCGAGTCTCGTATCTAAATCAAGGTCCGAGTCGAATCAGATTTTGCCATTAAACATATATTGGCATAATCGTCATCACTTTCTTCACATTCGTATCACCAGGTCTCTCGCTTTGAGTGCCTTCCGTATTTCTCGGTCTTTCATTTTCTCTTTTTAACAGAGAACAGTTGGGTCTGATGTGTCCCTTTTTCTTGCATTCAAAGCAAGTTACTTCTTTGTTAGAATCATCTTCCTCTGTTGATTTGTTTTGATACCTTTGTGAGCTTTGTTTCTTCCAATTGAATTTCCTTCCTTTTCTGTTCAACTTTCTGAATCTCTTTATCATGAGTGCCAGTTCTTCATCATCTAGATCTTCTTCAGAGTCTGTAGCATCAAAATAGTCATTAGACTTTAAGGCAATAGATTTCTTACATTTTGAATCTTCTTCTTCGTTGGTGTGCTCTACTTCATAAGATTGAAGAGTCCCAACCAGTTCGTCTATAGAGAGTGGAGCAATCCTCTGTGTCTCTCTTATTGAGGTTTTTATGTAATTCCAGTCTTTAGAGAGTCCTCGTAGGAGTTTGTTGACCTTCATATGTCCTGAGATTGGATGTCCCCGATATTCAAGACCATTCACAATTTCAGTAAAGCGACTAAACATGTCAGTTATTGATTCTCCTGATCTCATCTTAAAGACTTCATATTGTCCCAAAAGAATATTGATTCTCGTCTCTTTCACTCGATCAGTCCCTTCATAAGTAATGTGAAGCCTATCCCAGACTTCTTTTGCTGTATCACAAGAAGATATTCTGTTATACTTAGTAGGAGATAAAGCACAATATAAGGAGTAAATGGCTTTAGCGTCAAGAGTCCGGTCTCTTGGTGATTTCTTCTTGAGTCATTAGAGTGGGATCAACAACTTCTTTTTCTCTCTCGATTCTCCCGATGCCGCAGGCAGAATGATTCCTTTATCTACCACTTCCCATTCCAAAGGATCTTTCGATCTTAGGAATGCTTTCATCTTGTTTTTCCATATGTCGTAGTCTTTTCCATCAAAGTATGGAGGTCTGGTATTGCTTTGACCTTCAACCAACCCTGTAGGCAACATACTAGCCATAGATCTTTTACTCAGAAGTAAAGACACTTCTTATAAACAAGTACATTGGCTCTGATACCAATTGTTAGGACTAGAATTAGCACCTAGAGGGGGGTGAATAGGTGACTAAAGCGATTTTAACAATATAATCCGAATGAATTAAAAATAACAATCGCTGCAATTAAACGTAATGAAAGATAAAAGGATTAGGGATAGAAAATCAAGACTCCAGATTTATAGTGGTTCGGCTTAGACCAAGCCTACGTCCACTCTCCCGCACGGACATCCCTTCTGGCTGGATTTCACTAAGAATCAAAAAGAGTGTTTACAGTCTCACACTCTTGAGTCCACAGTGTAGAAGCTCTACTACACTTCCTCAAGGTCTCACCACAATATGATCTCTTTGATTACATATAACGCTCGAAGAATAAGATCACAAAATATTAAAGGAGATTCAGACTTTGGAATTCTTCTATCCAAGACATTAAACAACTTGAGTGTCTCTCTTATATACTTCTTCATGCCTTCATTACCGTTGGCACCTTCCAAAGAAGTTCTTCCAATCATCCCGTTGGACAGTAATCAATTTGGAGAGATCTCGAGCTCTTTAAGGTAAGTGTAGATAGCCCATCAATCCCGCCGCCCATACAATCGGGATCTTGGTTTCCATAAGAAGAACTTTCCAAATAAGTTGTGAATCTTTAGAGAATCTATATAAATTCGGATACGAATATAAGATCTTGTAGTGCTGATTCCAGTCGAAAGATATTCCATAGCCGTTGAAGTAAAACTATATTAGATAGAATCGAATAGAAGTTTTTAACTTGTCGGTGCCCGGAAACCGTCCATGAGAGTAGACTTTGAAACTTGAGTCTTGTTATCGTTAGACTTTGATCTTCAGACTTTGCCAGTAGAGTCTGCAAGTCTTCAGACTAGACTGAGGAAAATGTTTTGTCAACTTCAAAATATCTGAAGAGAATTTATCCAACAGTTAAGACTAGCGCTACTCCTTATATAACACATTACCTCACCGTCCTTAGGCAATGTGGGATTCGGTTCATTTTTGTCCCCATTATTATCTACAAGGCGAAGCCACACCCCCATCCCTCGCAGGACCAAGTTGTCATAGGCCCACCAGCTTCCGCTTGGTTCGTCCCTAAATCACACACTTCCGATTAGGCTTGGCTCTAATACCATTATAAGGGTTGACCTTTGGCCCTACTTGCTTATGATATTATCTACTTTGGGCCCCAAGACTCACTTACCCTATGCCTTCACAGTTATTTTCCTTTGGACTTTGCTTAGAAAAAAGGCATTGTTGGTAGTTAAGACTAGTGCTACTCCTTATATAGCACATTACCTCACCATCCCTAAGCGATGTGGGATTTGGTTTATTCATGCCGCCTTTGCCATTCTCAAGGCGGAGCCACACTCCCATCCCTCGCAGGACTAAGTCGTCACAAACTCACTAAAAAAGTTTGATTCTTTAGGGACTAAATCACCTAACCTTTCTGCAGATTGGCAATCCTCGATTGATAAGTACGGTAGTAATGCCATCAAACCAAGAAATTCATATGCTTGTGGGGGAAGCTCTAACAACTCTTGAACCTCGTGACATCTACTTAAGTCCGGTTTTTGGAGGCGAGGAAGCATATTGATTGTGCTAGGCAAGGTGTCTATTTGTGTACCTGATAAATTTAGGATTCTTGACAAGAGCAAGATTTCAACTTCATTAGGAATTCCGCCTTCTGACTCTTCACAGTGCTCGACAGGCGTCACTTCAAGATTCTCTGATATTTTAGTCAAAAGCTTAAAAGCAATGAGTCATATTAACTATTTTACACCACATTAATTATCCAATATGGATTTTTCTAACATAATTCACACATACACCTCAACAACATTGAAAGTCGACAAAACATTTTAATCAACAAATTGAATCGGGCAAACTTGTAACTCTCATGTTTTATAGATACACTCCGACAAGGATCCTAATTTCCCAATTGAGCTAGGGGAGTTTGCTCACCTCGAAGCAAACCGTCAAAGAGAAGTGGGTAAGTTTAGGTGGCCCTCCCATTTCTTAGGCAATTCTTCAAGACAGAAGCTGTTCTTTATTTTTAAGTCAATTAGGCACTTCAGTCTTCCAATTGAACAATCAATTTCCTATAAACTATCACATCTTTATAGAGTTAACCACTCTAGTTGTGACATCCTGAAATTTTCAATTCTGTTTTCAATTAAATAAATCGGGCCTTTCATCGATGCACCTATAGTGCTATTCTCAAAGCTGATCACTCTTGAGATAACTAGACTATCTAGGGAAGTCATTAAGGGATTTTAATGCAATAGACTTGAGAATTCGACCAGGAATCAACTGCTCGACCGTGCTTATCTGCAAAGATCATTACGGCACAATAAATATTGATTAGAGATTAGAGATAGGTCGATTCGACTGAGATGTGTGGTTAAACATGGGTGATTCCACCAAATTGAAAAATTCTCGTCGATCGGCACTAGACCGATTTTTCGTCGTTTTGGTACTTTATGTCCGTATTTGAAACCTCAAGATTTTCACAACCACCGAGAGTCGCCAATGTGTTGAAGAGGTTCATTGTGGCTCGAAGAAAATCGATCATGGGTCATTTGCACTAAAAATTTCTGAAAGCTACCCGATAGCCTAGGTTACGCTAAAATCGTGCCTGATTGAAATTAATTGGGAATTTGAATCGATTTCAGAAATTGAAAGTCTTTTCATGTCACAAATCATTTTAGGAACGTCAACTCATCTTCCGAAGATTTTTCTGCAAACCGAGATTTTTGGCGAAAAGTCAATATTGGGCCATTTTCGACTGGAAAATTCAAGGGACCACTTTTGATCGCGTAATTGGGATGCAAGTGGGTTCTATTGGCAAAGAAAAATATCAATTTAATCGCGAGCACATTAGTGGAATTTTTTAGGGCCGAATCAACTTCAACTCAAAAGAGAATTGGTTCAATTTGAGAGAAGACCCTTCAAAATTCGTAGCCCCCCCTTGCGCTCACATTTGAACCCTCTCAATGACTTCCTATGGAAGCTTTGGCAGCTGGAATTGCTGAGGAAACCAGCTGGGCATTGGTGAGGTCAACCAAGGGGACAAAGAGATAGGTTGGAGACCAAGTGGCTCCCTCCAAAAGTAGCCGGTCCCCCCTTCTCCTTCCTTCTCATCCGTCAACCACTTCCTCCATTCCAAGAGCTTGAAGACTTCAAAAACTTGCAAAGAATCGAGCAGCCAAGCCCTCCCCCTCACCGTTGACCCCCGCTAGGCCGCTTGGAGCCACCGCGTCGCCGTTGCGCCATCTGCAAGTCCTCTGCGCGAGCCCATGTCCCGGCTACGATGTCCAACCCTTCCAGCCGTCATGTCGTCCAGCTCGCCTCCGCCGCCGTGAAGCTCCGCCGTTGGCCGCCCGACCCCGCTGCAACCCGTACGCTTGTCCCTACCCGTTTCAGCCTCAACCGGTCATTGGATTCAGCTGGTTCGGTGCAAGACCAGAATCGAAACCCATCAAAGGGTTTTGGGCTTCGAGGCCCATTTTCAAGCCTTTCCCGACCTCGCGTGGTGTCCTCGCTTTGGAGATTGTTGATCATCTCTGCGTCCCCGTCGAAGTGAACCTGTTGGATTGCTAATCCAGTGAGTTTACTCACTAATCCCTGCTTAGAAAGTTAATTATGCTTAAGGATTGATTAGTTTAAGTTAAGTATGGTTTAGGTGGTTAGTTAGAATATATTAGTAATTTAATGATTCGATATTGCATGTTAGGTGGTTAGAGTAGTGCAATTAGCAAGTAGAAAAGTTGTAGTATTTTTTTTTTTGTTGACCCAGGAACCCCCGAACAGCTAGCAGCTGGCGGGGTAAACCCGAGGCGAATTGGGCCACCACCACAGACCCAGCCACGGGTGAGTCGCGTAATAGGGACGCGGGGTTTCAAACCCCTCCCCCCTCTGTGGGGGAGAAAGCGCGAAATCACCGCGGCCACCGCGGGCGGTGGTGATAAGTTGTAGTATTTATCTAGATAGGTTCGGAATTTTTCCGGACTCGTCTCGGCTTTTAATTAGGCTTTTCGACCTAAGTGTGCATTTTTGCTATTTATTGGTATTTATTAATTAATTTTCGTAAATATTTAATTAATTATTATTTTCAGGAAATTAGACCGGGATAGCTGGTGACCAGAATTTTATGTTGATTGCAATGGTGTGATTTGTTTAATTAATTAAGTGTTGAATTGTGCAAATTGAGTGATTTGCAATTTTGGGTATTTATCCCAAAATTTGTTAATTTCAGTATTTAATTAGAAAATCACCAGGCGTCGGTTTACAGCGCCAAAAATGTTTTTATCAACTATATAATTAGTGGGAGTTTATAAAGTAAAGATATTATATTTTTGGCAGAGGCCGACCGTATACCCACACATGATTATTTTTATTGGATATGATAAAAGTGGTGAAATAATTGGTTGGGTAGAATGGTATACTATATCAACCAGAGGGCTTTGATATATCGGCTTAGAGTGAGCAGTATACCTTAACTATCTCATAGCTTCGGTGAGTAATTAAGTATCGCACAGCTTCGGTGAGCAATTAAGTATCGCACAGCTTTGGTGAGCATTAGCCGTATACTATATCAGCCTAAGGGCTTCAATATATTAGCTTAGAGCGAGCAGTATACGTGGTTATCAACTTTTGCAAGGATTTCTATCTATACTCAGCTTAGAGTGAGCAGTCCTTAATGTGATCGGACTTTATATATAGTATTGAATAGATTGACTGAGAGATGGTCTTAATGACTTGGAATCGACTGAGTCGATTGATCGATGACTCGATCTGATTTGATGTTTTGATGTACTGAAGTGATTCGTTGAAAATTATATGAATCGTACTAACTTGCAAGAAGGAATTGAGGCAAAGGTAAGTCCTCTGACTTGTGTTTGTGCTTAGGTAACCCTTGGAGCATATTTTCTTCCTAGTCAGGTCTTAGGGAGTGAACTTGCTGAAACGTTGTCTCACCCCGTTGTGGGATAACATTTTCAGGTCCCTAGATGGCAGCTCCTCCCGAGCGTTTTAGTTAACCGAAGAATGTCACAGAGCATGTAGTCTATATTCAAATTCATAGGAACCCAAGGGGTTTGGTCTATGAGCTTGTGAAGTCCGTGGTCTGGGTTGATGAGGCTCTACCCCATAAGATACCTCATCGATACAGATCATGGTACTGTCGTAAGCGGAATGGACAGAGAGAAGGTCCCATACCGAAATCTGAGATACCTGTGTATGTGCTGGAGGTTGTTTTTGGAAAAGGCATAGCAGATCCCCCTAATGGTTCGGTGGTAGACCCGGATATTTCAGATCTAGGGACTCCAGTGTATTCAGCTGAAGGTTCCAATGAGGATGAGGATGAGGATGAGGATCTGTAGTTCTAGAATCCCCCCCTGTTTTGCAAACCTTGTATATATATCAGATAGTTTGTATAAGATATGGTTTGATATGTATATAAGTGTGTTGTGGCTTTTGAAAATTTTGTGGCCCTGCTTTTCTATCTCATCTTATTGTTGTCTGGGGAAATTATTTATTCGCTTCCGCATGCCCATTAAAATGAATGGGTCGGCGATGCGTCTTGGGATGTCGCTATTTAATCGTTGAGAGGGACGAGCACGCACTCGGAGGATTGGGGCGTGACACTAGTGGTGTAATTATTAGTGAGGGTAGTGAGTTGCTAGCCCAATTTTCAGATGTGCGGGGCTTGCTATTTTAGAGAAGCCAATTTGATTGTCGATTGGGTTGCTAAAGACCATAGGAAAAAAGCCTTACCAAATCACCAGTTATCTTCTCCCCGTTAGGTCCTTTTAGATTTCTTTTGTAATGATGCCCACTATATGGGCTCTCTTTTTCCCTAATATTATCAATAAAGAACTATTTTGACCCTATATATATAAATAAAAAACCTCTCTAGTGTCAAGCACTTAGAGAAGTCTGGAGACTTTGTAATGCTAATGCACTTTCTCAGAGCTAGAACATTTAATTTGGTTGCCATTAATAGACGGTAATTACATTTCAAATGGAAAACCTTCATACACGGGTACAAGGAGAAATAAGAGTAAAAGTGATCAAAACATAAAACAGCGTAATTAAGCTACACATGTCCGAATCATTTGTAAATTGATTGTCACAACGTTTGAGTACAGCTGTACTTCTTGAATGCATATTGACCACCTAAAAAATTGTGGAGGAGAATGCCAAGAAAACCATCTTTTTCTTTGAAAGACAATCAAGGAAACCTCTGACAAAGGTTAAGTTACGTAACTTTAGGAACCTTCCACTTCCAAACCTTTCAAGCTATCAATTTGTAGTCAAGATTGGAGTATACTTTCCATCTAAATTAAATGCTTGAATTTTCTTCTTCGTCTGCAAACTATTAACCAATACTTGCAATTGTAAGTACACGATCGTTAATCATCAACTATGTTTATTTATTCACATAGAAAGAAATGTTTCTTAATTAAAAAGGCGATTCTCAGTACTAGCATGTTTGATTTACTGCTTGCAAATTAGTAATTGTTGTTACTTTACCACTTCCGTTCTTAATATTTCAGAGATGAAGTCTCTTTCATAGCATTCCAAATTGGAGGAATAACAAAAGGAGTCTCAAGTGCTCGAGAATTTTATGATAAAAACCAAAGGTGAAAATCATGTTGGGTTGCTCTATATGTGGGTTTTTGTTTCCAACCAATGCGAAGATTTAAACATGAAATCTGTATAGAATAAGAAAATATTGAAATGACAGTTAAATTTCATTTGGTTTGGATTGATTAAAGTTAATATCATTCTTGGAGTGTTGGCAATGTCAAGAATTCAATGCTTAGCGCCATAATTTCTCACGAAATAATTTCTCAATCTTATGGAATTAATAAATCTTACCACAAAATTAATTGGCCTCAACACATGAATACTTGGTGTGATTCCATGGAGAACAAACTTCGCTGCACGAACAACACACAGAGTCACTTTGCCTTCACATTAGCCCTATCGCACCAAGCACTCACATAAATGGCGCTTCAAGACTTCAATCCCACTCACAAGAAATATGTACATGTAAAATATATGAAACCCAAGTCATGGTCAAATTCAAACTCCACATTGTATTATCCTATTTCAGTGGCCAAAACTCCAATGCCCAGTGTCGCGATCTAAATTTCGGGTGCACCACCTAAAATTAGGCTAATGGACTACTAAGTCTAACTTAGCTCGGGCTCTCCCAAGCCGATACCAATTTGTGACTTAGGTTCAAATTTCTTAACATGCAAATGGATTTTATCTAGGAGTCGCCATTAATCAGTTTATGATAGGTCGATTAGACACCTAAATAAAATAATGAGAGAATTATTTTACTCCTACAAACCAGAGACTTTTGGTACGGGACTTGGTTACACTAGATTTCTTTAATGCTCTTTCGGTACCATTTCTTTTATTTTCAAAAATGTTTTTGCAAGTAGTTTGGATTAATTTTAACCTAAATTACTATCATGCAAGAGGGTGATCACACGGGTGCTCAATCATTATTAAACACTCAATGAATCAAGCAAATTGCATCAAAAGAAATAAACACACAAAGCAAACAATTTTTGGGTTTTCTTTTATCTAGAAATTAAAACATGCACTTTAACTACATGACCTAATTTTACTAACAAACTATTTCTAATTAAATGAACCTAACATGCGAACCAATTGACATGCACCTAATATTTTGTATTTTTTTTTAATAAGTACGCAATCTATCCTAGAGAACGAGATCAATTTATTCTAAGATGATTTTTTTTTTTTTTTTTTTGGGTATTTTTCATGAAATTCGAAATTAGAAAATTGCAAGAAAATATCTACCAAGATTGTGCAATCATCCAATTTATATTAGGAATTAGGTTAGGCCAAACCCTAATTTAAACTAGAATGTTATCATAATTTAGAAACCACTAATGCAATCTACCCTAAAAGAATATCTAAACTTATAATAAATTAGAAAATATTATCTAGAATTAAACTACGTGCAATTTTATCCTAACATGCAATGACATGCAAATAATGTCCTAATTCTAGGTTTTCTTTTTTGTTTTTTCTAAATTCGAAATTAAAATTGCAAATTAAATTAATGAAACGAAAATCTAACATCCTAAATTTATGTTTTTGTTTTTTTTCAAAAATTGACATGCTTAGTCTAAATATGCAAATTACCCTAAAGCATGCGACATTCTAATATGAACCTAATCTAACTCAAGCATATTTCAGGATAAATAAAGCAATCAAGACGAGACAAGCACCAAGCCATTCGGAATCATCAAAGATACCATATATCGTTCAAATCAAGGAATAATATCTAAATCAAACTTGATTTTCTCGCTAATAAAATCGATAAATTGATCTTAAGCCTTAAAGATCAAAATATCAATTTCATTCCCGCTTGATTGATTATTTCATCTAAAGCCTTATAGATGGAGTAAACATTCATGTGCGGTTGCGAATTAGGTGGTACGTCGAGATTTTCAATTATGCACGGAGAAATATTTCAAATAAAAAAAGCAAGATACAAAAAATAAAACAAGATAAAATAAATCTGCCTAATAAAATAAAGTAAATCTACCTAATTTGATTTTTTTCCAAGGCAGCCGGTTTGGAGCTCCAGCGAGGGTAGTCGTCGGCGAGGAACTTCGGCGAGGACACAGCAGGCGAAAACTGCAGGGGCGTCGGGTTGCGACTGCTGAGGCAAAGATTGACGGCTGAGCAGCGGCGTTGGTGTGGTGGTGCGGGCAACGACAATGGCTGTGAACGGCGTTAGCGGCAAAGGCGAAGGGTCGCGGGATCGGCGTTGTAGCGGCGATGGTGAAATCGCAATGGTGCGGCGAGGATCAATGCGGCTTCGACGGGCGTCAACGAGGGGGCTAGGCCAGATCGTGAGCGAAGCGGGGCGTCGCTCAGGCAGCGGTAGATCAATAGCGGAGGAGCTTTGCGACGCAGCGAGGGTTGCAGGTGATACTAGCGGAGCGGCGGTTGGAAGAGAGGGCTCATGGGTTGTCGGTGGAGCAGCGGTGGTTAGCGGCTCGGCTGCCGGCACAGGTGGTGTTGGGCGCGCAGCACTCGCGGAGGAGGTCGGCCAGGCGCCGGCGTCATGGGGGTTTCGTTGCGAGGAAGACGACAATGCGGTGCTTTTTCTCTCTTTTTCCTTTTTCTTTTTTCTCTCTCTCTCTCTCTCTCTCTCTCTCTCTCTCTCTCTCTCTCTCTCTCTCTCATGTCGCCTCACCGGTCCTCTCTCTCTCCCTCACTACAGACCGGTCACTTCTCTTCCTTTCTTCTTCTTGTTTTTTTTTTTGTTCTCTTTTTCTCTCTTTTGACTTTTGTGTTTTTTTTCTTCGACGAAGAGAAGCCCCTAAAACCCTACGCGTTTTAACCTATTTATAGGTCATGGATTAGAGTTTTAATTTTTTCCAAATCCATATCCATGAAGATTTCTTTTCCGAACGCAATATTTGTTTTTGAATTGAAATCTCGCAAAGATAAATCCGTAAAAGCTTGGGCCGATTTGCTCTATTCGTGGGCTTAGCCCAACTCATCAAATTAAAGTTCTGAACCATTAATTCGAATCTATCTGTCATTGGCTCATTGTAAATGCAAATTAAAAATAAATGCACCTAAAACTATATGCTATGCAATTAATTAATTAATTTTTTTGTAGGGGTTAAAATTAATCCCTAATTTTTAATGCGATAAATGACTAAACAGGTCGCCAAAATTTAGGTGTCAACACCTAGTCGGACTTCAATAGGGAAATTTCAACCCAAAAAGTACATAAACAAAACCTTTATTATCTGATGGGAAAAATAAAAAAATAGTAATGAGTACTGGAAATTGGCCGATACTTATGACTTCAGGCAAATTAAAGAACATCCCGAACCTGAGTATATCTTAACACTATTTTGTTTGAACTCTGAGATGTTAAATTTGGGGGTATTCCCAAGAGTGAGGGAAGAAAAACTCTTTCTCCAATTGAGGGCACAAGGCGTACGAGCATCGGCACATTTAAATAAGGAATGCATCCAAGCTGAGCACCAAGTTACCGGACTACCACTGGAAGCCCCTATCGGAAGCTTTCTTTCTACTAGTTAGACATGTGCTTCGCACAGTGTCTAGAATTGGCACGTCTAACTAGTATCCCCTGGTCAAGTAATTAAACGTTTGTCTCTTTTAGTACTACTACATAAGATTTTCACTATATGTCTATAATATCAATTGTGACTTGGTCACAAGAAACTTTCTACCATGGCTGAAACAACTTTTTACACCTTGTTAGCAAGTTTTCTAATGATATTGCCCTCAAAATTTTGATCAAAGGTTTTTGAGATTGATGATCAGAAAGCCTGGACTTTAGTTTTGATATTTGTTACAATCTCAGGGTCTCAGACCCTCCTCAATGGACCAGGGACCTAGGCCCTAGCGCTGGGTATCTAGGCGTGGGCACTAAGGTCTTGTGCCTAGCCTTGATGGATAGGGCTTAATCGTCGGAGATCCATGCATGGGCTCTAAACTCTTGAGCCCAGCCTTAATGGACCTGGGTTGTTGAGCTTGGGCTCCAAGGATCTAATCACAAGTACTATGGTCACGGGCCTCATGCCGGTGGCCCAGTCATGAGCATTGGCACAAGTAGCTAGGCATGGGCACTTAGGTCCTTGATCTGTAAAGGTCCGGCCCAAGATCCAATGTTCATGCTTAGTTTCTTGCTTGCTTGTGCCCAAGTCACCGATGTACGAATAGTGCATGTCTATTTAAAAAAAAAAAAAAGATTTTCAATTCCAAATGATAGAAAATAATTTTTCAATTTATTTTCAATTTTAACTATATACCACAAAAATTTATTAGTTTTTTAGAAAATGATTTATTGGAAATTTTTTATGAAAAATGTCAAATTTTTCATGAATATTTTCATGAAATAAATGAAGTCGTAATCTGATGATGGCTTGATGTGAGATGTAGTGCACTAGTTTTATTGAAGTTTTGGTCTTGAAGACCTTTCTTTGGTGATGGGAAGAACCCTCTTGGGAAATTTTTTATCTTAGCAAACACTAAGGCTACGTTTGGTCGTTCGGATTTCTAATTAGGATAAGATTAGATAGGATAAGTTATGAAATCTAAAAGATTTTACTATATTCTATCTACTGTTTGGTGATTGCAATAATAAAGTCATATATATTCATATCATATTTTAAATATATATATTTTTGTATAAATACCTATATGAATCATAAATTTTACAAATGGAGATGGTAAAAATCTCTTGTGACACTTGTTTACTTTATTTTTATTTTTATTTTCTATTTATTTTCCTCTCTTTTTAATTAATTTTTTTTTCTTTATCTTCCATCATTCTCTAACAAAATTTTATTAAATAGAAAATTGTACTAATATACCTAAAATGCTAAAACACCTAAAATATGTAATAAATATATTATATATTTAATTTATATTATAAGATAGAATTAAATTCGAATATATAAAAAATAAAAATAAATTAAAAAATAAAGTTATTTTTTGTTATTTTGAATTTCTTATATTAGAATTCAAATATTATTTATATTGAAATATAAATTTAATTTGTTAATTTAAGAAATTTGTTATTTAAGGAAAAAAACTTTCCTATTATAGATATTAGAAATCCTATCCGCATTTATCTCACATTCCCTATAGGATAATTTTATTTGATGTATATCCCTTTTATATCCGATTTTATCCTATCTTGAGCAAGTACAAATATAGGATAGGAGAAATTTTATCATATCTTGAATTTTACCCTGATCGCTAAACGCAGCCTAAACATCTTATAATTGAACTGACTATTTTGCCCTTAATAAGTCACATGTGCCAAATTTGTTAAAATGGGAAATCGGAGATAGAATTATGGCTCAATTTCCCATAAACAGATCAAATTGGGTAGAAGAGAAGTTACAGAAGGTTAAACCAACTGTTCGTCGTGCCAAAAATAATAGTGAGAACAAGCATTTTAGAAGGGTTATCATTGTTATTTATCTTCATAATCGAGTAGAAAAAGGTGGCGTTTGGGTTCATTTTAGTTTCCTGTTTTTAATAAACAATATGATCTCTTTATACTTTTGTTTTCTTTTTCTTGTTTAGCTAAGCATATGATGAAATTTTCCTGATAATACTTCTTGACGCTTAAATTTCGACGACCATTTTAATCATACATTAATCGCATAGTAAATTAGGGATTAATTTCTAACCCCCAAACAAAAATTAATTTTCATTATATTGCATCAAATATAGACATTAGTGACATTATCATTATTAGTATTAGTTCTTATTTTTTTGGAATTTGTTTTTAAAAAAAAAAGGAAAGGGGAGAAAATGTAAATTTGGGCCAGCTGTGACATCCTGATTTTCAGGTTCGGATTTCAATCGGATAAGTCGGGCCTTTCATCAACGTGAATATAGTGTTTTTCTACGAGATGGCCACTCATGAGATAAGCGACCTATCGGGTAAAGCCGTTAAGGGATTCTAATGCAATAGACTTGAGAATTGCCAGGGAATCGGCTTCGACCATGCCGCAAGGGTCATTGCGGCACAATTAAAAATCGATCGAGACCGGAGATAGGTCGATTCGGCGAAATGGTGATCAAAGTGTGGGTGATTCCACCTGATTGCAAAATTCTCGTCGATCGGCGCTAAACCGATTTTCTGTTGTTTTGGGTACCTGTGTTCGTATTTGAAACCTTGAGATTTTCACGACCACCGAGAGTTGCCAATGTGTCGAATGGGTTCATTATGGTTCGAAGAAAATCGACCACGGGTCAATTGCACCAAAAATTCCTAAAAGCTATCCGGTAGGCAAGGTCACACTAAAAGCGCGTTTGATTGAAAATAATTGCGAATTTGAATTCGATTTCAGAAGTGGAAGTTCGGTCGTGTCATGAGTCATTCTAGGAACGTCGACTCACGTTTTGAGGAAATTTCGGTGAGTTCGGGATTTTTTACGGAAAATCGTTGCGGACGATTCGAAAAATAAACGGAAACTTCGATTGGCCAATTTGAAGAGACTTTTGGCATCGGGTGTAAGTGAATCGGTGAATAGAAGTTGTTTGAACTTTTCAATTCAAAGTGGGCCTCAAGTTTGATTTGTTTGTTGAAAATCGGATTTGAGAAAAATGAAAGAGAATTGATTTGAAGGAAATTCGTGAGATGAAAGAACCGACTCATCTCGGTCTTCATTGAGACTTCAAATTGTGCAATTGGTAAAGGATTGGACCCCGGGATGACCAATTGTCAAGTTGTTTTGAATTGATTAAATTATGACTTTAATTTGTAATATTTTCTTTTTTCTTTGAGCCGCACCCTTCATGCACGAACCCCTCCTCTCACGCACGTTTTTCTTATTTTCTTTCTCTCTTGGCCGACCTTTTCTCTCTCTCCTCCCCATCCACTCGTGCGGCCAGCTGCACCCCTCAGTCTCCTACGTTTCTTTCATCTTTTTCATTTGACTTTAGTTGCTCTTATCCTTTCATTTCCCCTCTCAAGCGACAACTTCCTGCCCTTTTTATCTTTCGAGTTTATTTGTCTCTTTTATCTTTCTCTCTCTGGCTCACCATCACGGACGGTCACTGCTTCTCTCTTTCTTGTTTTTGGATTGCCGTCCCTTTCTTTCGCACAAACTGCCCAAACAAAACCCACGCCCATGAAGTTCTCCACCGAAGCCTCCTGTTTCTTCATCTTTCTTCTCTCTTCGTGTCTCCATCCAACTACACGAAGACAAGCCAATTGTCCAGCTCATGTCACGCCAGCCCACGTTCCAGTCAACTGTGCCATCCCCACCATCGGTTTGTTGACCGTAAACCCCCCTCGTCCATTTCAATTTCACCGAAGCTTTCTTCCCCGTCTTTGACGCCAGCGTGCGTCCCTCAACAAGTCAACCTGCCTCAAGCAGAATTCCCAGGGGCTGACTTCGCTGCCATCTCGCCCGTTCGTGTCTTCGGTTCCAGCGTCCGTCGAAGCTGCTTCCTCTTTGTGCAGCTCGACTCCAGCGGAGCCAGCTCGTGGACTCTGCCCAGCAAAGCCCTCAATCAAGCCCAAGTGAACTTCAACTTCAACCCATTAACTTCAGTCCAGCCCAGTCCAGCAGTCTTCAGCCCATTAAGTGATTCTTCAGCCCAGTTCAGCGAGGCCCATCTTCAACAACAATTTGGGCCTAGCAATTCTTTTGCTGTTCGGCCCATCAACCCAGCCCAAGGTGATTTAATTCAATTGAAGCTTGTGAAGCCAAGCCCAAGCCCATAAATTTATGTGGGCTTGCAAAGCTTTTGGGCCCAGCCCAAGTGTCGGCCGCTGTCACGGTGATTCGGTCTCCGCTTTTAACCAAGTGAGTTTTACTCATTAATTTTTTAGTTTGCTAATTATACTTAGGGTGGGTTAGATTTAATTAAATGTAATTAGGTGGTTAGATTGATTTAGATAAATTAAATTAGAGACTTAATGATGCATGTTAGGTGGTTATACTTAGTTATTAGCTAGTAGAGAGCTTCTAATATTTATTGAATGTATCTCAGGATTTTCCCGACGTTTGGGCCCAATCAGCAATACAGGCCTAAATTGGATTTTTAATATTATTTATTTAATTTTCGAAATTAATTATTTAATTAATTATTTTTTCGAAAATTCAATCGGATGTCCCATTGGACCGGAATTTCGTGCTGATTGTTGTGGTGCAGTCCGTTTATTTATTTGAGCTCTACGTTGTATGTAATTGATTTAATTGTGAATTTTTACGGTATATTCTTAAGTGATGTGATTTTAATTATTTGATTGAGAAATCATCGGGTATTGGTTGTCGTTATCAAAAGTAAGTTGGTAGTCACTTGAGAGAAGATATGTGGGCTCGGTGAATGGGATATCACCTGGAGAATGCATGTGAGTTCGGTGGTTGAATATGTCATCTTGGCGAAGAGGTCGCCTTAGAGAATGCACGTGGCTCGGAGACTCGGTATGTCCTCCTGGAGAATGCACGTGGCTCGGTGACAGAGTATGGCATCTAAAAGGGCACGTGGCTCGGTGATCTGATGCGTCACTTTGGTGAACTAGTACCTTAGAGAATGCGTGGGCCGGGCATCGTAAAAAGGGTGGGGCGGTGAATTGATGCATCACTTTGGCGAACTAGTGCGCTTAGAGAATGCACGTGGGCCCAGGGAATTAAGCGTGGCATCTTGGAAGAGACACGCGGGCTCGGTGATTTGATGCATCACTTTGGTGAACTAGTGCCTAAGATAATGCAAATGTGCTCGGCGACTAGATATACATTGCGGGAATGTATGGTTTGATTGACATGTAATCGACTAGTTCGATTGATCGATAATTCGATCCATATGGTTTAAATGGGTGCCGATATTAAATTGTACTGACTTGTAGGTGGAATCGGAGGCCAAGGTAAGTCCTCTGACCAGTGCGTGTTTAGGCAGCCCATAGTGTATTGGTTTACTGATAGGGTCTTAGGGGGTAGAACTTGCTAAGACGTAGTCTCGTTGGTTATTAAATAACCATTTCAGGTCCCTAGATGTAGCAGACTTGGATTTTGAAGATCTCGAAAGTCCGATGCAGTCTGCTGAAGGCTCCAGTTGGAGTGTGGAGGATGATGAAGAGGAGGACGAGGATCTGTAGTTTGTGGAACCCCACCCCTACTTGTAGACCTTGTTTTTAAACCGACTTGAGTTGAATTTGAGTTAATAGTTCACTTTGTATATATGTGCACTGGTTTGCAATGTATATAAGTGTGGATGTTTTTAAAGGTTTGAAATTTAGTCCTATTGTTCTATCCCAATGTTTTATTGTTTGGGGATCTAATATATGCTTCCGCTTGCGCATTAAAAAGAAAGGGTTGGCGATATGTAGTCCTGGGATATCGCATTTAAAATCAACTCAGGTAAGGGATGTGCGCGTGCCTGAAGATCGAGGCGTGACACCAGCTCAGCCCCCTTTCTCCTTTCTCCTTTTTATCTCCCCTCGCGTGGCCTAGCCCGCTTCTCCTTCTTTTATTTCCCCTGCACGGCCCACCTTTCTTCTTCCCCAGCCCGGCCCGCTCTCCTCTTCCTTCTTCCTCCTTCCTCGCTTGGACATTAGGTTCAGGACAAAGCAAAGAGAGGGATGCTTGCCGAAGGACGCAAGGACACACGACGAGGAATATCGTGCGGTACGGGGCAACTAGAAGCAGTTGACAATAGTGGAGGCCATGCGAGCCGGAGGGCCTTAAATGGGAGAGAGCCCGAAAACTAGGCGGGTTTCTTCAGAGGGGTTGGCTTCTTTCTTTGGCTAAAAACACACACATAGAGGGAGAGAGAGAGAGAGAGAGAGAGAGAGAGAGAGAGAGAGAGAGAGAGAGAGAGGGGAAGAGGGGGATTCGAGAGAGAGAAGCATGGGTTCTTCGGGGGGAGGTTCGGAGAGCTTGAGAGGGGAGCGGAGAGAGAAGTGAGGGCCGAGATTGAGAATAGAGCGACTGAGAGCCTATAGCTCGGCCACGCCCGAGCCCCACTTGGCATCCTCATCCGCACGATCTCGCTTTCCAAGTGCCCATAGTAAGTTTGACTCGTCTCAAACTCGCCCTATGGCTGTCGTCTTCGAGCCGGGTAGGAGTACTAGCATTGGATGCTCATTCCCATGAACCTTTGCTGCTTCACCTTGTTTTGGTCCAACCGGACGCCGAATCTCGTTTCTCTTGTTAGTCCATACGTGCGTTGAGTTCAAGTATGCTGATGTGGTCGATTTTGAATGTTTCTTGGTGATTTCTCTAGGTCTGGATCTAAGCGGATCCTAAAAATGGGTTAAGATCCTCTCCCCCAAGTTAATGCTCACCACATGGTTGATGAAACGCTTGAACTAAGTTAACGTGGATTTGTCCGTCATTTCCGGACCATTTAGAATGAGTCTGCTCATGTTTTACAGAATAGGGATCCTTTATGGCTCGTTGAACATGATTTTATTTGGATTTTGTTGTTGTCACGGCCCAAATCTGAGCTTTCTTTGGATACGTGTTTCTGTTGGATTATTGTTAATATAGTTCTAACTAATATGTTCACATACAAGCCCAATAGGTGAAAGCATGGTTATTGGGGTTTATATGGGCCAGAGCCCAATAATTTGCATATAAACTCTAGGGTTCCCTTACGCTGGAGGTAACACTGTTGAGCGTTCCAAACTTGACGTCTCTTGATGCAATACTTCAAGCAACCGTTTCTTCTCTCTCAAACCTATAACCTCTAACAATCTTGAAGTATTACGTCCGTTGAAATCGAAAGTAAATTACACCTCCGATCTCTTTGCTGCAGAACCACACTTGGTAGCTAGTAAATTTGCTAAATAAGGAGTTAAATGAGGAAATTTACATGGAACAATCGGAAGGATATATTATGAAAGGTCTTGAGGACAAAGTTTGTAAATTGAACAAATCCTTGTATGGTCTTAAACAAGCACCTAAGATGTGGCATCTTAAATTTGACAAAGTGGTAAAGAGTTATGGCTTTCAGTCTAGTTATTCAGATAAATGCCTTTACCATTGTTCTTTGTCAAATAAAAATAGTCATCATTTTCTTGTATGTTGATGATATGTTAATTCTTGGTTCCGATCATTTTGTAGTGAATGATGTGAAAGCTACTTTAGCTAAAGAATTTGACATGAAAGATCTTGGTATTGCTAATACCATTCTTGGTATGAAAGTAAGCTTTAAACGGCAAGTCATCTCCCTTAGCCATACTCATTATATTGAGCATCTACTTTCTACTTGGGGATACGATAAGTGTAAACCGAGTAAGACACTATGTGATTATAATAACAGACTGAGTCCTAATGAAGGGACCAGAGTTGATCAGTTAAAGTACTCGAAACTGCTTGGTAGTCTCATGTATGCTATGAGTTGCACTAGACTCGACATAGCCTTTACAGTTGGTATGCTGAGTCATTTTACTAGTAATCCTAGTAAAGAGCATTGGGATGCCCTTGATAGGCTAATGAGACACCTTAAAGGTACTAAAGATTATGCTATTTATTATTTTGGTTATCCTCCAACTGTGGATGGATATTCTGATGCCTCATGATACTCAGATATTAGAAATAGTAAGTCTACTAGTGGATATGTATTCACTTTGGGTGGAGTTGCTATTACTTGGAAATCCAAATGATAGACTTGTATTGCATTGTCGTCTATGGAATCGGAACTTTTTACTTTAGCCTCAGCCGGTGAAGAGGCCGAGTGGATAATTCCTTTGACTCGGCTAAAGATTAATTCTTTAAGCCTATTCTGTAATAATCAAGCAGTTGTCCAAGTCGTCAAGAATGCTCTCTTTAATTCAAAGAGAAGACATGTGAGACTGAGACATGCGTTGTTGAATTATCTAAGAGAACAAGGGGTTATCACCTTGATCGATGTGAGATCGAAGGATAACATAGCCGATACTCTCACCAAAGGTATGCCTAAAGATTGATTATTCAAAATAGTGGGGGAAATGGGGTTAAAGACTATATAGGCAGGTCTTAACTACCATTTACTTACCTTCTAATTGTGTGTTTTGAATTATCGAATCTTCCTTTATTGACTACAATGATAAGCACGGTTTATATGTTTCATCGATGTTCACGATTCTTGACTAATTTGAAAAGGGTGAGTTGTCTCATTCCAAACTTGATGAAGATGACTTTAACCTAATTCAAATGTTCTATCGGGGAAACTTGTGTCATTCCAAACTTGATGATACAATTCAACTAGGTTGGACTATTCTTTTGGTTAAATGATCTCATTCCAAACTTGATGCTAAATTATTTAACTTTAAGGAATCAGTAACTGTGACATTCCAAATTGAAACATAGAAACAATTGTTTACATAAGAAGCCTGCTGGTCTTGTTCTTAATTGAAAATTGATATTACATGACTAGGTTATTGTAAGTGACTTGACTATTAGTCTTGTTCTTTAAAACTAGACAATAGTTATTCTCTTACAAATAAACTTAAGTTGATGGCTCTTTGTAAATCACATTGTTTAGGTCTTGTTCATAATTTATGAAACTGGCTTGATGCTTATGAACATGATATTATGATGCTTTATGACATCAATATATGTTCTTCTCTGCCTAATGGAATGATGCTAAGTTTTTGATTGAATTCATGATAATATGAAATTCATATTTGACATTCTATAGGGGATGGCAGAGATGGAGGAGAGCTTAATGAGTGAGATCCTGACCAGGATGACTACTTGATTAATGAATATATATCATTTAGAGTGTGTGGGGACTTGACAGTTTACCTGCTATTGCCTATTTTGATGAAGTTCATTTACTCGAGACTTGCATTTTGCTATTTCTATTTTGTGAACATTATTATGCTTGTTTTTTATATTTGTAAGGCATTGGACTATTTTGACTGGCCTACTTATACTTGACTATTATGCATATATTAGTTGTGAATTGAGTCTGAGATTTATTTTGGGATTTGGATGAGTTTAGACTGAATCTAAAACTTCTAATACTTATTTTGATTTATTGATCTCAGAACAAATTCATGATAATAATGATTCACTTATTTGAATTGCAAATGATGATTTAGTTTAATACTTTATTGCTGAAAAACTCTTTGATTGATCCGAGTTGATTGTCTTGGACTGAATGTGGATGATTCCTGTTGTCTGAACATTACACTGACCACCTTATTAGATTGTGCTGTATGGTGAACATAGGAGGAGATTGTTGGATATATTGTTAATATAGTTCTAACTAATATGTTCACATACAAGCCCAGTAGGTGAAAGCACGGTTATTTGGGTTTATATGGGCTAGAGCCCAATAACTTGCATATAAACTCTAGGGTTCCCCTACGCTGGAGGTAACACTATTGAGCGTTCCAAACTTGACGTCTCTTGATGTAATACTTCAAGTAACCGCTTCTTCTCTCTCAAACCTATAACCTCCAATAGTTTCTTGGTTGTGGCGGGGGTGATCCTGTGGTGGTTTGTCTGTGAGAATTGGCTTACGGTTAGTGTAGTGTCGATGGTGATAGGAGGTGGGCTTTCTCAATTGTTCTCTCCTCTATGTTATGATAATACTTCCGCGACAATGTGTAGTTGAGAACCATCAAACCGATTGGTGGTCGACTAGAATACTCTAGTGATTAGAAGCAACTGGAGACGGGGGTTCGGTGTTGGACGTATATTGATTGATTGTGAGGGAAGTTGCTCGCGTTCCGACGTGGTGAGCTACGGCCATAGGTGTGTGCTTGTCCCCTCCCTTATCGGTTTGTGCTGAGGAAGAGCAAGTGCGCCACGTGGAAGGCGATAGCAACTTAGGGGGTTTTGGGCTTAATTCTAACAATAGGATTACTGGGCTTTGGGCTGGGCTTCTTTATTTCTCTTTTACCCTTTTAGTTCTTTGGGAGGGTCGCAGGGCTAGGCTCAATTGACGAGCCCAGTCCAATCGTGGACCTAGAAGCCCCGACACAGGTTGGATGTGGAGATCCGACCGAGTCCCTTTATATTATATTATTTTTATATTATAAAATTATATCTCTTATAGAAATTAAATCAATTAAAAATTCCAAAAAAATTCGAAAAAATCATTATTTTTCCAAATTCAGAAAAAAACAAAAAATGCTAAAAAATCGAAAATTTTAAAAAAATTGGGCAAATTAAAAAAATTCATAAAAATTTAGGAAATTCCCAAAAATTCTTTAAAAAATTCTAAAAAATTAAAAGTCCTCGAAAATTTTGAAAATAGTCTTTTGGGTAATTTTATCCTAAAAAGTGGAGGCCTTTCAATCTTGAATCATGCTTAAAGTTGACCAAGCCCTTAGGGCTCTATCTTAAGATTTCGTTTGTCTTTAGCGACAAATGCCCTTGATTGCGCATTTTCGATGTGATGATTATGGCTTTTGTTTAGCCTTGTTAGGATTAGTATTTATTTTACCTCTTAGTGTTAGATGCTTGTTTTCCTTTATAATTTATTTAATGCTTCCTTTGGATGCTGATTGTTATTTTGCAACCACATAATCATTTCACGCATTAGTGGATAGGTTTAAAACCAATTGAAATTGTGACATCTTGAAATTTCAATCATGTTTTCAATTGAATAAATTGGGCCTTTCATCGATGCACCTATAATGCTATTCTCAGAGCTGATCACTCACAAGATAACTGGCCTATCAGGTGAAGCCGTTAAGGAGTATAAACGCAATAGACTTGAGAATTCGACTAGGAATCGATTGCTCGACCGTGCTAGTCTACAAGGGTCATTAGGCACAGTTAAAAAAATCGATTAGAGATAAGAGATAGGTCGGTTCGACTGAGATGTGTGGCTAAACGTGGGTGATTCCACCAAATTTCAAAATTCTCGTCGATCGGCACTAGATTGATTTTTCTGTCGTTTTGGTGCCCTGTGTCTGTATTTGAAACCTTGAGATATTCACAACAATCGAGAGTCGCCAATGTGTCGAAGAGGTACATTGTGGCTCGAAAATAATCGACCACAGGTCAATTGCACTAAAAATTCCTAAAAGCTACCCGGTAGGTTAGATCACGTTAAAATCGCGTCCGGTTGAAATTAATTGCGAATTTGAACCCGATTTCAGAAATTGAAAGTTCTATCATGTCACGATTTATTTTAGGAACGTCGACTCATCTTTCGAGGAATTTTCGGTGAGTTTGGGATTTTTATGGAAAATCAATTCGGACGATTCTGAAAAGAACAGAAGATTCAGATGGACCAAATTGAAGGGATTTTTGGCCTCCAAAGTGAGTTACTTGGTGAAAGGAAATTGTAGAAATTGTGTAGGCTTTTTCTTTAACAAAATTGGACATCAATAGGAGAGATTTGTTAAGAAATTAGATTTCGGGAAAAAGGAAATAGAATTTACAATGAGGGAAATGACCAATTTTGCTGTCCAAAGTTGGTTATTTGGGGGAATTCGCATGCAAGAAAGTAAGTGGAGACCGAGTATATTAACATAGAAATTTGTGGGGACCAAATTGGATGAAATTAAAGTCCAATTAAGGGAAATTCGTAGGCTTGAGGGGCTATCACATTTTGGTCTTTATTTGGACTTCAATTGGGACAAGTTGGTGTAGAAATTGGCCTTGGATGACCAATTGATAATGTTATTTGAAGTTGAGCTAAAGATAAGGATGAATTAACCCTTGTCCAAGATATTTTTGTAGCCTTCAAACCCCCTATCCGCAGCCTCCCTCACACACGTCCCTCTCTCTCTCTCTCTCTCTCTCTCTCTCTCGCGCTCGCGCGCGTCTCTCCCCATCCAACAATCCCTGCAGCTTGGTCTCCTTTTGCTTTTGTTCCTTTGACTTTTGAGTCCACTTTTATCTCTCTCTCTCTCTCTCTCTCTCTCTCATTTTCCCCCTCCCCTCTCTCGGCCGACCTCCCCTCTTAGCTGTCTTCTCTTTCATTTTTTCTGCTTTTTCTTTTGTTCCTTTGCTTTGGTCGAGGATTGCAGCTCCTCACGCTCTCTCTCTCCACCATCGCCTGTCCTCCACCGATTCCCCTTCATCCGCGCATCCTCCTCTAGTCAACTAGCAAAGCCCCCATCGAGTCAACTTCTTGGTCTCATTTCCCTTAGCCGTCGGTCTTCAATTCAACTGCCTCTCACGTCGTTTCTTCTCTAGCAGCGACTGAAGTAGCCTCTCGCATCTCCACTGAGCCCAACAGCCCGTGCCTCTCCGAGCTTCAGCCGCCAGTAGCCCGCGAATTAGTCCAGCCCGCCCCGCCGTTTAGCCACCTCCTCATCACGGAACAGCCCCGCCGTTTAGCCGTGTGTTCAGCCCACGTTCAAAACCAAAATCAAGCTACCCTGCCGTGGGCTTTGTGGCTAATTTTGGCCTCGGTTTGGTCCCTGTTGGTGTCGCCGCTTCGGAGTTTGTCGGCCGCCGGTGCCACCGTCGCCATGAACCGGTTTTCGCACAAAACCAGTGAATTTACTCACTAATCTCCGCTTAGGGAGTTAATTATGCTTAAGTATTGATTAGTTTATGTTAAGTATGGATTATGTGGTTAGTTAGAATGGATTAGTGATTTAATCACTCGATATTGCATGTTAGGTGGTTAGAGTAGTGCAATTAGCGAGTAGACAGGTCGTAGTATTTATTTAAATAGGTTCGGAATTTTTCCAGGCTCGTTTCGATATTTAATTAGGCTTTTCTAGCCTAAGTGTGCATTTTTGCTATTTATTGGTATTTATCAATTAATTTTTGTAATTACTTAATTAATTATTATTTTCCGAAAATTAGATCGGGATAACCGGTGACCGAAATTTCGTGCTTATTGCAATGGTGTGGTTGGTTTACTTATCTATATGCTAATTTGTGCAATTTGATTGTGAATTGTGATTTTGGGGTATTTATCTCAAAATTTAATATTTTCGGTATTTAATTAGAAAATACCGGACGTTGGTTTACAACGCCAAAAATGTATTTATGGACTATTGAAATTAGTGGGATTTTCAAAAGGGAAAATATTGTATTTTGGTTAAGGCTGACCGTGTACCCACACACAATTATTTTTATTGGGTGTGATAAAAATGGTGAAATTGTTAGATGATCAGGATGGTATACTATATTAGCCTGCAGGCTTAATATGTCAGCTTAGGGTGAGCAGTATATCGATATACTATATTAGCTTGTGGGCTTTGATATATCAGCTTTGGGTGAGCAGTATACCTTAGCAGCTTTTGGTGATATCAGCCTGCAGGCCTTAATATATCAGCTTTGGATGAGCAGTATACTCTGTTATCAGTTTCTGGCGAGCTATATTTATTATCAACTTTGGGTGAGCTATACTATCTATTTTCAGCTTAAGGTGAGCAGTTCTTGATAGATCGAATTAGATAGATAGTATTGAATGAGTGGACTGAGAGATGGTCTTGATGACATGGAATCGACTGAGTCGATTGATCGATGACTCGATCCGATATGATGACTTGAGTTGATTTGAGTTGAGTTGAAATGATTGGATAATTATTTGACTTGTACTGACTTGTAGGAAGAAATCGAGGCAAAAGTAAGTCCTCTGACTCGTGCTTGTGCTTAGGCAGCCCTTGGGACGTATTTTCTTCCTAGTCGGGACTTAGGGGGTGAACTTGTTAAGGCATCGTCTCACCCCGTCGTGGGATAACATTTTCAGGTCCCTAGGGTGAAGAACCTGGAGCTTAAGGCGGAAGGGTCAGGAGCATGGATGGCTCAGAAGTTCTTTTTGGAGATAGATCTCTTGTACTTAGACCCTAGAGTTGGCATCTGTTTGTAAACCAGATTGTGGTTTTTAATAATGTGTTGATTTGAAATTTGCGTCCTACTTTTCTATCCCATGTTTGTCGTGATCAGGGGATTAGTAATTCGCTTCTACATGTGCATTAAAATGAATGGGTTGGCAATGCGTCTTGGGACATCGCAAATTTTATCGACCATCGACGGATTGGCACATGCTTGGAGGATTGGGGCGTGACAGAAATTGCCTAACAAAAATCATTTTGAAATGAATAAGATTAGGTATCGAAAGGGCACTACTTGATTAGTTAGTGTAAATAAACCTTCGACCCTATATTATCTGATTGCATAGAAAGTAAAGCACACTCTCATGCCTCGCTTGATTTCTAACCAATCCCCATAGGCCAGTGACGATTCCTCATTGGAAATTTCTTATAGTGCCAATTTGAACACCAAATGTCATGCGAGGTATGGATTTGAGAGAGCCTACGTCTAAAACTAGGGCAATAGGCCCTTTTTTTAGTTAATACCCCTAAACTTACTCCTTTCCTTACCAAGGGGTAGGTCACGATGGTGCTCGACACCCATTATGTCACGCCTCGGGCCCTAACCTTGGCTCGAGATCGCTATGTCCTCAGCCTCAAGATTATTTCGTGACATCTCAGGAGACGTCATCATTCCATTGATTTTTATCTTTCATTAAACATATGCAGAAACATGTAGTCTCTAATTACCCAATCAATCAACAACAAATAATGGATAGCTAGAGAGAAACACATCCACATGCTTATACTTATAGCATCACTTCCCAACTTCAATTATTTAATTAGAATGTTTACAAATTTATAGGCCCTTACTTCTTGGGCCGTTCTGATTTGGTCATTCCCACATATGAAAAAGATATAAACAGAGGAGGGGTTAAAAGTTGCAAAAGGGAGTTTATCTCCTTTACCAAGATATAAGCAAAAGTGGCTTCCTTACTCGTACCTACTACTTAGGCGTCATACACCCGGCTATTTGGCGGGCCTATATCCTCGCTCGGTTTAGGGGGACCACGGAACCCATAGAGGGGACTGAAGAGGTTTTTGTTGAACCATGCATACCATGCCTGGTAATAGTGTGGGACAAGGTCACGGTACCCCTCGTTAACACAAATTGTGGTGGTGACTCCTTGAAAGACAGCATCCTCCCTAAATACATCTATCACCATAGTCTCCAGCTAATAGGCATACCGAAGAATAGGAAGTGGTGTAGTAAGGGGTCCATACCTATTAGCCTGAAAAAGGTTAGACAACAATAGTGAGTCAAAAATTCAATAAGTAAAGTTCCTAAATCTTGCCTAGGCGAATGCCTCGCATTGGAGCCTTACAATTCCTCGACCTAAACATATCGATGGCAGATCAATAGCAAAACCCAAGCTTTGCCTTAACTATAAACACGAAGTGATCTAACCTCAACCTAAATCCCTTGAATTCTAATCAAAGGCATATAAATCCACACGAGTCACAATTAGTACAAATAATAGCTAGAATATTCACATGTGACAGATATGAGCGCTCACATCTTTATCACAACCTTCAAGACTCAAACGTCAACCTACAAGACATTCACATGCTTCTTAATTCATAGACAAAGTTGATCAAAGTATGCACGTGCCACTTAAATTACTAAATTGACATTTAAATCATGCACATGTCTTATGCAACTAATATAAATCCATGCTGTACATGTACATGTCATAACATCATTTTCGAAGTATGCGTATAGCATTCAAACACTTCGCACACGTTTAGTGCCTCGAGAATCACATGGCATCCCATACTACCATACTATCTCAAGTCTAATTATTAATCACGCATAATTAAAAACCTACAGCTCTTTCGAAAACCTCCGAGACATCGTCTTGCTCCCTCCAGCACAGCATCTGAAATCCATCGAGCATCGTTCCGATATATAACACATCCTGCAAACAACATCCCATTGACGTGGGGCATCATCTCATTCTCACTAACTAGGTATCTCGTTGACTTGGGGGCATTGTCCTGAAATCCATTGGTGACGGCATTTCTCGTATGACCACACGAATCAAGCATTCAAATAATCAGTTTTATCTTTCTCATTAGTCCAAGTATGAATGCTCCAAGGCATGTCAAGCGATGTGTAACTCATGCTCTATTGTATATGTAACAATAAAGTATGTCGAGTATGAATCTAGAATTGTGGCTTGACCCGTGATGCTCAAGTACCAGCCTAGGTCAAATTTGGATCGAATGATACTCTTCAATATCACTGAACCAAGAGAATGGTCTAGCCTGACACACTTTCATGTACGTCCAATAACCAACACCACTCTAGATTCGATGGTTTGATGTGAACTCAAGCATCGACCATGTCCTATGGACATCTATATGCAAATATCACTTCATCCAACACTCATATGACCATCCATGGCATTCAAATAAGGAGATCAAGCATAAGTAGTCATAACAAATGATCCATAACAATAATCATGACAAGTCTAGCCTAAATGAATCATTTACATAACCTACACCAAACCTAGGCAACCTTAACGTTCATATATTTATTCCTCGGTCAATCCTGAAGCATATAACTCAAGTATATCATGAGCAAACCACACAAAATTAAGCACATGATGTTCCTCAAACTGGGATAGTTCTATGGCAATAAGGGTGGTCCTAAATCCAAGTCACGTAACGTAACGACCTAGCTGATGTTTATGAAATTTATTTACAGACAATCGAAATGGGAGAAGGGGTGTTAGGTGGTGGCTTGAGGGCAATGAGTAGACAGCAGCAACTCATAGCAGTGGTCGGGCAACAACGGCAGCTCGACGGATGGACGAGCAGACAAGCGGCAAACGATGGTGAACGGCACCTAGGTGAGCGATGATTAGGGCGAAGAGCGAGCAAACAACAGAGGGCGTGCGCGCACAAGAGATAGAGATAGAGAGAATGGAGGGTCAGCCGAGAATGAAGGGAAGGGGGGAGAGAGAGAGAGAGAGAGAGAGAGAGAGAGAGAGAGAGAGAGAGAGAGAGAGAGAAAAAAGAAGAAGAAGAATAAGGACTTGATGGAGAAGTTGTCCATCACATTTAATGCTTAATGTATTATTGTCCTACCTTCATCATTGCCCCCAAACTTGGAGTTCAAGAACAAATCTTGGCCTTTTATTAGGCCATGTGCTTTATTCAAGATCAAGGGCTTGGATTGCTTCTTGCAACTTCAATTGTTGACTAAACTTAAGGGCAACTTGGTCCATTCCTCTCATTCATGCCAAAAGTGGCGCCCAACTTAGTGTCCATGGCCTAACAAAGTTTGTCTCACCTCAATTTAAATCTTAATAGGCTAAATTGGCCCACCTCTAGGTCTATTAAAGTCTATATCCTCAAATTAACGCACTTTCTTAATTAATGCACTAATGGGCTCACTAAAAATATTTCAAATTGGAAAGAATGCCTTGATAACATCTACAGTCAATACCCATTGTTGGACCATGGCTTGTGGCCAAGTTCGATCGGGAACGGCTTAAACGTGACTTACGCGAATTATGTGGCATTGGTAGAATTCACGCGACTAGACTCGAACTGAGTTTGACCCCTATCCAAGGTCTTACACATGATTTTTGGCTGAGCTTAATCGATCAATGAATAACCTTCAGTTGTCATGTAATCAAGTAGGATCGATCAGCTTGCCCTGACTCATGGTTGTTCAGGATCAGATTAGAGTCATTTACGAACCATACATTGACCTTGTGGCATCACCCACGATCGGTATATACTTCACCTGAATCGATCTATACTCGTCTATTGACTGACTTGTGACATAGCGATCCTTATGGTCGAACGGTCCTTTTATAGTCGATTGCTCTGGTCTATCGCAACCCTATTGCCTAGTCACTAATTAGCTAGTCGGTTTGTGAACAATCCCTAAAATTAAATCAATGCTATCTTCGTTATTAACGTACTGATCCTTAGTCCTTCCCTTGCGGTCTAAGTAGGGGTTTAAATTGAGGATGTCACACATTAAGGATGTTCGGTTTGAATTCTTTGTCCAACAAGAAACTTATATAAAATTAGTATTTGTTATTTTTCCATTATGTTATAATTCTAACTAACCTATATATAAGATAATCGACTTAATTAAAAACCATGTAATACATGAATGAGATGCTTTCTTTATTTTAAACTTGAAAGGATGATTACAAGCATCGGACCTTCATAGAAAAATACATTCACATACAACATGGACAATTTAATATGGATAGAGGGAGTCCTCACTAATTGAAGAGAACGAAATGTGGCGGAAGTGGTGCTGTCCCTTGAACTTGATTGGTCACTCATGTTTGATGTCTATTTTTTCTCCATGGATTGATATCTTATCCTAACATGATTCATTAATTTTTCCTATTTGCTTTTGTCACTTGTGATTGGGGGCTTGTTGCAACCTACCTTCGAGGAATCCATATCATACAGTCCTTACTCTTTCTAAATGCGTAATATATATTTATGCTCATGATGGACGTTCTCACCATTTTCATAATTCCCTCTTAAGGAAAGAGGAAAATGAGACCTAGTAGTCTACTACCCTAATTTTCTCGAATCTGGCCCAAACAACATAAATAATAGGAGAAAATATTTAGTAGTTAACAACAACCATGTTAGCAACCTATGTGGCAAGCGTGAGCCTAGATGGCTCCACTAACAGATTGACACATGGTGGTTGACGTAGATTAAAAAATAGACTGAAAGCTACCTTTTTCTCCCTCCTCTACTTTGCTTGCTGCATTTATTGTATTCTCTCTCTCTCTCTCCTTTTTTTTTTTTTTTTAATAACAAAACATGCTTCTTCTCCTTCCCACTTCCCCCTCTCTTCCTCAAACGCTCCTCTCGTCACCTCTATCTCAAACCTGTCCCTCTCACTCATCTCAAATGCTCCTATTGTCGCCTCTGTTCTCATTGCCATCATTGACTTTCCAAGACCTCAGATCCAGAAACCACCAACCGCTGACTAGCTGACTAGCCTCTTGAACTCTTCTTGATCATCTACTCCTTATTCAGTCCCAATTTTGGGCTCGAGTACGTTGCTAGGGATTTTGAAGCAAAAGAGGTTTGTGAGGCTAGATATACTGGCGGCGATATTGAGTTTGGGGTTTTGGCAATGGCCATGGAGGATATTGTCGCGGAGGAGAGAGAGGCATATGGATACCATGAGACCTCTCTCTTTCTCTTGTTCTTTATTTTTTCTTTTATGTCAGCTGTATTTTGGTACGGAGGCCTAGTGATAGTAGCTGCTTTGGCTTCTAGGTCCAGCTGGAGTCGGAGAGTTCTTCACTGGCCATTGTGGATCTTGTGAAGCAGGTCACGTCCTTTGCCATTTCCTGCCGGAGTATTTGTCATTGTTATAAATTTTTTAACATTATTATTGATTTGTTGTGAGGAAGAGAGTAGGAGTGATTATTGTCTATGATGAGAAGGTTTTCCTAATTGGAATTGATCAAAACGTGGTTGTTTAAGGTTTGATGTTGCACCTTCTATAAAGAATAGTTCCTGGTGATGCTGTTATTAGGCTTAGAATTGTGCTACATTTCGACTTTCTATTCGTATCTGATTGTTCGGTTGCCCCTGGCTTCCGCTTGAAGAGAGAGCTTCACCTTTTGCTTCACCTTTTGCTTCATGGGAAAAGTATAGATCTTTTCAGCAAATGTTGGAACGAACAACCAAACTCTTAAAGTTGCTCAAGAATCTGTGCCGAAGTCAGAAGAGTTTGACATAAGGTACTTGTGATTTTCAAGCTCATTGCATAAGTTCCCCATTTTTTGGAAGAACTCATGCATCCACTATCCTACATGTGGAGATATTTGCAGAATTTATAATGGTGATCAGATAATCATTCTGAGAAAAATAATATATTGAGGGCTTTTTTTCATAGGAAGTATTACAGAAAACAAAACCATATAGGGAATTCCAAAAAACAATGGAAAACGAAGAACACGCTCTTACAATTATTCTGCTGCTGCCACAAAGATGAGTTGGTCATGTAATTGTTCTTTTGGATTGGATCCTTTGTGATAGAAATTTTAGTGTTTTTACTTTGGAACACGAGCAAAATATCATGGCTCATAAGGATATAGGAATCGACACTTTAAAGGGTAATGGTGCTTTGCTCTTTTGATGGGATTGAGAAACGTTGTTAGTTGTTATTAGGATTACCATTTTGGATTGTGGCTACCTAAATATATCGGTGGTTATTTTCTTGTCGATTGGAATTTTAACGATAAAGCTGGAGGAAGAGAAGCTGAAGGAAGAGTAAAAAACTGTAATACTTGTTCGACGATATTTCATCTTTCTTCTGTTGAGTTTGAAAGACATTGTGATTTAAACAAGTTCCTCAGTGTGGGCGTGCTGTGTATAAGGATTATTTAGTTAGTTTAGTTCAAACTTATGCTTTACTGTTTTTCCTATTCAAATGATAATCTATTCTCTTCTCTGCTTTTGTCCTTTGATTTGTAGGAGGAGCCCCATATCCATTGCAGCAGCTGTTATTTACATTACTACTCAGCTCTCCGATGAGAAGAAGCCTCTCCGAGGTTTTAGTTTCTTCAATCCTATTCAGTTCAAACAACTAAAGACATGTTGGTACATATATAAATGACATTTGAATTAGAGCGTGCATATAAATAACCGAATGTTTATGCGGATATATCACTTGCTACTAGAGTTACCAAATGGACGATTAAGAACTCCTATAAGGATTTGTATCCTCACATTTCCAAAATAAATACCAAGCTGGTACGCTAAGGAAGAGGATCTGTAGGATCTTTGCGGTCCTTGAGTGTGTATAGACATACAAACAGAATCAACATTAGTTAACATTCAGTTAGTTTTGGAAAGCGAAATAATCTTGAATTTTTAATTCTTGTCATAAAGAATATGGTGATTCTTAATTTTTGCACTTTTTGTAATATTGCAAGATATCTTGAAAACTTTATTATTCAAATGTTAAAAGGCCACATTCAAGTTCTTTTTGGCCCTCAACTACGGAATACCTATATCATACAAAATACACTGCTTGGATTTGCATGATATTGTGGGCGAGAAGACTAAGCATTGTCCGACTCCGCTATGCAATATCTTATCTTAACTAGCTTTTCGCGCAATTGCACCCCCGAAGTAATATTCTTTTACTAATGACAATCTGAACCAAAGAGGCATTTGCTAATATCATATAAGATCTATTAAATAAGAGTCAACCCTCTTATTAATTTAAATTTGACAACTATTGCAAACCCAAACATTGGCTCAAACTGTAATTGATATTTGATATTGAAATCCTATCCATTTGCAGAAGAAGATGAAAATGATTCAACTGAAGAAACACTAAACTGAGTTCTACAATAGTAGGGTTAATCATGCAAAATGGCAAACAATGTCACAATGGATGAAACGAAAACAAAGCATATTAAAAGGGCAAATTGTATATGCTGAAAGTTTCTTGCATCCACATATCAATAACTAAATTCTTCAAAATAACATGATTATGCCTCCCAAAGTTTCTTGTGCCCACATATTAAATGGGCACGCCATTGGTGCTGCGTGCTTCCTTGGCGCAGCTTCAATACTTGCATTATTATAAGCTCCATAAGTTAGCAAATACGCCAAAAAAATTCCATCACCAAGCGCAAAAAATAGCATTAACTCCAAAGACAATCAAATAAGTAAGAGCGAAGCTCATTACCATCTCTGAAACCACTTTTAAACCTGCGAGGTTAAGTTTTTCTTCAAAACTCTACTGGTTGTTGTCCAAGGGTTGAAAAATTTTACTCCCCGAGAGTTGAAATGTTGTCCATCTTTATCTGTTCCATTGAAATGGAGCCCACATGGTTAGCACAATATATATAAATATACATATACATGGGTAAGTCAATCGTACAACTGCCAAGAAGAATAGCAAGTCGAACAACACCATAGAATACAAAGGTATAGAACTTGTTGACAGGAGCTTGCACTACATTCTCATGACAGAATTCCCATCCAAAATTCGAGCAGCTTATCCTTAAGAAAGAAAAAAGGAAAAAATGAATAGTTTACCCTCAACAACTTGTTTCCCTCCAGCCCTTTAGCCAAAGCATTGGCCCCTAGTGCACTACCATAGTCGTTGCTGAAAATACATCGTCCATCAAAATCTTCAGTAAAACAAAAGCACGCCACTAGAAGCATATCAAAGATGTGTCAACCATGGAAATGCAAATTCACACATGCAAACCAAACTCAAATGCATCTTTGTAGTAGAGACTAAGAGTCACAGATAAATTCAAATTGATGCAGATAAGACAACAAGAAGATTCAAAACGGTTAGGTAATTTTTTGGGGACCATCATTGGAAAGTTAACTTACTTTAGATGTAAATTTCGTATGGTATTACTCTTGAGCAATGCTCCTGCAAGACTTGTAAATCCTCGACACCAGTGAATAAATGAACAGTCAATAAACGAACTAGTCTAGCAAACTTTTGGTTGCCAACATATAACAACTGGTTAAAAATCTTAGATGATGAGTTGAAGAATTTGCAAGGTTGAGTTTTTCTTCAACAACTCTGCAATAGCCTTAGCTCCTTGCAAAAAAAAAGTATGATGACATCTTCAGCCTGTCACCATTTGGAAGGTTTAAACTTAATCCAAAATTCAGTGCTTGGTAAACATGTTGCAGTCAAGACAAAGAATACCTCTTCCCCAAATTAGTACTACTGTTCAATAGGAGCTTTGGATACCGGTATTATTCACCAATACATCGCATAGACTCTGTGACATCCTGAATTTTCAATATGTTTTCCATTATATTAATCGGGCCTTTCATCGACGCACCTATAGTGCTATTCTCAGAGCTGATCACTCGTGAGATAACTAGACTATCTGGAGAAGTCATTAAGAGATTTTAATGCAATAAACTTGAGAATTCGACCAGGAATCGACTGCTTGACCGTGCTCATCTGCAGAGATCATTTCGACACAATAAGATCGATTAAAAATCAGAGATAGGTCGGTTCGACGAGATGTGGGGTTAAACGTGGGTGATTCCACTAAATTGCAAAATTCTCGTTGATCAACACTAGATTGATTTTTCTATCGTTTTGGTACCCTTTGTGTCCATATTTGAATCATTGAGATTTTTACGACAATCAAGAGTCGCCAATGTGTCGAAGATGTTCATTGTGGCTCAAAGAAACTTGACCATAGGTCATTTGCACTAAAAATTTCTAAAAGCTACCCGGTAGCCTAGGTCACGCTAAAATTGCGTCGATTGAAATTAACAGCGAATTTGAATCCGATTTCAAAAATTGAAAGTTTTGTCATGTCATGAGTCATTTTAGGAACATCGAACTCGTCTCAGAAGATTTTTCTACAAACCGGAATTTTTGGTGAAAAAGTCGAGGCAAGGTCGTTTTCGCCCGGAAAAGTCGAGAGGACCGTTTTTGATCGCATAGTTGGGAAGCAAGTAGGTTCTATTGACGAGGAAAAATGCCAATTTGAACAAGGATTCGATATTGGAACTTATGGAAGTCGAGTTGGATTGATTCCAGGAGGAATTGGTGTCCAAATTGAGGGAAATCAATGCAAATTCATATGGCCCCCATGGACCCAACTTGTGGACCAACTCAAGGCTTCTAGAAGGGGTGTTTTGGGTTGGAAATTGAGCTAAGAAGGCCAGCTGGTGGTGGGGACCAAGCAAGGGGACAAGAAGATGAGATTGAAGGGTTGGTAGCCCCCTTTCCCCCTTCATTTTGTCGACCACCTCCTCCTTCTTCTCCAAGTTTCGAGCTCAGCAACCCAACAAGGCCGACCAGCACCTCCTCTTCCCCCGTCACAGTCGCATGCCAAAGCCGAAGCTCCACCGCGACGCCGTTGCGTCCCGCTCGCCAACCGCACCAGGCCCGAGCATTCCAGGCCATCGTTCCACGTCAACCGTGAGCCCAAACGTTCCCCCGTGCTGTTCACAATCACCTTGCTGTCGCCGGATGGAAGCTTGTTGAGCTTTGCCAAGTCCGCTGCAGCCCACCTGCCTCCTCCCTCGCCGTTTGCTCGCTCAACCGGCCACCGGAGCAGCTTCTGCAGCCCTCAATCAGGAGCCGAACTAGTGGGTCTCTCAGCCGCTGTTGGGCCCGTTTTCGGGCCGTTCCCAACCTCGAAAGGCGTGCCCGCTTTGGAGTTTCTCGTCCCTCGCCGCGTCCCCGTCGTTTCGATCCAAGCGGATCGCTTAACAAGTGAGTTTAACTCACTAATCCTTGCTTAGTAAGTTAATGACGCTTAAGGGTTGATTAGTTTAAGTTAAGTATGGATTAGGTGGATAGTTAAATTAGATTAGCAATTTAATTAATTGTTATTGCATGTTAGGTGGTTAGAGTAGTGTAATTAGAGCCTAGACAAGCTTTAGTATTTATCTAGAGTGATTCAGAAATTTTCCGGACCCGTCTCGACTTTCAATTAGGCTTTATGGGCCTAAGTCCTATTTATTGGCATTTATTAATTATTTTCCGTAATTAATTAATTAATTAATTAATTATTTTCTAGAAATTAGACTGGGATAGCCGCCAAAATTTTATATTGATTGCGGTGGCATGATCTATTTATTTAATTGACTGTTATATTATGCAAATTGAGTGTGATTTGTGATTGTGGGTAATTATCCCAAAATTAATTAATTTTAGTAATGAATTAGAAAATCACTTAGGGCGTCGGTTTACAGCGCCAAAAATGAATCTGTGGATTTGTTGAAATTAGTGGGATTTTCAAAGGTGAAAATATTATATTTTGGCTATGGTCGACCGTGTACCCACACACGAGTATTTTTATCAGGTATGATAAAAACGGCGAAATTGTTAAATGATTAGGATGATATATTATATCAACCTGCGAACTATGGTCTGGCAGCTTTTGGCGAGCATATTTAGTATACTATATCAGTATATCTGACAGCTTCTGGTGAGCACTATCTATATCAATATATCTAGTAGCTTCTGGTGAGCTATACTATCTATTTTCAGCTTAGAGTAAGTTGTCAGCAAGGTGGTTGGACTGTATAGATAGTATTGATTGAAATGACTAGGGAATGGTCTTGTTGACATGGAATCGACCGAGTCGATTGATCGATAGTTCGATCTATTTGATTGAATTGTTTCGGTGAACTGTTGGATGACCATTCAAATTGCATTGACTTGCAGGAAAGAACTGAGGCTAAGGTAAGTCCTTTGACTCGTGTTTGTGCTTAGCCAGCCCTCAGGGCGTATTCTCTTCCTAGTCAGGTCTTAGGGGGTAGAACTCGCTGAGACATCGTCTCACCCCGTTGTGGGATCAGGTCTTTAGATGGCAGCTCCTCCTGAGTTTTTTGGACAGCCTAAGAAGGTTGCAGAACAGACATCTTACATTCCGTTGCATGGAATCCCTAGGGGCTGGACCTATGAGCTGGTAAGGTCCATAGTCTGGGTCGATGCTGGTCTCACCTACAAGGTGCCCCACCGATACAAATCATGGTATCGGCAGGCTCAGGATGGCCAGAGAGAGGGTCCCATACCGGCGTCAGAGATACCTTTGTATGTATTGGAGGTGGCTTTTGGGAAGGGTATTGCAGATCCCTCTGGAGGTTTAGTGGTAGACCCAGATTTTGAAGAACCAAAGTCCCCGGTGCATTCTGTTAAAGGCTCCAGTTGGAGTGTGGATGAAGATGGAGAGGAGGACGAGGATCCATAGTTTGTGAAACCCCCCTTGTTTTGTAGAACTTATATAGATATATATCAGTTTGTAATGTATATAACTGGTTGTGATATGTATATATAAGCGTGATGTTGGTTTTCAAAATTATGGCCCTACTTTCCTATCTCATATCGTTGTTGTTTGGGGATTATTTAATTGATTCCGCATGTGCACGTGCTCGGAGGATCGGGGCGTGAAATCCCCGTTTAAGTGGTATCAGAGCATGCTTTGTAATTGGAGTGATAAGGTGTGCTGGTTTATGGGATAGTAGTAGGAAAGACCTTTAATTCATGCTAGTGCATGTCTATGATAGTTGATTGGTAGAATTGTCTGTTTGTGTGAATCACTCAGTTTCTAATTCTGTATGGAATTGGAAAATAGGTTTTTATAGAAAGCCTGCAAGATGAGCGATCAGGAGCAGAGGACTCTTAGGAAGAGTATCGTCAAGCCTGCAGCTCGGGGTAGAACGCCAACGAGGGTTAGTACCTGAGGAGGCCGTGGTGAAGCGTCAGCTGAGGCTAGCGCAAGTGGCGTAGCACCACCTCCTGTTGGTGTTGGGGTAATGGCCCCTGGTGATCCGGGATCTATTGGGATCACGCAGGCTTTGGATGCGATGAGAGAGATGATGGGGCAACAGGCCCAGAACCAAGCTGCTGCCTTTACTGTCGTTGTTGCAACCGCCGCTACTGTCGCTGCCAATGCTGTTGTTGTTGCCGCACCTGCTGAGGTTCTGCCAAGGAATGTGGTCGCTGGGAGACCGATTCATAAATTGGTGGAGTAGTTTTTGAAATTAAACCCACCGAAGTTTACTGGGGCAAGAGACCCCGAAGCTGCTACTCTTTGGATCCAAGGATTGGAGAAGACCTTTGCACTATTGATGTGTACTGAGACTGAGAAGGTAGTCCTTGCAACCTACCAGCTACAGGGCATCGAGAGTACTTGGTAGACGACCACCCAAGGAGCGGTATTTCCTGAAGGTGTAGCCCCTGAGTGAAACGCCTTCGTTGAGATCTTCAATAGTAAGTACTTCTCTAAGATTGCCAGAGAGATGAAAATGGCAGAGTTCCAGCGCCTTCACCAAGGATCCCTAATTATAGATCAATATGAGGCGAAGTTCATTGAACTATCGCAGTACACTCCTAAACTGGTCGAAAATCCAGTGAATCGAGTTAGGAGATTTAGGGATGGACTCAGGCCAAGAGAAGTCCACTGATTTTGCTTAATCTGAGGAATTATAATGACCTGTATGAGCGAGTCCAGATGATTGAGAGAGATAAGAATGAAAGAGTTGCTGCATCTGGATCGCGGTTTGGATCGGGCAGAGAAGGGATTCGACAAGGAAAGAGGCCCATGACTGGAGGAAGATTTCAGGTTCCACCCAACAGGAAGGGTGGAATTGGAAAAACAGGGCCAAGTCAGAATGGCCTGTGTCGCTTTTGTGGAAGGCGACATGGTACAGGCCGGTGCCCTCGAAGGACGAGTGCTTGTTTCGAATATGGCCAACAGGGTCACATAGTTAAAGATTGTCCTAGACGACCAAGAGGACAACCGCAGTTACCGCCGCCGCCACCTTTGGGACAGATTAGAGGGTACACGCGTCAGAACACATTGCAAGGTGGACAGATGAGACCCCTAGCTCAGGGAACAGTGTATGCCATCACCTGAGGTCAGGCTAAGGATGCGCTTAATGTGATCACAGGTACGATTTCGCTGAACGACCATGTTGCTTATGCTTTATTTGACCCAGGAGCAACTCATTCCTTTATTGCCGAGCAGTATGTTAAGCTGATAGGATTAAGTCATGTATTATTGGAGTCTGTGATTAGCATATCTACACCATTAAAGGATAATGTGTTATCTGCTTTAAGTTGTTTTGGTTGCAAGTTAGCAATTGGTGAGTAAGAGGGGAAAATAGATTTGTTAGTCCTAGCCATGTATGACTTTGATTTAATAATTGGCATGGATTGGCTCTCCAAGCAACGAGTTAAGATGGACTGTTATCGTCAGGCGATTCAGTTTAACCCGTCAGAGGGTGGAAGTTTCGAGTTTGTTGGAAGTCGAGGAAGACCCTCGATTTCCTTAATCTCGTCGCTTGAGGCAACCCGTTCGTTAGACGGGGGTTGTCTAGGTTATCTAGCAACTGTCGTGGATACGACAGTTGAGGAGATGAAGATTAAAGATATCGTAGTGGTACAAGAATTCCCAAATGTATTCCCAAAGGAATTGCCAGGGTTACTGCCAGAGAGAGAAATCGAGTTTGTGATTAAGTTAACACCCGGGACAGAGCCAATTTCTAAGGCTCCTTATCAGATGGCGCTATCTAAGTTGAAGGAACTGAAGGTGTAGATCTAGAAATTGTTGGATAGGGGATTTATACGTCCTAGTGCATCACCTTGGGGAGCACCAGTTCTGTTCGTAAAGAAGAAGGATGGTTCGTTACGCTTGTGCATTGACTATCGTCAACTCAATCAGGTGACGATCAAGAACAAGTATCCACTCCCGAGGATCGATGACTTGTTTGATCAGTTGCAAGGAGCGTTGATATTTTCAAAGATCGACTTGAGGACAATATATCATCAGCTGAGGATCAGGAATGAAGACATACCGAAGTCAGCATTTAGTACTTGGTACGGTCATTATGAGTTCACTGTGATGCCGTTCGGGTTGACGAATGCTCCAGCTGCGTTTATGGATTTGATGAACCGAGTGTTCAAGGAATATCTAGATCAGTTCATGATCATGTCCATCAATAATATTCTAGTGTATTCGAGGAGTGATGAAGAGCATGAAAGTCATCTGAGAATGGTACTGCAGACTTTGAGAGTTCATCAGTTGTACGCTAAGTTCAGCAAGTGCGAGTTTTGGTTGACTCGTGTTACTTTCTTAGGTCACGTGATTTCAGGCGAAGGAATCTCCATGGACCCCACCAAGATTGAAGCAGTGATCAACTGGCCAAGATCAACTACCGTGACAGAGACCAGAAGTTTTCTAGGTTTGGCAGGTTATTACAGACGGTTTGTAGAAGGGTTTTCAACATTAGCGCCACCGTTGACTCGACTCCTGAAGAAAGAAGAAAAGTTCGTGTGGACAGATAAGTGCGAGCGTAGTTTCCAAGAGCTTAAGCAGAAGTTGACTACCGCACCTGTGCTGACCATTCCATCCAGTCCTGGAGGATGCGAGATCTACAGTGATGTGTCATTCAAAGGACTAGGTTGTTTGTTGATGCAACATGGTAGGGTTGTTGCGTACGCCTCCTGTTAGTTAAGGCCTCATGAACAGAACTACCCAACGCATGACTTAGAACTCGTGGCAATTATTTTCACTTTAAAGATTTGGAGACACTATTTGTGCAAAGAAAGATTCCAGATCTTCACTGATCATCAAAGTCTCAAATATCTATTCTCTCGAAAGGAGTTAAATATGAGGTAGCAACGATGGATGGAACTTCTGTAGGATTATGATTGTGATATTCTATATCACCCTGGGAAGGCGAATAAGATTGCTAACGCTTTGAGTCGAAAGTCTTCTGTAGCGCAGATGGTACTTAAGGAGTGGAATTTAATCAGTAGAGCTCAAGATTTGGTGTTCAAGTTTGAGGTAGGCCACCTTTTGAATCTTATGGCCACCCTTAGAATTGAGTCGGATGTCTAGATCAGGATCAAGTTACTTCAGCCGACAAACCCAGATGTTCAGAAAATTCTACACGAAGATGCTGATAAGAGGAAGGCTAACTTTCAGATTTCTAAGGACGGAACACTAAAGTTCCGAGGACGATTGGTTGTACCTAACGATGTAGAGGTTAGAGAGGAGATAAGCTCATCGTAGCAATTACAGCATTCATCCTGGTAGTTCCAAGATGTATTAGAATCTGCGTCAACACTATTGGTGGTCTGGTATGAAGGAGGATATCGCTAAGCATGTTGCCAAGTGTCTGACATGTCAGCAAGTGAAGGCTCAGCATTGTAAGCCAGGAGGACTCCTGCAACCTCTCGAGATCCCAGAAGTGGGAGCACATCACGATGGATTTCGTGACCGAATTACCAAGGAGTCAGAGACGAAATGATTCCATTTGGGTAGTGGTTGACAGATTGACAAAACCGGCTCACTTCATTGCAGTACGAAAAGACCTCAGTTTGGACAGGCACGCAGATCTGTACGTGCATTAGATAGTTCGTTTGCATGGAGTGCTGGTTACGATTACCTCAAATCGAGACTCGAGATTCACAGCTACATTTTGGAAGAGCTTGTAGAGTGCTTTAGGTACGAAACTGCAGTATAGTACGGCATATCACCCTTAGACAGATGGCTAGTCTGAGAGGACGATTCAGACCCTCGAGAACATGCTACGAGCTTGCGTACTAGACTTCAAAGGAAGTTGGTAAGAACAGCTTCATCTGGTCGAGTTCGCCTACAACAACAATTATCAGCAGAGCATTCAAATGGCTCCTTTTGAAAGGTTGTATGGCAGAACGTGCAGAACACCAGTATGTTGGGATGAAGTCGAGGAAAGAAAGATTACAGGCCTAGAGTTGGTTCAGCAGTCAGTGGATGTAGTTGCAGTTATTAGAGGCAGACCAAAGACCGCTCAGAGCCGACAAAAGAGTTACGTAGATAAGCGCAGGAGGTCATTGGAATTCCAAGTTGGTGATCACATTTTCCTGAAAGTGTTGCCAGTGAGGGGAACTTTGCGCTTTAGCAAGAAAGGAAAACTGAGTCCAAGGTATGTAGGTCTGTTTGAAATTCTTGAAAGAATTGGGACCCTAGCGTATCGTCTTGCGTTGCCACCGAGATTGGCGCAAGTGCACGACGTCTTTCATGTGTCAATGTTGAGGAAGTATGAGCCTAACCCGACCCACATGCTTAATTTTGAGGAATTGAACGTGGACGACCGAATGTCGTACGTTGAAAGCCCGGTTCAAATCGTGGATCGAAAGGAACAAATTCTGCTTACAAAAACCATCTCGTTGGTCAAAGTGGTTTGGCAACACCATGGTACTGAAGGAGCAACCTGGGACAGCGAAGAGTCGGTGAGACGATTGTACCCCCACTTTTAGTCTAAAGTATTGTAATGGTTTAAATTTCAAGGACGAAATTTTATAAGAGGGGAAGAGTTGTGACATCCTGAATTTTCAATTTTGTTTTCCATTAAATTAATCAAGCCTTTCATCGACGCACCTATAGTGCTATTCTTAGAGCCGATCACTCGTGAAATAACTAGACTATCTGGGGAAGTCATTAAGAGATTTTAATGCAATAAACTTGAGAATTTGACCAGGAATCGATTGTTCAACCGTGCTAATATGCAGAGAACATTTCGACACAGTAAGATCAATTAAAAATCAGAGATAGGTCAGTTCGACTGAGATGTGGGATTAAACGTGGGTCATTCCACTAAAATGTAAAATTCTTATCAATCGGCACTAGACTAATTTTTCTATCGTTTTGGTACCCTGTGTCCGTATTTGAATCCTCAAGATTTTCACGACAATTGAGAGTCGCCAATGTGTCGAAGAGGTTCATTGTGGCTCGAAGAAAATCGACCACTGGTCATTTTTACTAAAAATTTCTAAAAGCTACTCGGTAGCCTAGGCCACACTAAAATCGTGCCTGATTGAAATTAACCACGAATTTGAATCTGATTTCAGAAATTGAAAGTTCTATCATGTCACAAGTCATTTTAGGAACGTCGATTCAGTCTCCGAAGATTTTTCCGCAAACTAGGATTTTTGGTGAAAAAGTCGTGGTAGGGCACATTTTCGTCCGAAAAGTCGAAGACCATTTTTATCGCAAAGTTGGGAAGCAAGTAGGTTCTATTGACGAGCAAAAATGCCAATTTGAACGAGGACTCGATATTGGAACTTATGGAAGTTGAATTGGATTGATTCAAGGAGGAATTGGTGTCCAAATTGAGGGAAATCAATGCAAATTCGTATGCCCCGCATGGACCCAACTTGTGGACCAACTCGAGGCTTCTAGAAAGGGTGTTTTGGGCTGGAAATTGAGCTGAGAAGCCCAGCTGGTGGTGGGGACCAAGCAAGGGGACAAGAAGATGAGATTGAAGGCTTGGTGGCCCCTCCATAAAGCATTTGGTTCTTCCCCCTTTCCCCCTTCATTCCATCGACCACCTCCTATTTCTTCTCCAATTTTTGAGCTCAGCAATTCAACAAGGCTGACCAGCACCTCCACTTCCCCCGTCGCATCCTGCTTGCCAACCGCGCTAGGCCCGAGCGTTCTTGGCCACCGTTCTGCATCAACCGTGAGCCTAGACGTTCCCCCATGCTATTCGCAACTGCCTCGCCGTCATCGAAGCCGCCTGGAAGCCCGTTGAGCTTCGCCAAGTCCGCTGCAGCCCGTCCGCCTCCTCCCTTGTCGTTTGCTTGCTCAACCGACCACCGAAGTAGCTTCTGCAGCCCTCGCTCAAGAGCCAAACCAGTGGGTCTCTCAGCCCCTATTGGGCCCGTTTCGGAGCCGTTCCCGACCTTGAAAGGTGTGCCCGCTTTGGAGTTTCTCGTCCCTCGCCACGTCGCCGTCATTTCGATCCAAGCGGATCGCTTAGCAAGTAAGTTTAACTCATTAATCCTTTCTTAGTAAATTAATTACGTTTAAGGGTTGATTAGTTTAAGTTAAGTATGGATTAGGTGGATAGTTAGATTAGATTAGCATTTTAATTAATTGTTATTGCATGTTAGGTGGTCAAAGTAGTGTAATTAGAGTCTAGACAAGCTCTAGTATTTATCTAGAGTGGTTCGGAAATTTTTCAGACCCGTCTCGGCTTTCAATTAAGCTTTACGGGCCTAAGTCCTATTTATTGGCATTTATTAATTATTTTTCGTAATTATTTAATTATTTACTTATTTTTCGGAAATTAGACCGGGATAACCGCTTACCGGAATTTATAGTGATTGCGGTGGTATGATCTGTTTATTTAATTGACTATTATTTTATGCAAATTGAGTGTGATTTGTGATTGTAGGTAATTATCCAAAATTAATTAATTTCAGTAATTAATTAGAAAATCAACGGACGTCGGTTTACAGCGCCAAAAATGAATTTGTGCACTTTGTTGAAATTAGTGGGATTTTCAAAGGTGAAAATATTATATTTTGGCTATGGCCGACCGTGTGGCACCCCCTGACGGCCCCCGATTCGCTAGGGTCGCCACAGTTCATTTGCCTTTCTCTTGACCTGATAGTCTATTACTCTTATACCAAAGAATTATAATAGGTCTATAAGTCCTGGGGGTTTATATCTTTTAGATCGGTCCCTGTGCAGTTTATATATATAGTGGAAACGCATCCATCAACTTCCCTTTTTGAAATTAAAACGATGCACACCAACTAAACTTTTTATAAGTTAAGGCCGAACGCCTTTATTTACATAAACCAGATGGACATCTTTAGTCGGTACATCAAAACGCCGCGGTTTTCTATACCCGGCTACTTTCCAAAAGATACCCAACTATGACGGCTGCTATATACATAAGTCCATCAAACAGTGTCGGTGACCAAAAATGCTTCTGCTGCAGACCTTAACTCTCGGTCATATCCACCAATCCGGTCCATCAACTAACGGCGGTGGCAACAGCCCCAGCGAGCGTCCATCTTGGCAAACAAAAATAGCGATGTACTCATGTAGAATGGGGCTGGCGGAGAGACCAACATCGAACACCAAAATAACTCTCACTCGTTCGAATGACAACCCACGCACCTCGGGGTGTTGGTACTCCGACCATTCCCATTGTAGGTCGACCGAAAGTCCGCAGAATGAACCGGGAGTTACAGGTAGCAGAGGCATCTCTTCTAATCTGAAATGTTAGTCCCTAAAAAGGGGTGATTACAACCACCCAGCAATTGATTTTAAAGTGCGATATCCCAGGACTATTTATCGCCGATCCTTTCGTTTAATATGCGCATGCGGAAGTAGTTATAAATTCCAAGACAATAAAATAATGGGATAGAAAAGTAGGCCATATTTTTCATATTGAAATTCACAACCACACTTTTATTAACTGCACAACTCATAGTATATTTACAATACTATTTACAGCATACAAGTCTCACACCTATCTACACTAAGACAGGGTTCACAAAAGGGATGGGATCTCAATCCACATCCGAGTTGTACTCAAGATCCCTCTCTGGATCATTTTCTTCTTCAAAAATCTTTCTCCTCCTCAGGTTCCTCCTCCTCGGCTCCTCCTCAGGGTCCTGAAATGGTTATTCAATAACCAATGCGACCACGTCTCAGCGAATTCTACCCCCTAAGACCCGATTAGTAAGCCAATACACTATGGGCTGCCTAAACACGCACAGGTTAGAGGACTTACCTTGGCCTCATATTCCACCTGCAAATCAGTACAAGTCATAGAAGGCACCCAACTACTCAAAACAAATCGAACCAATCGATTACATGTCATCCAAATCATATATTCCCCACGATGTATATCTAGTCTCTGAGCACACGTGCATTCTCTAAGGCACTAGTTTACCAAAGTGATGCATCAAATCACCGAGCCCACGTGTCTCTCCCAAGATGCCTCACTTAATTCCCAGGCCAGGGTGCATTCTTTAAGGCATTAGTTCGCCAAAGTGATGCATCAATTCACCGAGCCCACGTGCCCTTTTTACAATGCATGGGACCACGTGCATTCTCTAAGGTACTCATTCACCAAAGTGATGCATCAAATCACTGAGCCCATGTGTCCTTTTAGATGCCACATTGATTCACCACTCTACCATCGATACTGACAATTGGTACCCAATCATTCCCCAATCACATAATTGAAATCAACCAATTAGGAATATATCCTAAAATTCACAATTTAAGTCAATTCCATATAAATTGCAACTCAATTAAATAAACGGATTGCACCACGACAATTAGCACGAAATTCCGGTCACCGACCATCCTGGTTGAATTTCCGGAAAAATAATTAATTAAATAATTAATTTCGAAAATTAAATAAATAAATACTAAAAATCCAATTTAGGCCCATAATGTCAAATTGGAGGCTGAGACGAGCCAGAAAATTACCGAGACTCGCTCAATAAATAACATGGCATGTCTACTTGCTAATGTTTATTTCTAACCACCTAACATGCATCATTAAGTCTCTAATTTAATTTATCTAAATTAATCTAACCACCTAATTGCATTTAATTAAATCTAACCAACCCTAAGTATAATTAGCAGACTAAGAAAGCATTAGTGAGTAAAACTCACTTGGTTAAAAGCGGGAACCGAATCACCGCGATGGCAACGCGAAGACGGCCGAAATCGGGCTTTCGATAACACCGGCGGGCTTGGACCGGGCCTTAAACTTGGGCCCAACAAATCTCAGCCCAACTGAGATTTGTTCTTGCACTGGACTGGGCTCGCTCTTGGGCTTGAGCTTGGCTGCGATTGGGCTTTCTTCACGGGCTGAACTTGTTTGGGCCAAAGACTCAATTAATGGGCTGCACTGTGAACTTGGGCTTCAACTAAATTAAACCAACTTGGGCTGAGCTTGCTAGGTCACTTGGTCTTGTGGGCTAAAGTTCACTTGGGCCGAAGTTGGGCCGAATCCCAATGGGCTGAACCGCAGGATTGGCTTGCGGGCTGCAGAGAGGAAACTAGCAGCTTCAACAGCGAAAACGGGCCGATCGGAGCTTCGGTGAGCGGGTGGTTGGCAAGCAGTGGCTCCCGGGGGTCTTGGGGATCTTGTGGGTGGATGGAATGGGCAAATGAAGGGCTGAAATGGGGCAAAACAGCAAGAAAACGCGAAACAGTGCCGACGGGCAGCTTCTAGACGGTCCGGCGAGCGGCGGACTCCGGTGGCCATACGGGACGAACGGCAGCTCCGTTCGGGGTGATTTCAGACTTTTTGGAACAGTATGGATGTCCTCTTCATGGCGATAGGTGGTTTGTTTTCTGTTTCATCCGAGAAGTTTACTTTTTACTCGGATCTTTGGCGAGAGATCAGCTGGAATGGAAACCGGCGGTGGCACGGGTGGAGGTGTGCGACGGCTGCAACTCCTTCTGCCGGTCTTCTTGCTGGCTTGAGGGCTTCGAAAATGAAGAGGAGAGGGTCTTGGATGGTGGAGAGGTGAGAGAGAGAGATGGAGATGATAGAGATGAGGGAAGAGATAAGAGGGAAGAGATAGAGTTGAGGTGGGGCCTTGGCATTGATATTTTCCAATCTTACTCTCCAAGATTCATCCTAGGCCAAAGTATAACCCATGGCTTCCAATGAACCACCAAGACACTCTCCATGACCTTCCAATTGGTCCAAAATAGCTAGTAGGAGGGGGAGTCACGAATTTTGGTACAATCCTCTCTCAATTGGATACCAATCCTTGCTCGATTAAATCTCAATCGACCTTTACAAAAATCAATTGGCACTTCAATGCTTTAGTTGACAATTTTCCTCATCCAATAAACCATCTTGTATCTCAATCTTGCATCCAAATTTAATCCTCGACTTCAATTGCACAAAACGACCATGCGACAACTTTTTCCCAAAAAGTGTCAAGTGTCAGAAAAATCTTCTGAGACTGAGTTGACACTCCTAGAATTTATTGTGACACGACAGAAACTTCAATTTCTGAAATCGGACTCAAATTGGCAGTTAATTTCAATTTGACGCGTTTTTAGCGTGACCTAGGCTATCGGATAACTTTTTTAGATATTTTTAGTGCAATTGACCTGTGGTCGATTTTCTTCGAGCCACTATGAACCCACTCGACTCATTGGCGACTCTCGGTTGTCGTTAAAATCCCGAGGATCCAAATACAGACACGGGGATCAAAACAATAAGAAAATCAGTCTAGTGCCAGTCAACATGAATTTTCTAATTTAGTGGTGTCACCCACGATTAGCCACACATCTCTGTCGATCCAATCTATCTCTGATTTCAAATCGATTTTTAACTGTGTTGTGATGGCCTCAAAAGATGGACACGGTCGAGAAGCCGATTCCTAGTCGAATTCTCAAGTCTATTGCCTTAAAATTTCTTAATGGTTTCCCCAGATAGTCTAGTTATCTTGAGAGTGATCGGCTCTGAGAATAACCCTATAGACACGTCAATGAAATGCCAGATTCATTCAGAAGAAAACAGAGTTGAAAATTTGGGATGTCACAATCTACCAAGCTATACTATGCAAACCATCACAATCCAGGTCCATGCAAGATAGATAAAACAAGTAATCAAAAGATTGAGTATGCATCAGTTTCATAAAACTTTTCAAAGCAATGGCAAATGCAGTTTCAAAACCAATATGCATTCTTTCAATCGCACACAGGTCCCGATTATAAGGCCAAACCGTAACGACACGTCCCATACCATACCGTATAATTTAGTCCCACAATCAGGCGCAGTTATTAACAGGGTTGTTATTTTTAGAAAAAAACTCAGTTCATTTCCATTTCCCTATGGCTAGCCTAGAGGACCAGTGTTTGCGTCCCTCCGGGATTTCGCATCCCACCTGGCATCGCGAAAGCCTCCAGTATTCAATCACCGGGCATCCAGAGCGTGTTACGTCACACCTCCGGGCATCTCGCATCCCACCTGGCACTTGCGAGGAATTGCCGGGGCTCACCATGAAAATGGTTACCCCTACCCTCCGGATTTACATACTAACATATAACTGAGCGTCCCGACACTCCCGAGGAACCTCTGGGGTACTACGGACCCTAGGCATCCAGCGGCATCGCCTCATGCGATCCTATGGGCATCCCAATACTCCCAAGGCATCGTCGACTCAAAGGTTCGACAGCATTCACAACACATCTCAACCATGGTGTCTCAATCTAATCGTTTCAATGCCAAAGTATTTTCAAAACAACAATAACAAGTTTTGAAATCACATATCGTTTCCGTATCAACAAAATCAATGAACAAAATCTCAGTAATATAACATCAGTTCGTAAATCCATTTCCATGTTTCCTTCAAAACATTTCAAAACCCATGCGAATTCTCGGGTTGCACTTGCGCCTCACGGTCAAGATCAAGAAGAGTTATTAAACACAAGCTATTTGAAATCGACACATTGGTAACTTAAATGTACACTTCCGACTTCAAGATTTATAAAGATTTGTTCTTGTAAAAATTTGAAACTCCGAGGGCATCAAAATATTTTCTTTTCCACTTTGAATCATTGATGAATGGCCCCCGGTATGTAGAAATTCCAGCAAGAGGCGGAAGGTTTTCCAAATAGGTCTACGGCCAAGTTTTGTTCAAAACGACAATGAGTTTAAAAACTCGAATAGAAAGCCTGAAATGTCAACCTGATCTTCAATGGTTTTGAAAAGATTGGATCAAAATTTCAATTATGAAAGCATCGTACATTTTCTTGAAACATTTGAGGCTGGTGCCGTGGTAGATAAAACTTTAAATACAGATCGGGAGGTTTTCCTTTTTCAACTCAAATCAATGGCCGAATTCTTCAGGATTTCATAGTCGCAAAATCTATTTTGACTGAAATTCAAGGGAATCGGAGGCATGCACGAGAAACCCGAGCATTCTCATCAATCTTTCAACCTCAAAACAGTCTCGGTTGCTCAATAAACCATTACCCAATATCAAAATCCAACAATCCAGCCTATCAATGCACTTCCTAAGATAGCAACAGCATTACACTATATAGTTTAGTAGACTTCAACTTGCCTCTAGTCCTACAGCTCGATGGCAAACAAGATGGGAGGCTTGTGGGTCACAGGCGCGGCTCAATGGTGGTGAAGGCGAGCTGTGTCGACGGCGGTAGCACGGGAGTACGGACGGAGGGGCGACCTCCTCTCCTTTCCTTCTCACTTTCGCTCGCCACTCTCTCTATCTCTCACTCGCCGCTGCTCACTCTCTCTCTACTTGCTCAAACACACGAGCACTTTGCCCACTCTAAATGTTAATTAAGTTAATTATTGCACGCAGGTTGCGGTGGCTGCAGCAACGATGGGCAGGTGGAGGAGGCATGTCTTCAGCTGGGGTTTCTTGGCCTTCGTTGGCAGCCCCACACGAAGCAACGTGGCCATCATGGGCCTTGCTTCTGTCAACTTTTCCCTTCATGGTTGACTAATATGTCGACTAAGTGGAGAAGAATTTGGGCGGCATTGGACGTAGACGATTCCTCCTCTCCTCGCGGGCATGCATGTTCCTCATGCATGGCCGAATTCCATTCCTTCGGCTCTCTAAAAATCAATTGATCAAAGTCCAAATTCCTCTCTTATTCCATATACACTTGGATGGTATAGTTGTGTAGTATCATCGAAAGAAATATGTACATAAATCGGCGGGGTCTGAAGTGGTGCCGATGATGATGATGGTACAACGGGGTCCATTATCGGTGTCGATGACGAAGTCCGATAACAAATTCGTCAACCCACGACGTGTCGTCATTTTTCTGAGGTCAGCAAAATAAGGACGGTAAATTCAGCTTTCTGATATTTCTTAAATATGATTTAGAATTATTAGATATTTAATATTTGATCATATTGTTCACTTTTATAAAATGCAATTAACAATTACTTATCATCATTTATAATTGATCCTCAAGCGTAGGAAGTATAATTATTTAATATAAATTATCTTATTAATTAATAATTAATGAGTAAAAAAATTCAGCTGTTATTTATTATCAGCGTTGAGGCATCCGCTCCGAGTTTGTCGTTGTCATGCGGATTACATATGAAGTGAAATGAACCCTTTCTTTTTTTAGGAATTGAGTGACCAACTAATTGGTTGGGTGGATGTGTAGTGGGTATTTATTAAATATATATGAATTGAGTGATAACATTATGAAAGACAGATTAACTTTTTATGCTAGGACGAGAGTATTTCCTAATATGTACGTATATAATTGAAAGAAGAAGAAGAAGAAGAGAAGCTCAATTTTACCCTTTATCTTTGAGATTCCATCCTCTGATATGAGTGACCTCCCTTAGAGCCTCCTTCCATTTCTACACTTTATTTTAGCCGAAGTTCTCCTCGTGCATCCACAAAGCGTCATAATATCGCTTGGTTTTGAGCTTGACATCATCGGAATCCACATTGAAGAAAACTGACATGATCAATGGCCTTGCTCTCTCTATTTTGGAGCAATCCATCATGTATTCAAGCTCACGAAGACACCAAACACTAGATGCATAATTTCTAGAGAATATGGGCATACGGATTATGGAGCTCTTAATTGCATGCTCCAGCTCACCTCCAATCACTTCGCCTTTTATGATCTCTTCATTGTCTCTGAAAACATGAATCCCAACTTCGTCCATGGAGTAATAGAGGTAGCCAGTTAAATTTAGGTGAGTGTCGAGGCCTCTAAATTTTGAGAACACCTTGAATTCACCCCCAAGCCAAATTCAGCTTTCTTTGCTCCATCTAAATCCACACGCTCATCAACAGGTAAAGGGGTTAAATCTAACGGAGTTAACAGAATAAAACCATAGACAACCTCAAATGGTGTAAATTTAGTAGCATAATGCATGCTCCTATTATATGCAAATTCAACATGTGGCAGACAATCTTCCCAAGATTTTATGTTCTTTTTAATAATAGCATGCAACAATACCCCTAAAGTTCTATTAACTACCTCAGTTTGACAATCGGTCTGTGGATGACAAGTAGTAGAAAATAACAACCGTGTTCCTAGTTTTTTCCACAATGTTTTCCAAAAGTAGCTAAGAAATTTAGAATCTCGATCTGAAACAATCGATCTAGGCATGCCATGCAAACGTACAACCTCCCTAAAGAACAAATCAGCAACGTGAGATGCATCATCAGTTTTCTGACAAGGTATAAAATGAGCCATCTTTGAAAATCGATCAACAACCACATAAATAGAATCTCTACCATACTTAGACCTAGGCAATCCTAACACAAAATCCATAGAAATATCAGTCCAAGGATGCGATGGAATAGGTAATGGTGTATATAAGCCATGCGGTTTAGTTGTAGACTTAGATTGCTTACAAGCAATGCATCTCTCACAGACACGTGTAACATCTCTCTTCATATGTGGCCAATAAAAATGTTCATGCAGCACTTCATAAGTCTTATTAATACCAAAATGCCCCATTAAACCATCACTATGCGCTTCTCGTACCAACAATTCACGCAAAGAACACTTAAGCAAACATAGTTTGTTTTCACGGAAAAGATAACCTTCACACCTATAGAATTTATCAAATGCAGCGTGTTCACATGCTTCAAATACTCTCCCAAAGTCATCATCATTAGTATATAAGCCCTTGATATGCTCAAAACCTAAACACTTTGCTTCTAAAATAGTTAGAATCGCATACATTCGAGAAAGTGCATCGGCTACCACATTCTCCTTACCTTTCTTGTACTTGATCACATATGGAAAAGTCTCGAGTTCATCCATTTGGCATGTCTTTTATTCAACTTTTGCTGCCCTTTCAAGTACTTCAAGGTCTCGTGATTGGTGTGGATCACAAACTCCTTCGGCCATAGATAATGTTGCCAAGTTTCCAAAGCTCGCACTAAAGCATACATCTCCTTATCGTAGGTAGGATAATTCAATGTTGCTCCACTCAATTTCTCGCTGAAATAAGCTATGGGACGCCCTCCTTGCTTCAACACGGCTCCAATTCCTATACTAAAAGCATTGCACTCTATCTCAAAAGTAGCACTAAAATTTGGCAAAGATAACAAATGAGCATTAGTCAACTTATCTTTTAGCAGATTAAATGCTTTCTCTTGCTCTTCTCCCCATGTGAAACCCACGTGCTTCTTGATAACCTCGGTTAAAGGTGCGGCAATGGTGCTGAAATTTCTCACAAATCGCCGATAAAAACTCGCCAATCCATGAAAGCTACGCACATCTCCTATGGTCTTAGGCGTTGGCCATTCACGAATTGCTTTGACCTTTTCTTCATCAACTTGTATACCATCAGCACTAACAACAAATCCTAGAAATACTCATTTGTTGGTAACAAAAAAGCACTTCTTTAGATTAGCGTATAATTGCTCGGCCCTTAAAACCTGCAAGACAGCTCGCACATGCTCAATATGGTCATCAAGACTTCGGCTATAAATCAAGATGTCATCGAAATAGACAACCACAAATCGACCAATAAAAGCACGCAAAACATGATTCATAAGTCGCATAAATGTGCTCGGTGCATTAGTTAATCCAAATGGCATGACTAACCACTCATATAATCCATACTTGGTCTTAAATGCAGTTTTCCATTCATCACCTTCTTTCATCCTAATTTGATGATAGCCACTTTTCAAATTGATCTTAGTTAAAATGCAAGAACCATGCAACTCATCCAACATGTCATCTAACCTAGGAATAGGATGTCGATACTTTACCATAATGTTATTGATTGCTCGGCAATCGACACACATTTGCCAAGTTCCATCCTTCTTTGGCACCAACAAAATAGGGACGGCGCACGGGCTAAGACTCTCTCTCACATGCCCTCGCTCCAATAGTTCGCTAACTTGCCGCTGAAGTTCCTTTGTCTTCTCGGGATTGCTTCGATATGCGGGTCGGTTAGGTAATGGTGCACCAGGAATCAAGTCGATTTGATGTTCAATGCCTCGAATCGGTGGTATTCCTCCAGGAAGTTCATTAGGAAAGACATCTTCAAATTCCTGCAATAAAGACACAATAGGACTAGGCAAACTTGGGTCAAGATTGTTAGTAGAAAACAAAACCCCCTTGTACAAAAGTACAAGCATCGGTCGGTCTAGAACTAAAGATCTCCTCACCTCACTCGATTTTGCATAAAAATTCTTTTGCCTATTTTCTTTCCTCTCTTCTTTTCCCTCGGTTTTTACCTCAATCCTTCTCTCGGCCTCTCCTTTTCCTTGCGTCTCAGACACACCACGCAAGCCCTCGGATTTCTCACCTTTTCTCTCTCTCGGCTTCTCGTTGTAACTTTAACTAATCCTGATACACCTCACTAGGTGTCATTGGTACCAAGGTATAAGTCTTTTGATTCATCACCAATGAATTACGATTAGTATACCCATCATGATGTACCTTTCGATCATATTGCCATGGTCTTCCAAGCAAGATATGACCCGCTTGCATAGGGACAACATCACACTCTACCTCGTCCTTGTATCTCCCTATCTCAAATGGGATTCGAACTTGCTTCGACACTTTCACCTCACCACTATCATTTAACCATTGAAGTCTATAAGGCCTAGGGTGCTTTGTCGTCTTCAAACCTAACTTATCCACCATAATACAACTTGCCACATTTGCACAACTACCTCCATCAATTATCAAACTACAAATCTTACCATTCACCACACATCTTGTATGAAACAAGTTATCTCTTTGCTGGTGATGCTCCTCCTCCTTTACTTGTACACTAAGAGAACGCCTAACCACCAATAAGTCTCCTTTTATAGCTACTTCTCCATCACTACAATCCTCCGACGGTGGCATCTCATCATCCTCTTCTTCCCTTTCACTTTCGGACTCAATAACACCATGTCCAGTCATGATCATCACCCTCCTATTAGGGCATTGATTCGCCATATGACCCCTACCCAAACACTTAAAACATTTAATTTCACGAGTTCTAGTGTTAGGGTTTTCGGTTTTACTTGAAACCGGATTCATTCCAACTTTACCGTCCCTCTCCTTCTCCTTTGAGGTTTCGGTTTTTGTGTTGTTTCCTCTCCAATTTGGCTTTTCATCTCTCTTCCAATTGGATCTCCAATTTTGATTTGAACCTCCTCCACTTTTGTGACTTCGGTCCATCTTCAATTGCCGCTCAACTTTGATGGCTTTGTCCACCAATTCCTCCAATTCAACATAGTGTTGCAGCTCCACCACCCTTGCTATGTCTTGGCTCAAGCCACTCAAAAATCTTGACATTGTGGCCTCACGATCCTCCACCACATTAGCACGGATCATGGCAATCTCCATCTCCTTGTGATACTCTTCCACGCTCTTATTGCCTTGCGTGGGATTTTGTAACTTTTGAAACAAATCTCGATGGTAATGACTTGGCACAAAACGCCTCCTCATCACCACTTTCATCTCATCCCATGTCTCTATCGGTCTTTCACCATTGTGCCTCCTACTAGTCACAAGTTGATCCCACCAAATTATAGCATAGTTAGTAAATTCAACAGCTGCAATTTTTACCTTTTTGAGCTCGGAGTATCGTTGGCAATCAAATACCATCTCCATGCGTTTCTCCCACTCAAGATACGCATCAGGATCATTCTTTCCTTGGAAAGAAGGAATCTTCATCTTGATATTGCCAAGTTCATTATCTTCTCGGTGTCTAAACCCTCAGGCTCCATTCCACCTTCCAAATCGAGCATCTCGATCATCCTCCATGTCAGCCTCATCATCAACATAATGCCGCTGCCTTCTAGGTCGTGTTCTAGAGACATCTCGCTGATGTTGCAACCTTCCTCGAGGTATCTCTCGGTCACCATCAACCCTCATGCCATTCCCCATCATTCAGCCATGAAGCTCCTCCACTACGACCCTCAATTGCTGGATGCTTTCCACGAGCGCTTCATCCCTTCGTATGGAGTCAACCTCCCTTTGATTTACGCTTTCTTCGCACAACATATTTTAGACCTGCAAGTAAACGTTAGTCACAAAAATCCTCACCAATCGCTCCCTCACGTGTTTCTCTCAAGGTGTTTGTCACTCCCCTCGTGTTTAACTCAAGTCTAAGCTTTTTTTTTACCCTCAATTAAACTCACACACTCTTGCCTTTTCCCTCTTGTATTCTCTTTTCACAAGCTCTTTATTGGACTCAAAACCCGTCTCTCAATCCCCTCATGACAATCAATCAAACTAATCAAACAAGATTAGATCACTGCTGATTTTGTTTCAGCAAGTAACAATTTCAAACCAACAAGTACAACTTTCAAAATTCCAATTGAAACGCAAATCACTACTGATTTGTTTCAATTCAGTCCACTAACAAACGAGTCGCCTTCTTGATTTTTTTTTGTTTGGCTATATTTTTTTTTTGCCGAATCTGTTTTTTTTTTTTTTCTCTTGCACACTTTTTTTTTTTTTTTGTGTGCATTTTCTTTTTTTTTTCTTTTTTTTTTCTGAAGAACTTTCTCTTTTTTTTTTTTTTTTTTTGACGAACTTGATACAATTTAAGATGCTAGGGAACAAAAAAAAAATTAAAACTAACAGCAAACAACTACGTATGGAAGCACAAAACCAATCAGATCCCTAAATTGGTTAGAACCGAAACCCTAGCTCAATAAATCTCAAATTGCTGAATATAAACAGAAAATTAAAGATAAATAGACCTTGTAGAAGCAAGCTCTGATACCAAATGATGTGAATCGTTGCGGAAAGATCATTCTACGAAGGCCCAGATGATGCGAATTGCGAACCTCGACCTCCAATCAAACCTGTGATTGGCAACCTTGGTATGACCATGACCTGTTGACAAACCCGTGTCAACCAACCAACATTATAGACGCCACGAGCGAAAGAATTCGCTATCTCGCTCGATAAGTCGAATTGACCATCACAAGGGAACCTTGATTAGGTCAAGTCCTCAAAAGAACAATAGAAGAGAATTTCTCAATTTTTTCTCAAAGTAAAAATATATCTATCCCTAAAGAAATTCAGTCAGTCTTATATATAGGCCTTCTAGCCGCCACACAAACCCTAAAACCAACCCTAGAAATATAATGCGTCATATTCTAGAATATTCCTAAACAAGAAGATATATATATATATATATAGATATATATATATATATATTTGACTTGGTCAAATATTTGGTGTCCATATAATCAAATTGCGCCAAGATTTCCAAGATTCTTCAAGATTTGATCCAAGGTCATCTCCACGCCGAAGATCACGAACCATGACGCCAACTGACTTGCCGAATTGCTTGGCCCGCGCTCGAGTAATCGAACCAACAGGAATAGACAATGGGTCTCTAGCACCTCCTTCTCGATATGGCTCAATGTCCACATCAGAAAGAAAAGTGAAAGAGGCAGAGAGAGCAACAGGTGAGAGTAGAGGAAAAAAAAGAGAAAAAAGCAGAAAAACCAAGGAGGCTGTTCATCTTCTTCGTGACTCTTCGCTCCGCAACCGTTCGTCTGCGAGTGCCATGCCTCCTTCGCCGTGCGGCTGCCGCCGCTCGTCGCTCCACCAGCTACCATTGCGCCCCGCCTCATCTGTAGCCCACACTAGCTTGCAATGACCTGACACCCCCGACCACCTGCTGATCTCGCTCGCCGACGCTTGCTGCAACCAAGCCGAAGCCCACCGCGCTTGCATCAGCCGCCCTGCTCAACGCCTTCGGCTGCTCGTCCCCCATGAAACCAACGTTCCCTCGCCGGTCGCTGCTGTTGACCCGTGACACCCTTGCTCGACTCCAAACGTCGCTCCTGTCGTAACCCGACGTTGCCACAGCCGCTGCTTCCTAACTGCTCAACCCTCTTTGCGATTCCAGCAATAAAGCCGCTTCTGTCCACAACCTAGCTGCGCCACTGCACCCTTGTGCCAACGCCTCCGCTTGCTGTCTCCGACGACCCGATGCTGCTCTGCTCCATCTAGCCAAAAGTCACGCGACTCGACGCCAACAGCGCCGTGAGACTCACCGCCAGCAGCCACGATGCCTAACGCCGTTGCCCCGACACCGGCCTGTCGTCCCGCTTCTGGTCCGATGCCCGGCAGTCACCTCTCTGAGTGATGCCCGTAGCTACTGCAACCTGAGCTACTCCGCCCCTTGCCCACTGGTTCGCTTGCCGCCGATCCGCCAGCCACCGGATCCCTCGTTGGAGCCCTCACGCTGAAGCTCCAATGACTGCGACCGACAACCGATGTTGACCAGATGCCCCTTGCCAAGCCTTGGTTGGAAAGCAAAAGCAAAAGCAAAAAAAAAAAAAAAAAAAAAAGGAAAAAGGAAAAAGGAAAAAAGGAAAATCAAATTAGGTAGTTTTTTTATTTACTTTATTCTATTTTTTATGTTATTTTATTTATTTACTTTGTTTTTTTAATAGAATTATTCCTGAATGTATGGTTGAGATTTCCCAACATGAAATAGCCTCTCAAATTAGGGATTGACAGTCCGATTTTCGCGTCCGAAATCTGACTTGCAATCGCCTGAAAAATCGCCCGATCCAATCTCACGCTCGAGATTCGATTCGTGATTTTTTTAAAAGTTGGCCAACCCGATCTCATGCGCGAGATATGGTTCGCGAATTTATGGATATCAATCTTATCTTGTCTAATTTGCCGTTGTGTTGGTTGAATCAATTTTATTTTCTTAAACGAAAAATCCAAAAAATATTTGAGTTAGGATTAGGTTTGTTTTAGAATATTTCTTGTTTTAGGGTTATCCTGCATAGTTTGAATAGGGATTTTATTTCGAATTTTTAAAAAATAAAAATCCAAAAAAAAAATGCATTCATTTAGGATGTTAGGATTTTTAAATTTAAGTTGCACATTTAATTATGTGGCAATTTTAACTTCAAATTTCATAGAAAAGAAAAAAAAAAAAACTAGAATTAAGGCATTCTTTGCACATCATTGCACATTAGGATAGATTGCATGCTCTTTAGGAGAATAGAAAAATCATGCGCACGTCATATAGAATTAGGTTCATGAAATGCATGTCATTTAGTAATTATTTTTAGGTCCATTTAATTATAAATTGTCCGTCATTAGAATTAAGTCATTAAGTTAATTTAGATTGCACATTTAATTATTGCATTTCTTTAAAAATTATTTTACTCATGTCATATAGTTTAGGCTATACTTCTATGTCATATCACTTCATGTTAGATTAGTAACATTGCATTGCATATAGATTAGATTCTCATTAAATAGGTGAAAACAAAAATTGAGTGATTGCGTGTTAATTAGAAATCATATCTAGGACTGTTGATGTAAATTTTGATGCTTTTGTTGTTATGAGGTAAGTTCTGCATTTTTATTTATTTGCTTTCTTGAGTGTTAAATTAGTGGTTTGCGCACCCGTGTAATCACCTCACATGTTAGGGAAGTGAATTAAAATTAATTCAAGCTGCCTGCAAAACATTTTTTCGAAATAAAAAGAGAAAGGTACCGAAAGGGCATTAGAAAAGTCTAGTGTAACCAAGTCCCCGTACTCAAAGTCTTTGGTTCGTAGAAGTAAAATAATTCTCCCATTATTTTATTTAGGTGTCTAATCGACATACCGTAAACTGATTAGTGGCAACTCCCTTTTGCATGCCAAATATTTGAACCTAAGTCGCGAATTGGTATGGGCTTGGGAGAGCCCAAACTAAGTTTAGGCTTAGTAATCCATTAGCCAAACCCTAAGTGGTTCACCCAAAATTAGGTCGCGACGGGTGATATTATAATAAATACAAATTTATTAGAATTTATTATAATACTCTCATTCTATTGCCATTCCCATAATATTTTTTCTTACAATCGAATATCAATATCCATTCCATTTCCACAATTCACCCAACAAAAAATGTTGCAATCATCGTTGTATTCCATTGCCCGTTCCATTCTGGTGTGCCAAATGTGACACATTAGAAATCCCGAGATCTCGTCACTTCAAAGAAAAATATTGTTTTATTCTAGCAACTAGAGCCTGTGCCAGATTTATGTCAGCAACGGAGCCATGGTCAAGGTCGAGAGGAGACCAAAGTCATTAATGAAACATAGAGGGAAAAAAAAAAATCCTTTTACACGAGAGTAGTGAATAAGCTTACACATTAAGTGAACATGAACATGTGTTTGTATATATATATATATATATATTTGGTAAGGTGGACAAGAGAAATATTTTATTCTTGATGATTCTCTTTTGTTTAATTATATGAAATTTTAAAAGTTATTTTTCAGCAAGAACGTTTTTACTAAACTAGTCAACAAATGTTGGCTTCATCATAATTTAAGTAATATTTTGTATGAATGGAAAAATTCACCTAAACAACATAGATTGCCATAAGAGACAAATGAGTAATGTCAATGAAATAACACAACTTCTCACTAGAAAAATAACAGAAAGAAATAAAGAACACAAAAAAAAAAAAAAAAAATAGTTAGTAAATATAGCGGAAGATCACAAATAACATAATGCCAAACGAATTCTCTACTAAGACCTAACAAATCCAATAATCTCATTATTCGATATTCATCTTTTAAACTTCTAAATTGATTTTTGTAGGTTTGATAAATAAATAAATAAACAATGGTTCTAGCTATTACTATTTTTATCCATTTCAAACGTTAAAAAACCAAGGACACACTATGTGTGAGCAATAAAAAAGGAATAAACAAATCCTTTGCATATATTATAAGAAGATTAAAGGTTTCGAATTTTACAATTTACGGATGGGGAAGCATCTTTTATAAAGTTAAATATTTCATTCTTATCTTAAAGATATCTTTGACCATTGTAATACTATATTTAACTATTCAATTTAAGTTAATTGAGATGGATTTTGATTGATTCTATTTTCAAAAAGAGAGAGAGTAAGAGTTTGAAACCATATATGAATTACAAGTAATACCTGCTTGTAAGTGATATTTTCCTACACATCTAAAAGAAGCAGCGTGAAGGCTTGGGTTACCAAGGCGATTGGAGAGGTCAAGGTAACCAAAATGGCCCGAACATAAAAGGCAAGAGCTATCAACGCCTTTTACCTCCTTCATTGAAGGACTTCTTTCTTGGACCACCAAAGTTGCTCCAAGAAGAAGTCATTGCCCATCATTTTGCCAATCTCTTTGAAGATGGCCTTGTTGGTACCATTGGCAAAGATGAAGAGCCTTCTGATCCTGTTATGTTAAGGATGTTCCTGTTTTTACTTTCATTTCAGTTGTTTTCCATTTAATTCTCCCCTGCAAGAGAATTTCATTTGTTCATTTCATTCATATGTTGTAATAGTCTAGATCATGGATTTTGGAGATCCAAGACAATATATGTTTGTGCATACTAATAAAACAATCATTTTTGTTAATAGACATGTGAGGTATCTCAAACTAGTCCAATGATAATGCTTTGAGGCATGGTCCTCCACATGATTTACAGTTTCAAAATGATTTATTAGAACAAAGACATCCAATGATACGAGGATGAGTTCCCAACCAATTTTTCGAAAGCTTAGAATTTGAAAACAAAATTTTCACAACATTTGCATGTATTGCATTTGTTATTTTTACGTACTAACCATTTCTAGTTGCATCTTAGGCATGACACTTTACATTATCAGAATAGTCATATGCATGGCTCAAATTCGTGTCCAAGAGATTATTGCAAACCCAATTATTATGATTCATAGTATTAAGATGATCCCAAGGTCATTGAAAGGGAATGTATCAGACATGAGAAATCCAAACCTCCTACTACTGAATAGCCAATTATTGTGAATTTAAGGGAGTTAGAAAACCCCAATGAAACGAAGATTGGGGCAGGCTTTCTTATACAGATGCCGATACACTAAATTACACTTCTGAGACAATACCAAAATGTCTTCGCTTGGTTCAATGTTGATATGCCAGGATTAAATCTCAAAATTGTGGAACACGCACTACCTCTCAATCTAGACATTCCACCTAAGAAACAAAAGCTTAGGAGGCTCCACACAAGTATCACAATCTGTAAAATCTAAAGTATTGAATAGTCCATCATTTGCTAATCGCTTAATTCTATCTATGGAGATATGTCTCAATCTCCAGTGCCACAATATAGAGGAATCTTCATTCGCAACACATCATTTTATACTAGCATTATCATAAACATACATTGCATCATAATAGGCATTGTTTTGTAAATTAATTCGAAAAAGACCATTAAATAAAGTACTACTTTCAACAACTTCAGATTTAAATGATAAATAGAAGTTTGAATTTGAAAAGTTAAAAGAGTAACTCAAAGGTACAAGTCTTAAAACTGAAATTAAGTTTCTAGATAAACTAGGGACATAAAAGGTTCTTTCCAAATTCAAAACAAAGCCACTTTTTAGGACTAATCTATATGTCATAATAGCTTTCACATGCGAACACATCTTGTTTCCCGAATAGATGCTTTGTTCACTTCCCACTAGCCTTCTGTGATTTTGAAAATCCTACAAGAAATTTGAAATGTGAATTGTAGATCCAGAATCAATTCACCAAGTGTTGTGACTCACATTAGCCATATTAGATTCAAAACAAATAGAAGAGATTGGATTACCTCTATTATCGAATCAGGCCTTAAATTTGACACAATCCTTCTTAATATGTCAATTTTTTTTTTATAGAAGAAACATTTGGATTCTTTCTTAATGTTAGCTTAGGGAAGTATTTTACCATTTTCCTTCTGCTTGCCATTACTCTTATTCTTTCATTGTATTGCCAAATGAGCACTTTCTCTCAATTCCATAATCAGCCTTTTTTCCTCTTAAATACACATGATTATAAGTTCATTAATTGACTATTTATTTTTATGTGTGTTGTAAGAAATCATGAAAGGTGTATACTGTCGCAAGAGAGTATTCAAAATATAATACACAAGGAAAGATTCAGACATCTCAATCTCAAGGCTCTTAAGCTAAGTTGCAATGTCCTTCATCTTCACGATGTGTTCATGCACACCTCTAACATGAATGAGCTTCAACGATGAAAACTTCATAATTAGGGTCATGACATGCGTCTTTTCAAAAGTCTCAAATTGTGTATCAATGGCCTTCAACAAAGCCTTAGCATTATTATGCTGAGCAATCGAACTATGAACATTAGGAGATATTTTAGCCCTTATAAACATCATACTAAGGTGGTTGGACCGACCCCATTAATCATAAAGGGCTATCTTAGCTGCAGTGCTCAAATCAATAGGAGCAGGCGGTTCGTCTTTCCTTATAGCATAATCAATGTTTATCCACCCTAATTAAGGTAGAACTAATTCCTTCCAAACTTTATAGTTTCCACCATTCAGTATGGGAACATCATACTTAAATTTAGAGAAATTCACGGGTTGCAAAACTACATATCAAATAATCATACTTATGTCACAAAATATGTGGTAAAATATACATAAATCATGTTTTACCAATTTTACATGTTATAAATATGAATCACATAATATAAAAACTATCTATGGGCTAAGTTTTTAATTTTAATAGATTTATAATTACATCATGAAGAAACTACCATATTATATTCCTTTCCTTAATCCTTGTGGGTAAATTAAGAAAAATAATATGATATTTCATCATAATAATCATATTAATATAATGAAAATTCCTATGGGATAAAATTCATCATATTAATATAATTAATTACAATTAATGTCCATTTCTAAATATGATCTAGCAGCTCTTAATATATAATTTAATTAATTAAAGATGATATGGCTACTCCCTAATTAATTAAAATATATGGATCATTGGACATTTATACATAAAATATTCGTAAAAATGCATGAAAAGGTAAAATAGTAAATACATGCACCAAGGGGCAAAATAGTAAAATAAATTTGGCCAAGGACAAAACCGTAAATTGAACATCAAAGGAAAAATCGTAATAATAGTGAAAAGAGAGGGACAAAACAATAAATAAATTAGGCAAAGAGCAAAAATGCAACAACGACCAAGAAGGAGAGCAAAATGGTAAATAAATGGAAAAAGGGGTTGACGGGCGCGTGCATGACAGGCGCCTCCTGCCCTCTTCAGCGAGTGGGTGTGACTGGGAGTTGTGGGAGCATGGCGCCAGCCATTTCGTGCACTTGGGGCCACGTGCCTCCTTCCTCCCTGCACACAAACCCGTTTCTTTCGTAGATTCGCCATTTTCGCCGTGCTTCACTGCCCGTTTGTTCTCCGGCAACCCACCTCAAACCGAACTAGATAATGGGTTTTGGAGATCATGCTGGCGCGACCACATAGGTTCAAGTTTCGGCAAAAATGACCAAGAAATTGGCCCCAAATCAAATGAAAATTTCCCAAAACACAAACCCTTAACCACTATGACTTCCACCATCCGATTAGCCTCTAGCGAACACCGATATGCCGAAATAACTTACGGCTAGTCTTCCTCATGGCGGTGTGACCGTACCGATTCGAAGCTAAGCAGTGGGTCCTCAGAATTTGGTTTGAAGCCGAGCAGTGGTTCAAAGCTGACCGTACCTCTTGACCCCAAATTGGCAAATTATTGCTCACATTAAAAGCCCCAAAACAATACACCAAAAATTCGACAAAAACAAGACAGAGGCACTAAACATACTCTGATACCAGATGTTAGACATAAAAATCATAGGCGAAAAAATAGGATCAAATATAAAACAAACCTCTAGCCATTGTTCATTTTTGCGGTCATAAAAAATTCATGGAGATTTGACGAAATTATGGGCAAACTCTACTAACCCAAATCCCCTTGTGTACTTATGGTGTATTTCAAATGAGAGGATTTGTATTACACCTTGTCATTACCCTTACAAAATGAATGTTCTTCCTTTTATAAATCATCTCCCATCAAGGCAGTTACCAAATGGACAGTTGTCACCAAGAGGTACGAAGCGTGAATAAACCGCATGTGGAATAACTGCTACTTTAAAGAGAAAACTGTTAGAGAAAACTCCTTAACTGTTTTGAAGCTGACAAAATATTTCCATAAGTCTAGTTTGAAGACTTGTAGACTCAATTTTTATAGTCGAAGAACACCGAGACTCTTCTATCAAAGTCGAAGATCGCTAGACTTTAATCTCTAAGTCTGCCCTCACTGACAGTTTTTCAAGACCGAAGAATGAAGACTTATTCAGATGTACAATTATCTTCAAGGATTCGATTCTTATGGTCTTGGAAGTTCTTATGGCTGGATATAACACCTTATGATCAATTATCCTTAATGGTATCAATTCGGATAACCAAATCTTTTAAAAGGCGAAGTATACTTGGAAGGTTCTACTTATAGAAACCAAGATCCTGATTGTATGGGCGAGTAGGAGTGATGAGCTCTCATCACATTCCTAAAATAACTCGAGATCTCCTTGATTGATTCTGTCCAACAGGTAAATTGGAAGAACTCCTTTGGAAAGTGCCAACGATCGTGAAGGCATGAATGAGTATTTAAGGCAGACCCTCAAGTTGTTCGAGTGTGTGCGTGAAAGAAAAATTTCAAAGTCTGAAGCTTCCTAGTTCTTTGCTTTTTCATTTGTTGAGCTTAACTTGTACTCAAAAGAGACAGCAAACACTTGTGAGACTTTGGAATGGTGTACTAGAGTTTCTACACTGAAAAGTCAAGGACGTGAGACTATAAAATCTCTTTTGATTCTTAGTGAAATTCAACCAGTAGGCTGTCAGCGTGGGAGAGTGGACGTAGGCTTGATCTAAGCCAAACCACTATAAACTTTGTGTTTCTATTCTCTTCCCTGAAATTCTTTATTCATTCGTAAATTTATTTAATTGCTGAACTTGCTCTAGTCCATTACTTTGAAGATTCTAGTTCAAAAGAAAAAGTATTCGTAAACGTTTCCGTAAAGATTTCTTTTAACACCTATTCACCCCCTCTAGGTGTTCGTACTAGCCCTTTTCAAAAACGTGGGTCCGAAAATGTGCAATCACATTATATATATAACACACCAAGGATTCCGAGTTACAACTTGTGTGTGGCTCACAAGTCTATACAAGAAAACTGGGGAAAGGTGAGCTAGTTTTAATCAAGTATATTCTTTCGGCATTCAAAAGGCCAGCTAGATTAGGATGATTCGGAACAAGTTTCAATTTTTTTTTTCCCTTGTCATGCGTAACAGACGCTTGAAGTGGAAGGGAGTAGTCTAAAGTTGAAGTGTTTTTACTTATGAGTTAAAGATCTATGGATAGTATTTTGGCTCCAGGTTTGGTTGAAGGCCAAAACAACACCAAACCTCCTTACTTTGACGGGAATGAATACAATGTGTGGAAAAACAAGATGATGGCATTCCTGAGATCGAAAGATCCCCTAGAATGGGACGTAGTAGAAAAAGGGATTATTCCCAAAGCTACATCCATCTTAGAAAGAGGAAAAGAAGTTGCAAACGCTGGCGAAATGGCACAAGAAGAAATAACCAAGAGACAAGCCTTTGATGCTAAAGCCATTTACTCTTTATATTGTGCTTTATCTCCTACTAAGTATAATAGAATTTCATATTGTGAAATAGCCAAATAAGTCTGGGATAGGTTGCACGTTACTTATGAAGGAACTAATCGAGTTAAAGAAACAAAAATCAATATCCTACTCGAATAGTATGAAGCCTTCAACATGAAGCCAAGAGAATCCATCACTGACATGTTCAGTCGTTTTACTAAAATTGTAAACAGCCTAGCATATCAAGGACAACCAATCTCAGGACCAATGAAGGTTAATAAATTGCTGCGTGGACTCTCCAAAGACTATAATCACGTGAAGACTTCAATAAGAGAAACGCAGAGGATCATGCCTCTTTCAGTAGACGAATTAGTTGGCACACTTCAATCATATGAAGTGGAGCAAATCAATGAGGAAGAAGATCCTAAATGTAATGAGTCAATTGCTTTAAAATCTAATGATGATTCTGATGATACAGATTCAGAAGATGATATGGACGATGAAGAACTAGCACCCATGATAAGGAAATTCATAAAGTTGAGTAGAAAGGGAAGAAGATTCAACTGGAAGAAGCAAGGCACTCAAAAATTTCAGAACAAATCAACTAAGGATGATGAAGTCAACAAAGATGTGATCTGTTTTGAATGCAAGAAAAAGGAGCACATCAGACCCAATAGTCATCTGTTGAAGAAAAAGAAGGGAAAAACTGATAAACACAAAAAGGCTCTCAAAGTAGAGACATGAAGCGATACTGAATGTGAAGAAAGTGATGAAGAATATGTCAATATTTGTCTAATGGCAAATTCAGAATCAGACTCAGACCTTGAAACATGTCACGCCCCAATCCTCGAATGCATGCCCATCCCTCAATTGGTTGATTAATAGCAACATCCCAGGACGTATCGCCGACCCATTCATTTTAATATGCACATGCGGAAGCAGTTATAATTCCCTAGACAATAAAGCAATGTGATAGAAACATAGGACTCCAAATTCTAAACTTTCAAAAACAACCACACTTATATACATTGCAAATCATAGTGTAAATATATACAAGACGAATGGTCAAGCCAGGTTTTAAATCACAAGTTCATAAAACCAAGTCTGCAACAAATACTTGACTCCCAATGAAAAGATTTGCCCTACGACTATCTAGTCCGATAGGATCGTTAATTCTTCAGGCTTCCCCTCCTTCATTTTGGGCATTTGGTCTTTTACCAATGCCGCCTAAGGACCTGAAAATGGTTATTCAATAACCAGTGAGACAACATCTTAGCAAGTTCTACCCCCTACGACTCGATTAGTAAACCAATATGCTATCCAAGTTGCCTATGCACACACAGGTCAGAGTACTTAACTCGGCCTCAGATTCCACCTACAAATCAGTACAATTCAAATAGGCACCCAATCATAATATCACAGATCGAAACATCGATCAAATCGACTTAGTCGATTACATGTCAGTCAGACCATTCACCGGTCATTTCCATTCAATCAATCAATTCCAACATCAGATCAAAGCAATGATTAATCGAGCTAGTCGATTACATGTCAGTCGGATCATCTCTTGGTCACTCCCAACCATACTATACAATTTCCAGTATAATACCTAGTCACCGAACCACGTACTTTCCCTCAGGCGCCGTTTTCGCCAATCACTGACCCCGTGCATTCTCTAAGGCATCATTTTCGCCAAGGTGATGTACTAATCGTTGAGCCACGTGTCTTTTCCAGGTGAGGTATATAATAAGCAATTTACGTGCATTCTTTCAAGCATTCCAATTACTTTCGGCCACATGGGCACGATACTTGACACACAGAAATACGGCCACACAGGCACGATCCTACGCCACACAGGCACAAGCTTTCCACATAGGAGCATCGTCCACCCGATATTATCGTACCTGATTGGTCTTAGCCAAGAGTATATTTAATTCATTCTCACGACTTTCTCCACTTTATAGCCCATCAAGCATTACTAGCACTATATACCCATACCCGACCATCTACCAATCAATTACTCAAATTCCATACAATTCAGGAATAAATCCTAAAATTTCACAATCAATTCAATTCAACACAACATAAAGCTCAAATAAATAAACGGACTGCATCACGACAATCAGCATAAAATTTCAGTCATCGGCTATCCCAGCCTAATTTCCAAAAAATAATTAATTAATTAATTAATTAATTTCGAAAATAAATAAATAAATACTAAAAATCCTATTTAGGCTCGTAATGCCTAATTGGACACTAGAACGGATCGGGAAAAATCCTAAGATGCATTCAATAAATAGAAGTACGTCTCTACTTGCTAATTACACTAATCAATCACCTAACATGCCTCATTAAGTCACTAATTAAATTATTCTAAACTAATCTAACCACCTACTTGCACTTAATTAAATCTAATCAACCCTTAAGCATCATTAGCAAACTAAGCAAGGATTAGTGAGCTAAACTCACCCGTTTTACAGTCCGCTTGGATTGAAACGTCGGGAACGTCGTAGGAGGCGTTTTTCTCCAAAGCAGGCCTCGGGTTCGGGACTTGGAACCACCTCAAAATGGCCTTCAAAACCTGCTGGAAACCCACTCAATTCTGGTCTGATTGAGATGCAAAAACATAAGCAAAGAAGTCGATTTGGTGCAGGAAGGCTCGGGGATGGACAACGGGATGGTTTCGGGTCCAAACCGGCGGCTCGGGAGGCTTCCTCGATCACTTGCAGCAGCTAAACAAAGACTTGGATGGCTGGACAGAGGGTTGAACAGCGAGAGGGAGGCAGGCAAGGGGCAACGTGCGCGGTGGAGCACGCACGGGCGGTGGCGCGCGAATCAGCGACGGCGAGGCGGCGATCCGGCGTCCAGGCGACGTGCGGCTTCTTCTTTGCTGCTGCTGGTCGCACAAATGGAGGGGAGAGAGAGAGAGAGTGTGGCCGATCAAGAGAGGGTAAGGGAGAGATATAAGGATGAGGGAGACATGGAGGGCCCCTTGGCCAAAATTTTCCACCAAGTTGTCTCCCCTTTGCTTGCCCATGAAGCAAGTAGCCCTTGGCTGCAATTGAGCCACCAACACACCTTTTACAACCCCTCAAATGGTCCAAAAATGCTAGGGGGAAGGGGGGCTACGAATTTAGCACCAATATCTCTCAATTGGACACCATTCTTCACTTGATTAAATCTCAATTGGCTTCAATAAATTCAATCGGTCATTCATCGATCATCTTGGCATTTTTCCTCACCTCTGAATCCACTTTCCATCTCAATTTTACAATCAAAAACAATCCTTGGCCTTGTTTGAACAAAAACGGTCCTAAACCGACTTTTTCCCAAAAAGTCTCGGTTGTTAGAAAAATCTTCTGAGACTGAGTCGACGCTCCTAGAATTTTTTGTGACATGACAGAATCTTCAATTTCTAAAATCGGACTTGAATTGGCGGTTAATTTCCATTTGGCGCGTTTTTAGTGTGACCTAGACTACCATGTAGTTTTCAGAACTTTTTAGGGCAAATGACCTGTGGTCAATTTTCTTTGAGTCACTATGAACCCACTCGATTCATTGATGACTCTTGATTGTCATGAAAATCTCGAGGATTCAATTACAGACACAAGGTACCAAAACGACAGTAAAATCATATTAGTACCGGTCGACGAGAATTTTCCAATTTAGTGGAGTCACCCTCGATCGGGCACACATCTCAGTCGAACAAACCTATCTCTGATCTCAAATCGTTTTTATATTGTGCCATAATGGCCTCTAAAGATGAGCACGGTCGAGAAGTCGATTCTTGGTTGAATTCTCAAGTCTATTGCCTTAAAATTCCTTAATGGCTTCCCTAGATAGTCTAGTTATCTCGAGAGTGATCGGCTCTAAGAACAGCCCTATAAACACGTCAATGAAATGCCCGATTTATTCAGCAGAAAATAGGGTTGAAAATCTAGGATGTCACAAAACAGACTCAAACTCGGACCAAGAAATCGAGATTAGTAATTTAAAAATTCCTGCTAAAGTCTCAAAGTACATAGATGATCTTTGTCTAAGTCTCAAAACCTCTCTTAAAAGGATTTCCAAGTTGAAAATGGAGAATTCTAAACTGAAGCAACCGGAAACATTTTGGAAAGAAAAGTTTGAAAATTTGGATAAAAGTTTTGTTAATTAGAAATAACATGCAAATTCTCTTTCGAAGGAAAATATTTTTTTAAAAGAGGACATTTCAAATATCACAAAAAGGTTTTCAATAGGATCTGAGATGTTGGAAAATATTCTTTCAATACAAAGACCTTATTTCAACAAATCTGGTTTGGGTATGACTTTGAAACTATTCCTCTAATTGATTTTCCAAAAGTAAAGGAAAGAATCTGTTGACACCTAAATTTTGGCGACCCGTTTATTTATTTATTGCATTAAAAAATTAGGGATTAATTTTTAACCCCTAAAAAAAATAGAATTAAGTTGCATAGCATATAATTTTAAATGCATTATTGCACTTGCATTAGACCGACGGCAGATGGATTTAACTTATTAACCTTGAATTTTTTAAGCCCATCAATTCGACCAAGTCCATGGATCAAAATCACATTATGTCTTTCACATGATGGCTAGAGCTCGTATGGTTTGAAGAGGATATTGCATTGCACTGACTTCAAAAAGGAAAAGATATGATTGCAAGTGAGGTAATATTCAGCCAAGCAAATGGGGAAGGAAGAGATATATTTGTCCAAAGAATAAGCTTTCTCACATGTAAAAGTGGACTCGATATATATCAAGGGAGGTATTCTTGGTCAAAAGAGATCATTCATGAAGATTCGTAGCAGCACGTAAGCGTGGAAGATCGAGAACAAAATAGCAAATCAAGACTATTTCCCTGTGGTATAAAGACAAACGGGAAAGAGAAATCGGAGAATCTTTCTGAATATTTCCTCCTGTTTTAACGTGCAGGAGTGAACAATATAAAAAGAGAAGAGGAAGAGGTTCTTTGGGGGGGGACTTATATTCTAAAAGGCACGGGAGAGAGAAAAGAGAAGAAATTCTCCCTACCGAGTCGAGGAGCCCCCACGTTGTGCGAGGCCTGTTGCTGTAGCGCCACACCCTAGCCGCCGAAGTTATCGTCGCCACACGTCTTTGCTGCGTCGCCCCCTACAGCGACGATGGACTCGCTGCTGTGACCTCTTTGCCTTTGCGACGAGCTGCTGATCTGGTGCCGACCTCCTACCGTCATGACCAAGCCTCAACAACCTCAACCTCAACTACTTGTTGTTCATATTGTGCTATCGATTTTCTCGGCTTCATGGGCTAAATTGTGCGCCAGCAAACACCACATCATCGGGGCTGCACAACTCAAAAGGACATTGAGAAAGCCAAGAAATTTCTCCTTTGCCTGGGGTTCGGACTTCACGTTCAGTTTGTCCTATTCAGTGGGTTTGATGCCACAAAGTTCCATCTCAATAATAATCCAACGCTTCAAGTACCCCTGCATTAGCAAAGTCAACATCTCTATGGATCCCTGTTGCTGCGCAAGACCACCTCTTTGACCAACGTTCAGATACTTTGGCGAACTCCTAGTTTCGGATGAACGCACGAGCGATGCAATCGTGGCGGTCCAGCAAGCTCTCAGTCAAAAAACCAGCATAATCTCGATTTTTATTAGCAGGTTTTGGCTGAGTTTCCGTCACGGCTAAACCACGTGTGCTCGTGTCCCGACGACGAGATCACTGCCGTTTGCCACCGCCTTGCCACCGACGCACTCGAGCCGAGAAGTCCACACTAACTTCAGCGAGACCTCTTGTGATTGCAGCATTCAACGATCACTTGCGGCGGCTTTAAAAAATATTGGATTTTCCTGTGAGACCCCACCATCACCGATCATCAGTCTAGTGCCAAGTGGGGGAGGTTTATTTTAAAAAAAGAAGTATCAAAGTCAAGCAGCGGCCAATCAAGCTCTTGCACTACTCATTCGTGCTCGGAGCTTAACACTCTTCACCGACAACTTTGCTCCATCGACGATTCTTGATCGATCCATTGTCGACCATCAATCCTCAAGCCCAGCCGGGGCAATTGATTGTTCACTTTTTTTACTCTACTTTGCAGGCTAATTTGTGCGCCAATAACCCAGCGACGAAGCTGCAAACCACTCACGTCTCCTGCTTTGCTACTCCAAGACCGCAAGCGGCCACCGAGGAGCCCCCATCATGAGCAACCTTGCCCAACCAGACACCAAGGAGTCCCTCAACGCGAGCCGTGTAGCCTCCGCCATTTGTGAGCCCCCTGCCGTTGGACTACAGTTCTAAGCCAACACCCTAATTTGGAAAACCTTATCCGCACGATATCGAGAGCTAGGTAAAATTCTTGATTGACTCAATTTTCTCATATTTTGTTGCCTGATCCATGGAATTGCAATTTATTTTGAATATTTGTTCGTTATTGTCATATCCAAAAAACCTTTCGAATTCTTATGAATTCGGAAGTTTCCTAATTTCACAATGTGCATACGATTGAGTTCGATTTTGAGCCCGGAATCTGACTCGCAATCGCACGAAAAATCGTCAGTCCGATCTCACGCTCGAGATTCGATTCGCGATTTTATTTAAAATTAACCAATCCGATCCCATGCGCGGGATATGATTCGTCAATTTATGGATATCGATCTCATCTTGTGCCGTCGTTTTATTTGAATCAGTTTTATTTTCGTAAAAAAAAAAAAAAAAAAAACTCAAAAAATGTAGGTTTATTTCCTGTTTTAGGGTTTGCATATTTAGGATAGGAATTTTATTTTGAATTTAAAAAAATAAAAAAATCAAATCAATCAACTTAGGTTGCTAGATTTTTAACTTGGATTGCATGTTTAATTATTTGGCAATTTTAATTTCGAATTTCATAAAAGAAAAAGAAAAAAATTAGAATTAGGGCATTCTTTGCACGTCATTACATATTAGGATAGATTGCATGCTTACTATGAAAATAAAAAATCATGTGCACCTCATATAGAATTAGGTTCATGAAATGCACGTCATTTAGTGATTGTTGTTAGGTTCATTTAATTAGAAATTGCCCGTCATTAGGAATAGGTCATTTTGGTTAATTTAGATTGCATATTTAATTATTGCATTACTTTAAAAATTATTTTACTCATGTCATATAATTTAGGTCATATTGCCATGCCATATCATTTCATGTTAGATTAGTAGCATGCATTGCATAACTCTCATTAAATAAGCGAAAATGAAAAATTGAATGATTGCGTGTTAATTAGAAATCATATCTAGGACTGTTGATGTGAATTCTAATCTAACAACGCAGATGCTTTCATTGCTATGAGGTAAGTCCTGCAATTTATTTACTGATTTACTTGGGTGTTAAATTGGTGGTTTGTGCATCCACATGATCGCCTCACATGTTAGGGAATTATATTTAAAATCAATTTAAGCTGCCTGCAAAAGCATTTTTGAAAATAAAAGAATGGTACTGAAAGGGCATTAGAGAAATCTAGTGTAACAAAGTCCCCATACCCATAGTCTCTGGTTCATAGGAGTAAAGTAAATCTCCCGTTACTTTACTCGGGTTTCTAATCAACCCACCAAAAATAGATTAGTGGCGACTCCTAGTTAAAAATCAATTGCATGTTAAAAATTTGAATCTAAGTCGCGAATTGGTATGGGCTTGGGAGAGCCCAAGTTAAGTCTAGACTTAACAATCCATTAGCCAAACCTTATGTGGTGCACCTGAAAAATTGGTCACGACAGAATCAAACAAAGACTTACAAAAGCATTTTACAAAAACCATTTTCAAAGAGTTTTTGCAAAATCTGTTGGCCGAAGTGCTCTCAAATGTTCAAAGTGTAACAACTCAAAACATTTTGAGAAGGAATGCCCCAAGGTTTGGAGACCTGTTAAGAGGGATTGGGCAAAAACTGTTTTTAACACTAACTCCCTTAGACCCAAGAAAATGTGGGTACCAAAGAAAGCTTGAGTTCTTGTTATAATTGCAAGTCACTATCAAAAAGAAGATCAAATGGTATTTGGATAGTGGCTGTTCGAGACACATGACAGGAGATTCAAGTTATTTTATAAAGCTTATGCAAATGAATGGTGGAAAAGTTTTTTTTGGTGGAAACAGCAAAGGAAGAATTGTTGGATGTGGAACTGTGAGAATTGAAAGTCTCACAATCAACAATGTCTCATTAGTGGAATGTTTGAATTAAAATCTACTCGGTATTAGTCAACTGTGCGATACTGGATTCAAAATTTATTTCCAAGAAGGCATTTGCTTGGGAACTAGCAAAGATTTCTCTCAATCTTTCACTGGATGAAGACATGGGAACATTTATCTTCTAGATATAAAACCAGAAAGTTCTCAGTGTCTAATATCCATTCAAGATGAAGCAAACCTTTGGTATCGAAAGCTTGGTCATGTTAACATGAAGCAGATTGACAAGATCTCCTCCAACAAACTTGTTCGTGGACTCCCCAACCTGACTCATCAAAAGTCTTAATTATGCACACAATGCGTTTTGGGAAAACAGGTTAGAAGTTCTTTTAAACCTATAAATCAAGTTTCTACTAATCAAGTTTTGCAACTTCTGCATATAGACCTCTTTGGACCAACAAGAACTCAAAGTATTGGTAAAAAAGGATATTGTCTAGTAATCGTAGATGATTACTCTCGCTTTACTTGGGTTTACTTTCTAGCAAGTAAGTCTGAAACCTTTTCTCACTTTTCAAAGTTTGCCAAGAAAGTTCAGAATGAGAAATGTTATGCTATTTCAAGCATTCGAACAGACCATGGAAGTGAATTTGAGAATCAAGACTTTACTAATTTTTGTGATGAATCTGATTTTCAACATGTTTTCTCTTCTCCATATACTCCATGAGAATGAGGTTGTGGAAAGAAAGAATAGATCTTTGCAGGAGATGGTAAGAACTTTTTTAATTAAAAGCAATATTTTTTCTCGATTTTGGGCTAAAGTAGTTTCTACAACTTGCTTTATTATTAACAGAGTATTTTTAAGACCTATCATAGAGAAAACTCCTTATGAAGTATTTAAAGGAAAAAGCCAAATGTTTCTTATTTTCATATGTTTGGTTGTAAGTGTTTTGTCTTGAAAAATGCAAATGATTGAACTGGTAAGTTTGAGGAAAAAACAAACGAAGGAATCTTCCTTGGCTACTCAACCTCAAGCAAAGCCTACAGAGTATTCAACAAGAAGACTCAGTCTGTGGAAGAATCTATGAACGTCAAATTTCGAGACTCTGTGCAAAATCAACAGAATCAGACTCAACCTGAAGAATCTGAACCTACTCCAAACCTTACAAAGTCTACCTCCCTCGAAGTAGTTCAAACTTCTGAAGATAAACAACAAGATGAACTAGAAGATTCGACTGAAGTAGAAGATCAGCAGACTTTCAAACCAACCAATAACTGGAAGCATAAGTCTAGTCATCCCAAGGAACTTATCATTGGCAACATTGATGAAGGAATTCGCACCAGATCCAAAAGGCGAGAAGAGTCTAGCGCCCTAGCACTTATTTCTGAGATAGAACCCAAACGTATAGAAGAAGCCCTATTTGATGAAAGCTGGATTGAAGCTATGCAAGAAGAGCTCAGACAGTTTAGCATCAATAATGTTTGGGAACTAATTCCTAAACCAAAAGGTAAATCTATTATTGGAACTAAAAGGGTTGTCAGGAACAGGGTGGACGAGAAAGGAAAAGTGGTCATAAACAAAGCAAGACTTGTGACCAAAGGATATACACAAGAAGAATGAATAGACTATGATGAGACCTATGCACCAGTAGCAATGTTAGAAGCAATTAGATTATTACTTGCTTTTGCTTGCTATAAAAATTTCAGGTTATTCCAAATGGACGTCAAAAGTGCATTTCTCAATGGATTTATCCAAGAAGAAGTCTATGTGGAACAACCACCTGGTTTTGAAGATCCAAGAAAGCCAAACTTTGTCTACAGACTAAAAAATGCTCTATATGGATTGAAGCAAGCATCTCGAGCCTGGTATAAAAGGTTATGTAAATTCCTAACTCAAAATGGTTTAGTTAAAGGAAAAGTAGATACTACTTTATTTATTAAAAGAGAAGGTAAAGATTTTCTACTTGTTCAAATTTATGTTGATGATATTATCTTTGGATCACCTAATGAAAATCTATGCAAGAAGTTTTCTCAGTCTATGCAGGATGAATTCGAGATGAGCATAATGGGCGAATTAACCTTCTTTCTTGGATTACAAGTCAAACAATTGAAAAAATAAATTTTCATTCACCAAGAAAAATATGCAAAAGATCTCACCAAGAAGTTTGGATTGGAGAATTGTAAAAAGACTGAGATACCAATGTCAAGTTCTTCAAAGCTGTATAAAGATGAAGGAGGAAAGAGTGTAGATCAAAAGCTTTACAAGAGTATCATTGGTTCACTTCTTTACCTTACTGCATCTAGACCTGACATTTTGTTTAGTGTTTGCATTTGTGCTAGATTCCAATCAAATCCCAAAGAATCTCATCTAAGTGCTGCAAAATGCATCATCAAATACGTTGCAACTACTTCAAGGCTAGGTCTGTGGTATCCCAAAGAATAAGGCTTTACTCTCCTTGAATATTCAGATACAAATTTAGCAGGTTGCAAAGTAGCTAGAAAGAGTACTTTTGGTACTTGTCAACTGCTGAGCAACAAGCTGGTGTCTTGGTTCTCAATGAAGCAAAGTACCGTAGCTCTTTCAAGAGCAAAAGCAGAGTATGTAGCTCTTGGAAGCTATTGTTCTCAAATCTTGTGGATAAAGCAATAGCTAAGAGACTTCGGATTTGAAGATTTGTGCACCGAGATCAAATGCGATAACACCAGTGCCATTAATCTCACAAAGAATCCAATTCTTCATTCAATGGCAAAGCATATATAAATTCGACATCACTTCATTAGAGATCATGTTTAGAATGGAGAAGTTATGATTCAGTTTATTGACTCAAAGAATCGGTTGAGATATATTTACAAAGCCACTTAAAAAAAGTTTATTTGAGTCTATTCGGACCAGACTGAACTTCATATCTTCTATTGGTTAAAGTCTGAAGGTGATCAGACTCAGAATGTCCAAAAGTTGTGACTGTAAGTTAATTCTGTACTAACAATTTAATTTTTGGATGAAAATTTGAAAAGGTATGTTTACTTTTTGAATCGCTACTTATTTATTTTATTTTTAGTAATTATCTTTCAGTTTTTAAATTTATGGCAGTTTTTCATTTTCAAAAAGGCAGCTTTTACTTTTTCCTTTATGATGATCTGTATACCCCATTTCATCTGCTTTATACACTGTCGATTTTCGTCTTCTCCATTTTCACTCACAAACCCTAGAATACAGAACTCCACTTTCTCACACTTTCTCTCTAGTTTAATTCAAAAAGATTTCACCTTTTTTCACAATCGAGTTCGAGGAATCCCTCAAAGAAAGTGATAATGTCTTCCCAAAAAAAGTCTTCTAGAATCGCAAGCAGGGGACCACAGCATATGCGTGAGGGTCCTACGTACTTTGATCTGACTGAAGAAGAAGACTCTCCTCAGCAACAGCAGCAAAGTCAACAACAACATTCTCAACCGCGTCACCCTTCTCAACATAGGACTCAAAATCCTCCACAGCAACAACCAGAGGAAGAAATTTTGGAAGATGTGGAACCCGTAAGAACTTTGAAACCCAAATTTCTCTTTAAACTTTATTCTAAGTTAAAGGAGGGTGGAACTGTGATGTCTTTGATTGATGAGTTCTTGAGCGATAAAGGGTACAAAAATGAGACTCACTTTTTGAGAACAATGGAAATGATGGGTATTGCGCTTGTAGGATTGGCAGCAAGGACCTTTGCCAACTTTCCAAGTGATCCATGGTTTGGTACCTTTAATCAGCCGGAAGGGAAAGATGATGATGAAAGGATGTACAAAAACTTTCAGCCTAGGATGGGCGTTGCTGCAAATGTTCGCGGTGAAAGGACGGACTTATTTTGTTCTAAGGACCACAGGAAGACCTACTCAAAATTGCTGAAGCGAGGGGTTATGAACCATAGAAGCATGGACTTCGATTTTCTTGATTCGTTGAAAGTGAAACTGAGGGAGAAGTTTGCACTCCTTCAACTCGAACGTTTTTGCTCTGAGACGACTATCGCCTACCCAGAACTTACGGCTTACTTCTTTTCAAATCTATCCTTTCTAGAAGCGAATAGATTTTCTTTTACGGTTAGGGACAAAGAATTTATGGTCGATGTAGACACGTTGGCTGATGTGATTGGGGTGGAAAGAGGAAGTTTCCAACCAATCAGTATGTACTTTGAAAAGGGAAGAAGAAGAATTTGTTTAGCCAATCCCTTTGGGTGTTATTATTGGAGTCTTGCACCTATTATAAGAGTCTCATACGTGTTATGAAATGTTTGGTCTAAACTTTTCATCCAATGATATGATTTTATCTTAGAAAATCGTTATCTTTAAAAAAAAAAAAAAAGTACTCAAATTTTTTCCCTTGAATTTTTATTCTAATACCCGATATACGACATATCTCACTTGATTAAATAGAATGTATTACGTTGATGAAATGCTTTCTTCATCTTAAATTTGAAAAGATCATTCACGTACACGACGGGCAATTTGATATGGACAGATGGAATCCTCATCTATTGAATAGAACAAGATGTAAATGGAAGTGCACGACGGGCAATTTAATTGGCAATGAATTTTTGTTTATATATGACGTCCCCACCATTTCCAAAACTTCTCTCTTAAGGAAATAGGAAGATGGGATTCGGTAGTCTAGTAGCCTTTTTTTCCACGAGTCTGACCCCAACAGCGTTGAATAAAGGATTATGATTTCTTGTACCTCTTGTCGTTGATGTTCTTGTTGGAATGGAAGAATAAATTTTCATTGTGGGAAATTTCTCGGGCCCTTCCAAGAAATAATGCAATGCAATGAAAGAGACTTCTCACAACTTAAAATATGAAGCGAAATCAATTTATGTTATAAATTTCTTTTTCGCGGGTATCAATTAGAATAGTTGATGGAATATTTCTAATTTGACCAATTAATTTATGTTTTCTTAACGTTATCTATTAGAGTAACAATAAAACAAACAGGAGAATTGCTATAAAACCAATAACACAAGTTCATGTGGAGATTTACACTTCTTCTTTCAATGAATCACACTAGTTGTGCGAGAACAAGTGTAACACAAGTCCTAATGTTTTGATCAAGATACAATAAAGTACTAATATCACTGCCGGTGACCTTCCATGGAAGTTGTGCTTTTTGAGATTGTTATGAAATAAAGCATTATTTGAACCAAAAATAGAAATAAAACGTATATATTTTATCGATCATTGAGTGGACAAATCGGTAATGGAAACCAATAGAAAAGTAAAGCCTACTTTTTTTATATATATAAAAATAGATAGGAAGAATCCAAAGTATATGATTTTCGTTTTTTTCTTGAGTTACATAATGTTATGGAGACAAATTTAATTATGTTTCGAATAAAGTCTCATAATTAAGATTCTCACTCAGTTTTCAATGAAATTTACTTGTTTTATTCCTTTGTTATTGTCCGTATAATTACTAGTTTTGTAAAGAATAAAAGGACATGATTTTGCAATGAGTAAAATACACCAGCAAGGAGACTAGGGCTCAATCACACATTTTCCAAAAAAGCTTAGGAGTCAATTGATTAAATACAAATAAGACTCATTTAAGAAACAACCAGAAGGCCTACGTCTCCTACACCACATGTATTGCATTTTGAGAACCTTTATTACATAGTTGACTTTTTTTAGAATAGAAAAGTATTGAGTTATCAATTACATAGTGGATTAATGTATGAGTGAATTGAGGAATATATTTGGATAATTTAGCAAATAATTTTATGCAGTCAGTAGCATATAATTTTATCTTGAGGGAAATGGATTATCATTGGCAAAAAAAAAAATAATAATAATACCTTTTCTTTGGTATAAAGATAACACTTTGAAAAGAGGATTTTTTTTGTCTACCATTTCTAGGCATTGCCATAGGTGTTCCACATCCATTACAAAATGTTTGGCTTGAACTCTTTGTCCAATAAGAAATTTTTCATCTTAAGAATTTTTACTTTGTATGAAAGTATTTGGTATTTTTCCCTTTAAACTCCTATTGGAAATCTAACCTATATATAACATAATTTACTTAATTAAATAGAATGCAATACGTTAATGAAATGCTTTCTTTATATTAAATTTGAAAAGATCATTACAAGCATTGGACCTTCGTGGAATCATACATGCAACTTAGACCACGGGCAATTATATATGGACGGACGGAGTCCTCATTCGTGGATGTGAATGGAAGTGTCGTCCCTTCAACTTAATTGGTCCCTCATGTTCCATGTTTTCTTCCGGAGATTGGTACTTTTTTGTCCCGACATGATTAGACGCTTGTTGTCAGTTAATTTCAAGGAATGTCCATCATGCAGACTCCTTAATCTTTTTTAATACGATTTATAATTCTCTCTTAAGAAAAGAGGAAAGGTACCTTCTGGTGCCCAAATGACCACGAATCTGGCCTAGACACGATCAAATAAAAGGTTATGATTTCTTTTTTCTTTTGTCGTTAATGTTCATATAAATCAATCAACTGGACTCAGACTTATGTCCTTTACAGCTAGATCAAACTTATTACGATAGTAAAATTAAAATTGAAACTATAGTTTTCATTAGCTCAATTGATCTGTATTTTCCCTTGAATTTTTTATTCTAATAACCGATATATGACATATTCCACTTGATTAAATGGTATGTATTCCATCAATGAAATGCTTTCTTTTATCTTAAATGTGAAAAGATCATTCACGCACACCACGGGAAATTTGATATGGACAGATGCAGTCCTCACCCATTGAATAGAACCAATGTGAATGGAAGTGCCGTCTCTTAAACCTAATTGGCTACTTATGTTTCATGTTTTGTTTTTCTGTGGATCGATACTTTTCATATCCCAAGACGATGTATTGTTCATATATGACGTCCCCATCATTTCCAAAACTTCTCTCTCAAGGAAATAGGAAGATGGGACCTGGTAGTCCAGTACCCTTATTTTCCACGAATCTGGCCCCAACAATGTTGAATAAAGGATTACGGTCTCTTGTATCTCTTGTCGTTGATGTTCTCGTTTATAAATAAATTAGAACGTGAAGTGGAATCAAATCAAATTTTATATTTTTGTTTATGGAATGAAAGAATAAATTTTCATTGTGGGAAATTTTTCAAGCCCTTCCAAGGAAAAACAGAGTGTGATGAAAGAGACTTCTCATGACTCAAAACGTGAAGCGGAATCACTTGATGTTATATATTTTCTTTTTGGAGGAGATCAATTAGAATATTGATAGAATATATTTAATTAGATGGATTTATTTGTGTTTATTAACATTATCTAATAAAGTAACCGCAAAACAAACAAGGGAACTGCTATAGATCCGATAGCACATGGTACATGTGAAGAGTTACTCTTCTTCTTTCCGTGAATCACACTAATTGTGTGTGAACAAGTGTAGTATAAGCCATAATGTTAATCAAGTCCTAAATAAATTATTTATTGATTAATTGAGTCCTAAATAATTTGACTAAGATGCAGTCAAGTACTAATATCATTGTGGGTGACCTTTGTAACCAGAAGTTGTACTCCCGAGAATGCATATTACATGTATGCATATGAAAATATACATACACACACACATACTTTGCCGTCTGAATTAAGTAGCCTCCGTCCTGTTGTGACCTGGGGGCAAGTTCTTAGTTTAATGAATTGGAAGGTCAAATCAATTGGAATTTTGTATTATCTGTTTTAGAGGGTAATCAAACTCATATTATTAACTAGGATAGCATAAAATATAATTTTCTGTTTTAGGAAATTTACTCTGTCCTTGCAAGATAATGCCCAACGCAGCGATGGATACTTCCCAATGATTCTGTGGCTCGTCCATAAATACTCCAGAATTGTATGGATTAGACACTTTTCTTTTACTTGTCTCCTCATTATTCAACTCGATCACTAAACTTTAGCTCCAGAAGATGGCAAAGAGAAAATATTCAGATGGACCAACAGCGTCAACTGATAGCAGTGATGTCGAGTCATCACTGGGGGCTAAATTCAAGGTGTTGTCGACCAACAGGGGCGATGCCAAGTCATCACTAGGGGCTGAATATGAGGTGTTCTTGAATTTCAGAGGGCCAGATACTCGCTTGAACTTTACCGATTGCCTCTATCATGCCATGGACGGAGCTGGTATTCGTGTTTTCAGAGATAATGAAGAGATTAGAAAGGGCGAAGTGATTGGGAGTGAATTGGAGCGTGCGATCAAGAGCTCCGCAATCTTTATTCCTATCTTCTCTAGAAACTACGCTTCCAGTGCGTGGTGTCTTCGCGAGCTTGCGTACATGATGGATTGCAAAGGGATGATTCTGCCAATTTTTTTCGACGTGGAACCGGGAGATGTCAAGCTTAAATCTGAGCTGTACCAAGACGCTCTACAGAAGCACGAAGAGAAATTCGGTTGTGAGGTCGTGCAGCGATGGAAGGATACTCTGAAGCAGGTCGCTCGTATCAAGGGGTGGGATCTCAAAGATACCGGGTAAGGTTTGAGTTTTTTTTTTTTTTATTAGATATTTAATTGATATAACTTTAAATAATACGAAATATTATCATTCTTGCATTAACAGTTACCACTACCCATTGTTCTCTTTTTCACCAAATTGTCACTCAATTCCCACATTTTTATTTTAACTATTCAACACACATCCACTCAATTAAATCGATTTCTTTCAAAAGTAGATGAATTTTCCACCCAATTAAATCAATCCCTTTCAAAACTAGATGAATCCTCCATTACGACATGACAAATCCAATCTGAATTCATTATTCAATTTGCACCTTTTAGATTGAATAAAAACACCTTTTCTTAACTTCTAAATCAATGTTATGTAGGTTTGATTTTATAAAGCAATTGTTCTAGCTATTACTATTTTACTTTACGCAAAACTAGGCAACCGAGCACACACTAAAGGAAGAAATTCAAAGGTTTCGATTTTTATAATTTATGGATGAGGAAGCATCTTTTACAAAGTTGAAGATTCCGCTCTTATCTTAAAAATTTACATGTTTAACCATAGTATAATACACAATTGCAATTCGTTTTAAGTAAATTGACTGGATTTTGGTTGATTTTTCTGAAAAAAGAGTTAGATCTTGAAAGTATACGTGATATTATTTTGTATATTATAGAAATTAATATACTTTTTTGACGAGGAGGGAGGCAGTTCACTTATAGTTGATTTTCTTCCTATATCTCCACAGATTATACATGCAATTTTTTTTGGGCGCCCCCGCCCCTCCTCCACGGTTGGTCTATGTTTAATTCATAATACTCTTGAGCTTGATAGTATAATATTCTATTTGGATGTTTCTTACTAACCCTTCTTTTATCAAATATGGCAGTCACGGCGAACTCATCAAATTAATTGTTGCTGAAGTTTCAATCAAGCTGAATAAAAGAGACAAAAAGCTGCCTGATCATTTAGTCGGAATGCAGGGTTGTATTGAAGATGTCATGAGCCTAATAGATGAAAGTTCTCTTGATGTACGTTATCTAGTAATCCATGGAATTGGGGGCATCGGAAGACTACTCTTGCCAAAGCTATTTTTAACCAAATTCATAATCGATTTGATGGGTGCAGCTTTATTTTGAATGTTCGAGAAGTTCCAAAGGGTGGCAAAGACATTCAATTGCAAAAACAATTATTGTCAGAAATTCTCAACTCCAATCCATCGGAGTTTTTTGACTCTGATGCAGGGATTTATCAAATTAAAATGAGATTTCGCCACAAGAAAGTTTTCATTGTTCTCGATGACCTAGATGAAAGGGACCAACTCTCAAAACTTGCAGAAAAGCCTGATTGGTTTGGTCCAGGGAGCAGAATTATTATTACAACAAGAGACATTAACTTTTTGCAAATTGGAGAGGAGAATCGAGAAAATAATGTCCAACCACATTTTGAAGAGTTTAAACTCTATCAAATGAGAGAATTGTGCCATATGCATGCTCTTCAGCTTTTTTGTAAGCATGCTTTCGGAATCGATTCCCCTCCACATGATTATTATGATATTTCTCGCCAGATTGCTCTCAAAGCTGATGGACTGCCCTTGGCTCTTGAGGTTATTGGTTCCTCTCTTTATTGCCAAAGTAAACGATTTTGGAAAGATACATTGAAGAAATTAAATTCAGTTCCAAATCAGAAAGTCCGTCAAAAATTATACATTAGCTTTGAGATGCTAGACAATGCACAGAGACAAATTTTTCTTGATATTGCATGTTACTTTATCGGTGAAAAAACAATCTATCCACATTATATGTGGAAAGCATTGGAGTTCTACCCAAGAAGTAATATCATTGTCCTTACTCGGAAATCTTTAATAAAGGTTGATGATGATGATAGACTATCGATGCATGACTTGCTCGAGACCTTGGAAGAGATATTGTTCGACAGGAAGACATTGTTCATGAGAAACATAGTAGACTATGGTGTTCCCATATTGCATTGGAAGTAGTACATAGTAGAAGGGTAAGATTTATTTACAGTTACTGTTTTCTAGATCAAGGGAACATAAGCTCGAAGATTAGAAATTATTATTGGATGTGCTCTTACGTTTGTGTTGCTCATCCCTGAAATCTAAACTTGTTAATTTTGAGTGAAATGAAGGTAAAATCATAGTTTATATCTACCAAAAGATATCAATAGCTCACATTTACAATCTAAAAGTAGATGCAAACATAATGGTTTATTTATAGAACAAGTCTATGCAATATTTATTCATGGAATACACTCTTTTTCTTCATCATAGAAAGTTCACTCATGCCTACTCATGTTGTCAGGGAACAGAAAACATCACAGCACTGAAATTAATTGGACTTCCAAAAGAGCATGACTTTACAAGTGAAGAGTTTTCGAGACTGCCTAACTTAAGGTTGTTGGAACTAGAGGGGGGAAACTTGGTAGGAGACTTTAAGAATCTTTTCTCAAGTTTGAGATGGCTCTCTTGGCATCGTTGCCCTTTAGACTTGCAAGCTGTTAATCTCCATTTAGGAAAATTAGTCGTGCTCAAGCTTTCGGACAGTGAAATTCCAGAGAATTGGAATGGATGGGGCCCATGCTTGGTATAATTTCATATCACATATATAACTTTGTTGCCATTTGCCTCACCTTACTTTTCTAATTCTAGTTTGTTCTGCAGACAAATCGTGAATTGAAAGTTATACATCTCATAAGATGTGATCTCATGACAGCTCCTGACATCTCAACATGCTTGAATTTGAGGATACTAGTTTTTGCTGAACATCATCCAGAGTCACCAAAAATTGGTAGCTCTATTAGTAAGCTAAAGCGCCTAAAGCGCTTGGAAATAATTGCAGCCAAAGTTCAGCCTTCAAAGTTGTCTAGAAGCCCTCATTTTGACCTATGTGCAGTGCCTTCTGCAATATGCCATCTAAAGAACCTGTCAAGTCTAAAGCTAGAAGGGCAGTCTATGCGAGAGCTTCATCCATCTATTGGAGAGATGGCGGGCTTGATGAGCTTCTCTTTAGTGCATTGTTATCGCCTTAGAAAGCTTCCAGACTCCATTGGAAAATTGAGATTGTTGCTCAACTTGAATTTGTTCAACACAAGAATTAGAGAGTTACCGGATTCTATTGTAGATCTCAAAAGGTTGGAGAAAATGAATCTAGGACGCACTCGAATAAGGGAGCTACCAAACTCCATTGGAGGACTAGAATCATTGCTCAACTTAGACTTGCAGTATACTGAGATTACAGCACTTCCTGCCTCCACTGGATATCTTAAAAGACTGCAGCGCTTATCTTTGCTAGGGAGTAAAATAAGAGAGTTACCTGACTCTCTTGAAGATCTCAAAAATTTAGAGGATCTGAACCTATCATTAACTCAGATAAGGGAGTTACCAAACTCTATTGGAGGACTAGAATTATTGCTCTGCTTAAACTTGTTCAACACAAAGATAATAAAACTGCCTACGTCTATTGGATATCTTAAAAGGCTGAAGATCTTAAATACGAAACGAAGTAAGATAAGAGAGCTGCCGAAGGCCATACGGATGTTGGAGAATCTTCAATGTTTGACCTACTATGATGGTAATAATATAGATATCACATGGCCTCCTATGCTTAGGAAACTTCACATAATTTGTGATGATCCTCGATCTCTGCCAAGGCTTCCTCTAGGTCTTCGTTGTTTGGAATTAACTGGTGTCAAGTCACCGATAGAGCAGCCCCTCCTCTCCGAATTGAGATGTTTGCCTGAGTTATCACTCTTGGAATGGGGATTGACAGAGATCGAGTTCAAAAATCTTGAGAGTCTCCATTTTTTAGAAGTGTGTGACTGTAAATCGCTAGTGAGGCTCTCGGGTCTATCAAGCTTAAAGAAGCTCGAGAAGCTAAGGATCTTTTGGTGCTCACAGCTAATCGAGATTCAAGATTTGGAAAAAATGGAATCGCTGGAGGAATTATTTATTGAGAATTGCGGCTCCATAGAAAGGTTACCTGATCTGTCAAAGCTACGTAAATTGCGAAAATTTAGTGCAGGCCATTGCGAATCACTGCAAGATTTGCCTGGTTTGCCAAACACGTGTCATCTCCATGTTCATGCATGCCCAAAGTTAGGCGATGGTCTTGACATTTCGGAATTTTGCCAGCGGTGTTGGGACTCCTGCCCGCGCCTATATTCAAGGAGACCTCCTATAGTCGTTAGCACTTGGTACGCTCTCCCGTTCCTCTCGTACTATGCCTTATTTTCTTATCAATTTTTTCCCTTCCCATTTCTTTATTTGATTGTCTCCTTTCAAACAATCAGCCAACATTTTTTTTCAGTTCTTCCCATTCACTTATAAAGATGCATATCCACATTTTTTACATCAGAAAATAACTCAATCTGCTCTTATCTAGTTTAATTGAATAAATGCGTGACAGTGCGTACTTGTAGTGCTGTATGAGAAGTTGACATTGACACGTTCTCCACCTTACACTCGTCAATTTTTCTTCTATCTTTTTTGTTTTTCTTACAGTTAGCTTAATTACGATTAACAAGTGAAGAAATGCTAAGAATTTTTATAAAGAAATATAATATGATGCTTCGTCATAGTAGTATAAAATAAGTAGAAAAAAACTTGTCTCCCCCAGGCAACAAAATTAGAGGAAAATCATAACAAAAGAAAACTACATTAAAAATATCACTAAAGTATATGTCATCAGCCAATTGAACGGTAAGAGAAAATTAAACTAAAAGCAGAGGATATATATGACTAACATAGCATGGTCATAACAAACTCGGCGTCGAAGTTAAAACAAATTAAATTGAAATTATCTAACAAACAAAAAGTGACTTTATAAGTAAATATTGTATTGAAATCGAAAGTCTATGGTATAAGAAGAGAGTTGAAGACACAAATAGATCTCAAATGTTTGTAATATATTCAATATGCTCCCTGAACTTTGTTCTCTTTTGAATTAAGCCTTTGAACTATATACTATTTTTTTCATATCTCTTTTAAAAAACTGCTGACATGGCCATTGAATCACCGTTAAACGCGACAATGGCATCCTAGTTGACAATGTGGGTGGTTAAATATCAACAGAAGGTAATTTTCTTTTCTTTTCTTTTTTCTTTTCTTTTCTTTTTTTTTACTGAGACGATGTGCAGTGGGGGATTTGTGGCTATAGAGGAAAGGTCAAATTAGGAATTAGGGTATTTTAGTGGAGCCAGATATTTTGAATCAGGTGGAATATGATAGATGCAACTTAAACATCAATCTGCAACTTTGCTACTAGTAAGGAGGAAGGTGAGTAATGCCCCTCAAGTGCTCTTCAAAGAACATGCAACTTTCCTATCATTCTGCTTTTACTCCCTTGATTATGTTCTTACGGTTATTTTTTCTTTTCTTTCCTGATTTTTGTTTCTAATTAAATTTTTTATATAATATATGCAGCGAACAAAACTTCAGACAAGTTCGCTGACCTGCAAGGGACATATTCGAAACCACACATGAGTAACTCCTTTTAAGTTTTGAGAACTGTTTAGCTCTTTTGAGATAGAGAGTCAGTGCACCGCGTACTTGATAATTTGGGGCTTGAATTTTCCTCTCAATTTCTGTCAGTTTTTGTCATGAACTCTTGACTCAAAATATCACTAGCTAGACATCACAGAGTAGGGAATGGTGAGAAACAGAACTGTCATCCTAGATTCCTATGGTTCTGATACATTATGTAGTTCATTATATAAAACTCGTCTTATAGTTTTTGAATTGATGCTTCAAGTTTCGTGAATAAGTGGTTGAAGTCTGCTTAACATTAAGCTTTTTTGTCATGGATGAAGAGCCTGGGTCTCACATCTTGCGGTATTTTTGAATTCCGGCAAGACTGACATTACTAATGTCCGTGGACGCCACAACCTGTGTACCCCATGCTGATATAGGGTACCTTTACATTGTGGATCGCTTAATTTGGCAGTCTGAGCTATAATTAATTCGCCATACAATTACAAAGCGTTTACCCAAGCTTTTGAAATCTTGGAAAATATCTTGGATAAATGATTATGGGAACGTTAAATTAAATGTTCCTCTAAATTTGATATTTCCCAACAACAACTGGCGAAAGAAATTTTTTATGTTACAAAGTGAGTGCCGGCGGATGAATCCTTGGAGCTCTATTACGAGTCAAGTTATTGGACATACTTTGTTACAGATGAATCTCAAGTAGATGTGGTACCTCCGCATTGGTGGCATGACCATTAAAACTATGTTGAAATAATGATCTGCATGACAGGGACCTTTACGTGTAAGGTCATTCATGGTGAGATGAGAGGAGAAATTCAGTCCTTTTGATGTTTAACTCTTGTATTCTCAATACTCTACCTTCAATTAAGATATAAGAACAAACAAAAATTATTTAGATTTTCCCTTTTAAGTTGCTGGAGTCAAATGTAAACCGAGTGACATTTACCGCAAGTGGTTTATAGTAGTCATCTTGTATGCATAGTTTCTTCCATGTCAAGCAGGATTCTGGTTCTAAAATTAATGGCATTATGTCGGCCGAGTTACTTTCACTATTCATTATTTTTGGAAAATAATTTTCTATCAAAGTGTTTGCTTACTGGCATTAGCTCATCGATCTGTTTTCACAGTAAAAACTGCAAGCTTAATCATTTAGTGGTCTGGGGTTTATTTTTCTGTCAATCAAAGTTGTTGGAATGTCTCAGCACTTTTATTAGTTTCAACTTATGAGTCGGTCACTCATTATTTTACTTCACTCCTGGGCAGCTGCCTATCTTGAACGGTGTCACTATGGCAAGTGGAGCTGGAATTACTTTCCTGAAATGTTTCAATTAGCAATTGATAAAACTGCAAGTGACTTTTACTAAATGCTAGGACAATTTTGGTCTTTTTACGTAATGATGTGTACTTTGCACATGTATGTGCTTGTTGGGGTTGTGTTTATTCAACTTCCTTTGTCAACTTAGTGTAAAGTGAGGTTCAATACCGTTGGCTGTCATTACACGATTTTGCTTTTGAGCTGGAATATAGTTTTCTGGCCAAACTGGAAAGCTAAATTATCATGTGATTGGTGATTGATTAACACAGATTTTACGTATGGTATAATGGCATGGGAGGTCCTTGAAATTCTATTGACTTGCATTTGTCGTCCCTCTACTTCTGTTTTCTCTTGGCAATCAAGTCTTTGAACTCCATGTTTGTTTGTTCAAGTTAGTCCAACTGTCTAACAGTTGAGACTACAATGCGGACATGCCTATCCACATCAACGCCGCATCATCATTCTTCTTCAGCAAATTTCTGATGTGGAATCCGAGAAAGAGAGAGGGGGCATAGGGAAGGCCAGGGTAAGGGCGACTTGGCGGGGGAAGCCGATGGCAGTGGCCATCACCAAGGTGCAGGTGACTTGGGCACTTGCCGTCATCGCCTCTGAATGCCACACGCAACAGAAAGACAGGGAGTTTGGGGGAGCAATAATGTGGTGTTCGCACAGCACAAAATCTTCAAGAAAAGAGGAATCAAATCACTGGGTCAACAAACATGAAATAGCAAAATTCTCAGAACACGAAGCCAGAACTAACAATGCCAATCAAACCCCGCGTAACCCATCAACCCAAATTAAGGTAATTTAACAAAGCATCAACAAAAATAGCAGAGAGGAAATGCTATTGAAGAAAACTTCCCTATTTGTTTTGAAGTTGACAAAATGTTTCCATCAGTCTAGTCTGAAGACTTGCAGACTCTATCATCAAAGTTTGAAGACCTCTAGACTCAAGATTTAAAGTCTGCCCTCATTGACAGTTTCCAGACCGACGAAGAAAAGTATTATCCGTTGAAGAAGACTTATCCAGATGTGGGTTTATCTTTAAGGATTTGATTCGTATGGTTGAAGAAGATCTCACGGCTAGAGATGGCACCTCGAAATCTATTATTCATAGTGAAATCAATTCGAGTAATTTAGATCCGTTGATTGACGAAGTGTATGTGGAAGGTTTTACTTATGGAAACCTAGATCCTGATTGTATGGGCGAGCAGAATTGGTGGGCTATCATCATATTCCTTAAATAACCACTATAAACCTTGTGTTTTGATTCTCTATCCCTAATCTCTTTACTTCAATTCATAGCTTTATATAATTGTCTATAGTCTATTACATTTTCAGTCTAGACAAATTAATTTGTTAAGTATTGCAAAAACGTCTTTAATCACCTATTCACCCCCCTCTAAGTGCTTCAACTAGCCCTTTCAAATACCAGTTCTTTTCTTTTGGGGCTTGACTCCATTTGGGCCCAATACAAAAAATAAGAAGAAGCTACAATGACCACGCCTGAGTGGGTGCTTTCTGAATCACAGCCCAATTCTATGACCAAGCAATTCATCAGAAATCTAGCAAATATCAAACGATTACCAAATTATCGACTTTGGAGAATGATTCCCTTATCAAAGAAAAGGGCCTATTAGATGATGAAAATTTGCAAAATGCATTAAGTCCATTTCTTTTAGGAGCTTGCTGCTTCCAGTATCAGGTGACTTTTACTAAATCTCGGATAATGAATGTTCACAAACATTACTGCTAACCAGCCACCTAATCATTGGCTGACAATGTATATTAGCACTGATCAACTGCTTATCATTGCATCGGTTGGTTTATCACATGCTTCCGAGAAACTGTCATATGCAAGCCAAATATTGGAAAATACTTTGTTAGTCGAACCATATGGAAATCAAATTTGTATTACACTATTAGAAAGACTTACCTCGGACATAAATAATGAATCCCCAATGCAGAGGAAGTTCCTATTCAACACAAGTTCCTCTTTCTGGAATAGTTGTCCCTTGATTCTTGTTGCCTTTGAGTATGATCAAGAGGAGTCTGGAAGTTATCTTTCACTTAGCTTTTCAATCAATCAAAATGATAAGACTTGATTTGGTCATTTTAGGGGTGTTTGTTAACACTTCTTTTTTTGGTTTATAAACAGATTTTGTGTTTTTTTGTTCCAGGGAACAAAAAAAGAACAGAAACACGTTTGTTTGCGTTTTTGTTCCAAATCTATTTTTGTTCCCAGGGAACACTTTTGAATAAACAAGAAACAAGAAAAACTTGTTTCTTGTTTCGGAACAAAAATTAAAAACACATTTTTCTCTCCTCTTTTTTTCTTCTCTTTTTTTTTCTTTCTCTTTTTCTTCTTTGGTCACGGTCTTGGCCTCGGCCATGGCCGGCGACCGGCCAAAGAGGGCCGGCGACCAGCCAAAGAGGGCCGGCGACCTCGCCGGCATCGCCGGCCCCGGTGAGGCTCGACCTCGCCTTGGCGAGCGAGCTTGAGCTCGCCGGATCTAGGCGAGCTCAAGCTCGCCCAACTCGGGGCAAGGCTAGGCGAGCTTGAGCTTGCCCAGATCCGGCGAGCCCGAGCTCGCCCAACCACCGGCCGGCTCGGCCTCGCCGGGCCACCGCCGGCGACGCCGGCCTAGAGGTGGCCCGGCGAGGCCGAGCCTCGCCGGTGGCCGGCGAGCTCGGGCTTGCCGGATCTAGGCGAGCCCGAGCTCGCCCAGCCAAGGCGAGGCCAAGCCTCGCCCAACCACGGCGAGGCTCGGCCTCGGGGGCCGGCCGAGCCTCGCCGTGGCCGGGCGAGGCCACCGACCCTCGTCGGCCGGTTGCCGGCCATGGCCGAGGCTGACGACCGGCCAAAAGAAGAAAAAAAGAAAAAAGAAAAAGAAAAAAAAAATAAAATAAAAATAAAAATATTAAAAAATTAAAAGAAATAAAAAAAAAAAGAATACAAATTTACCAAACGTGTTTTGTTCATTTTTTATTCCGGAACAAGTTTACCAAACGTGTTTTTTTGTTCAAAAATTGTCCCCGAACAGAAACACTTTTTTCGATTTTTGTTCCCTTGAACAATTTTTAAACGAAACGTTACCAAACGCATTCTTTGTCATCTCGAATTTTGAATTATCCTTCAAATGCTTTTTCTCTTTCGAACTGTCAAGAATTTCAACTTAAAAGCTAGGAAAGGTTGCGGTTGCAAATCCATATTTTCTCTAAGCATGTCTCAAACCTATCACAAAATGTTCTTGGTGGATCAAGTTCATCCCAACCCCCAATAATAGGTGTGATTAAGTTCAATATGTACCTTTTCAGTCTAAGTGACATTATAACAGTACATCAAAACATAGACAATAACGGTGAGGTTCAATCTTAGCTTCCTTAGGGCGATTGATAGAATGGGCACTCTCTTCTATGGGAAGGTTAACTTTGCAAAGGCTGACCTCTAACCCCACTTGCCAATGATGTCGTTAGCCTTGGGCCGCAAGACTCACTTGCCCTATGCCCTCACATTTTTCCCCCTCCGGTTTTCACTTAGAAAAAACCTCGTTGGTAATTAAGATTGGTGCTACTCCTTATATAGCACATTATCTCACCGTTCCCAGACAATGTAGGATTTGGTTCATTGTTGCCCCTTTCGTTATCCTCGAGGTGAAGCCACACTCCCATCCCTCATAGGATCGGATCGTTACAGGCCCACCAACTTTTGCTTGGTTCACCTCGAATCACACACTTTTAGTTAGGCTTGGCTCTGATAACATTATAAGAGCCGACCTCTGGCCTCACTTGCTAACGATATTGTCTGCTTTGGACCCCAGGACTCACCTATACAATGCCCTCGCGATTTTGTTCCTCTAGGCTTTGCCTGGAAAAGGCATTGTTAGTAGTTAAGACTTGTGCTACTCCTCATAGAGCACATTACCTCACCGTCCCATGTGATGTAGGATTTGGTTCATTCTTGCCCCCATTGCCATTCTCGAGGCGGAGCCACACTCCCATCCCTCACAGGACTAGGTCATTACAAACTCACTCAAAAACTTTGATTATTTGGGGACTATAGCACCTAACCTTTTTGCAAACTAGCAATCCTTGATTGATGAGTATGATAGTGATTCCATCACACCAAGAAATATGCTTGTGTGGGAAGCTCTAACAACTCTTGAACCTTTGTTTTAGTCCGGTTCTGAAGATGAGGAAGCATGCTGATTGTGCTAGGCATGGTGTCTATTTGTATACCTAATAAATTTAGGATTCTCAAAAGAGCAAGTTTTCAACTTCATTAGGAACTCCGCTTCTTGACTCTTCATGACGATTGGCATGCATCACTTCAAGATTCTCTTATATTTCAGTCAAAAGCTTAAAGGCAATGAGTTATATTAACTATTTCACATCAAATCAATTATCTAATATAGATTTTTCTAACACAATTCATACGTACATCTCAACAACATTGAAAGTCGACAAAAGATTTTAATCTACAAATTGAGTTGGGTAAGCTTGTAACTCTCATGTTTTATAGATACAACTCCATCAATGATCCTAATTTCCCAATCAAGTCAGGGGAGTTTGCTCACCCCAAAGCAATCCGTCCAAGAGAAGCAGGTAAGTTTAGGTAGCCTCCCATTTCTTAGGCAATTCTTCAAGACGAAAGCTGGTGTTTATTTTTAAGTCAATTAGGCACTTCAATCTTCCAATTGAATAGTCATTTTCCTATAAACTATCACATCTTTCTAGAGTCAACCTCTCTAGTGGTGTAATTATCAGTGAATGTAGCAAGCTGCTGGCCCAATTTTTGGATGTATGGGTAGCCCACTGTATTGGAGAAGTCATTTTGATTGCCGATTAAGTTGCTAAAGCCTATAGGAAAAGAACCTTGCCAAGTCACTAGTTATCGTCTCTCTCTAAGTCCTTTTAGATCTCTTATGTAATGATACCCACTCTATGGGCTCTCTTTTTCCCTAATACTATCAACAAATAACTATTTCGACCCAAAAAAAATGAAGGGGGAAAGAAAAAACCTCTCTAGTGTCAAGCACTTGGAGAAGTCTGGAGACTTGGTAACGTCGTCGCACTTTCTCTGAGCTAGAACCTTTAATTTGGTTGCCATCAATAGATGGTAATTATATTTCAAATGGAAAACCATCAGGCATGGATACAAGGAGAAATAATAGTAAAAGTGATCAACAAATAAAACACCTTGATTAAGCTACATGCCTTCAAATCATCTATAAACCGATTGTCAGAATATTCGAGTACAACTGTACTTCTTGAATGCATATTGACTGCCCCAAATAATTGTGGAGGAGAATGCCAAGAGAACCATCTTTTCTATGAATTTGAAAGACAATTGATGAAACCTTTGTCAATGGTTAAGTCACATAACTTTAGGAACTTTCCACTTACAAACCTTTCTAGCTATTGATTTGTGGTCAAGATCGGAGTATACTTTCCATCTAAATCAAATGCTTGATCCTTCCTCTTCCTCTGCCAACCATTAACCAATACTTGCAATTCTAAGTACACGTTCGATAATCATCAACTATGTTTATTTATTCACATAGAAAGAAATGTTTCAAAAATGTTTCTCAATAGAAAAGGCAATTCTCAATACTAGCATGCTGATTTACTATTTGCAAACTAGCAATTGTTGTTACTTTACCACTTTCATTCTTAATATTTCGGGGATGAAGTCTCTTTTACAGTGTTCCAAATCCGAGGAATAACAATGGGAGTCTCAAGTGCCCGAGAATTTTATGATAAAAACAAAAGGTGAAACTCACGTTGGGTTGTTCTATACGTGGGTTTTTTTTTTTTTTTTTTTTTGGCAAAAATTCTATACGTGGGTTTTTGTTAACAACCAATACGAAGATTTAAACATTAATTTTTATAAAATAAAAAATTTGTATAGAATAAGAAAATTTTGAACTGACAGTTAAATTTCATTTGTTTCGGTTGATTAAATATCATTCTTGGAGTGTTGGCAATGTCAAGAATTCAATGCTTAGTGCCGCAATCACTCATGAAATAATTTTTCAATATTGTGAAATTAACAAATGTTACGACAAAATTAATTGGCTTCACTTTACCCAAAAAAAAAAAAAATTAATTAATTGGCTTCAACACATGAATACTTGGCATGAGAAAAACTTTCACTGCACGAACAGCACACAAAGTCACTCTGCCTTCACATCAACCCCGTCGCACCAAGCACTCACATAAACTGCGCTTCAAGACTTCAATCCCACTCGCAAGAAACATATGCGTATAAAATCTATGAAAGCCAAGTCATGCTCAAATTCGAACTCCGTGTTGCACTGCCAAAACTCCAATGCCCAATCGGACTTTAACGGGGAAATTTCAACCCAAAAAGAACATAAAACAAAACATTTAGTTTCCCCTTTTGATCAACTCCACCCACCTCAATGCGGAAGTTGATTTTCACACATTCTGCTTTGCTCTATTTGAGACTTTCAATTATTAAAACTCGGATTGATTTCACGGAGTCAAACTCGAGACATATTTTAATAGTTAGAGTGACATTCAATGACATATGATATTGATTGGCAATTTTGTTAAAACTTGATGGTAAATGTCAACAATGCACTTTATGGTCACTAAGCAAATAGCTTGGAGTCGGCACCCCCACCCACACAAGGGCTTCAACATGGCCACACACTCCAAGTTCATCTGCCTAGTTTATCAAAACCATCCAGTTAGTTAAATAAGTAGTTCAGATGTAGTCTTGCTTAGTATGCTGTTGTTTATTTCTTTCAAACTAATGATGTGATTGAAAGATAGGTCCACTTTAGTGTTGATGTTGCTGGCCCAGATCACCTAAAGAGAGTAAATAAGTGATAATGTAAAATCTTGACAAATTAATGCGAAATGAAACGAATTAAGATCAAAGTTGCATGAGGTTCAAATTCTAGGACAAAGTTCAGAGTCTGTTATATGGTAGAAAAGACTTTAAGAGAAACTTGCGAATGTGTAATAGACTTTTGCAATAAACAATAAGAGAACAAGAGAACAAGGGTTGAGAGAAATTGCACATAAGATTTATAGTAGTTTAGCTTAGATCAAACTAACGTCCACTCTCCCACGTTGACAGCCTAGTAGTTGGATTCCATTATATGATCAATAAGAGATTACAACTTTAAGTGTAAACACCGTGACATCCTGGATTTTTCAATTCTGCTTTCAATTAAATTAATCGAGCTTTTCATCGACATGCCTATAGTGTTATTCTCAGAGCTGGTCATTCCTGGGATAACTAGACTATCTGTGGAAGTCATTAAGGGATTTTAATGCAATAGACTTGAGGATTTGACCAGGACTCGACTACTCGACCGTGCTCATCTGCAGAGATCATTACGGCACAGTTAAAAATCGCTTAGAGATCAGAGATATGTCAGTTTGACTGAGATGTGTGACTAAACGTGGGTGATTCCACTAAATTACAAAATTCTCGTTGATCAGCACTAGACTGATTTTTCTGTCATTTTGATACCTTGTGTCCGTATTTGAATCCTCAAGATTTTCACGACAACCGAGAGTCGCCAATGTGTCGGAAAGGTTCATTGTGGCTCGAAGAAAATCGACCATGGGTCATTTGCACTAAAAATTTCTGAAAGCTACCTGGTAGCCTAGGTCACGTTAAAAACGCGTTAGAGTGAAATTAACCACGAATTTGAATCCGATTTCAGAAATTAAAAGTTCTTTCATGTCACAAGTCATTTTAGGAACGTCGACTCAGTCTCCGAAGATTTTTTTGCAAACTAAGACTTTTTGGGAAAAAGTCAAGCTAAGGCCGTTTTTGTCCAGAAAAATCAGAGGACCATTTTTTATCAAGAAATTGGGATGCGAGTGGGATATATTGGCAAGGAAAAATACCAATTTGATCAATGACTCGATAATGGAATTTTTAGAGGCCGGATAGAGTGGATTCAAGAGGAGATTGAAGTCCAATTAAACCAAAATCATTGCAAATTCATAGCCCCCCTTGCCTATAACATTTGGACCTCTTCAAGGCTTTTAGAAGAAGCCAAGGCTGCTGAGAATTGGCGGGGACCTCCATGGGGGAAATTTTCCCCTCGGTTTCGTCATATCCCTAAAATCCTAAATCCCATAGATATTGATGACTATCCCTATTGATGGATATGTAATTTGAAATACTAGGTTTGTCTTTTTAAGGAATACAAAAAATAAAATAAAAAATTTATTGGTTCGTCCCGAGTTGACCCTGGAACCTAATCGAACCCATTGGGTCGATTCGGTTTTCAGTCCCAGGCTCAATTGGGTCGGTCCTCGATTCCAAAAATTGGGGACCAACATTATACGGGTCAGTCCCTAGGTTAGGTGTTGGACCAGGTCAACCCAGACCATGATCACCCCTACTTGGACTTATTTAGTCTAGTTAGTGCGTGCTAGGCTTACTAGTTAGATTTGGATTGGGGTTGTTTGTAAGTTGGGCGTTGGGGAATTAGGTTAAGGTGTAGTTTGGGGCTTTGGTCAGACGGGCTTGGTACAAGAGCTTGGCTTGCGTTTTGCGACCCTAGTTGGGTCTTGACTTAGACTAGATCGGAGAAAATTAATTTTTTTTTTCTAAAAGTCATGAAAAAGCTGAGAAATTAGATTTTGAGTAGGTTTACTACATTTTAGTATTAATTCTAGTTTATAACTAATTCATCATAAAAAAATGTGAAAATCTTTTGATAAAAATTGTGCTTAAAATTGAACAAACTCTTAAAGCTTTACAATGAGATTTCAATGTTTCATTTTTTTAGACAAATTATCAATTGATTGCGCGCTTTCAATTTGTTCGTGGTTTCCCTTTAGCCTAGCTAGAAATGACATTTTTCTTATTTCTTAGCTTTAGATCACTGCTTTTCTTTTCAATTTATTTAATACTTTCTTGATTGCTAGTTGTTACTTTAATGATTGCACACCTGCATAATCAACTCATATATTAGTGAATATGTTTAAAATCAATATGGACTGCCTAAAAAAATATTTATGAAATAAACAATATTAGGTACCGAAAGTGCACTACTTGATTAATTAGTGTAACCAAGTCCTCGGCTCTAGATTTTTTAGTTGCATAGAAAGTGAGGTATACTTATATGCCTTACTTGGTTTTTAGCTAATCTCAATAGGTTAATGGCAACTCCTCATTAGAAAATCCTTATAGCATCAATTTGAATTCCCAACATCACACGAAGTATTGGCTTGGGAGAGCCCGCGTGTAAAATGAAGGTGGTATACTTGCTTTTTATCCCTAAATCTATGTCTTTTACCCTTCGAATGGAAAAGGTAGGTCTCAACAGGGGTGAGATGAGGTTATTCAAGGAAATGATACTAACATTTCAATTTCAATCTATCTATCCATGGATATAAAAGTGGGTAAAACTTGCATGACGATGACTCACGTGGCACGCTCTTGTGCAAGCTCCATGCACTGATTTGCTTTTGATGTTGGTTAGCAAACCTATAATAGCAGATGTCTAATTCTAGCAAATGTCTAAATTTTGCATATCTAATTCTTATGAGAATTTTATAATAAATTATTACTGATTTAGAAGATAAATGTTGAAATAAGTTATTTAGGGCAGTTATCAAGTCGGTAGGCCAATTCAAACCTAAACTTTCCGATATTACCAATTGAGTTACTTGACACTAGAATTTCACCAATAAAAATTAATTCACACATTAGGGATTATGACATAGATATGTTATGCCCAACCCATTTAAGCTTCAAAATCAATAATCCCCTGAGTTTCGTCCAACGAAATAGACTTCGAGCACTCTTCCCCCAGAGATAAGGAGGTCATCAATCATACGCACAGAGGCTGGACGAAGCGAACGGAGGAGTCTTATTTCGTCTTCTGTTTTTCTTATTCTTATCTCACAATTTGTGTGGACCAAGTTCTGTAATTGTTATATTTCCAATTCTATAGTTCCTACTGTTGTCATTTCTATCATCGGTATTCTTCACATATGGATTTTTTTTATTATCAAACCTTTCACTTGAACAGCATTTAAAAAGAAAAATCAAATGTTCAAAAAGTCATTCCGTGATGAAAGTTATATTACATAATTGCACGAACTTTGTAATAAATGTTTTAAAGTAATTGTTTGTGTATACCTAGATTCTATTATGAAAGATCAATATGTAATTGATGAATGATGAAAGATTTATGGTAGGTTTAATTCCATCTATTTCACAATTAATATCAACAAATTATGATAACCGTAATGATTCCAATTACTTTATAGTTCAGAAGAATAAAGTCTACATTTGGTATAATTCTTATCACCGAAATTTTGTATATGTTTTTTCAATTGTTCATCTATCAATCCATGATGAAAGCTATATTACATGGTTGCGCGTATTTTGGTTATAAACGTTGAAGATAATTGTTTATATAGATTATGTTTTGACATACCTGGAGGCTGGACGTTTTAAGCTGATAGAAAAAATTTCTGCATCTGAATTTTAAAACAAAAGGCTAAAAAAAAAAAACTAATTTTAAAAACTTATATTCCAAGATTGAGGATGTTTCGGTATTGGATGTAAAAAAATTGTTTACGTGTATGCAGATTCAATTTTGAAGTATCTATAGGCTGAAATTTTAAATTGATTGAATCATTTTACAAATAGATCTTTGTTAATAAGGTAGGGAAACATAATGCATAGTAATTGTTCAAATACTTCGAGGAAATACATTCAGTATCGCATTGCCCCCTGCTACAACCACAACTATAATGAAGACATACACCCTCAAATCAAATTCATCAATCACTGATCTTGTTCATTTGTGACATCCTGAATTTCCAGTACTGTTTTCAACTGAATGAATCAAACCTTTCATCAACACGTCTATAGTGCTATTCTCATAGCCGATCACTCGTGAGATAACTAGACTATCTGGAGAAGTCATTAAGATATTTTAATGCAAAGCACTTGAGAATTCGACCAGGAGTCGACTACTCGATCGTGCTAGTCTGCAAGGGTCATTACAGCATTGTCAAAATCGATCAAAGATCATGGATAGGTCAATTCGGCGAGATGTGTGATCAAAGTGTGGGTGATTCCACCTAATTGCAAAATTCTCGTCGATCAGCAATAGACCGATTTTCTGTCGTTTTAGGTACCCTGTGCCCGTAATTGAAACTTTGGGATTTTCATGACCACCGAGAGTCGCCAATGAGTCAAGTGGGTTCATTGTGGCTCGAAGAAAATCGACCACAGGTCATTTGCACAAAGAATTTCTAAAAATTACCCGGTAGCCTAGGTCACACTAAAAACGCACCAAATGGAAATTAACCGTGAATTCGAACTCGATTTCAGAAATTGAAAGTTCGGTAACGTCACGATCTATTTTAGGAACGTTGACTCATCCTCTGAGGAATTTTCAGAGATTTTGAGATTTTTACGGAAAATCGTTTCGAACGATTCAGAAAATTAACGAAAATTCATATGGGCTTAATTGAAGGGAATTTGGATTTCCAGACCGAGCTACTTGACAATAGGAAAGTATGGAAATTTTGTAGGCTTTTCTTCATCAATTTTGGACTTCGAAATTTGGAGAATTTGAGGATGAAATTGAAGTCTAAATTGGAAATTCGGATCTAGGCTTGAAGGCTGCAGTTTGGACATTTAAATTGGCTCAATTATGACTTGATTTGTTGGAAAGAATTAGGGGACATGTGTTTAATTCAGGGGATAGGATTTGTTGACTTTAAGCCCCCTTTTTCCAAGCTTGACGTGCACGCCCCCTTCCGTTTCCTTCACATGCCAACCTCCTTCGCCGCTTCTTCATTTTCACTCTTTCTTCATTTCTATTTTCTTATGAATTGGTTGCGTCGAAGACCACCTGCTACTCCACCCATCTTCCTTCTTACTGCCACATTGTGTCTTCTTCCCACGCCGGTCAACAAACCAGCAACTGAAGACTATTGAAAATTGATTGAAGCACCCACCGAATTCCCCTCCACCTCGCCTCACGCCCAAGTCTTCATTCTATTCAGTCAACTGCAGCGCCTCTACCCAGCAGCGACGTCTGCTGCTTTCCACCAAGATCCTAATCAATCACCAAGCGGCGAAGACCGTGCTGCAGCTCCACGCCACCTGGCCCAACGTCCACAAGCAGCCTTCATCTTTCGCTTCGTTCCTCTTAGCGTCCGTGCCCACGATTCCACCAAAGCGCGAGCTGCCAGGCATCTTCCACAGGTCAACAATCGAGCCAGTGAATCCATCCTCTCCAGCAACGACCGACCTCCACAGCTCCTCAAACGCATGTCTCCTCCAGCAACTTCGCCGCATCAACAACCCAGCAGTCCATTCGTCCGAAGCCATCACCCACTGAAGTCACACCCACGCATCCTCTTTTCCAGCCCAACAAATTCTAGCGTCTTGGGATGTGTCTTCATGGCCCAGCTCGCAAGAAGCCAGTCCATCTTCAGGCTTTCTTGTTTAGCCGTGAAGCCAGCGAAATTTCAAGTCTAGCAGCCCGCAAGCCTAGTTGAGTCCAGCGAAGCCCAGCGAAATTTTGAGGCCCAAGCCTAGCGTCTGCGGCGAGCCCATTTTAGCAAATCCCAAGCCCGCGCCATTTGAAGCCCAAGCCCACTGCAGGCCCAACCCAAATCAAACACAAATCTCAATTTGGGTTGAGATTTGTTGGGCCAAGTTTATGCCCAGCCCGAGTGTCCACTAACGCCGCCAAAAATTCGAAATTCGGTCGCCGTCGTGTTGTTCCAGTCTCCGCTTTTAACAAGTGAATTTTGCTCACTAATCCTTGCTTAGTTTGCTAATGATGCTTAAGGGTTGATTCGATTTAATTAAGTGCAATTAGGTAATTAGATTAGAGTAGATTAGTGATTATTAGATAATTGTGATGCATGTTAAGCAATTGAATTGTGCAATTAGCGAGTAGAGACGTACTCCTATTTATTGAATGCATCTCGGGATTTTTCCCGACCCGTTTCGGGCTCCAATTAGGCATTACGGGCCTAAATTGGATTTTTAGTATTTATTTTTAATTTTTGAAATTATTTAATTATTTATTTATTTTCCGGAAATTGGCGGGGATAGCCGACGACCGGAATTTTATGCTAATTATCGTGGCGCAGTCCGTTTATTTAATTGAGCTTTATTTTGTGCGGAATTGAATTATCTATGAATTTGGGAATTATTCCTGAATTAATTAATGTTGGTTATTAATTGAAAAATAACCGGGCATCAATTGATAATGCTAAAAATATTTTTAGTGGACTACAGAAAATGTGGGAGTTATGGAAAGGAAAATATTATATTTTGGCTAAGGCCAACCGTGTACCCACGCACGATATTTTATCGAATATGATAAAAGATGAGAAGGAATGTTGTGTGGCGTGGCTCGGCGATTATTATATCGCTTTGGCATATAGGATGCCTTAGAGAATGCACGTAAATTGTTGAATATATATCATGCCTGTGTGGCAATAATTAATCATGCCTGTGTGGCGTAGAACGTGCCTGCGTGGCGTAAATTATGCCTGTGTGGTCGTATTTCCGTGTGTCGAATATCGTGCCCGTGTGGCCGAAAGTAATTGGAATGCCTGAAAGAGAATGCACTTAATTGGTTTATATTGGCTCTATGATTAAATATATCACCCCGGCGAAAACGACGCCCGAGAGCATGCATATAAAGTGTTTATTGTACATCATCTTGGCGAAAACGGCACCTTAGAAAACATGTGGGATGGGTGATTGGTACATTGTCTTGGCGAAATCAGCGCTTGAGGGAAAATACGTGGTTCAGTGACTAGGTATTATACTAGAAATTGTATAGTATGGTTGGGAGTGACCAAGAGATGATCCGACTGACATGTAATCGACTAGGTCGATTGATCATTGCTTTGATCTGATGTTGTGAATTGATTGATTGAATGGAAATAATCGGCGAATGGTTCGACTGACATGTAATCGACTAAGTCGATTTGATCGATGTTTCGATTCGTGATATTATGATTGGGTGCCTATTTGAACTGTGCCAATTTGCAGGTGGAATCTAAGGCCAAGGTAAGTCCTCTGACTCGTGTGTGCATAGGCAGCCCGGATAGCGTATTGGTTTACTAATTGAGTCTTAAGGCGTAGAACTCGCTGAGACGTGGTCTCGATGGTTATTGTATAACCATTTCAGGACCCTGATGAGGAGCCTGAGGAGGAGGAATCTGAGGAGGAGAACCCTGATGTGAAACCTGAGGAGAATGAAGATTTTTAAAAAGAAGGTGATCCAGAGAAGGATCTTGAGTACGACCCGGATGAAAACTGAGATCTCATCCCGTATTATGTGAACCTTGTGCTCTTGTAGATAGGTGTGAGATCAGACCTTTGTGAATAGTATGGTAAAATACTTTGGGTTATGCTATGTATAAAAGTAAGGTTGTGAATTTCATTATGAAAAATTATGGCCCTGGTTTTCTATCCCATTGCTTTACTCTATAGGGATTTATAATTGCTTCCGCATGTGCTTATGAAAAGGAAAGGGTCAGCGATACGTAGTCCTGGGATATCGCATTTAAAATCAACCAAGGTAAGGGATGTGCGCGTGCTTGAGGATCGGGGCGTGACATCCCCTTTTTGTGGTATCAGAGCAAAGTTTAGAGATTGGAGTGATAAGGCTCGATGACCTATGGGATAGTAGTAGGAAAGGCCTTTAAATTCACAACCGGTGCATGTCTATGGTAACTGAATGCTAGAATTGCTTGTTGTTTGGGTCACTCTATTTCTAATTCGTGGTGGAATTGGAAGTAGGCTTTGGTAGATAAAGCTGAGCCATGAGTGACCAGGAGCCGAGAACTCCTGCAAAGAGGACTCGTATGGCCATAGTTAGGGGTAGAGCACCAACTCGAATCAGTACCCAAGGAGGCCGTGGTCGAGCGCCAGCACAGGCTAGCATGAGTGGAGTGACTCCACCTGTTGTAGATATAGGGGTAGCAGCCCCTAATGATCCCAGAATAGAAGGGATTATGCGAGTACTAGAAGCAATGGGTATAAGAATAGATCAGCAAGTTGCTACAGTCGAAGCTGCCACTCATGCCGCCGCTACCGCCGCTGAGGCCGCCCCTACTGCCGCACCTACAGTTGTGCCTGCAGTTACACCTGTCGTTGCTCCCGCCACAGTGAATGTTGAAGGTCCACCAAGGATTGCGGTCGCTGCAAGACCAATCCATAAGCCGGTGGAGCAATTCCTAAAATTGAACCCACCGTTGTTCACCGGGACAGGAGATCCAAGCTGCTTCTTCATGGGTTCAGAAGCTTGAGAAAGCGTTTGCAATGCTGATGTGCAACGAGATTGAGAAGGTAGTCTTAGCAACTTACCAACTGGAAGGAGTTGCGAACACTTGGTGAAGGACTACCCAAGGAACATTATTTCCAAAAGGTGTCGTCCCGGAGTAGAACGCCTTTCTAGAAGCCTTCAATGACAAATACTTCTCAGAGACTGCCAAAGAGGGGAAGATGGCAGAATTTCAACATCTTCAGCAAGGTTCTTTAACCGTTAATCAATATGAGGCAAAGTTCACTGAACTTTCGCAGTATGCTCTTGAACTAATTGAGAACCTGGCAAACCAAGTGAGAAGGTTTAGGGATGGATTCAGACCGGACTTGAGAAGCACAATGGTCTCTCTGGATCTGAGAACTTATAATGAACTTTACGGGAGAGCCCAGAAGATCGAGAAAGATAAAAACGAAAGAGCCGCTTCGTTTGGGTCGAGATTCAATACAAACAGAGATGTAATTCGCCAGGGAAAGAGGCCCATGCCTAGAGGTAGATTCCATGTCCCGCCCATCAGGAATGGTGGAATTGGAAAGTTGGAACCCAATCAGATTGGTGTATGTCGCCTTTGTGGAAGACAACATGGATCGGCCCTGTATTTTCCTAGGACAAGAGTTTGCTATGAGTGTCGCCAGCACGGCCACCTGGCCAAAGATTGTCCCCAAAGACATATGGGACTGCAGCAGTTACCGCCACCGCCACAGATGGGTCAGAACCGAGAAATTGCGTCGCAGAATGCACAGTATGGTAGATTGAATGGACCGCTAGCTCAAAGGTGAATCGAGTCATGCACTGAGCAAGGAAGGGTGTACGCCATCACCGGAGAACAAGACAAAGGGAAAGCACCGCAGATAGAACACCACTAGGATGACGAAAGGGATAGAAATGGACCGACTAGGCACAGAGCAAAGGAAGAATGTTTTTGAGGTGTTTTATCAGAGTAGTGCAGCAGGATGTTGAGTGAAGGTTGTAGAACCTCAATTGTTATAATGAAGTCATAGAAAAGAGAATCGGTGGTTAAAGTTGTACTTAAATATTCTACCTATGTACAACTTTGATACCATATATAAAAAGGTTTGGCTCGAGGAGCTTTTGTTGTAATGAATTGTTGTTGCAATGCGATACAGTTTAATCAGTCGACGGAGGAAAATTTCGAATTTATTAGAAGTCAAGGAGGAACCTTGATTTCCCTAATCTCGTCACAAGAGGCAACCCGTTTGTTAGACGGGGATTGTTGGGGTTACTTGGTGACTGTTGTAGATACGAGAGTTGAAGAACTAAAGGTTAAGGACATCTCAGTAGTCCAAGAATTTCTAGATGTGTTTCCACATGAATTGGCAAGCCTGTCATTAGAGAAAAGAGATAGAATTCATGATCGAGTTAGCACCCGGAACGAAGCCACTCTCTAAGGCTTCTTACCAGATGTTAGAGCTGAAAGAACTGATGGTGTAGATGCGAGAATTACTGAATAAGGAATTGGTACGTACCAGTGCATCACTTTGGAGAGCACCAGTTTCGTTTGTGAGAAAGAAAGATGGTTCGTTACGCTTGTGCATCGACTATCGCCAACTCAATCAGGTGACGGTCAAGAACAAGTATCCACTCCCGAGGATTATTGACTTGTTTGATTAGTTACAAGGAGCATCGATTTTCTCAAAGATCGACTTAAGGACAGGATATTATCAGCTAAGAATTAGGAAGGAAGATGTTCCTAACTCAGCATTTCGTACTCGGTATGGTCACTATGAGTTCACAGTGATGCCATTCAGGTTGACGAATGCTCCAGCTACTTTCTTGGATTTGATGAACCCAGTATTCGAGGAATATCTGGATCAGTTTGTGATCGTGTTCATCAATGATATTCCAGTGTATCCAAGAAATGATGAAGAGCATAAGAGTTCATCAGTTGTACGCCAAGTTTAGCAAGTGCGAGTTTTGGTTGACTCATGTTACGTTTTTAGGTCATGTGATTTCAGGCGAAGAAATAAATGTGGACTTGACCAGGATTACAGCAGTAATTAGCTGGCCAAGATCGACAACAGTGTCAGAGATCAGAAACATTTTGGGTTTAGCCGAATACTACATAAGGTTTATGGAGGGATTTTCAGCAATAGCTCCACCTTTGACTCGACTGTTGAAGAAGGAAGAAGAGTTTGTATGGATAGACAAGTGCAAGCGTAGTTCCAAGAGCTTAAGCAGAAGCTGACTACCACACCTATGCTAACCATACCATCTAGTCCTAGAGGATACAAGATCGTTGATGCACTGAGTTAGGAATCTTCAGTTGCACATATGCTGGTTAAAGAATGGACCTTACTTGAGAAAGTTCGATATTCGGTTTTCAAATTTGATATAGGCTACCTTCCAAATATTATAACCGCTCTCAGAATTGAGCCGAATGCTCAGATTAGAATCAAGGCATAGCTTTGTAAGCCGAGAGGACTTTTGTAACCTCTCGAGACCCTAGAGTGAGAATGAGTGCACATCACGAGGGACTTTGTGACAGACTCACTAAAGAAGTCAAAGGGGTGATGATTCCATTTGGGTAGTGGTCGACAAACTGATGAAGTCGGCTCACTTTATCACCGTATGAAAGGATCTCGATTGGAATAGGCATGCAAAAGTGTATGTGTGTCAGACAGTTAATCTGCATGGAATGCCAGTGACGAACTTATATTAGATCTAGGACCGAGGTTCCCAATTTCAACAGAACAGTCAAATAGTTCCTTTTTGAAGCAGGACCGAGTGGAGTGTACTAAACTTCAGTTTGCTGAGATGAAATCAGAGAAAGAAAGATCATAGGCCCAGAGTCAGTTCAACAGTCAGTTATTGCAGTTGCCGTGATCAGAAACAGATTAAAGACCGCTCAGAACCGCCATAAAAGTTGTATCGTTGAGCATTGAAGGCCCTTAGAGTTCCAAATTGGTGATTACATCTTTCTGAAGGTGTCACCAATGGGGGATACCTTGCGCTTTGGCAATGAGGGAAAACTGAAACCGAGGTACGTAAGTCCATTTAAGATTCTAGAGAAAGAATCAGGATCCTAACGTATCGTCTTGCATTATCACCGAGGTAGGCACGAGTGCATGACGTCTTTCATGTGTCGAGGTTGAGGACGTATGAACCTGACTCGACCCATGTGCTAAATCTTGAAGAATTAGACGTGGACGACAGAGTGTCGTACGTGAAAAGCTCGATTCGATTGTGGTTGAGCAGATTCTATGTACCAAGATGGTCCCCTTAGTCAAAGTGGTCTGACAACACCATGGGATTGAAAAAAAAAAACAACCGGGGAAAGTGAGACTAGATGAGACGACGATACCCCCACCTTTTTGTTCAAGGATTGATAAAGGTTTAAATTTCGAGGACGAAATTTTTATAAGAGGGGAAGAGTTGTGACATCCCGAATTTCCAGTCTTGTTTTCAACCGAATGAATCGGATCTTTCATCGACGCGTCTATAGTGCTATTCTCAGAGCCGATCACTCGTGAGATAACTAGACTATCTGGAGAAGTCATTAAGAGATTTTAATGCAAAGAACTTGAGAATTCGACCAAAAGTCGACTGCTCGACCGTGCTAGTCTGCAAGGGTCATTACGGCATTGTCAAAATCGATCAGAGATCATGGATCGGTCAATTCGACTGAGATGTGTGATCAAAGTGTGGGTAATTCCACCTGATTGCAAAATTCTCGTCGATCGGCACTAGACCGATTTTCTGTCATTGGGTACCCCGTGTGCATGTAATTGAAACCTTGGGATTTTCACGACCACCGAGAGTCACCAATGAATCGAGTGGGTTCATTGTGGCTCGAAGAAAATCGACCATGGGTCATTTGCACTACAAATTTCTAAAAATTACCCAGTAGCCTAAGTCACACTAAAAACGCACCGAATGGAAATTAACCGTGAATTCGAACCTGATTTCAGAAATTGAAAGTACGGTGGTGTCATGATCTATTTTAGGAACGTCGACTCATCCTCTGAGGAATTTTCAGAGATTCCGAGATTTTTACGGAAAATCGTTTCAAACGATTCAGAAAATTAACGAAAATTCATATGCGTTTAATTGAAGGGAATTTGGATTTCGAACCGAGCTACTTGACGACGGGGAAAGTATGGAAATTTTGTAGGCTTTTCTTCATCAATTTTGGACTTCGAAATTTGGAGAATTTGAGGATGAAATTGAAGTCTAAATTGGGTGAAATTTGGATCTAGGCTTGAAGGCTGCAATTTGGACATTTAAATTGGCTCAATTATGACTTGATTTGTTGGAAAGAATTAGGGGACATGTGTTTAATTAAGGGGATAGGATTTGTTGACTTTAAGCCCCTTTTTCCAAGCTTGCCGTGCACCCCCTTCCGTTTCCTTTGCCGCTTCTTCATTTTCACTCTTTCTTCATTTCTATTTTCTTCGAATTGGTTGCGTCAAAGACCGCCCGCTGCTCCACCCATCTTCTTGCTGCCACGTTGTGTCTTCTTCCCACGCCGGTCAACAAACCAGCAGCTGAAGACTACCGAAAATTGACCGAAGCACCCACCAAATTCCCCTCCACTTCGCCTCGCACCCACGCGCCCAAGTCTTCATTCTGTTCGGTCCACTTTGCAACACCTCCACCCGGTAGCGATGTCTGCTGCTTTCCACCAAGATCCCAGTCAACCACCAAGTGACGAAGACCCTGCTGCAGCTCCACGCCACTGGCCCAACGTCCACAAGTAGCTTCATCTTCGCTGCTTCATTCCTCTCGGCGTCCACGCCCACGATTCCACCAAAGTACGAGCTGCCAGGTGTCTTCCACCAGTCAACAATCGAGCCAGTGAATCCATCTTCTCCAACAACGACCGACCTCCACAGCTCCTCAAACGCATGTCTCCTCCAGCACCTTCGCTGCATCAACGACCTAGCAGTCCATGCGTCCAAAGCCATCACCCACCAAAGTCACGCCCATGCATCCTCTTTTCCAGCCCAACAAATTCCAGCGTCTTGGGCTGTGTCTTCGTGGCGTAGCTCGCAAGAAGCTAGTCCATCCTCAGGCTTTCTTGTTCAGCCCGTGAAGCAAGCGAAATTTCAAGTCCAGCAGCCCGCAAGCCCAATTGAGTTCACCGAAGCCCAACAAAATTTTGAGGCCCAAGCCCAGCGTCTGTGGCGAGCCCATTTCAGCAAATCCCAAGCCCGCTGCAGGCCCAGCCCAAATCAAACACAAATCTCAATTTGGGTTGAGATTTGTTGGGCCAAGTTTAGGCCCAGCCTGAGTGTCCACTGACTCCGCCAAAAATTGGAATTCGGCCGCTGTTGCGTCGCCGTCGCGGTGTTCCAATCTCCACTTTTAACAAGTGAGTTTTGCTCACTAATCCTTGCTTAGTTTGCTAATGATGCTTAAGGGTTGATTCGATTTAATTAAGTGTAATTAGGTAGTTAGATTATAGTAGATTAGTGATTATTAATTAATTGCAATGCATGTTAGGCAATTGGATTGTGTAATTAGTGAGTAGACGTGTACTACTATTTATTGAATGCATCTTGGGATTTTTCCCGACCCGTTTCAGGCTCCAATTAGGCATTATGGGCCTAAATTGGATTTTTAGTATTTATTTTTTAATTTTCAAAATTATTTAATTATTTATTTGTTTTCCAGAAATTAGGCGGGGATAACCGATGACCGGATATGCTGATTATCGTGGCGCAGTCCATTTATTTAATTGAGCTTTATTTTGTGCGGAATTGAATTATCTATGAATTTGGGAATTATTCCTGAATTAATTAATGTTGGTTATTAATTGAAAAATAACCGGGCATCAATTGATAATGCCAAAAATATTTTTAGTGGACTACAGAAAATGTGGGAGTTATGGAAAGGAAAATATTATATTTTGGCTAAGGCCAACCGTGTGCCGGCGCACGATATTTTATCAGGTATGATAAAAGAAGAGAAGGAATGTTGTGTGGCGTGGCTCGGCGATTATTATATCACTTTGGCATATAGTATCGCTTTGGCATATAGGATGCCTTAGAGAATGCACGTAAATTGTTGAATATATATCATGCCTGTGTGGCGATAATTAATCGTGCCTGTGTGGCGTAGAACGTGCCTGCGTGGCGTAGATTGTGCCTGTGTGGTCGTATTTCTGTGTGTCGAATATCGTGTCCGTGTGGCCGAAAGTAATTGGAATGCCTGAAAGAGAATGCACTTAATTGGTTTATATTGGCTCTATGATTAAATATATCACCCCGGTGAAAACGACGCCCGAGAGCATGCACATAAAGTGTTTATTGTGCATCATCTTGGCGAAAATGGCACCTTAGAAAATATGTGGGATGGGTGATTGGTACATTGTCTTGGCGAAATCAGCGCTTGAGGGAAAATACGTGGTTCGGTGACTAGGTATTATATTGGAAATTGTATAGTATGGTTGGGAGTAACCAAGAGATGATCCGACTAACATGTAATCAACTAGGTCGATTGATCATTGCTTTGATCTGATGTTGTGAATTGATTGATTGAATGGAAATGACCGGCGAATGGTCCGATTAACATGTAATCGACTAAGTCGATTTGATCGATGTTTCGATCCATGATATTATGATTGGGTGCCTATTTGAACTGTGCTAATTTGCAGGTGGAATTTGAGGCCAAGGTAAGTTCTCTGACCCGTGATTGCATAGGCAGCCCGAATAGTGTATTATTTTACTAATCAAGTCTTAGGGGGTAGAACTCGCTGAGACGTGGTCTCAATGGTTATTGTATAACCATTTCATGACCCTAATGAGGAGCCTGAGGAGGAGAACCCTGATGTGAAACCTGAGGAGGAGGAAGATTTTGAAAAAGAAGGTGATCCAAAGAAGGATCTTGAATACGACCCAGATGAAGACTGAGATCCCATCCCGTATTGTGTGAACCTTGTGTTCTTGTAGATAGGTGTGAGATTAGACCTTTGTGAATAGTATGGTAAAATACTATGGGTTGTGCTATTTTGTCACGCCCCGATCCTCGAACGCGTGCTCATTCCTCACCTAGTTGATTAATAGCGACGTCCTAGGCGCATCGCCGACCCATTCATTTCATATGCACATGTGAAAGCATATAAATTATCTCCAGACAATAAAACATTGGGATAGGAAAGTAGGACTCCAAATTTCAAACTTTTAAAAACATTCACTTTTATATACATTACAAACCAGTGCACATATATATACAAGGTGAACTATTAAGTCAAATTCAACTTAAGCCAGTTTAAAAATAAGGTTTACATGCATGTGTGGGGTTCTACAAACTACGGGTCTCCGTCCTCCTCTTCATCATCCTCCACACTCCAACTGTAGCCTTCAGCAGACTGCACCAGACTTTCGAGATCTTCAAAATCCAAGTCTGCTGTAACTAGGGACTTGAAATGGTTATTCAATAACCAATTAGACAACATCTCAGCAAGTTCTACCCCTTAAGACCCGATTAGTAAACCAATACACCTTAGGTCTGCCTATGCATAACACGAGTCAGAGGACTTACCTTGGCCTTAGTCCAAACCTGCAAATCAGTACAGTTCAATAGGCACCCAACAATCTCAACAGATCGAAGCATCGATCAAATCGACCCAGTCGATTACATGTCAATTAGACCATTTCCCTGTCATTTCAATTCAATCAATTCACGACGACAGATCAAATCATTGATCAATCGACTTCGTCGATTACATGTCAGTTGAACCATCTCTAGGTCATTCCCACTCATACCATGATTCCCAAATCGTATACTCAGTCACCAAATCACAAATGTTTCTCGGGCGCCGTTCTCGCCAAATGATACACCGATCACCGACACCGTGCATTCTTTAAGGCATCGTTTTCACCAATGATATCCTTATCACCGAACGTGTCTTCTCTAGGGCGCCGTTTTCGCCAAGGTGATATCGGTAATAGACAGCAATGTGTCTTCTTTAAGGCACCGTTTTCACTAGTGATATCCTTATCACCGAACCACGTGTGTCTATAAGTCACGTACATTCTTTCTCTCTGGCACCATTTTTGCCAACGTGACATACTTTTACGTGCGTTCTTTAAGGCGCCGTTTTCGCCAGTGATATTCCCAATTACCGAACCACGTATCTGATTGGCCTTAGCCAAGAATATTCCCAGTTCACTCTCACAATTCTCTCCACTTTACAACTCATCAAAGCATTACTAATGCTAAATAACCATACTCGGCCACCTACCAATCAATCATTCAATTCCACTCAATTTAGGATAAATTCCTAAAATATCACAATTAATTCAATTCCACGCAACACGTAGCTCAAATAAATAAACGGACTACACCATGACAATCGGCATGAAATTTCAGTCGTTGGCTATCCCAGCCTAATTTCCGAAAAATAAATAAATAATTAAATTAATTTCAAAAATTAATAAATAAGTACTAAAAATCCAATTTATGCCCGTATTGCCTGATTGGAAGCCAGAACGGATCGGGAAAAATCCTGAGATACATTCAATAAATAGAAGTACATCTCTACTTGCTAATTACATGAACCCAACGCCTAACATGCATCATCATCAACTAATAATCACTAATCTACTCTAATCTAACCACCTGATCCTACTTAATTAACACTAATCAACCTTTTAGTGTAATTAGCAAACTAAACAAGGATTACTAAGCTAAACTCACTTGTGCAAAGCGAAGACCGGAATACCGCGACGGTGGCCGAAATCCGAACATTCGGCAGCGTTGACGGACACTCGAGCCGGGCCTACAAGCCTCGCAAGCTCACAACAAAAGCTAGGCTTGGGCTGAACCTGCTTGGGCCTTGCTAATTTGGGCTTCAAGTTATGGGCTTACTTTGGACTTGGCTGCTTCTAACCAACTTGGGCTGGGCTTGCGGAGAGTTGGGCTTGAAGACTACTAGATTGGGCCGGTGATCTTGGGCCGAACGTGAGGAAGCAAGGCTGAGGCAAATCGAGTTGCTTCGGTCCGTGTGGCTGGCGTGCAAGCGGGCTTCCACTGAAGAGAAGAATCGATGCGCCTCACCGATTGAAGACGCGGACAAAGGAAAGATGGCTCGGTGACGTGCGACTTCGCTAGACGCACGAAGGAGTTGCAAGTCAACCAAGGAACTTCGATGGCTTGCTGTTGACGATGGGCTGTCCAATTCGCTGGATTTCACTAGGCCGAGACGCACGTGTGAACTAAAGACAGCACTGTCATGGGCTGCTTGCTCGAGCGTGAACTAGCGTGCACAAAGGAGACACGACAGCAGCTTCGCTAGATCAACGAAAATGAAAGCTGCTGGGGAGACCACTCGTGGATTGAAGCAAACGGTCGAAGTTGGGTGGTTTTGTTGAAGACTTTCCTGGTTTTGACTGAGGAGAAGCAAACCATGGACATGTGGCATGCAACTTCGGTAAAATGATGGCTTCGTGTGGATGAGATGGGCAGCCGTGTGGGCTGTTTCGATCAATGCTGCCAACGTTGAAGAAAAAGTCAACAACTTTGCCAAAGAACAAAAGATGGTGGGGAATTGGTGCTTCGGTGGGATGTGGGTTTCTGTGGCCGAGTGAGAGAGTGAGTGGAAGAGAGATTGAAAAGAAAATAGAGGCAGCAAAGGAGGAGTGCTCGGCTAGGGCAGCTGGAGAAGAGGGAGAGAGAGATGGAGGGGCCACTTGGTTACAATTTCCACACAAATATCTCTTTTGTCCCCTCATCTTGATCCATATCCCTAGCTGTCCTCCTCCAACACATTTTCAGCCTAAATTGCCCCTTCTAGAGGGTTGAGTTGGTCCAAAAGTCACAACTCATGGGGACATACGAATTCCTAGCAAAAAGGCTTCAATTGCACATCAATTCTCTCTTAATTCATTCTCAATCGGCTCTCATAAATCCAACCCACTACCATCGGTCACCTTAGCATTTTTCCTCACCAAAGAATCCATCTTGCATCTCAATTTTGTGACCAAAAACACTCCCCGGTCTTTTCTGCACAAAACAGTCCTAAACCGACTTTTTCCCAAAAAGTTTCGGTTATCAAAAAAATCTTATGAGACTGAGTCGACGCCCCTATAATTTATTGTGACACAACAGAACCTTCAATTTCTGAAATCGAACTCAAATCGGCGGTTAATTTCACTCCGACGCGTTTTTAGCGTGACCTAGGCTACCAGATAGTTTTCAGAACTTTTTAGGGCAAATGACCCGTGGTCGATTTTCTTCGAGGCACAATGAACTCACTCAACACATTGGCGACTCTCGATTGTCGTGAAAATCTCAAGAATTCAAATACGAACACAGGGTATCAAAACGACAGTAAAATCATATTAGTGCCGGTCGACGAGAATTTTCCAATTTAGTGGAGTCACCCACAATCGGCCACACATCTCAGTTGAACCGACCTATCTCCGATCTTAATTCAATTTTTAACTATGCCATAATGACCTCTAAGGATAAGCACGGTCGAGAAGTCGATTCCTGGTCGAATTCTCAAGTCTATCTGCCTTAAAGTCCTTAATAGCTTCCCTGGATAGTCTAGTTATCTCACGAGTGGCAATCTTAGAGAAAAGCACTATAGTCGTGTCGATGAAATGCCCAACTTATCCAATCGAAATCAGAACCTGAAAATCAGGATGTCACATATGTATAAAAGTAAGGTTGTGAATTTCATTATGAAAAATTATGGCCTTGCTTTTCTATCCCATTGCATTACTATCTGGAGATTTATAATTGCTTCCGCATGTGCTTATGAAAAGGAAAGGGTCAGCGATACGTAGTCCTGGGATATTGCATTTAAAATTGACCGAGGTAGGGGATGTGCACGTGCCTGAGGATCGGGGCATGACATCATTATAATTGACTCAATCCCAAATGTAGTCAGGACGAAAAATGCTTGGTCCATAAGTGGATTTAACCATTTGGAATAGCAGGTGAAGTTGTAGTCGTGCGAATAAAGCCAGGGGGAGAGAGGCCAACAAAGTAATGGGAATGAGAACCCACTCCAATCTGTTATCCAGCACCATTGTGAGAGTTGCAGCGAAGGCCATCAGCATGAAAGCCAAGGAGAGGAAGAGAAAACAAAGGCCCCAAATGATCTTCTTAGCCAACGATTCAAGAAAATCTTGCGCCTCATGCCTAAAATTTAAGAAGGCTAGGAATAGCAAGATGGCCGTCATGGAGGAGACCAAACCCAGTGCATCTGAAATTGCGAAAACTAGGAGAGAGTCATGTCCTAACAACAAGGGTACTCCAGTATTGTATTGTTGGCGAGGCCTAGCCTCATGCTGATTGACGAGGCCGTTGCACCGCATGGGCGAGGTCGAGCCTCACCAGTGGCTAGGCCGAGGGCAAAGATCTACCTTGCCCAAGCAAAGCTTGACCTTGCCCAAATTTATGAAGTCGAGGCTCGCGATGGCCAGGCAAGCTTGCTAGACCTTGCCTTGGCCTGGTCTAGCGAAGCTCCAGCAAGCTCGCCGAACCTCGCCTAGCCAATCACCAGCAATTGTCAATGGTGGCGATAACCAATAGTAGCCAGTGGACGAAGAAGAAGAGAGAAGGAGAGAATAAGGGAAAAAATGAGATAAAAGGAAAAGTTCAACTTGATTTTGAAATTGTCCCCAGAAATAAGAAGTAACTTTTTTTTTTTTTATTTCTTAATTCTATTCCAAATTATTTCTCGAGAGCAAAAATAGATTTTTGTTCGTGGGAATAAAAAAATTTACCAAACGAATTTCTGTTATTTTTTTGTTCCGAGAACAAAAGAATATAATCATTGTTTCCCAAAATGTTACCAAATAAGGCCTTAGACACTCGAGTAAAATGCTGAAGTACATTTTACTTGTGCAAACTAGAGGTTTACAAGATTCAGGGACTTGGTTACCCTAGATTAATTTAATGCTCTTTCAGTACATTTTCTCTTTATTTCAAAAGATGTTTTGCATGTAACCTACGCCACTAACATATTAAGGGTGATCATGCGAGTGCGCGCTCATAAAAGTAACACCCAATAATCAACACGACAGATAGATTGCAAAAGAATTTTAAGAACCCGGACATGCTAAGCAAGTAAAGGGTATCCCTATCCATCATACTTTAGAAACTATTACTTTAGAAAAATATGTAGATAGAGTGCATGAGTGTTATGCATGATATTACTCATTAATATGCAATCCATACTAAACTATTAATGCAATGTATATGAGACTGACTAATATACATATATATATTTTAGTTAAAAGACAAATGCCCATGAAGTCTGTAAATTAAATGTGCATGCATTTTCTATTCTAGGGTTAACCATGAACTAATTCTATGATACAAACCAATATGAAGTGCTGTTTTTATTTTTTAAAATTTTATGAAAACAGCAAAAATTTAAATCCTAGGACTATAATGTGATCTAATAAACTAGGTTTTAATATTGAACCATGTGCAGAGCGGATGATGCATGTATGCAATTACTAGTTAATATTTCTATATGATATGATTATTAAAAAAAAAACTAAGAATATATAATTTTCTATATGACATGCATTACATGAACATTCCCTAAACTCTAAATATGCACGAGAAAATGTTGACATCCAAATTTTTGTTGACTTTTTAAACATCCCCCTATTTTGCAAAAATATAATAATTTATAAAAAATACGAAAAAAAAAGAAAAAGAAAAAGAAGGAAAAATGAAAATGAAGTCGAAATGAATAAATAAAAAAAAATTTCGAGTGGGCTGGCATGCCCGACTTACTTAGCATATTCAGCCCCCTAAGAAATCCCTCTCCCTTGGCCCATCTCCTTTTGTTTATTTTTTGGCCCATTTCGGTTATGCTTTCATGACCCATCTTTTGATTTCCTTCTTCTAGCCCACCTCTTTTATTGTTTTCGAAGCCCACATCAAAACTAGAAAAGAGATCAAGCCCGGCCCGTACACTCTCTCCTTCTTCCTTGCACGCTCAAGTGACGTTCGTGAGAGAGAGAGAGAGAGAGGAGGAGGATACAACAACTGTGACGAGCGAAGCGTGAACACGTGCCCATGAGCGAGAGAGGCGCAACGACAGTGACTGAAGCATGGCCAGCACCTTCTAGAACCAGCTAAGTTGGCAAGGGCATAACGGCAAAGATTCATTGCGAAGGCAACGACGGCATGCTAATGCTCACTAGACGAGAGGAGAGGGACGTCGCATGGAAAAATGATTTGAGAAAGAACCAAATCGCAGAGAGAGAGAATCCGAGATAGGAGCTGCTTGCCCAGGAACATCTTCACCGAAAAGGATGCTCGCTTGAAGAGGATCCTGTTTCCATAACAGAAGGAGGAGAGATGCCATTGGCTTCCGTAGAGGGTGGCCATTGAATAGGCTATTAGAATTTAAACCAAATTCATCGGTACCAATAATTGTTTGGTACCCGCATTGAAAAATAGTCATAATTGTAGCGTTATCTTTAATGAGTCTGTTTGTCATTATCTATAATGAGTTTGTTAGTATTTCTAGGTAAAGTGATTATTTTTAGAGATAATTATTGTTTTTAGAGATAATGTGAGATATGGTGAGTGTTTTGTTAGTTTTTAGATCTTATTCAAAATATTAGGTGCTGCATGAGAACATTTCTCATTCTCCCAATTTCTGTTCTTTTGTTCCCCGGAACAAAAAAAGAACAGAAACCCGTTTGGTAACGCCAAGTTGATTTCTATTCCCTGGAATAGAAAATTTAGCCCGGGAATAGAAACGAGAAACAAAAAAAAAATTGCTTCTTGTCCCGGGAACAATTTCTAGAAATAAGCAAATTTTCTTTTTTATTTTTGTTTTATTTCTCTCTTGCCGTGGCCACCTCCAACCATCCGGGAGCCGCCGCCGCCGCCGCCGCCACCACCGACCGTGAGCAAGAATAAAAAAATAAAATAAATAAATAAACAAATAAAAAAACAAATAAATACAAATAAATACAAATAAAAAACAAATAAAACAAATAAACTACAAATAAAACAAATAAAACAAATAAATACAAAAAAAACAAATAAAATACAAAAATACAAAAATAAATACAAAAAAGAATAAAAAACAAATAAATACAAATAAATACAAAAAAGAATAAATAAAAGAACAAATAAAAAATAAATAAATACAAAAAAGAATCATTGCGTTACCAAACGTATTTCTATTCTTTTTCTATTCCAAAGTAGAAATTTTGTGCGGTTATCAAACGGGTTCTTTTGCTCGAAACTGTTCCGGAATATAAATAGAAAAGAACTATTTCTGGAAAAAAAAAACTCTTCCCAAAACCAAGAAATTTTACCATGCGCACCCTTAGTATCTAAATCTTATTAGAAACACTAGCTTTGTCTATTGGGAAGAGCAAAGGACATGTAACAAGTTTATAAATATAGGAGTTTTGTAATTATTTTTTGTTAAGATGAAATAAATCTACAGCCTATCTATCTTCTTCTCTTCCTTGTGAGGTATGAGCGTTTCATCTTCAAATTACTTCCATCAAAGTGGTATCAGAGCTTATAGTTTGTGATCATGATGTCAACAAACAATTAGTTTCCTCTTCAATACCCTTGTCTTACCAAAGAAAATTATGGTAACTAGGCCATTAGAATAGAAGCTCTATTCGGCACCTATGGTGTGTGTAAACTTGTCAGCACTAACTATAATTAGTCAAAGGATGAAGCTACCTTAAACCAGAACTAGAGGAATTCCTTGGAGAAGGTTCATTCGAAAGATCAATATGCCATGTCAATCATCTATCAAGCTTTAGATCATTTCATGTTCGAAAAGTGTGGAACACCGCCGCTACTAAAGAGACATAGGAGATACTTCACAACACACATCAAGAAGTACGGAAAGTTCAAAAGATTCGCCTCCAAACCTTGAGAGGCGAATTCAAGGTAATTCATATGAAAGAATCTAAATCGATTGTTGATTATTTCATAGGGGTTTTAGCGATTGTTAAGTAGATGAAAAGAAACGGAGAAGACATTCTAGATGTTCGTATTATCAAGCAAATACTTCAGTCCTTAGACAAGAAGTACGGCCACATTGCTGCTACAATTAAAGAATCCAAAAACTTTGATGCTATGATGATCGATGAGCTTATGGGTTCATTACAAGCCCATGAAGAAAGGTTCTAAAGAAAAAAGATTGAACCAGTGGAGGAAGTTCTCCAAACGCGGTTGACCATTCGAGATGAGAAGGAGCAAAGAAGAGAACACGCACAAACTCATGGGACAAACTAAGATCATGATCATGGTCAAGGCTGAGGTCATTTTCAAGGAAAAGGTCGTGGACGAAACAGAGGAGATGCTGCTCAAAGTGACAGTAGATACCAATATCAAAGAGGTGTTCATGGAAGAGGAAAGAACTCTACATGCCAATGGTAAGATAAATCTAAAATTCGATGTTATCATTGTAATAGACTTGGCCATTATGCTTCTGACTGCTGGAACAAGGAAAGTAGCAGAGCAGATTAAAAGGCAAACTTGGTGAATGATGTCGATCAAGTTCTATTACTGGCGTTCAAAGAAGATCAAGGAAGTCAAACTAATATATGGTATTTAAATACCAGTGCAAGTAATCACATGTGTAGGAGAAAGAAGATGTTTACTGAGTTAGATGAAACAATTAAAGGGAAAGTCTTTTTCGGTGATAACTCCAAAATTCTTATCGAAGGCAAAAGTACAATTCTAATTCGCTTGAAAAATGGGGCACATCAATTTATTACTAATATTTATTATGTCTCGAAAATATCAAGCAATATTTTGAGTTTGGGACAACTTTTAGAGAAAGGCTATACTGTTCATATGAAAGATCTTAGTCTTGTGCTAAGAGACATTGATAATAAACTGATTGCAAATGTGAATATGTCAAAGAACATAATGTTTACTCTCAATATAAAGAATGATATGTCTCGATGTCTGAAAGCGTGAGTGGATAATCCTTCATGGTTGTGGCATTTGAGGTTCAACCATCTCAATTTTGGCGGACTCAATTTGCATTCTCGAAAGAACATGGTTTATAGCTTGCCAACACATGATCAACCTGATCAGTTGTGTGAAGAGTGTGCTATTGGTAAGCATTCCTGAACTAGCTTTCCGAAGGAAGCGACTTATTGAGCGAAGAAGATGCTTGAGTTGATTCATTCTGAATCGTGTGGCCCAATCACCCCTCACTCATACAGTAATCATCGATATTTTGTTACTTTTATTGATGATTTTACTCGAAAAACTTGGGTGTGTTTTTGAAAGAAAAAGCATAAGTGTTTGATATGTTCAAACAATTCAAGAACCTGGCTAAAAAAGAGAGTGATTATTTTATCAAAGCTATGAGGATTAATTGTGGTAGAGAATTCACCTCATCCATATTCAACAAATTCTATGAAGATTATGGTATTCGGCATTTCTTCAAGGCTCCATATTTCCCTCAACAAAATGGCATAGCTGAACGAAAAAATAAAACTGTTCTTGACATGATTCGAAGCATGTTGAAGAGCAAAAATTTGCCCAAGAAGCTTTGGGCTGAAGCTGTTTTGTGTGCAGTCTATCTTCAAAATAGATGTCCCACATTCGGACTCGAAGACGTAACTCCACAGGAAGTATGGACCGAGAGAACACCAAGTGTTTCATATTTGAGAATTTTTGGGAGCATTGCCTATGCTCATGTGTCGAACTAAAACAAATTGAAGTTGGAAGACGAGCAAAAAGCTCGTCTTTATTGGGTATGACTCTTCATCCAAAGCCTATTGATTATTTGATCCTAATACTTTGAAAGTGTATAGAAGCAAAGATGTTAAGTTCGATGAAGATAGCACGTGGGAAGACAACCCAAAAGATGAAGTGAATGCATGTGGTGATACCGATCAAATGGAGTTGAAGGATCATTTCACACCTTCTTCTCCAGTATCTTCTCCAAGTTTATCATTGCCAACCTCTTCAAACGTTGTTGATGAACTACTAATGCCAAGATCAAGGAGATTGTTTGACATTTATGAAGTTACTGACGAGGTTCACATTGTATGTCTTCTTGTAAATTATGAACCACTTGTCTATGATGATGCGGCCAAAGAAGAAAAATGGAGAAAAGCCATGAATGAAGAAATTGAAGCTATTGAGAAGAATCAAACATGGAAGCTTGCTAATCCACTGAATGACAAGAAATCAATTTGAGTCAAATGGGTGTACGAGGTCATGAAGAATGAGAAAGGTGAAATGACAAGATACAAGACTATCTTAGTCGCGAAGGGTACAAGCAAAAAGCCGGAATTGACTATGATGAAGTTTTTGCCCATTTCATTCACATGGAAATGATTAGATTGATTATTTTTATCGCTGCTCAAAGTGATTGGCAAATTTATCAAATGGATATCAAATCAACATTTATGAAAGGCATCCTTGAAGAAGAGATTTATGTTGAACAACCTAAGAGATTTGTTGTGAAAGGTCATGAAGATAAAGTGTTGAAGTTGAAGAAAGCTCTATATGGGCTTAAAAAAGCACCGTGAGCATTCTAGAATCGATGCATATTTCAAGGCGAATTGATTCTCTCAATGTTCATATGAGCATGCACTCTATTTGAAGCAAGAAAAAGGTGATGTTTTACTCTCCTGTTTATATGTCGATAACCTTGTTTTTATAGGAAATACTTCAACGATTATTGATGCTTTTAAGGTATCGATGGTGAAAGAATTTGAGATGACCGATAATGGTCTCATGAATTATTTCCTAGGGATCGAAGTGAAGCAAAGTGCTGAGAGAATTTTTATTTCCCAAAAAAGATATCTAGAAAATATCATTGAAAAATTCAACGTGAAAAATTGTACTTGGGTCAATACACCAATGGAGTGCAGAAAACCAAGCTTTCAAAGTTTGATGATGGTGTTGATGTTGATTCGACATATTATAGAAGCTTGATCGGGAGTTTGAGATTCTTGACATGGATGAGATCGGATATTATGTATAGTATTGGAATTGTGAGTCGATATATGGAAAAACCGAAATCATCCCATCTTAAAACTGCAAAGAGGATACTTTGGTACGTCAAAGGTGCTTACTTCTCATGGCCTACACTACTATCGCTGTGAATCCTTCCAACTTAGAGCTTATTCAGATAGTGATTATAGTAGAGATATCGATGATCGAAAGAGTACTATAAGTCTTGTATTTTTATTTTTATTTTGTGTGACACTACTTTCACATGGTCATCAAAGAAGCAACCCAATGTCACCCTATCGACATGTGAAGCAAAATATGTAGCTGTATCCTCATGAGTTTGTCGTGCAATTTGGTTGAGAAGACTATTAAAAAATACTCTTATGGAGCAAAAGAAAGCAACTAAGATTTTTAGTGATAATGTCTATGCTATTGCATTGGCGAAAAATCCAATTTTTCATGAACAAAGCAAACATACTGATGTACGATATCACTTCATCGAGAACGGGTTAAAGAGAATGAAGTTGAAGTGTTGCATGTGAAGACGAGAAATCAACTAGCAAACATTTTTACCAAATCTCTCAAGATCAATGTTTTCCGAAAGTTCAAGAGCCTACTTGGAATGATCGATGGAAGAGAATTTGGTTTAAGGGGAGTATTAGAAATTAAACTAAATTCATTGATGTCGATAACCTATTTTGAAGAAGTGTCATAATTGCAGCGTTATCTTTAATGAGTGTGTTCGTTATTATCTATAATGAGTCTGTTAGTATTTCTAGGCGTAATGGTAATTTTTAGAGATAATATAATGATTGTTTCTAGAGATAAGGCGAGATACGGTGATTGTTTTGCTAGTTTTTAGATCTTATTTGGAATGTTAGTTTCTAGATCTTATTTGGAATGTTAGTTTCTAGATCTTATTTGGAATGTTAGTTTCTAGATCTTATCAAGAACGCTAGCTTTATCTATTGGGAAGAACAAAGGTCATGTAACAAGTTTATAAATAGGGAAATGTTGTAAATGTCTTTTGTTAAGGTGAAATAAATCTACGGACCTTTCTCTCTTCTTCTCTTCCTTGTGAGTTATGAGCATTTTACCTTTAAATTACTTCCATTAGAGGCATGCTCGCTCGACGAAGAAGAAGAAGCTAAATGCTCACTCAATAAAAAAGACGGCATTTGGCCAATTTGAGAGAAGAAAGGCTTCGCTGAGGCTGAGAGAGAAAGGGAGCGGAGCAAAAAGGAGGTTTAGTCTCTAGAGTGACAGAAAGCGGGCTCGCCAGAGCTCCTTGTCAATTTTCAAGGACTCCAATCAAGGGACGTTTCGTGAGCTGTCCATCGCTTATTCGGAGATCTCTCCACAACCAAAGAAGAAGCCCAGCTAGTTGTGCCCCACCGTCGCCGATGGAGACCTCAACTTGCCAAGAAAACCAAGTACGAAACACCCTTCCTAAACACTCCAAGTTACCCCTATCTTCCGTTGAGAGATATACATTTGAGTCATTTAATGTTTTTTATGAAATCTGGATAAACCAAAGCAATTTCATGACTAATTGTAATGTTTTAGAAGCTAATGGATCATGTCTGGACCAAGGAGTGCTTTAGCTTTGAACTTGAAACCCATAGTCATGAATGCACGCCGACTGTTTGATATATTGCCTGAATGAAGCACCGTGCCTAGAAGTCTAGTTTGATGTGGGTTTGTTCCTATATTGTGGATCTACATCTGATCTCTTGTTTCTCTCTGTTTTTTCCGTGTTTTCATGGCATATCCATCATTTTTTTCGAGTCACCAGAGGAGGAATATCTAGCCGGAGCTACCCTCCTCACGCCAGCAAGCCCTACGGTTGGAGGCCACACGAGTTAGACTATTTCTTCTCATTTATTGTATTCATGCTTGTTGTTTGCTGAGATAATTGATTTTAGAATTGTAGCTTCAATATGGATATTTTTCTATTATATTTTCAAGTCGCCGGAGAGAGTGGCTTTCAACCGTCATGCACACAATTACTCCAAGCAATCGATATCGCATCAGTATCTAATGGAACTAGAACACGCTGCCAACTGGTCGAAACTACATTCGCTCGACATCTGAGGGCTCCCCACTGCGTATCCATGATCACATAGCACCAAGTAAGTATCCCATGAAACTTATCAAGACATGGTTGCACTTCAATCCCAAATGAAAGTCCATCATTAGGAAATCTAATACTTCGATGTCCAATCTACTTAATGTGAATGCATTATTTCTATTCAATCAAACAAACAACGTCAGCTCCTCCCCCGCCATAAACACGGCCCCAAGGCATAAAAGAAGGAAGACCCTTCATTCCACAGTTTCCAGAACATTACTTAAAAAAAAAAAAAGATTGTGGCAAAGCTTGATAAATGCAATATGATCTTGGGAAGCGCATGTTGTAAAGTGCTTCGTATTTTTAGATGAATTTTGGGCATTGATTAAATGGAATATTATTTATAAATTTTATTGGAGTTCCCTGTTGATAAAAATCAGCATATACAATAACTCACCCAAAGGGGGTTATTGTGTATGTTAATTTGAAAAATAGCATGAAGATTAATTCCCAAATTTAAAATATGGGGATGTATAATTGAAAAATATTTATCAGCCCAAAGGGGATAAATGTTTTGAAAATTATATGTAATTCCCCTCCATATTGATATTATGGAGATGTATAATTTAAAGGATTTGTTTGCTCAAAGGGGATGGATCATTGACAATTATATGTAATTCTCCTTGTTGTTGTTTTATAAACTTCATGCAGTGGAAAATAATGGTGCATTATATACTCTACCCAAATGGGAGTTTATAATGTATTAATTATTTTTGTTGAATTGCTTATTGCCCATAATTGATCTTATTACATTATGTGTGACAAACAATTATCTTTGCTATAAACAAAAATAATGCCACGGTTGAAATGTTAACTGGATCAAATATTATACTGTTAAGGACTTGGTCAAAAAGGGAGACATTGTGATCGAGAAAATCAGAACTGAGTTCATGTTGGCCGATCCTCTAACATAAGGCTTACGACCCATTTTGTTTAAAGAACATGTAAAGAATATGGATGTTTCGGATTCTTTTGATTTCTTTTGTTAGTGGGAGCTATATATAATTTGTATTTCTGGATATTATAGTTATATGCAAACTGATAATGCTTTCATGATGTCTATTAAAGCATTTATTCTCAATGGTTGTTATTATTGATTCTATTGTTATCATTTCTCTTGTTTACTGAGAAATGGAAGTATAAAACAATATCTTTAAACAAATTTTAGTTTAAAGACGACTAGATGTCACTGATTATGAGATCTCGTGTTGGATTGTGACATAGTCGTGCAATTTCATGCTGTTTAGAAATTGCGCTAATGCAATTTCATGTCGTTGAGAAATTGCATTGAGGACCGATAAGAAATAGTGTATATTTTGATCACATGTTGGCATTATTTCTTACTACACTATTAGGCCCATGATCCATGAAAATATAATGCTTATTATATGTGATTATGGAAGGTCAAGTGTTGTGGTATTTTCTTAAAACATTGATCTACATAGTCCTATACTGAAGTTATATAGGATTGGATTGATTTTGAAATGCCGTTATTCGAATATTATTTTTTAAAGTCGTGGCCACATATAATAAAATTTTCAATTATTAACCCAATAGTGTCGTTTTAATATATTTTTAAAAAATAAAAATAAGTTAATTAATGTAGCCCAAGTGGGAGAATGTTGGAAATTTCTTATAATATGAGCTTACATTAATTAATTAATTTTATATTTTAAATAATCGGGTTAATGGATATTCCAATATTTGTTAAACCCTAGAGTGATCTTATTGAATTGGGTATTGGCATCTATTAATAACGAGCCTAGTTAAGGAGCGAAGTGTAGGCAATTGTATTTAACTGAAGCCCGTAATAGGAGTGGCCCAGTTGACACACTATTGATTAGGGTTTGCTAAGTCCCCTTTCTAGCCTATAAAAGGGTAGGTCATACCTATCGATTGCTTAATCCCATTGAAAGCTGCTATACTTATATGACCATGGTTTGTAACAACGAAGGACATTAATTCTTAATCAGAAAAGACAAATTCTCTTGAATAAGAAAAAAAAAATTGTGGCAAAAATTGTTGATTGATAAATGCAATATGTTCTTGGGAAGCACATGTTGTAAAGTGCTTCATATTGTTAGATGAATTTTGAGCATTGATTAAATGGAACATTATTTATAAATTTTATTAGAGTTCCGTATTGATAAAAATTAGTATATACAATTACTCGCCCAAAAGGGGTTATTGTGTATATTAATTTGGCAAAAAACATGAAGATTAATTGCCATATTTAAAAGATGGGGATGTATAATTGAAAAATATTTATTTGCCCAAAAGGGATAAATGTTTCGATTCCCCTCCATATTGATATTATGGAGATGTATAATTTAAAGGATTTGTCTGCCCAAAGGGGATGGATCATTGACAATTATATGTAATTCTCCTTGTTGTTGTTTTATAAACTTCATGGTGTGGAAAATAATGGTGCATTATACACTCTGCCCAAATGGGAGTTTATAATGTATTAATTATTTTTGTTGAATTGCTTATTGCCCATAATTGATCTTATTGCATTATGTGTGACAAACAGTTACTTTTGCTATAAATAACAACAATACCACGGTTGAAATATTAACTTGATCAAATATTATACTATTAAGGACTTGGTCAAAAAGGGAGACATTATGATTGAAAATATTAGAACTGAGTCTATGTTGGCTGATCCTCTGACAAAAGGTTTACGACCCATTTTGTTTAATAAACATTTAAAGAATATGGGTGTTTTAGATTCTTTTGATTTCTTTTGTTAATGGGAGCTATATATAATTTGTATTTCTGGATATTGTAGTTATATGCAGACTAATAATGCTTTTATGATGTCTATTAAATCATTTATTATCAATGATTGTTATAATTTGTATAAAACAGTATCTTTAAACAAGTTTTAGTTTAAAGACGACTGAATGTCACCGATTATGAGATCTCATGATGGATTGTGACATAGTCTTGCAATTTCATGTTGTTTAGAAATTGCGTTAATGCAGTTTCATGTCGTTGAGAAAATGCATTGAGGACCGATAAGAAATAGTATATATTTTGATCACATGTTAGCACTATTTCTTAATACACTACTAGGCTCATGATCCATGAAAATATAATGCTTATTATATGTGATTGTGGAAGGTCATGTGTTGTGGTATTTTCTTAACACATTGATCTCCTTAGTCCTATACTGAGGTTATATAGGATTGGATTGGTTTTGAGATGCCGTTATTGGAATATTATTTTTTAAAGTTGTGGCCACATAAAACAGAATTTTCAGTTATTAACCCGATAGTGTCATTTTCAATATAAAACCTTTTTCAAAATAAAATAAGTTAATTAATGTAGCCCAAGTGGGAGAATGTTGGAAATTTTCTATAATATGAGCTTATATTAATTAATTAATTTTCTATTTTAAATAATCGGGTTAATAGATATTCCAATATTTGTTGAACCCTATAGTAATCTTATTGAATCGAGTATTGGCATCTATTGATAATTGGCCTAATTGAGCAGCAAAGTGTAACTGAAGCCCATAATGGAAAGGGCCCAGTTGACACGCTGTTGATTAGGGTTTGATAGGTCCCCTCTCTAGCATATAAAAAGGTAGGTTATACCTATCAGTTGCTTTAATCCCATTGAAAATTGCTATATCGAAATAGGTTAGAGAGAGGAAGATATGGCATTCCAATAGAACATTGATTATCAGGTTGATCTACTTTTCTTCAAGTGAAGTAATGGCTCAAATAGGTACACTTTAATTTCGCTATGTTTATTAATCTCGATATTTTACAGTTATATATGGATCCGATTCTTCTTGATTGATTAGTTATTTATGTGAATAAATTTCATACATGTTTGATCAAGTTAACATTTCAACTGTGGTATTATTGTTATTTATGACAAAGGTAACTATTTGTCACACATAATGCAATAAGATCAATTATGGGCAATAAGCAATTCAACAAAAATAATTAATACATTATAAACTCCCATTTAGGCAAAGTGTATAATGTACCATTATTTTCCATAGCATGAAGTTTATAAAACAACAACAAGGAGAATTACATATAATTGTCAAGGATCCATTCCCTTTGGGCAGACAAATCATTTAAATTATACATCTCCATAATATCAATATGGAGGGGAATTACATATAATTTTCAAAACATTTATCCCCTTTGGGCTGATAAATATTTTTCAATTATACATCCCCATCTTTTAAATATGAGAATTAATCTTCATGCTTTTTGCCAAATTAATATACACAATTAACCTCCTTTGGGCAAGTAATTGTATATACTTATTTTTATCAATAGGGAACTCCAATAAAATTTATAAATAATGTTCCATTTAATCAATGCCCAAAATTCATCTAACAATATGAAGCACTTTACAACATGTGCTTCCCAATAACATATTGCATTTATCAATCAACAATTTTTGCCACAATTTTTTATTTTCTTATTAAAGAGAATTTGTCTTTTCTGATTAAGAATTAATGTCCTTCGTTGTTACAAACCATTGGTCATATCTATACAGGAGAATCTTAGAACTCAATAGAAATGACATTGATAGCACAAAGATGAGAGATAAATGCACTGAAGAATCCCCGCATGTTACTAGCATTCGAGGAATTTGGGAAGAAATTTGTTGTGTACAGATCGAATTATTAACCAAAGCATTTTTCATGAATTCTACTTGCAGTTATTAATGGAACAATTGTTAGAATCCAAATAAAGTAGCCAACCAAAATCAAAACGCACGAGCTGCAAGAACTTCTAGTCATTTGGCCCCCATCTTTGGCTAGAACCGAAAGAAATAATGTATCAAGATGAACACTCGAGGGCGAATTAAGTGATCCCACCAATTCTAACTCACACTTCTGGTATTTCCTTCAGGAAAGGCTGCAAATTCAAGATCATTCTCTAACTTCCCACAAACAACACGGAATGGCAACACAAATGCCCTAGAGGAGGATGTAGGTGGTGCCAAGGCATATGATTCCTTGAGTTGACCAAATACTGCAAACAGATAATGAAGTCTTGCAAAGCACTTTAGATAATACTATTTACCATGAAAGGGATTTACAGAAATCTTTGGTGTTGGCTCATTCTTTATCCATCATATATTTCTAACCTAATTTAGCCTTGTGCACTCGTGAAAGAACAAAAACAACCACACACAGTTTGAGTGATTCTTATTCGAGCACTCAAGCCAATATTCTACTCCATATGTAGTTTCAAGACAAAGCCTATATAAAGAGGCACCACACACCAACCGCTAGTAGTAAATGAGCCCGAACTAACTGCTTCAAAAATGTATGTTGATCAGTTCTTGTTGAACCGTAGCTAGGATGAGCCAGGTAGCTATGCACCGCACTAAAAGACCACGGACGCTTGAGCACGACATATCTCGCGTTGAGCGACATCATCGAGGCACGAAAAAGAAAAACCCTAACTGAGCTAGACTTAAAAAGCCATCATCAAACAAGGATTTCCTCCTCGAGCAAAATTCAAAAGGAAAAGGAAGTTTAGTCCGGAAGAAATCAGTCATTTACGTAGTAACGCCGAAGCATCGTTCAGCCTCCATTAACTCTGCCGTGCTATAAATATAAAAAAAAAAATCATCCGAACGAAGCTGGGCAGGTCCCCTCGCTCAGCTTGCGCTTTCGAACTTTAGCTTTACAAAGCTTGGCATTTACTTAGTCCTTTGTTTCCTTGATTTTTGTTCTTATTTTAGGAGAAAATACGAACAAAAAAACATACCCTGAAGAGGAAAGGCAAGTAAAATTTGGGGGAAAAAATGAGTATTAAGTGAGACGGGGGGGAGTATAGCTTAAAGATGCACGAGAAAAGAGGTTTCAAAGATTCAGACGACCAGAATCACGAGAGCAGTGTTAAAAAAAAAAACGCTTGAACAGGGGGAGCAACTTTCGAGGCGTCAAACTAAAGGTCACGCGTACGTCTTTTTCGCATCCCTAGATTTCATTAAATTTTTCTATTTTTTCCCCAAGCCATGCGAATCTCGGGAGTTAACTTGAGGTTCGAAGACGGTTCTCTCGTTTTATGACACGATCCACCATGAAATTCGGTGAATCGATGCCAAATTCGATCCGAGGCAACAGAGTCCGAACATGAAAATCCCAAGCAATATCCAGATGACCACCAGAAAAGCAAGCAAAAATCACTCAGCAGTCAGAAATCGAATGGAAATTTTTCCTCTTGAAGTCCGCCTCTTCCATGAACTAAAGAAGTCCTTCGTAAATCTCGAACGGAAGTCCTGATCATTCAATGTCCAACGTGGCTCAAACGACGTCAAAGATATTAGGCACATAACCCGATCATCTTCCTCTCGCTCAAAGAGTTCTTCACAGAGAAGCAGCTCATAAACTCAAAAAGGTAGAGGTATGTTCATCTTCCACGGCAGCAGAAACCGGTCACGCAAAAAAAAACCAACACGACAACCAAAAAGCTCGAAAAATCGAAAGATTCTCTAGCCGGGAAACTCACCAAACGATCCCCAAGCCTCCAGCTTTGCAGAGCAAGAGAGAGAGAGACGACGAGACGATAGGGAAAATTCGAACTCAACAAGAAACGCAACATTCCACAGAAAAATGCTTTTTCTCAAAGAGAGAGAAAGCGCTCGGTAGAAGCTTTGATTTCTCACAAAACTCATGCAACAATTTACAACGAACATCAAGTAATTTGAAAATTCTAGAACTTTTTCATGTATAAACCCTAGAATTTCAAATTTAAAATTCTCACTCAATTCTTAACGAAATTATACAAATTATATATGGTTGCACCTTAGGCTTTTGTTCTACATGTCGAGATCTTTCCAACCAGTGCAACCATATATAATTTGTATAATTTCGTTGACAATTGAGTGAGAATTTTAAATTTGAAATTCTAGGGTTTATACATGAAAAAGTTCTAGAATTTTCAAATTACTTGTAATTGATTGATGTTCGTTGTAAATTGTTGCATGAGTTTCGTGAGAAATCAAAACTTCTGCCGAGCGCTTTCTCTCTCTTTAAGAATAAGCATTTTTCTATGGAATGCTGCGTTTTTGCTGAGTTCGAATTTCTCCCTATTGTCTCGTCAGATCTCTCTCTCTCACTCTGCAAAGCTTGAGGCTTGGGGATCGTCTGGTGAGTTTCCCGGCCGAAGAATCTTTTGAGTTTTCAAGCTTTTTGGTTGTCATGTTGGTTTTTGTTTGCGTCACTAGTTTCCGCTGCCGTAGAAGATGAACAGACCTCTGCCTTTTTGAGTTTATGAGCTGCTTCTCTGTGTAGAACTCTCCGAGCGAGAGGGAGATGATCGGGTTACGTGCCTGATATCTTTGACGTTGTTTGAGCCCAAACTGGTTCAGACCAATTTACCCAATCCGCTCGTATCTTTTCCTTGTGCTCGGCATCAAATTGATTGCGACCACCACATCAGAACAAAACAAAGTAAATACCAAAAATATGGAGCGAACAACTTTAAAAGGAAGAGAAACAACCCAATTTTATCGCAGTGAAATAACTGGATGGCACTCAGGCACTTGGGTAGGTTGGCCACGCCGGTGTCTCGCTGTACTTGCTAGAATTGCCGTCGGACATGCAGGAGCTCGCCTGGGTTGCTGATGTTCACTGGATTCGCTGAACGTTGTTGGATATCACTGGGATTGCTGAGTTATTGGGCTGACTCATGCCATGGAATGGCAACAAGATGGTCTCGCCAGAACACACTTCTGGAGTTGCGGGCTTGCGATGGCTCTAAACGTGACCCGAGGAGGAGGCCACGATCTGTTGTGGACGGAGCTGCGTCGGGCGCACGGCAGGACCGGGGTCGTCTCGAGTGGATGAGCTGCTCGCGGGAGGGTCTGCAGGGATGGGATGAAAAGAGAAGACCACCCTTCCTTTTTTGTTAGCCTTATCTCCCGCTGTGCATATCTAGTGTATTGCACCATGAGTTACTATGTTCCATCTCTCTCTCTCTCTCTGATTATCTATCGCACCTCTCTGTGTTTTCTCACCATTTTTTCCTTTCTATTGCGAGCTGCCCTCCTCTCTTTCTAATCGTTCCCTCTTATACCAGAAAACTCCCACGTATTTTTGGATGTTTTGAATCCAGGGAGACTCCTTTGGCGATGATTGGTGATCCTCTATGATTTTGGCCTTTTCCCTTCGCCATTTCCTTTTCTACTTTTACCGATATTGCCTTGAACATGTCCACATTCATTCACCATCGGCTAACTCATTCCATGAGTATTAATCTCTTGTTGATATTCCAATGATTCCTCCCAATCAGATTCGTATTCTTTCCTTTTGTTTTTTATTCTTTCCTTCGATAATTGGTTTGCTTTCTAAATCCACCGATTCTGGCCCGAAATTTAAGTTCTTGGTGCCATCATGGAGGAATCGGCGGAAAGTAAATATCAAGAGAGTGAACTCCATGATCTTGATTTCCCTCCAACATATTTGTTTCCGTTCAACTCATGGATATTCTCCATTTGCCCATCGCAATAGCCTTTCTTTACTCCATTTGCCGATCGCAATAGCCTTTCTTTACTTTTAAATTATTGATCGATATTTGTAAGAGACGATCCTATGCAGGCTTTGGCAACAAGGAGTGATCTCCTATGCATCAGTCCTTGGTGGATCATAAAGAAGTCATGCGACTAAGTGTGACATCCTGAAATTCGAGCCTTATAAGGGATGAATGAATGTGAATTTCGTCAATGCATTGTTGGTTGATCTCACTCGGAATTGATCACTCCTAAGATACTGACCTTGAGGGGGAAAGGCTAATGAGGACGGAACCCGTACGACTAAAGAACTCGACACAGGAAAACGACTTGACCGTGAGACTTGCGTGAGGATGATCCTGTAGATAGGCAGGCCGATTCTACGGACGACTAGAAGTTGATTCGCGGACAGAACATAATGGAACGACGGGTGATTCCGTTTACCGTTATCGAACCCGCGAACGACCCTATGTCGATCCTTAGTGATCGTGTACTTTGAAATAAGAATCTATCCTCCGTAATTTCATGCGGTCAAGGACGTCCATGCGTCGAGATGTCTTGAACGTGGTTTGGCACGAGTCGGTTACGCGTGAATCCTCTGAGCCGCCCGTTAGTCTGAGTTATAACCAAAATGACATTAGGGCGAAATTGACATGGCAAGAGAAATTAGGACTGGACTTCGAATTATCGGGAATGTCCGGGACGGACGTTGGATGAAGCTACTTCAAACAAATCGGCGGCGCCGGTTAAGCCGAGCGGTTGAAAAAGGGATTTTCGGATAGAGGAAGTGAGTCCGTGAGGACGTGGGCGGGCCAAGCTAGTGTGGGCCTAGGCCCAAGGGGGAAGCCACCATGGTGGGCCTAAGAAAATCAAATGAGCCCATTGGGCCTAAATCAACTATTCATCTTCTAACCCCATTGGGCCAATTCTTATTCATTTCAAACCCAAACAATTTCCAAGCCCACTCCTATTCATGGCCAAGCCCAATCCTTAGGCCCATCCACCAATTTCAGCCCAAGGTTATATTTATAATTTGTGCGAGGTGAAATGACTAAAATGCCCCTAGAGCTTGTGGATAAGGGCAAAAGAGAAGAGAGAGAAGATGATGTCATGCATGGGGAATTGAAGTAGCCATTTAATGGCCTTAATGAGGAGTGCTTTCAGCCTTCACTTCACTCTCTCTCCCCCTCCTTCAGCCTCCAAGTCGACGGAGCTCCTCTCTCCCTCGTTTTCCTCTTCCTTAAGTTTCTGCTCCAGCTGACCCTTCGGTGAAGATTCGAGTCAAAAGTGGTCTTCCCGGATGAACCAGCGAACGATCCACATATCGTTGCGAAGAGGACATCCAGACCGTTCCAACAAACCCAACCTCGCCCCGAACGGAGCCGCCGTTCGTCCGGTACGCCGTTTTGAAGTTACCGCTCGCCGGTCCGTCGGTCCGCCTGCAGCCTGCACTGTTTCGAGTTTTCGGCCATTTTTCTTCCATTCCAGCCGTTCCTCCGCCCATCCTAACCTCCAGCAAGATTCCCAAGACCCCCGGGAGCCGCTGGTTGTCGACCAACCCCCTCGCCGGAGCTCTGGCCAAGCCGTTCAACTTGTTTTCTTCTCCGGCAGGGCTGTTTTTCAGTGTTTTCAGTGGGAGTCCGAGCTGTGGTTGCTGTGTTGAGCTTGGGACCACCTTGGATCGTCGTGGTAGAGTTCCGGTGCGTAGCCACCGTCGTCGCCGCCGCGTCGGTGTCTCCGGCCCGCTTAACGGGTGAGTTTAGCTCCTAATCCTTCGATTAGTGCCTAAACTTGCTTAGGGTTGGTTTAGTTAGATTTAATTCTAGTTTATGTGATTTAATTAAGTTGTATTAGCCCTAAGATAGGTGGTTAGATGGATGGTTAGATTAGTTTAGCTTAATCTTGCTTTATTTGCTTAATTGTGCTTATGTGTTTAATTAAGCTTGTTTTGCTTAATTAATTGTTTGATTGTTTTAATTAATGATTTTAATTATTTCTGAGTTTAATTTATTGTTTATTGAATTTTGGAAAATTTACTGTTCACGCGACACTATTCACAAAATATGTTCACGTGCACATTCACATTGAAGCAAATCGTTCACGCGCATTGTTCATCCGTGAGAATGCGAAAAGTTATCTAAATTCATGTGTGTTGATTTTATGAAGTGAATGGATGTGTAAATGCATGGGCATCCGCATGAATTGAATGCGTAATTAGCAAGTAGACATAGTCTACTATTTATTGAGGGTATTGGGAATTTTCCGACCCTTTATCGGGCTTCAATTTGATATTTCGGGCCTAAGTGGAATTTTTGGCATTTAAATATTATTTTTCGAAATTAAATTAAATAATTATTTATTTTCCGAAAATTCAACTGTGGTAGCCAGCGACCGAAATTTCGTGCTGATTGTCGTGGCGCAGCCCGTTTATTTATTTGGACTCTACGTTGCTTGGAATTAATTAAATTGTGTTATTTTAGGGATTTACCCTAAATTGTTTGGGATTGATTGAGATTGAATTGTTGTTTGGAAATTGGCCAAGCTTGTTTATTTAGCATTCTTATGCTTTGTTGAGTTGTAAAGTATGTGGAATGATGAGAGTGAGTCGGAAGTACTTTGGCTGAGACAGATTAAGTACGAAGCATAGACAGGCGTGGTTCGGTGATGGAGGAATATCACTGTGCGAAAACGGCGCCTTAAAGAACACACGTAGACTGTCTATGGCTTGTGGCAGGCGTGGTTCGGTGATGGAGGAATATCACTGTGCGAAAACGGCGCCTTAAAGAACACACGTAGACTGTCTATGGCTTGTGGCAGGCGTGGTTCGGTGATGGAGGAATATCACTGTGCGAAAACGACGCCTTAAAGAACGCACGCCTATGAATAGAGACAAGCGTGGTTCGGTGATGGGAGAGATCACTGTGCGAAAACGACGCCTTAAAGAACGCACGTGGACTTCGGTGATCGTAGCGGCGTGGTTCGGTGATTGAGGAATATCACTGTGCGAAAACGGCGCCTTAAAGAACGCACGTGGACTGTCTGTGATTTATGATCTGTGGCAGGCGTGGTTCGGTGATTGAGGAATATCACTGTGCGAAAACGGCGCCTTAAAGAACTCACGTAGACTGCCTATGAATCGTGACGGGCGTGGTTCGGTGATGGGGAAGATCACTGTGCGAAAACGGCGCCTTAAAGAACGCACGTAGACCGTCTATTACTTATGTCACCTTGGCGGAAACAACGCCCGAGAGAAATGATGGAGCTCTGTGACTAAGTGTACTACTTTTGGAAGTTATATGGGATGGAAGGAATGACCGAGAGATGGTCCGATTGATCGATGATCCGATCTGAGTGTGATTTAATGTGATTGACCATTGCTTGAGTCGATGTTGTAAATTGATTGATTGAATGGGAATGACCGTGAGTGGTCTTGTTGGTGTGTAATCAACTAGGTCGGTTGATCGATGACTCGATCTGAATTGATGCATTGATGTGTGAAATTGTTATATGCATTAATTATATGCATGAGTTAAGCATATTGTTTATGGCACACACGCATGAATCGATAATGTGCAGAGTGTGGCAATGGCCAGGTGAGATCGCTGGTGACGCGACTCGTAGGTGATTGATGAACTGTATCATCTAACGGCCATGTGCATTGCGTGTATCGTGCTGAGTGATATCGTGCAGGGTATGGCATACCAGGTGAGGTTGTATGCGAATCGACTGTTGTTTGTTGGTTGCTGGCTGTTGGTTGTTGCTTGTGGTGGGGTAGTTCTGGATAGATACCCTGGGTTGAGTTGGTGTACTAATCGGGTCTTGGGGGTGGAACTCGCTGAGATTTATATCTCACTGGTTATTGAATAACCATTTTCAGGTCCCTAGTGTGAAGAGCCAGGAGCTTGAAGCGGAAGGGTCAGGAGTATAGGTGGCTCAGTGGTTCTTTTTGACATAGACCTTCTGTATAAGCTTAAGTGTTTATAAAAGTGTATTTGATTTGAAATTGTTGTCCTGCTTTTCTATCCCATGTTTGTTGAGGTCAGGGGATTAGTAATTCGCTTCCGCATGTGCAATAAAATTGAAGGGTCGGCGATGAGTCCTGGGAACGTCGCAAAATTCTATCGACCACCGAGGGATGTGTACGTGCTCGAGGTTCGGGGCGTGACACTAAGTCATGTGCGATGATCCATGCAAATGTGAATAATGCAAGTGATATTTTTGTTTAGGGGTTGAATTCAATCCCTAAAATTTTTCATATGATAAATAACAAAAAAAAAAAAAAAAAAAACAAAATTTAAGTGTTCACAATTGACTTTATGGTCAACTAGGTTTGCTAGCCACTAGCCGGGGCATAGTGGCACTAGCAACCCTGGCCGACCGTCACCCACCATCACCAACCCATTCCAGCGACAGTGGGGCGTTGATGGCTAGGGGCCTATGGGCCCTTGATTGATTTTGTTGTCCTTCCCCTTTTTTATATAAGTATAGATTATTTTTTTAATTTAGTTTAAATAATTTTTAGATTTAAAAATTATATTTGAACCCAAACAATATCATTTTAGCCTTATCTTTCATGTTTTAGCCACGCCAATATTTTTCGTTAGCCAAGTTGGACGGAGTTAATGGAAAGACTTGACTATACAAATTTGATAAGTTTTAGAACTTAATTACACTTATTAATAACTTTAAAACTTAATTGCACTTTTGTGACAAGTTTTAGTACCTCTAGTGCACTTTTCCTATTAAAATATTTGGAAGTGTAGGGTGCCTTGCTAAGGTTATGCTTCTTAGTACTAAGAAAAGGAGGATAGGCTTCAAGACATCTTGTTGCATGTTTGTTGGTTATGTTGAAGATTTTAGTGCATTTCTTGTACTAAAGAGTGATGTGCTTGATAGCAATACAATGTCGAGACAAAGAATACATAAATTTTTAGCATATTTTTCTGTTAAGAACTACTGCTATTTCTCATGCATCTCTTCATACAGATGAACTTATTTAATGGTGCAATGATCTTAAACCAATGCACTAAATTGGGATTAGAAAGGAAAAGCCAACCGTACAATAACAAATCCACATCACTGTCGATTACAACTTTCATCCCTATCTCTCGTGTGAACCCCCCAGTTAATATAAATGTACCTTGATAAGCTCTTCTTAGAGTCCGCATTATACTGGCTTATTCATTTTCTCACCGATTTGTTCGAGAGATGACATGAATCGCAGTCCAGTTACATGGAGATAAGCTTGCCGCGACCTAACCTTGGGTGCACTATCTAGGGTTTGGCTAATAGAATACTAAGCCTAAACTTAGCTCGAGCTCTCCCAAGCTTATTCCAATTCACAACTTAGGTTTAAGTTCTTAACATGAAAATGACTTTTCAATTAGGAGTCGCCACTAATCTATTTTTTCTGGGTCAATTAGAAACCCAAGTAAAGAAACAGGAGATTTACTTTATTTCTTCGAACCAGAGATTGTGAGTTCAGGGACTTGATTACGCTAGATTTCTCTAATGCCCGTTCGATACATTTCTCTTTTTTTTGGAAAAATATTTTGCAAGCAGTTTGAATTGATTTTAATTTACTTCCCTAACATGTGAAGTGATCATGCGGGTGCACAAACCATCAATTTAAAACCCTAGAAAGTAATGAATAGATTACGAGACTTACCTCGTAGCAACGAAAGCATCTGCACCCACCCACACATGGCCGCGCTGGTGAGGCTTGCTTCCTGAATTTGGGATCTAGGTCAGGGGTTCGACTCCCAAGACGGTTCCGTAATTTAAGTAGGGGGTCTCGGCGGTGGGTTGCTGGGCCAAACTCCCCCGAGATATAGTCGGTCTTTGTGCCCTCGAAGGTGAGCTAGGCCGGACCTCGGCATAAAAAAAAAACAAAAACATTTGCAATGTTAACTCAAAATTCACATCAAAAGCCTAGATATGATTCTTGATTAACATGCAATCACTCAATTATTTTTTAGGATTTTCTCTTGTTTAATGAAATTTAAGCAATATGTCATGCGATTTAACTAAATGGCCTAATTCTAATGACGGACAATTTCTAACGAAATGGACCTAATAACAATTACTAAATAACATGCATTTCATGAACCTAATTATATATGACATGCGCATGATATTTTTGTATTTTTTTATAAAAATTCGTAATTAAAAATTACTAACAATAAAAATCTAACTAAGTGAGATATTATCTATTTTACGTTAGGGAATAGACTAATCTGAATCATATCTTAACTTAGAAATTTATCTCCACATGCGATTTAATTCCAAGATATTATCTAACATAGATACCATCTAAACATGCATTCTAATATAATTAGGAAGGTATCTAATTATTCTATCATGCAATTCTATCTAGGAAATAAATTGTAATCTACATTATATGCAAATGCAATCTTTTTTCGTATTTTTTGGGATAAATAAAGCAATTAAAGCAAGATAAGCATCAAATCATTCACGGTCATCAAAGACATTATCCATTGTTCGAATTAGGAAACAATATCTAATTGACTTGATTATTTCGCTAATAAAATCGATAAATTGATCTTAAGCCTTAAAATTGATCTTAAGCCTTAAAGATCAAAATATCAATTTTATTCCCGCGTGATTAATTATTCCATCTAAAGCCTTATAGATGGAATAAAAAATCGACGTGCAGTTGTGCCTTAGGCAATAAATCCTAATTGGAAATACCCCTATCATTCAATTATGCACGTAAAATATTGAAAAGCATATATTATGCAATAAAATATCTAAATCAAATTTAGATAAGATAATTACCTAATTCTGCAAATAATATTGCCCAATTTGAATAGAATGGAATTAGTTCAACGGATGATCGGCGGTGATGATCAGCTTCTTGGCGGCGTCAATAGTGATGGTTCGCGAATGATCAACAAGATCATGTAGGGACTCGCGGCTAGGGACAGTAGTTGGTGGCACAAAGTCTTGGCCTCGTCGCGCAGTGATTAGACTCCGCTAAGGATTGCTTGCTGGACAAAAGTCTCACTTGGAATTGTTGGGACTTAGAGCGTCGAGCTTGTGGAACGTCTAAACAGCAGCTTTGGTGCCGCAATGGCAGGCGGCATGGATCACGGGATGGAGCAGCTGCGAATCATCAAACTACTCGCAGCGTCAAAGGGTTGAGGTGCGCGGCCATCGGAGTTGCAGCGTCGTCGGGCAAGTTGTGGTGTCGGGATGGTTTCAGCGAGCAATGAGTCGCAAACGTTGGCGACGAGAGCAAGTGTGGCGGCACTCGAGGCTACAACGGCGGCAGCGATGGAGTTGAAGCTTGGATGGTGTCGTGAATGGCAAGAGTCGGGACTTGCAGGCGGCTAAAGAAGATGACCCCTCGCAACTTCTCCTCTTTCTTCTCTTTTTTTATTTTTTTTCTCTAACTTTTCCTTTCTCTCTTTTTGCTCACGTCCCTTCTTTTCTTTTCACCCTACACTCTCTCTATTTTTCTTGACTTTTCCTTTGTGTGTGTCAGGCAACTTTTTGACCTCACCCTCTCCCCTTTTTCGTGAATGAACGGGCTGCTTTTCAGAAATGTGGCGCCCCTCCTTTCATATGCAAAGGAACAATAACCATCAAAGAAAGAAATCCCATGGCGTGGCCGAGGACACGATTTTGTTTTCTTCTAATTGCGGATTTTTTCTTGGATGAATATGTGTTCTTTTCTTTTCTTCTTCAACCGAATATTTCTTCTTTGCAGGGATATATCTTTTCTTTGCAAATCCATGTGCCCACACGACGTGCCCAACATTCCCTTCTCATGCTAGATCTCACCGTGAATGAATATATGCACAAATATTTGATAAGATATTTATTCCCTCTTGCTTTATTTCTTATTTTAAATAAAAATATATCGCATCAAGGAATCGAATATCCTTAAGCTCATTCGTTGACGTCCATTCACCATCGATGATCCAATGCGAATGCAATAAGAAAATAAATTCATCTAAAATTATATGCTATGCAATCAATTTTTTTTTTTTAGGACTTAAAAATTAATCCCTAATTTTCTATATAATGATTAAAAGATTGGGTCGCCAAAATTTATGTGTCAACAGCTGGCCCTCTTTGAAGTTGAGCTTGCAGGGGTTGCATTCAAAGACAAATTGAGACCTAAATTTTGACCATACAAATGCAATGTGATGATTTTTTTATGGGGATTTGTGTTTTGATGAAAACATTCCCAAAATATGATGCAAATGCTAATATAGAAATAGAAAATGTACCTTTGGTAAATTACTTAAGGATTTGAGAAAGTAAACTTATATACGAAGGGATTTTGTAAATCACGGGTTGCAAAAGCTCGCCGTAGAAGAGACTGTGAACTACAGAAGCTCACCAAATTAATAAGACGACTTTGGACTGCGAAGGCTCGCTAGACCGATGGAAAGAAACTATGGAAGCACGTCATGTCAATGAAAGAGATTCCGGGTTACAGAAGCACACCGTGTCGGTTAAGAGGAACTTTGGGCTATGGAAGCACGCCAATTTGATAGGGGGACTCTAGGCTACAGAAGCATGCCATGTCGATGAAAAGGACTCCGAGTTACAGAAGCATGCCAGGTTATGAACTTCCGACTACGAGAGCATGCTGTGTCAATTAAGAGAGACATCGGGTTATGAAAGTACGCCAAGTCAATGAAAATGACTCTGGGATACAAAAGCACACCGGGTCAATATAAAGGAAATCCGGGCAACCGAAGCGTGCCGTGCCAATCAAAAGGAACATCGGGCTATAGAAGCACACCAAGTCGATGAAAAAGACTCTAGGCTACGGAAGCACGTCAGGTCAATATAAAGAAACTCCGGGCTATGGAAGCACGCCAGTTTGCTAGGGAGATCTCGGGCTATGGAAGCATACCGTGTCGATTACTTATAAAATAAGTAATTTGAACATGAGATATTACTTAGTCTTCAAGGAAATATTATCTATTAGACACGATTATATCAAAAACTAGTACGCATTCATCAAAAAGGTAGACAATCTAAGCTACTGCACATTTCAAAGTTCAGTGAGGTTTTCATCAATTCAATCAAAGTTTATGCATAATGACTTTACCATATTTGCATCACCCAAATTTCAACAAGAGAGAATTGTCGTTCAAGACAATGATATGGATTTTTTAAAAATACTAAATGAGAGACTTTCAGTTAGAAAAGACTTTCGCTCACTCTCATTCAGAATGACTATTTTAGGATAATCACTCCATCTCACTATCATCATACCAACAAGGGTCCGAGTATTCTCGCAAGCAATACGACCTTACCAATCTGAGAGGTCTTTAATAAGGACCGTAATGTGAACTTGGTCAATGGCTTAACAAATGGACTCTTTGAGTCAAGGCAATTGAAAGAATAATTCTGTAATTATCTCTAGGTTTACAAGTCAAGAACCCTGCAAAATGAGAAAGAAATAATCTTGCCCGCACTTCTTCGAGCGATGCTTATAAACATATGAACTCACATGTTAATTCAAGTGCCCTAATCTGAAGAAACTTTGTAAGGGACGTAACTTGGTTCATTGGTGAGTAACGAAAGGATTGTTAGGCTCAAAATGTGCTTAGGGGGGCTAGAGTTGGTGATCATCTTGACATTGCCACGAAACTTCTTCTTCACCGTCAAAGATTTTCTTCATATCAAAATTCCATTGATTGTAACATCTTGGCATTTGAGTTCTTTATGTATCGCCTCACTGGGGATACGACTTTCTACAACCAATGTTTGATTTTTCTCTTGGGGCCTTGGTCTTGTTTTTACCAAGCACACTACTTTTTCATACCCCATGTTCATCGCACTTATTCACATTTTGGTTTCTCACAAAGTCTTCATCTTCTATCCGCGTTCTAGACCAAACTACTTAAATGGCTGTCTTTTTCCTTGCTCCAGTGTGAGGGATGATCATCAACTAAGTTTAATATGAAATGAATTCGTAAGCTCAAGTGAGCTAAGCAATAGATATAAGTGTATAAAATAGAGAAAGAAATGCTCTTCATCATTTTAAAGCACTTAAATTATCATATGAGTTTAATGTAATAGCACGACTTGAAGATTAATGCAAGTGAGAGCAAAAAATGTCTTTCCATTTTTCTCACCTCATGATGCCATCTTACCTCCAATTTGCCCCGATGTGTGGTGGTTCTTGATATGGGTAATTTGAAAAAAAATTCCACAAGTGTATGGGGTTCAAATGGGTTAAGTAATGGATCACCTGTAATGTTTGGGATAGAGAAATGTATCGCCCCTCTTCACTTTGCCCATTGTACCTTTCACAATAAAACTCTTTACCTTATAGATATGAAACTTCCTACACTCATCTCACAAGTGTATAAGTAGGGAACTGTGTATAGGATAAAGTTTGCCTTTTGTTATCCTGAGACGTCTCATTTAATATACTCAATCCATTCCACACCATTCATTAAATTGGTTCATCTTAACATTCTTTACTGGAATTAGTGGACTAAATATGTAAAAGTCACCATGCAAAATCATTTTCAAAAGAGCTCAATTACTTCAAGCATGAAATACTTCGTGACTTTAGTACACAAATGTTTTCATCAGCATGATTTTGAGCATTCATTCAAGGAATTATCCCACGAATGGACCATCTCAGCAATGGGTGTTCTTGGATTGCCCCTATTGAAAGGGAACAAACACACTAATTGATCAATCAAGACTGAAAATACGATCTTCAGTTTGATAGACGCTCCGTTCTTACTTTTGTCCCTACATAAGATAACGTGCATGAATAGGGTTCTATGCAATGAAAAATGAGAGATAAATTTCAATTAGGCACCAAAGCACCGGTTTAGTTAGTCCACTATCACCATTAGAATTTGACATGCCCCTTAGTTTGTCATCTGCAAGGAAAAAAATGGAAATAATGGTGTTTCCAAAATTGATTAAATTCAAGAATGAGATACACCTTTTTCTCCAAAAGTAGGTGATCCTCTCTTCACTTGCCCGAACCGTTTCATCAATGCATAAGGAAAATAGGTGCATCAAGCATGGAGTTGAGAAGGGTCGAACACTCCTTTTGCTCCTCTGGGGTTAATATCTCGCACAAGTAGTAATAAGAGTTGCCCCACATCTGTTTTTTCCATTGAAAGAGCGCTCTAAGCCAGTTGATCATCAGTTAAACCAAAGATTTTATTATCATTGAAACTTGATATGCTATTTTCATATATCCCTTGTCATAACAAGTTATAGAATTATGTTCTGAGACAAGAAGTAAATGAGTCAAACAAACAAACGGGTTTAATCTACTACAAGCTTTAGGAAAATGCTTTTAACAATGAAATACTTTTGTTTTCGAAAAAGTTTTTGGGAGGAAACATAAGAAAGTCCAGCCCTCAGGGTTTCTCCGTGGATGATATTTTTTCATGGTTGGATATCGTCATTGCACTAGTTTATTATACCCCATCATGCCCTCAAAATTGGAAATAAACTTGTAATTTCATAGAATCAAATGAATTACATTATTGGAATGGAAAATGCAAACACGCAAATTTTAGAAAGGAAAGCAATAATTGAAACTTCAGAAAGCAAGGAAATCCTAAAAAAAAAAAACTTGAAATCCTAAAAAGCATTAAAAAAAAAAAAAAAAAAAGACTCCTTTGTAGAGGAGTGTAAAGATAAGAACTTTTTTTTTCGAATGGAAGTCCTGATCATTCGGTGTCCAACGCAGTTCGAGCTCAAATGACATCGAAGATATTAGGCACATAACCCAATCATCTTCCTCTCGCTCAGAGAGTTCTTCACGGAGAGAAGCAGCTCATAAACTCAAAAGGCAGAGGTATGTTCATCTTCCACGGCGGCGAAGCCGGTCACGCAATAAAAACCAACACGACAACCTAAAAGCTCGAAAAATCGAAAGATTCTCCAGCCGGGAAACTCACCGAGACAATCCCCAAGCCTCCAGCTTTGCAGAGCGAGAGAGAGAGAGAGACGACGAGATGATAGGGAGAAATTCGAACTCAGCAAGAAACGCAACATTCCACAGAAAAATGCTTTTTCTCAAAGAGAGAGAAAGCGCTCGGTAGAAGCTTTGATTTCTCACGAAACTCATGCAACGATTTACAATGAACATCAAGTAATTTGAAAATTCTAGAACTTTTTCATGTATAGACCCTAAAATTTCGAATTTAAAATTCTCACTTAATTCTCAACGAAATTATACAAATTATATATGGTTGGACCTTAGGCTTTTGTTCTACATGTCGAGATCTTTCCAACCGTATATAATTTGTATAATTTCGTTGAGAATTAAGTGAGAATTTTAAATTTGAAATTCTAGGTTTATACATGAAAAGTTCTAGAATTTTTAAATTACTTGCAATTGATTGATGTTCGTTGTAAATCGTTGCATGAGTTTCGTGAGAAATAAAGCTTATGTGCTTTCTCTCTCTCCGAGAAGAAGCATTTTTCTGTGGAATGCTGCGTTTCTGCTGAGTTCGAATTTCTACCTATCGTCTCGTCATCTCTCTCTCACTCTGCAAAGCTTGAGGCTTGGGGATCGTCTGGTGAGTTTCCCGGCCGAAGAATCTTTCGAATTTTCGAGCTTTTTGGTTGTCGTGTTAGTTTTTTTTGCGTGATCGACTTCCCCTGCCATGGAAGATGAACGGACCTCTGCGGCGACTAGTATTGATTCTGTGACGGCGGATAAGGGCGGTTGATGGCGACAAGAGATGTTGGTTCTTGGTCGGCAGACATAGAAGTTGCTGGTAGAGAGTCTTCGAGTGAGGATGGCCAGGCGAAGAAGATGTGCATGTGAAAAGGACGAAATAGGGAAAAGACAAAGAAGAAAAAGAAAGAAAAAAAAAATCAAAAAAAAAAAACTAAAAAATGGAAAAATTTCTTTCTTTTTAATCCGACCGGGTCGGATCTAGGGTTGGGTCAAGTTGACGGGCGGATTGGGTACATCGGTCTGAACCGGTTGCTCGGCCAGTGGAAGATGCAGTAGTGCGGGCTGTCATTGGGAGGGGATTTGCGGAGTCCTAGTTCTCATTTGAGATAGGAGTGGACCGGGCAGCATGAGGGAAACTTGCTGGTGTCGCCTAGGAACTCGCCAAGGATGCCAATGAGACGATGGCAGCAGGAGCTTCGGCAGTGGATGGCGCGATGGCGTGGACGTAGGAGGAAACAAGGATCATCACCAGATTGTTTCATTGCTGCAGGGGCATTGGTTAGTTCTGGACAGCCCGTGAAAGAATAGTCAAGCATGATAGATAAAGTAGTAAGCGGTGGTGTTGGGTTTAAAGGAACGGGAACAGCAGGAAGTGTGGTGGCCTGGTAGTTCGCTCAAAGGGCTCGCCGAGTGCTTATAATTTCACCAGGAAATTGCAAAGAAGGAACGAACAACTGGATGGCGACTTGATTGGACTGAGGCTCGTCGTGTTAATCGTTGGCATGTTAACTGGTGCTTCACCGAAAGAGTGGGATGCCGCTGGGAATTTTGCTGGACGATCAAGTATTCTGGGATTTCGTTTCACTCTGAATCTGACCGGCATGGCAGCCATTGCGAGCAACGGCGGAGTACTAAAGTGATGTAGACAGGGAGAAACTATGCGAGAAAGATCTCGCTAGACTTTCTTTTCGGATGGGTGTGCTCTGTTTAATGCATGCCTCCTATCCACGTTTCCACCTTTGACATTCTCTAGTGCGTCCTCCCTGATGTGCAGTACACGCGTCGCACTTTTTCTTCTTCTTTTTTTTCACTCTTTCTAATTTCTTTTCTTTCTCAATTGTGGCCGTATCTTTTCCTTTGTGTGTCCTTGTGCTCGGCATCAAATTGATTACGACCACCACGTCAGAACAAAACAAAATAAATACCAAAAATATGGAGCGAACAACTTTAAAAGGAAGAGAAACAATCCAATTTTGTCGCAGTGAAATAACTGGATGGCACTCAGGCACTTGGGTACGTTGGCCACGCCGGTGTCTTGCTGTACTTGCTAGAATTGGCGTTGGACATGCAGGAGCTCGCCTGGGTTGCTTTGATGTTCACTGGATTCGCTGAACGTTGTTGGATATCACTGGGATTGCTGAGTTATTGTGCTGACTCAGGCCATGGAATGGCAACAAGATGGTCTCGCCGGAACACACTACTGGAGTTGCGGGCTTGCGATGGCTCTACACGTGACCCGAGGGGGAGGCCACGATCTGTTGTGGACGGAGCTGCGTCGGGCGCGAGGCAGGACCGGGGTCGTCTCGAGTGGATGAGCTGCTCGCGGGAGGGTCTGCAGGGATGGGATGAAAAGAGAAGACCACCCTTCCTTTTTTGTTAGCCTTATCTCCCGCTGTGCATATCTAGTGTATTGCACCATGAGTTACTATGTTCCATCTCTCTCTCTCTCTCTCAGATTATCTATCGCACCTCTCTGTGTTTTCTCACCATTTTTTCCTTTCTATTGCGAGCTGCGCTCCTCTCTTTCTAATCGTTCCCTCTTATACTAGAAAACTCCCACGTATTTTTGGAAGTTTTGAATCCAGGGAGACTCCTTTGGCGATGATTGGTGATCCTCTATGATTTTGGCCTTTTCCCTTCGCCATTTCCTTTTCTACTTTTACCAATATTGCCTTGAACGTGTCCACATTCATTCACCATCGGCTAACTCATTCCATGAGTATTAATCTCTTGTTGATATTCCAATGATTCCATGAGTATTAATCTCTTGTTGATATTCCAATGATTCCTCCCAATCAGATTCGTATTCTTTCCTTTTGTTTTTATTCTTTCCTTCGATAATTGGTTTGCTTTCTAAATCCACCGATTCTGGCCCGAAATTTAAGTTCTTGGTGCCATCATGGAGGAATCGGCGGAAAGTAAATATCAAGAGAGTGAACTCCATGATCTTGATTTCCCTCCAACATATTTGTTTCCGTTCAACTCATGGATATTCTCCATTTGCCGATTGCAATAGCCTTTCTTTACTCCATTTGCCGATCGCCATAGCCTTTATTTATTTTTAAATTATTGATCGATATTTGTAAGAGATGATCCTATGCAGGCGTTGGCAACAAGGAGTGATCTCCTATGCATCAGTCCTTGGTGGATCATAGAGAAGTCATGCGACTAAGTCATGTGCGATGATCCATGCAAATGTGAATAATGCAAGTGATATTTTTGTTTAGGGGTTGAATTCAATCCTAAAATTTTTCATACAATAAATAACAAAAAAAAAAAAATTTAAGTGTTAACAATTGACTTTATGGTCAACTAGGTTTGCTAGCCACTAGCCAGGGCATAGCGGCACTAGCAACCCTGGCCGATCGTCGCCCACCATCACCAACCTATTCCAGCGACGGTGGGGCATTGACGGCTAGGGGCCTATGGGCCCTTGATTGATTTTGTTGTCCTTCCCCTTTTTTATATAAGTTTAGATTATTTTTTAATTTAGTTTAAATAATTTTTAGATTTGAACCCAAACAATATCATTTTAGACTTATCTTTCATGTTTTAGCCACGCCAATATTTTTCGTTAGCCAAGTTGGACGGAGTTAATGGAAAGACTTGACTATACAAATTTGATAAGTTTTAAAACTTAATTACACTTATTAATAACTTTAAAACTTAATTGCACTTTTGTGACAAGTTTTAGTACCTCTAGTGCACTTTTCCTATTAAAATATTTGGAAGTGTAGGGTGCCTTGCTAAGGTTATGCTTCTTAGTACTAAGAAAAGGAGGATAGGCTTCAAGACATCTCGTTGCATGTTTGTTGGTTATGTTGAAGATAATAGTGCATTTATTGTACTAAAGAGTGATGTGCTTGATAGCAGTACAATGTCGAGACAAAGAATGCATAAATTTTTAGCATATTTTTCTGTTAAGAACTAATGCTATTTCTCATGCATCTCTTCATACAAATGAACTTATTTAATGGTGCAATGATCTTAAACCAATGCACTAAATTGGGATTAGAAAGGAAAAGCCAACCGTACAATAACAAATCCACATCACTGTCGATTACAACTTTCATCCCTATCTCTCGTGTGAACCCCCTAGCTAATATAAATGTACCTTGATAAGCGCTTCTTAGAGTCCGCATTATATTGGCTTATTCATTTTCTCATCGATTTGTTCGAGAGATGACATGAATCGCAGTTGAGTTACATGGAGATAAGCCTGTCGCAACCTAACCTTGGGTGCACTACCTAGGGTTTGGCTAATAGAATACTAAGTCTAAACTTAGCTCGAGCTCTTCCAAGCTTATTCCAATTTACAACTTAGGTTTAAGTTCTTAACATGAAAATGATTTTTCAATTAGGAGTCGTCACTAATCTATTTTTTGTGGGTCGATTAGAAACCCAAGTAAAGAAACGGGAGATTTACTTTATTTCTGTAAACCAGAGATTGTGAGTTCAGGGACTTGATTACGCTAAATTTCTCTAACACCCTTTCGATACATTTCTCTTTTTTTTGGAAAAATGTTTTGCAGGCAGTTTGAATTGATTTTAATTTACTTCCCTAACATGTGAAGTGATCATGCGGGTGCACAAACCATCAATTTAACACCCTAGAAAGTAATGAATAAATTACAAGACTTACCTCGTAGCAACGAAAGCATCTGCACCCACCCACGCATGGCCGCGCTGGTGAGGCTTGCTTCCTGAATTTGGGATCTAGGTCAGGGGTTCGACTCCCAAGACGGTTCCATGATTTAAGTAGGGGCCTCGGCAGTGGGTTGCTGGGCCAGACTCCCCCGAGATATAGTCGTTGCCGAGCTAGACTCCCCCGAGATATAGTCGGTGCTGTGCTCCCGAAGGTGAGCTAGGCCGAACCTCCGCATAAAAAAAAACGAAAACATTTGCAATGTTAGCTCAAAATTCACATCAAAAGCCTAGATATAATTCCTAATTAACATGCAATCACTCAATATTTTTTAGGATTTTCTCTTGTTTAATGAAATTTAAGCTATATGTAATGCGATTTAACTAAATGGCTTAATTCTAATGACGGGCAATTTATAACGAAATGGACCTAGTAACAATTACTAAATAACATGCATTTCATGAACCTAATTATATATGACATGCGCATGATATTTTTGTATTTTTATAAAAATTCGTAATTAAAAATTACTAACAATAAAAATCTAACTAAGTGAGATATTATCTATTTTACGTTAGGGAATACACTAATCCGAATCATATCTTAACTTAGAAATTTATCTCCACATGCGATTTAATTCCAAGATATTATCTAACCTAGATACCATCTAAACATGCATTCTAATATAATTAGGAAGGTATCTAATTATTCTATCATGCAATTCTATCTAGAAAATAAATTGTAATCTACATTATATGCAAATGCAATCTTTTTTTGTATTTTTTGGGATAAATAAAGTAATTAAAGCAAGATAAGCACCAAATCATTCATGGTCATCAAAGACATTATCCATTGTTCGAATTAGGAAACGATATCTAATCAACTTGATTATTTCGCTAATAAAATCGATAAATTGATCTTAAGCCTTAAAAATCAAAATATCAATTTTATTCCCGCATGATTAATTATTCCATCTAAAGCCTTATAGATGAAATAAAAAATCGACATGCAGTTACGCCTTAGGCAATAAATCCTAATTGGAAATACGCCTATCATTCAAATATGCACGTAAAATATTGAAAAGCATATATTATGCAATAAAATATCTAAATCAAATTTAGATAAGATAATTACCTAATTCTGCAAATAAATTGCCCAATTTGAATAGAATGGAATCCGTTCAACGGATGACCGATGGTGACGATCAGATTCTTGGCGGTGTCAATAGTGATGGTTCGCGAATGATTAATGAGATCATGTAGGGACTCACGGCTAGGGACAGTAGTTGGTGGCACAAAGTCTTGGCCTCGTCCAGCAGTGATTAGACTTCGCTGAGGATTGCTTGCTGGACAAAAGTCTCGCTTGGAATTGTTGGGACTTAGAGCGTCGAGCTTGTGGCACGTCTAAACAGCAGCTTTGGTGCTGCAATGGCAGGCGGCATGGATCACGGGATGCAGCAGCTGCGGATCGTCAAACTACTCGCGGAGTCAAAGGGTTGAGGTGCGCGGCCATGGAGTTGCAGCGTCGTCGGGCAGGTTGTGGTGTCGGGATGGTTTCAGCGAGCAATGAGTCGCAAACGTTGGCGACGAGAGCAAGTGTGGCGGCACTCGAGGCTACAACGGCGGCAGTGATGGAGTTGAAGCTTGGATGGTGTCGTGAATGGCAAGAGTCGGGACTTGCAGGCGGCTAAAGAAGATGACCCCTCGCAACTTCTCCTCTTTCTTCTCTTTTTTTATTTTTTTCTCTAACTTTTCCTTTCTCTCTCTTTTTGCTCACGTCCCTTCTTTTCTTTTCACCCTACACTCTCTCTATTTTTCTTGACTTTTCCTTTGTGTGTGTCAGGCAACTTTTTGACCTCACCTTCTCCCCTTTTTCGTGAATGAACGGGCTGCTTTTCAGAATTGTGGCGCCCCTCCTTTTATATGCAAAGGAACAATGCCCATCAAAGAAAGAAATCCCATGGCGTGGCCGAGGACACGATTTTGTTTTCTTCTAATTGCGGATTTTTTTCTTGGATGAATATGTATTCTTTTCTTTTCTTCTTCAACCGAATATTTCTTCTTTGCAGGGATATATCTTTTCTTTGCAAATCCATGTGCCCACACGACGTGCCCAACATTCCCTTCTCATGCTAGATCTCACCGCGAATGAATATATGCACAAATATTTGATGAAGATATTTATTCCCTCTTGTTTTATTTCTTATTTTAAATAAAGATATATTGCATCAAGGAATCGAATATCCTTAAGCTCATTCGTTGACGTCCATTCACCATCGATGATCCAATGCGAATGCAATAAGAAAATAAATTCATCTAAAATTATATGCTATGCAATCATATTTTTTTTTTAGGACTTAAAAATTAATCCATAATTTTATATATAATGATTAAAAGATTGGGTCGCCAAAATTTATGTGTCAACAGCTGCCGCTCTTTGAAGGTGAGCTTGCAGGGGTTGCATTCAAAGACAAATTGAGACCTAAATTTTGACCATGCAAATGCAATGTGATGATTTTTTTATGGGGATTTGTGTTTTTATGAACACATTCCCAAAATATGATGCAAATGCTAATATAGAAATAGAAAATGTACCTTTGGTAAATTACTTAAGGATTTGAGAAAGTAAACTTAGATACGAAGGGATTTTGTAAATCACGGGTTGCAAAAGCTCGCCGTACAAAAGACTTTGAACTACAGAAGCTCACCAAATTAATAAGGCGACTTTGGACTGCGAAGGCTTGCTAGACCGATGGAAAGAAACTCTGGGCTATGGAAGCACGTCATGTCGATGAAAGAGATTCCGGGCTACAGAAGCACACCGTGTCAGTTAAGAGGAACTTTGGGCTATGGAAGCACACCAATTTGATAGGGGGACTCTAGGTTACAGAAGCACGCCATGTCGATGAAAAGGACTCCGAGTTACAGAAGCATGTCAGGTTATGAACTTCCGGCTACGGGAGCACGCTGTGTCAATTAAGAGAGACATCGGGTTATGAAAGTGACTCTGGGATACAAAAGCACACCGGGTCAATATAAAGGAAATCCGAGCAACGGAAGCGCGCCGTGCCAATCAAAAGGAACATCGGGCTATAGAAGCACACCAAGTCGATGAAAAAGACTCTAGACTACGGAAGCACGTCAGGTCAATATAAAGAAACTCCAGGCTATGGAAGCACGCCAGTTTGCTAGGGAGATCTCGGGCTATGGAAGTACGCCATGTCGATTACTTATAAAATAAGTAACTTGAACATGAGATATTACTCAGTTTTCAAGGAAATATTATCTGTCAGATATGATTAGATCAAAAACTAGTACGCATTCATCAAAAAGGTAGACAATCTAAGCTACTGCACATTTCAAAGTTCGGTGAGGTTTTCATCAATTCAATCAAAGTTTATGCATAATGACTTTACCATATTTGCATCACCCAAATTTCAACAGGAGAGAATTGTCGTTCAAGACAATGATGTGGATTTCTTAAGAATACTAAATGAGAGACTTTCAATTAGAAAAGACTTTCACTCACTCTCATTGAGAATGGCTATTTTAGGATAATCACTCCATCTCACTATCATCATACCAACAAGGGTCCGAGTATTCTTGCAAGCAATACGGCCTTACCAATCTGAGAGGTCTTTAATAAGGACCGTAATGTGAGCTTGGTCAATAGCTTAAAAAATGGACTCTTTGAGTCAAGGCAATTGAAAGAATAATTCTGTAATTATCTCTAGGTTTACAAGTCAAGAATCCTGCAAAATGAGAAAGAAATAATTTTGCCCGCACTTCTTCGAGCGATGCTTATAAACATATGAACTCACATGTTAATTCAAGTGCCATAATCTGAAGAAACTTTGTCAGGGACGTAAATTGGTTCATTGGTGAGTAACGAAAGGATTGTTAGGCTCAAAATGTGCTTAGGGGGGTCAGAGTTGGTGATCATCTTGACATTGCAACGAAACTTCTTCTTCACTGTTAAAGATTTTCTTCGTATCAAAATTCCATTGATTGTAACATCTTGGCATTTGAGTTCTTTATGTATCGCCTCACTGGGGATACGACTTTCTACAACCAATGTTTGATTTTTCTCTTGGGGCATTGGCCTTACTTTTACCAAGCACACTACTTTTTCATACCCCATGTTCATCGCACTTATCCATATTTTGGTTTCTCACAAAGTCTTCATCTTCTATCGGCGTTCTAGACCAAGCTACTTAAATGGCTGTCTTTTTCCTTGCCCTAGTGTGAGGGATGATCGTCAACTAGGTTTAATATGAAATGAATTCGTAAGCTCAAGTGAGCTAAGCAATAGATATAAGTGTATAAGATGGAGAAAGAAATGCTCTTCATGATTTTAAGGCACTTAAATTATCATATGAGTTCAATGTAATAGCACGACTTGAAGATTGATGCAAGTGAGAGCAAAAAAATGTCTTTCCATTTTTCTCACCTCATGATGCCATCTTACCTCCAATTTGCCCCGATGTGTGGTGGTTCTTGACATGGGTAATTAGAAAAGAAATTCCACAAGTGTAGGGGTTCAAATGGGTTAAGTAATGGATCACCTGTAGTATTTGGGATAGAGAAATGTACTGCCCCTCTTCACTTTGGCCATTGTACCTTTCACAGTAAAACTCTTTACCTTGTAGATATGGAACTTCCTACACTCATCTCACAAGTGTATAAGTAGGGAACTATGTATAGGTTAGAGTTTGCCTTTCGTTATCCTGAGACGTCTCATTTAACATACTCAATCCATTCCACATCATTCATTAAATTGGTTCATCTTAACATTCTTTACTGGAATTAATGGACTAAATATGTAAAAGTCACCATGCAAAATCATTTTCAAAAGAGCTCAATTACTTCAAGCATGAAAAACTTCATGACTTTAGTACACAAATGTTTTCATCAGCATGATTTTGAGCATTCATTCAAGGAATTATCCCACGAAGGGATCATCTCAGCAATGGGTGTTCTTGGATTGCCCCTATTGAAAGAGAACAAACACACTAATTGATCAATCAAGACTGAAAATACGATCTTCAGTTTGATAGATGCTCCATTCTTACTTTTGTCCCTACATAAGATAACGTGCATTAATAGGGTTCTATGCAATGAAAAATGAGAGATAAATTTCAATTAGGCATCAAAGCACCGGTTTAGTTAGTCCACTATCACCATTAGAATTTGACATGCCCCTCAGTTCGTCATCCACAAGGAAAAAATGGAAATAATGGTGTTTCCAAAATTGATTAAATTCAAGAATGAGATACACTTTTTTCTCCAAAAATGGGTGATCCTCTATTCACTTGCCCCCACTGTTTCATCAATGCATAAGGAAAATAGGTGCATCAAGCATGGAGTTGAGAAGGGTCGAACACTCCTTTTGCTCCTCTGGGGTTAATATCTCGAACAAGTAGTAATGAGAGTTGCCCCACATCTATTTTTTCCATTGAAAGCGCGCTCTAAGCCAGTTGATCATCAGTTAAACCAAAGATTTTATTATCATTGAAACTTGATATGCTATTTTCATATATCCCTTGTCATAACAAGTTATAGAATTATGTTCTGAGACAAGAAGTAAATGAGTCAGACAAACAAACGGGTTTAATCTGCTACAAGCTTTAGGAAAATGCTTTTAACAATGAAATACTTTTGTTTTCGAAAAAGTTTTTGGGAGGAAACATAAGAAAGTCCAGCCCTCAGGGTTTCTCCGTGGATGATATTTTTTCATGGTTGGATATCGTCATTGGACTAGTTTAGTATACCCCATCATGCCCTCAAAATTGGAAATAAACTTGTAATTTCATAGAATCAAATGAATTACATTATTGGAATGAAAAATACAAACAAGCAAAATTTAGAAACGAAAGCAATAATTGAAACTTCAGAAAGCAGGAAATCCTAAAAAAAAATTGAAATCCTAAAAAGCATTAAAAAAAAAAAAAAGACTCCTTCGTAGAGGAGTGTAAAGATAAGAACTTCTTCTCGAATGGAAGTCATGATCATTCGGTGTCCAACATAGTTTGGGCTCAAATGACGTCAAAGATATTAGGCACATAACCCGATCATCTTCCTCTCGCTCAGAGAGTTCTTCACAGAGAAGCAGCTCATAAACTAAAAAAGGCAGAGGTATGTTCATCTTCCACGGCAGCAGAAGCCGGTCACGCAAAAAAAACCAACGCGACAACCAAAAAGCTCGAAAAATCGAAAGATTCTCCAGCCGGGAAACTCACCAGACAATCCCCAAGCCTCCAGCTTTGCAGAGCGAGAGAGAGAGAGACGACGAGATGATAGGGAGAAATTCAAACTCAGCAAGAAACGCAACATTCCACAGAAAAATGCTTTTTCTCAAAGAGAGAGAAAGCGGTCGGTAGAAGCTTTGATTTCTCACGTAATTTGAAAATTCTAGAACTTTTTTATGTATAAACCCTAAAATTTCAAATTTAAAATTCTCACTTAATTGTCAACAAAATTATACAAATTATATATGGTTGGACCTTAGGCTTTTGTTCTACATGTCGAGATCTTTCCAACCATATATAATTTGTATAATTTTGTTGAGAATTAAGTGAGAATTTTAAATTTGAAATTCTAGGGTTTATACATGAAAAAGTTTTAGAATTTTCAAATTACTTGCAATTGATTGATGTTCGTTGTAAATCGTTGCATGAGTTTCGTGAGAAATTAAAGCTTATGCCGAGCGCTTTCTCTCTCTCCGAGAAGAAGCATTTTTCTGTAGAATGCTGCGTTTCTGCTGAGTTTGAATTTCTCCCTATCGTCTCATCATCTCTCTCTCACTCTGCAAAGCTTGAGGCTTGGGGATCGTCTGGTGAGTTTCCCGGCCGGAGAATCTTTCGAGTTTTCGAGTTTTTGGTTGTTGTGTTGGTTTTTTTTGCGTGACCGGTTTCCGCTGCCATGGAAGATGAACATACCTCTGCCTTTTTGAGTGTATGAGCTGCTTCTCTGTAAAGAACTCTCCGAGCGAGAGCAATAGCGAGAGGGAGATGATCGGGTTACGTGCCTGATATCTTTGACGTCGTTTGAGCCCGAACCGGTTCAGACCGATTTACCCAATCCGCCCGTATCTTTTCCTTTGTGTGTCCTTGTGCTCGGCATCAAATTGATTGCGACCACCACATTAGAACAAAACAAAGTAAATACCAAAAATATTGAGCGAACAACTTTAAAAGGAAGAGAAACAACCCAATTTTATCGCAGTGAAATTACTGGATGGCACTCAGGCACTTGGGTACGTTGGCCACGCCGGTGTCTCGCTGTACTTGCTAGAATTGGCGTCGGACATGCAGGAGCTCGCCTGGGTTGCTTTGATGTTCACTGGATTCGCTGAACGTTGTTGGATATCACTGGGATTGCTGAGTTATTGTGTTGACTCGGGCCATGGAATGGCAACAAGATGGTCTCGCCGGAACACACTACTGGAGTTGCGGGCTTGCGATGTCTCTACACGTGACCCGAGGGGGAGGCCACGATCTGTTTTGGGTGGAGCTGCGTCGGGCGCGAGGCAGGACCGGGGTCGTCTCGAGTGGATGAGCTGCTCGCGGGAGGGTCTGCAGGGATGGGATGAAAAGGGCAGACCACCCTTCCTTTTTGGTTAGCCTTGTCTCCCGCTGTGCATATCTAGTGTATTGCACCATGAGTTACTATGTTGCACTAATGGAAGCCTTTCCGAAGCCTCTCCACACTCTCTCTCCCTCTCTCCTTTCCCAGACCGTCTGTTCCATCTCTCTCTCTCTCTCTCTCTCTCTCTCTCTCTGAGATTATCTATCGCACCTCTATGTGTTTTCTCACCATTTTTTCCTTTCTATTGCGAGCTGCCCTCCTCTCTTTCTAATCGTCCCCTCTTATACCAGAAAACTCCCACGTATTTTTGGAAGTTTTGAATCCAGGGAGACTCCTTTGGCGATGATTGGTGATCCTCTATGATTTTGGCCTTTTCCCTTCGCCATTTCCTTTTCTACTTTTACCAATATTGCCTTGAACGTGTCCACATTCATTCACCATCGGCTAACTCATTCCATGAGTATTAATCTCTTGTTGATATTCCAATGATTCCTCCCAATCAGATTCGTATTTTTTTCCTTTTGTTTTTATTCTTTCCTTCGATAATTGGTTTGCTTTCTAAATCCGCCGATTCTGGCCCGAAATTTAAGATCTTGGAGGTGCCATCATGGAGGAATCGGCGGAAAGTAAATATCAAGAGAGCGAACTCCATGATCTTGATTTCCCTCCAACATATTTGTTTCCGTTCAACTCATGGATATTCTCCATTTGCCGATCGCAATTGCCTTTCTTTACTTTTAAATTATTGATCGATATTTGTAAGAGACGATCCTATGCATGCTTGTCTGTGGAGGGGTTGGGCGACAAAGAGTGATCTCTCCTTGGTGGATCATAGAGAAGTCATGTGACTAAGTCATGTGCGATGATCCATGCAAATGTGAATAATGCGAGTGATATTTTTGTTTAGGGGTTGAATTCAATCCCTGAAATTTTTCATACAATAAATAACAAAAAAAAAAAACAAAATTTAAGTGTTAACAATTGACTTTATAGTTAACTAGGTTTGCTAGCCACACGGCTAGGGCATAGCGGCACTAGCAACCCTGGCCAACCGTCTTCCACCATCGCCAACCCATTCCAACGACGGTGGGGCATTGACGGCTAGGGGCCTATGGGCCCTTGATTGATTTTGTTGTCCTTCCCCTTTTTTATATAAGTTTAGATTATTTTTTAATTTAGTTTAAATAATTTTTAGATTTAAAAATTAGATTTGAACCCAAACAATATCATTTTAGCCTTATCTTTCATGTTTTAGCCACACCAATATTTTTCGTTAGCCAAGTTGGATGGAGTTAATGGAAAGACTTGACTATACAAATTTGATAAGTTTTAGAACTTGATTGCACTTATTGATAACTTTAAAACATAATTGCATTTTTGTGACAAATTTTAGAACTTTTAGTGCACTTTTCCTATTAAAATATTTGGAAGTGTAGGGTGCCTTGCTAAGGTTATGCTTCTTAGTACTAAGAAAAGGAGGATAGGCTTCAAGACATCTTGTTGCATGTTTGTTGGTTATGTTGAAGATAATAGTGCATTTCTTGTACTAAAAAGTGATGTGCTTGATAGCAATACAATGTCGAGACAAAGAATGCATAAATTTTTAGCATATTTTTCTGTTAAGAACTAATGCTATTTCTCATGCATCTCTTCATACATATGATATCAAAGAATCAAATGACGAATTAAGGAGTAAAAGATCAAGGAAAGAAACTTCTTTTGAAAATGATTTTAATACTTATCTCGTTGATAAATTTTTTAACTTACTCTTAAGCAATTTTTGCTAAAGAAAGTCATTATTGAAAAGAAGCCATAAAAATTGAGATTGATTCTATTTGACAAATTAAAATTTAGGAATTGTTGATTTACCATCAGGTGCAAAATCGATTGGTTGTAAATGGATTTTTAAAAGAAAATTTAATCTTAACGGTTTCATTTATCAATGGAACATGTAGATAATGTTCAAACATATGGCCTATTAATATGAGACTTGATTAGAGGTGAGCACAGTTCATTCTTTTGACTTACTAAGGCATATCTTAGAACCAAAATCAAAAGGGTAAGATCTTTTTATCAAACCTGAAACTAGATGGGAAGTTGGGGATGGACAGAGAATCAGGATTAGAGAAGATACATGGCTACCTTCGGGGAAAACTCATAGGCCCAGCAAATCGTGACGATCCAATTGTGGTGGCTAAATTAATTGATCATAAATCAAAGGAATGGGATACTCGACGAGTAAATGATCTATTTGAGGAAAGTGTAGTTAAAGAGATTCTAGCTACCCCTCTTAGCTTGAATCCCCATCCAGATAAGCTTGTGGGGACAGCCAATAGCTCGGGTTCCTATAATGTGAAGAGCGGCTATAACAGAATACATAACAGGGTAGAACTCCCCACTAAAAATACCATGTCCTCATCCTACCAAACTCCAAAGTCGTTATGGAACGAAATATGGAAGCTCTGGACTTTTCCCAAAATTTGTTTATTACTATGGAATATATGCGGCAATACTCTCTCGACAAAGGAAAACTTATATAAAAGGCAAATGCTACCTGATCCAACCTGTCAAATTTGTGGCCAAGCACCAGAAACAACAGAGCACATTTTCCTCCTCTATGATTGGACAAAGATCATATGTCAGCCCTTGACTTTCAAGCCGACACATCTCCAGAATGTATTACTCGAATTGACAAGTGGATTTTCAAAAATCTCACCTTCAAAACTGAACCAAACTCGAAAGCCCTCTTTGCTGATGTTCTATGGCAGATCCGGAAGATCAGCAATGCATCGATCTTCCAAGGAAGGAAGCCCGACCCAACAGTCTTTCAAGAAGAAGCCGGTATCACTGCAGCACTTTACACAAAGTGGAACCTTAGGGGAAAGAGTGGAAGCAGATGGTCAACGGCAGCTCCAAATAACTCGACGAAATGGAACCCACCTTCTACAAATGAGCTGAAGATTAATGTTGATTGTTCCTTGTGCAGCTCGACAATGGTTGGATCGGTCGCCGGGGTGTGCAGGAATGATGCCGGCCTCCTTGTTTATGGCTTTACCAAGCGGATCCATGCTCCATCCGCATGGGTTGCCGAAGCCCTAGCTATGAGAGAAGCGGTACTTTGGGTGAAGAAAAACATAGATACATGAACTGAACTGAACCAGCAGCTTAAGGGGAGAATTGATTTGCACATGCTCATATCTTCAGATAACTTATCACTTGCACATAGCTTATCAGGCCTAGTGGAACCTCCTTGGCTGGCCCAATCCATCGTTGCTGATTGCAAGGGAATAATGGCCTAGTTTAGTGGAGTTTCAGTCATCTACGAGCCCAGAGATACCAACAAGGCCGTGGATTGGGTCGCTAAAGCTCACCGAGCCAACTCTCTTCCTAGTAATTGGATTTCTAATCCTCCTCAGTCTCTATATTTAATCCTATGTTTAGACTTTCCAACTAATGGTGCCCCTTTGGTGGGTTAGCAATGAAAGTTACTATCTTTCGGCCAAAAAAAATAAAAAAAAAGAAGTATTCTCATACCAGTAGATTCAGACAAATGTTAAGTAATTGAGTTAAACTAAAAAATTATTCATTTCCCTCTAGCGTAAAATGCTTACAATTTTTTACTAATTTATCTTAGTTGGATATTACAATGAGGTGGACTTGGGAGGTCGGATCCTATTTTAAACTCAAAATAATACTAAAAAAAATTCAAGCATGTCCCAAATCCAAGTTGCGTTTTCAAATAGGATTCTCACGAGCACCCTACTTTATCATACGAGAGCCTAAAACTTAATCAATTTACATTCCTTGTATATTATGAACAAAGAAATATCGACTCACAAATAAATTATTACCAAAGTAGTTTAGTATTCAGTAATCTGAGGCCCGAAAACCAATTATATCCTCATAGAGAAAAAAATTAGACAGCACCTTTGCAAATAAAACTAGAAGTTCCAAATGACGGTGCTTTAAAGCGTGGAGGAAGAGATAGGGATCGATCCAGAAATTATTTTAGAAAGGAACAAAAGCAATCAGGGGTTCCAAATAAATCGAGCGTAATTTGTTTTTAGTTATTTAAGTAGTATTTCCATGCTTAAAAAGCCTGATAAAGATAAAATATGCGTAGCTTTTTGTTCATCTAAAGCGTCTATTCGTTTATAATTTTAGAACTTCGAATTATTTTTTGTTGATTTCAGAGGGCAACTCGAAAGGGAAGCATTCAAAACTTACCTGAGGATTAGCATAACAAGAGATTTGGCCACTGGACTGATTTTTTCCCTCTTGTAGCCATTGTTACGCTAGCGGCGATTCATCTTCAAAACCATGATTAGAGCTTTCTATTTCAATTCCTTTTCCATGGAGTTTTGACTTTTCCCGAATTTTATTCAGCATCGATAATCTAAAAAATTCTCTTGAGACGGCGAATCATTTGCGATTTTTTGGAAATGGACCGAAAAAGAGAAAATTATGATATCTTCCCATTCTGTAAATCTCGAAAGAAAGGCCGAACATAGTTTCGTTTCCTTTAATTGAAAGAACAAGAAAGTGCTCTATTAGCATAATATCATCAAATAACTAAAGAAAAAAAAACCAATAATTAATGACATATTTGCAGAAGATTCCTGCAGCTAAAGATGACCCATCATCACCATCCGACATCCCCTCAACCTAAATTACGTGGAATAGATATGCACTGTACCATGCAGAAACAACTAGTTGCAACCATGATGCTTCGTCCGAACCGTAGAGAACGACGCTTGTCAGGACGCGAACACGCGCCCCGCCGCCACGTGTCCCGTCGACTCGACACCTACATAAACGTGTCGGGTTCCTTCCCCATTGATCAGACCGGTATCGCCTTTCTTTCAGAAACAACTTTCATCAACCTCAGATCGGTGAGTACTCTTGAGACCGGTATCGGATCGGTGAGTACTCTTGAGAGAGAGAGAGAGAGCAGGAGATGGCGGTGGACGATGCCCACAGGGCCAGGACGGGAGGGAGGAACATGCCGATGAGCCCGGGGGCGATGGCGGTCGGCGGGATCCTCCTGGTGGCGGCGGCGGGCTACTACGTCTTCTACAAAGACAAGAGGAACGCGAGGGAGGGACGCGCCAGGGTCGGGAACGGAGTCACCACCCACGACCCGCCTTCGGATGTTCGTGCCAGGAAGTGAATATGTACGACTCGCACGAGGGATGTCAACTTGTAGTTAAGCGTGTTCTGGAGTCTTGGTCGGTCTGTATGTATCGCCCTTCTTGGAGCTACGTAGATAGATGATGAATAGAAAATGGTCGAGCATTAGTTAATCCAAACTGAAAAGTACATCTTTTTTGCCATGCTTGGGATTACGGATGATAGAGAAGCAGATTTGGATGCATGCAAGCTCATTTCGTTTTGCGGTGAAGATGTCCGAGTGATCCAGACGCTCTCCTCCGAGTCTAGATTGGAAGTTTTCGAATCTGATCGAGTCTTTTTAAGTTTGCTATCTTCGTAGTTTTGACTTTTAGGTTTTTGAAATCAGATTAGAGAAGTGAAAAGTGGAGGGTCATATACAACTAGGTTTATATAACCTTCTAGTATTTATAGTGCTCTTCTCAAGTGCAGATATGTTCAAACAGGGCGTTCCTTCACATGTGAATTTAACACGAAACATGACCTGTCATCCACAATACACTGCCTTTACCAAACCATGCCTCTCCTGTTCTTGCTCTTTGCCGCAATTTTGGTCTGCCATCCCCGACGCCCAAGATCGCCTCTCCGCTTTGTCTCGCAACTCAGTCTCTCTCGCTCCAACACTCTCTCCCTCTCTTGATCCATCAGAAGAATGCCTCATCTCCTTGAAGGTGGCAGATCTGGCTCCATCTTCACGGATGGACGAGCCAGCGGCCTCATGTTCATTGACTAAATCGATGCAAACGCTATCGATGCTAACTCCGCGGAGGATGGAGCCAACTCTGGCCAGACCTGCCTCCATCGACGGCGCCCAGAGTTCCATTCAGCAGCCATGATGCTGTCACTCTTGTGGTGGATGCAAACAAACCAACCCCACTTGTCCTGATCAGAACGATTGAAGAAAGAGAACGGGTAGAAACTTTTTCCAAGGGGACATCCTCGGAGACCAATGCCGTCGGTTTTATGCCCTCGTTGCCTTGGTTCTTCCATATTTAGAAAAGTAGAGAAGTGCCTCGTTACCTCATTCTCACTTTCAATAAAGAACCGTCAAGAAACAAGAACAGTCAAGAAAGAATTCAATGGCGTTCTTGCGATAATGCTAGGCCGCTGCTCCAAGACACGTGATTCGGGCGAGCTCGACGTTACGGTAATCTCCGAAAGTCCGACCGTCGTTAATATTCTGTCGTTGGAGAAGAGAAGATGGTACTGAATGGGGGTAGAGGAATACGAGTATTTTGATTTTTTCCCTTTCTCCTGTTTTTTCTTGGCCATTAAAATGTGTAATTATAATCTTATTGGGCATTAGCAAAACCTTTTCCTTATCTTTAATCTGGGCCAATGATATGATTAACTTCCATATTCGACTCATCCATTCAAAACAAGGGTACAAAACTAATTAATATAAGACCATCAAAAGGACTTTAAACCCGCAATGGAATTGACCAGTGATAAAAGCAGTTTCATGCTTTTGGAACTTATGATTGTGGCTAGTTTCATCCAAATAATCCGTTAGTCACGGATAAAAATAGGGACTACTGGACTACTGTCAGTTAGAGAGCAGAGTGCCAGAAAAGGGAGAGGGCAACGACCGTAAATAATATGCAGAAACCAAGGAACATATGAAAACTGTGTATTTCAATAATCATCCATAACTTTTACATATAGGGAAAATTATAAAAGAAAGAGTCCTAAATCTTTTACAATTTTACTAATTCAGTTTTAAATTATTTTTTCACCAATTTAGTGTACGACTTTTATGCTAGTGCCAGCACCAAAATTGGCTAAATAGATCATATTGTCATAATTGTAAAAGGTTTAAAACTAAATTGATAAAAAAAATATTTAGAATTGAATTGGTAAAATTATAAAAGATCTAAGATTTTTTGATAAATTTCTCTTTATATATACACTCAGAAAAAATATCAAGTAATTGAATTTGATAAAAGAATCGGTAATCATTTCATGAGGATAACATTTGAATCAATCTTGGATTGCATATTATGCGTATATTCTGTTTGTGCTCTGATTTAAATGCGACCTGGAGATTAGAGGTGGCAAATGGGTGGGTCGGGTAGAGTATGGGTCGGGTCGAAAATGGGTCGACCCATATTTGACCCATTTAACCCGTTTTGACCAATATTCTTGTAGTGTAAATCTAGTGACCTATACCCAACGACCTATACCCGATCCATACCCGACCCGACCCGTATTACTAAAACCTATTAATAATCTAGGAAAACTCACTTCTACTATATGCTAATTGGATTAAAACTTCAAATTAAATTCAAAATAATAAATAAAAAAAAAGTTTAAAAAAAACCTATAAATTGAAATATTTATAAAGAATTAGACTATGCACATGCTTCTCTTATTTGAAGTGAACATACCATTGAATAACTAAAAACCGTAACATGAAAATTTTTTAATTAAACCTAAAAAGCTCATTTTTATGATTTTTATAAAAAAAAAAAAAAAAGTATTGTTAAAACATTTTTATGCAATACAAATTTAATGAAATTTTTTTATAATTCTTTTTTAAAATATTTTTAAAAAAACGAATTTTTATTTTTTTTTAAATATAAATATAAATTTTTAATTTTTTAAAATATAATTTTTATAATTTTTATTTTTTAAAATATAATTTTTAATTTTTAATAATTATTTTTCTTTTTCTCTTTTTCTTTTTTTTTTTCTTGGCCGGCCGCCGCCACGATAATCGGGCGGCCGGCCACGGGCGAGATCGAGCTCGCCGCATCGAGCGAGGGCTCGATCTCGCCGAGATCGAGGCGCCGCCGACGCCGCCGAGCTCGAGTCTCGCCGGTCATTAGCGAGGTTGAGCCTCGCCTGGACGTCGGCGAGCTCGAGCCTCGCTAGTCATCGGCGAGGCCAAGCCTCGCCAGATTTGGCAAGATCGAGCTCGCCAACGTCGGGCGAGGCTCAATCTTGCGATCTGGTGAGGCCGAGGCCCCACCCGACGCCCGCAAGCTTGAGCCTCGCCGGTCGTCGGCAAGGCCGAGTCTTGCCGAGATCGGCGAGGCTCGAGCTTGCCCGCGTCGGCGAGATTGAGCTCGGACGCCAGGCGAGCTCGAGCCTCGCTTGGGTCGGCGGACAACGGTCGGCCGTCGCCCGGCCCGACGATCGGCTAAGGGATGAAGAAAAGAAAAGAAAAAGAAAGAAAAGAATTGAAATATAAAAATAATTATAATTTCGATTTTTTATTAAAAAAAACATTTTATAAAATTAAAGAAGGCCATGGCCCATGGGTTGAAAGTGGGTCTAAATGGGAAATAACCTATTTAGATTTATTTATTTTGTGCTTTACTTTCTCAAACCCATATTTAACTTTCACTTGACTCATATATGACCCATTTAACTAAAAATAAAAAACTAAAAATGGGTCATAATATGGATTTATGATCCATATTGCCACCTTTACTGGAGATAAACGTTTGAATAAAACTCGGATTGCTTATTATGTAGATATTTTTTATTGTTTTCCGATTGTGTGCAAGCCCAAAGATCTGGTAGTGGGTCAACGGTTAATACCAAACCTCTCAAATAGTAGAAAGAATGGTCATTTCGTGAGCGAACTCTGCACGACCGTGCCATGTATGTATAATGCGAAATCCCACGTGTCCCATGCTACAAGAGGAGGCAGACATGCAAACTGCCACGTGGCGTTCGACGAGGCGCGCACTCCATCCCTCTACACCGCGATCTCGAAACCGTCCGACATTATCCCGAGCGAGAGAAGAAGAAGACGACGATCGAGAGATAGAACGAGAAGAGAGATGGCGAAGGAAGGAGATGGAGACTGGAGGAAAATGGCGGACACCCACAAGATGAGCCCGGAAGAAGTGAGGGCTGCCGGAGTCGAGGCGTCGAAGCGGCCGCCCGGGCACGGGCCGGGCGAGGTCCTGCACCAGCGGCGCGGCCTGCCCTACAGCTTCCCCGCCATGGCCATCGCCGGCTTGCTCATAACCGGGGCGGTCGGCTACTTCGCGCTCTATGTGTTGAAGAAGCCCGAGGCTGATGCCGGGGACGTCGCCAAGGTGGCCACCGGCGTTGCTGGGCCGGAAGACACTCGCCCAAGGAAGTAGCCGGCACCTCTTTATTTTCAGATTCTTTTGGTTTATCTTCTTATCAAGAGGTTGTATTGAAAGTTAAGGATCTCCGGCAATGCTGGCCTACTAGCCTGTTTATGCTGGCACAGCTGTTTATGAGTTTACTTGGGAGGTGAACGTTTTGTTGAACAATGAACATCATCTCTGCTCTATTTATTAAAATGGAGGACTTGAATGCGCTAGTTCTATTTCGTGAGAATTTCTGTATTTTCTGTACGTTTGAGTCAATGAACATTGCTCAGCAAGGGCGCAAATCGCCATGTCGATCACATCTTTTCTATGATTTTCACTTATATAGCTGCGAAGTTTATAATAGTTGGCTCTTAAGGTCCACATTTTTAATGTGACCAATGACACCATATATTACAGGTTAAAACCACGAAGTTAACCGAAAAACGAAAATTTATTTCAGAGTACATATGTGACTAATTTATTTTAAATTAATTTTTTTATTATTAAAAATCTAGAAGAAGTACACTCCAAGTGTCAAAACTTAGCACGGAGAGACACTTAAGTGCCGAAAGTTAGGAAAGTGTCACTTAAGTGCCGAAAGGAGGGACACTTTAAGTGTCGAAAGTTAGAAAAGTGTCACTTAAGTGCCAAAAGTTAGGAAAGTGACACTTAAGTTCCAAAATCGAAGAAATGAATCACTTAAGATACGATTCCGCCAAAATGCCAATGTGGCGATTTTCGGCGAAGTAAGTGCAAAACGACACCGTTTTGCACGCGACGTGGCTAGACAATATAAAACGACGTCATTTTGGTCTTAATGTGGTAAAAAAATTAATATAAAATTTATTTAAAACATTTAAAAATAAAAATAAAATATTTAAAAAAAAAACTAAAAATTAAAAATAAAAAGAGAGAGAGAGAGAGGCAGGCAACTGAGGGCTGAGCCCTCACCAGTGGTGAACTGCCGACGATGGGTGGGTGTTTGATAGATCTTTCTTTGGTCTTCGAGAAGGGAAGCATAAAAGGACGTGCTTTGCTCTGCTCTACTATGTAGAGAGAGAGAGAGAGAGAGAGAGAGAGAGAGAGAGGCTGATGGTGATGGTGATGACTCAGCTCTCAACCGCCTGCCTCTCTCTCTCTTTTTTTAAATATTTTTATATTTTTATTTTATTTTTAAATGTTTTAAATAAATTTAGTTTTAAATTTAATTTAATTAATTTTTATATTAATTTTTTTACCACGTCAACACTAAAACGACGTCGTTTTTATATTGTATAGCATGTCGCGTCAAAAACGACGTCGTTTTACACTTGCTTCACCGGAAAATTGCCACGTTGGGATTTTGGCTGAATTGGCATTTAAGTGACACTTAAGTGATTCATTTTGCTCTGATTTTGGCACTTAAGTGTCACTTTCCTAACTTAAGACTTAAATATCCCTCATGCCAAGTTTTGACACTTAGGGTGTACTTCTTCCTTAAAAATCTCAAATTGATATATTTACTGATATATTTATCTTAAATTAATTTTGTGATCATCCAAAATCTCAATTAAAAATCTCAAACCGATATATTTATGACAAATTTACTCTTCATTAATTTATATTAAATTGGATTAATATCATGATAAATTACAAATCAATATATTTGGTATATCTATCAACTGTCACGTATCATCAAACTCAGCAATTTAACAGTAAAATCTAATAGATACTAATAAATGATAAATTTATCATAGGCGTATCAATTGATAGTTTTTCGTGATATTAACACTATATTATAAGGAAAATAAGACAAATGGTCCATGAAATTTGGTTTAAAACGAGATATGGTTCCTGAACTTTCAATATAATGCCTGAAATTTGGTCATTTATGCAATGCCACTCATACATTTTTAATTTATTTAATGCGGTTCATGAATTTTGGTGTAATGTTCAATAAAGTCTCTAGATTTTTAAATATTTTCATAATGTGCGGGGACTACGATGAACGTTCATCAATAGCTTAGGAATCTGATCGAACAAGTTAAAAGTTTAGAAACGGCACACATTGAGTCAAAATTCATGAATCACATTATACAAATCCAAATGAAAAGTTTGATGATGATATTATATATTCGATCAAAGTTAAGAGACTATTTATTCTATTAAGCCCATTCTCGAGCCCACGAGCTGCCGAGCATTTTTCGTTGCCCTTTTCTCTTTCGACATGCCCTCGTCACCCTCGCGTAATCTCTTCGGCAGACGAATGCAAGCCCCCTCTCTCTCTCTCTCTCTCTCTCTCTCAAGTCGAGTTGAAACAACCTCAAAACCCCGACCTTTCCCGTCCTAAAGCCCTAAATTTTACAGAGAGAGATTTTGGCGATTGCGGGAGAGAGAATTCGCTCGGATACCGCGATGGAAGGAGGTCCGACCGAGAGCATGGTGCCGGAACCGGTGCTCGATTCGGCGAAGACGACGCTGCGCAACGTGGAGGCGCTGCGGAGCCAGTTCCTGGAGTTCCTCTCCCTCGCCGACCCCGACGTCCTCGCCGAAATGCCGCCTCTCCAGCGCGCCCGCGCCCTGCTCGTGCTCGCCAAGGCCGCTTCGACTCTCTTGGCCGGTAGCTCCCGCCGCATTCCCCGGCCTTCGCCCTTGTGTATTTTTTTACGATGAAATTTGGGTTCTGGGTCTTGATTTTAGGCCGCGCATTTCGCTGTTTTTGGGTTTTCTTGATAGCTGATATGACTCGGTATTTTGCGTGATTACAGTGAGGTTAAGGTGTAATGGCGTCGACCCGGATGACCATCCTATCAAATCCGAGCTTGTAAGTGATAAAAGATTCGATTTTGATACCTTGTAGATGTCGGTTGCAGCATATTCTTTGCTTAGTGGATTACATTTGGTGTGCAGAATGAGCTTTATTTATGCTTGACTCTGGCCTCTGCTTTGAACTTGATTGTGTGGAGCAGTTCCTCTCAAGTGTTGGCTTAATTTGTGTGATTCTGTTTCGACATTTGTAGGAGAGGCTAAGCTTGTACGAAGGCAAACTTGAGCGGCTTGTGGATTTGAGTAAAGGTACGTGCTAAGTCTCCGTATTTCTGGGATTTCATTCTTCAGTTGAGGGGGCCAGAATGTTTGAGTGGGTCACCAATATGCATCCATAGTCGCATAAATACGGTTGTGCACCTAATCTGATCTTAAGTAACCTTTATACATGCATTTAACCGTCTAGTTTATATACGTTGTGTTTCCCATTTAAGTCCTTTGACTGATGCTGTTTGGCCAAGAAAGTCTGAATGGAGCGACATTATCGCTAGTGATAAGTATCTGCTGGAGCATGCTCGCCATAATCATCTTCTAGTATTCTGTATTTGAGTGAGGAAAAGACCGTATGAGAAGAGTGAATCGCATGGAAAACCAACACCAGAGATCCTCCCGTTAGCCTGGCAGCTATTTGACAAACGCACGATCTATGGGAAATCTCAATAGGCACACACTGAAGTTAATGAGTGAAAGCTTTTCATTTCCACAGGAATCTTCCCAAAGAGCATTACAGCCTTAGATTTGCCGGAGAAGCACTTGGCCATAGCACAAATGCTCAATTGATGGTGATTTATATTGATAATATTTCTTCATTCATCACAACATAGTCGAATGACAGATACCATACTGATGTTGGTTGAGTAATTGTGATGATATTTTTCCTTTTATGGTCTGAATCTGATCCTTGGGATCAGGATTCAGGAAGGATGAAGAAAAGAAAGAGAGATCAGCTTTTCGAAAGGGAGAATCCATCCGAACCCTTTCTATCCCCTTAAGAAGAATTTGTTCTACAAAGCTCCTGGTTAAGTTAAATGTGAGTTAAAACTCAGGCTTATGACCCATGTTGCCAGCTCCATTCTTGCTCAATCCCGCCATTAGTACTTCCAAGGAAGTCAGATGTTAAATGATTAGTCATGGCAAAGCTTTACATTACATCAGAACTTTATTTTTGTCGCAAAAATTTGTTGTGAGATGGGAATCATGATCAGAATTGTTTGAAATGGTGAAAGTCCTTGGTGTTGTCTGCTGCTTTTGATTGTTATGCTATATGATTCGCAGACAATTTGACTTAAAGAGTTTGGGGCATCTGGTTTTTTAGTTTTATCCTTATTGCTGTACCATTTTCTGACGATGTACTTGTATCCTTGTTTCTCTCCCTGAAGCTCCACTTCGGCCTTCTACTACATTGAATCTCCAAGCAACCACTCGCTTCATCGAGCATTCTTTGTCTGATCTCACCCCAGGTATGCCTTCAATCACTTTCTTCATAGGACATTGATTGTTGACTGCAGATCCCAGTGGGTTTCATGGAGAGGTTTCTATTGCAGACCAGAGGCAGAGCATGAGGGAACTAAGTAGAGGAGGGGGGCCAAAGCTGAAGAAGAGCTATGAGAGGAAGAGGAAGTATCAGTCTTCCGGGCTCCACTCTGTTCAAGCTACTGCCAAGGAATTCCTGGAGAAAGCTGCGCAGGAGCTTCTTGGTAGCAATAGAACCGGTTTTAAGGGACCTCTGATCGACGATTCAGATGAGGAAAACGGCCATGACAAGGTCATCAAGGGATTGGTGGAGATATCATCGGATGAAGATTGATTTTGTTGCGCAGGCCCTTTGCTTGCTTTCTGTAGAGTGATGCCATGCTATTTTTGTACATTGCAATCTTTTGGCACAGTCGCATGGGATGCTGCCTTGCACTTACACATCGGCTTTTACCGTTGTTCTTTCTTTTCTTTGGCTAAAACATCAGCTGAATTTTGAAAAGGGAAAATGTCACAAATGGTCCCTATATTATTATTTAATATGCAATTTGGTCCTTGAACTTTTCGATCGCCATTTGGTCCTTGAACTATTGATAAATGTCCAATTTAGTCATTCATTATTGTTTTTTTTGTTTTTTTTTTTTAAGTCATTCAATTTAGTCATTCAATTTGGTCACAAATGGTCCCTATATCAATAGTTTAGGGATCAAATTGAGCCGATCAAAATTTCAAGAATCAAATTGAGCCGATCGAAAGTTCAGGGACCAAATTGCACATTAAGTAGTAGTATAGGGATCAACATTTTCTCTTTTGAAAATGTTGAGGGGTGTGGATTATTGTGTAGTTAGAGCCCCTTCTTCTCAGTGAAATGACATGGGGTTTCTCTGTTCAGGATTTAGAGCATACTAAAAAGCTAAAAACTGCACAAATTTTCTTTTTCTTCAGAAAAAATTGAATGAATTGCTCAAGTCAATAGGAATACATATTATATTTTCGATAAATTGGAGATTTCCAAAAAAATAAACGAATCATCTTAAAACGATTGGGAAGGGAACATCACAACAATTCCATCTCATCCCCACGCACACCGGAAATCCTGTATATATCTTCAACTCAAAACAAGCCCAAGCCGAAGACCCCGAACAACGAGCCCGCAGCCAAGGCCCAACCCATCTCGAGGCCCAATCTCGCAGCCCCACTGGTCGGAGCCACCGCCGGCCCCCCGGTCTCCGCCGGAGCGGGAGCCGGAGAGCTCGCCTCGACGTGGGCATGCCTGGGCGACAGCACGACGACGATCAGCTTCTGTCCCTTCCCGCAGTGGCCGGGAGCTCCGCTGATGAAGTAGAAGGGGCCGGACCTGTCCAGCTCCGCCTTGGCCTCGCCGCCCTTGTTGACGTACTGGGCTACGGGGCCGGAGGCGTTGCAGGCCAGGTAGCCGGCCCTGGTGACCTGGAGGACGGAGTCCTGGGCGGGGTCGTACTTGAAGACGAGGGCGTCGCCGATGCGGAAGCGGGCGCTCTCGGCCCACGAGTTGAGAGCGTCGGCCGTCTGCGAGGAAGGGATCTTCCAGACGCCGCCGTTGGCGGCTCCCCCACGACGACCTCGGCGGCTCGCGACAAGGAGGAGATGCTGCCCAGGAGCAGGAGGAGAAGGGTCAGGGAGAGAGGAGATGAAAGAGGGTTGCAGGAGCAGCCATTGCAGGGGGGAGACAGAGAGAGGGAGAAGATGCTGGTGTTGGGTTTTCTTGTGAGTTAAGAGTGTGTGTATGGGGGCATATATAATGTGTGGAGAGATGAGAAGCAGAGCTAGCCGTTGGAGAGAGAGAGAGAGAGAGAGAGAGAAGCTGGCATGGAAACGGGCTGTTTGGTGGTGGGGTGAGCTTTTTCGTACGTTCTCGATGCAAGGGACAAGATTGGACAGGTGGTGTCGTGGGACAACGTAAAGAAGAAGAGAAGGGGGAAGATTCAACGGTCTAAAATGAGCTCATGCTTTTCTCGCATTTTTATGCCGGGTCGGGTCGGGTCCAGTAAGTTTTTTTTTTGGTCAGTTATATTTTTTTTTTTTTTTTTGGTCAGGGGTCCGGTAAGTTAGGTTGTTAATTTTTTGTGGGTACATGATGTAGGACAATGGGCAAATACTTAAATAGAAATTTCCAAGCATCAAAAGAGTCGGTGATCCCAAAATAAAAAAAGATTGCAAGATCTTCAAAATTATAAATAGGTTATTATATTTTGATTTCAAATTCATGTGTTTCCATTTATTCACGAGACATCGAAGATTTTGGATGCGTTCATCGAAATCTTAGAGTGGGTAGTCCCACAGATCAAAGAAGATTACAGGATCTTCAAAGATTTTACGTCAAAATTGGTTACTATATTTGATATCAAATTGAAACGTATGCTTGCATACGTGTTTTCCTTAATTTCCAAGACGTCATAGATTTTATGTGTGTTCTATAAATTTTCCAGTGGCATATTGAAAACTTCTCCTTATATCAATATTTTTTTCTTTTTATTCTATCATTTAATTTTAATTATTTAATTATCTCCTAAATAGCGATTTCCCTATAAATAGGCACTTAAAATATTATAACTAACGTTTCATCATTCAACTAACATTATCTTTTAGAATCCCTTGCCAAGGGTTTCTTCTTCTACATTAATACAGTTTTGCAGCTTTTTGCGAACGATCAAGTCAATCGCAATTCGATAGAATAATTTGAGGTTGCGTTCGGTCGAGCTGTGCATTTCCTCGAAGATTTGTTTTCGGCTCAAAAGGTGTTTGATTAGTGGCTTTTGGCGTAGTTTTTTCGTAAAGTTATTAGATCTGAAGTTAGAAAGAAAAAAGAAAAGGCAAAGGGAACTACTGTTCCTCGTCTCCGACGGGTAATACACTGAAGCAGTACGACCGTTTCACTGATGCCGGAGGTGGAGGGGCGGCGCCGCCCTCGATGGCCGTGGCTCGCCATAGAGGACCGGGCGAGGGTCGTGGGACTCGGGGTGGCAATGGCAGTGAAGATGTGGCCCGTGCGGGGGTTGTGGGCGTCCTTTTTGGTGTCCTGGTAGATCTCCAAGTTCCGAAAAGGTCGAACCCCGGGCATAACCATGGAACTACAAAGCACAGGCTTCACCGCAAAACCAAGCTTGAAATTCAATTGACCTGGAATCAAACCGGAATCTTAGAAAGGAAGTAGATCAAGGAGGGTTGTCAGTATTCACGAGCTGGTCGCCATGACCAAATGAAACAAGAATCTCTGAGCTAAGTAGCATCAATACAGACTCGCAACACGTGACACGATACATCGACACATTATTTTTAAAAAAAATAAAGAATTCGGATATATTGGAACACATTATATATTAAATATATATTTTTTTATATAAATATTATTTTAATTAAATAATTTGATTAAAATTCACAAATAAATAAATAATAATAAAGAGTTTATAATGAATTTTATACTAAAAAATCAATCCACAATTTGTTAATATCATTCATTGTTTCAATTTGAAAATTTAACTTCATTCCAATAATTCATAAAACTTGAAGAAAAAACAATCCCGATTTCTCGATTCGCATGTCAAAATTAAAAATAAAAAAAAATTGAGAGATAAATTGTGTATAAGGAGAAGTGAGAGTCAGGAGAAGAGAATACTTTTTTTTTTTTTTCTTTCACCATTTATTATTTTTATTATTTTTTACATATTTATATTTTGAGCTCTTATTTATTGAAATTTTTTTTAAAATTAACCCTGCGTTGGAACTTTGAGAAATTCTCGACTCGCGTAGGAGAATTGATTAGGTGTCGAATTTTCCGACACATGTGTTGATCGGATGTGGATAATATCAATCACATATCAGAGTGTTCGACACGATGAGAAGGATCCCAAAGAGTGTTAGTGCTTCTTAGATGATAAGTTGATTGTTGATATTGGCAACTAAGGTCTATCGATTTGGGGAGATTAATGATGGTGATGGTGGGCTCTAGGTAGTCGCGAGAGAGGGTATAGGAATTGGACTGAGTTGGGACCGTACCAATAGAAAAAGTGAGGGCAAGATTGGAATATAAAATTTTAGTGGAGGCAATTTTGGAAAGAAAAAGAGTTCATTAATCCTAAAAGTTGCTTTCCAAAAACACTAAAAATTCAAAATAGATCTCCAAAGTGGTATGAAGATAAATTTACCAAATTTCTTAACTTTTCTCAAAGAAACCTAAAGTCTTTTAAGAAAGTCGAATCACAACTAGGGATATGAGCTTTGCCGTAAGGCATGCTAATCTTGTAGTGGGCCTTTCACTCATCTTTACTCATCCTAGGTGCGGGTGGTTACTATACCAACCTCCGAGCGGTAATGAAATATGCAAGCACATCTCTCGATATGAAGTCTATCTTCTTCATTGTGAGATCCCCAAATTCCCTATTTATAGAGAAGGAATATGGAGGATAGCGCGGGGTCTCCCACCCCATAACGGATCTCTCGCATATTTTCTCCTTGAGTTTTTTAAGGATTTGTCCAGGTCCAAGCCATTTGTCTTTTAAGGAAGTTGAATCTAATGCACAGATCTGATGGGTGATTTGTGGGAAATGACATAACATTTTTTCCATTCACTTTAACAGTCTTTCGGATCACGTCCAATAAAAAAAACGGGTCTTTCAGATTCGATCCCGACCTTCGAAATCCGCGTTAGACAATTATGAGTTTCCGAGGCCGGCCCACCGTGTGTCAGAGTAGGAACGTCGAGATCTGAAATGCGCTCGTTTTGCTTGCGATGCGTATGACTTAGAAAGCGAGTAAAAAATCGTATGCGGGATCTAAACCCAATTGTTTTATACCAAAGGGGACGGTGGGCCCCCACTCACCTTGTCTTTTCCGCGATGTGATTGAACAACAGTCCTTATAAAAGGCTCGTCCATTTGGCAGTGATGTGAGGAAAGCAACTGTGCACTCGCCCTCCTAACTTTGTTAGGCAAAACCCTTAATGATAATTGACTTTTGTGATTGATTTTAAGGTGGATCGATTTTCGTCCCAAAATTAAGAACCGGATCTAGAAGAGTCGGTTTCCTTATTATGGAACCAGAAATTGACTCACCTCCCTCTCTTTTTTGTGTCTCCTCTCATCTTAGTTTTATGTTGCCTGAGTACAAAATGACAATGGGCGAATAATTCCGATTTAAACTTGTGGTTGCATCACAAAGATATGAAAATTTGGCTTCACAAAAACTTTCCAGGGTTGACTTCATGTATAGATTTAGATTATATATATGAAATTAACCTCAACTAAACTTTGAATTAGTTCCATTGGTTCAATCCAAACCCTTGAATTAGGAATAAGATTGACTCCTATAGGAACTACTCAAAATAGGCCAATTTGATCCGATCCCTTTGGTTCAACCCGAATCAATGCTCGCCACTTTCCTATCAACTGCAAAATTAAGAATGGTTCACCTCATATCCATTACCATGTTGATCTACTTGACATCCCTTGCGTATTATGTGATGGAGGTATGTATTTGGTTAATGTTACAAGCCTTCCAGCATTTGCAATTCATCATTTTTTTTGGCAGGTCGATTTATAGCATATAATCAAAAAATTATCGTAATTTCAATGAAAAAAAAAATCAGAAGAAAATAAAAAAGAAGAAATTTCACCATTTGGGACCTCTCTTTCGCTTGCATTCCACACAACCTTTTGACGCTTATAATCGCGGAAGGCCGATAAAACTCCTCTAGATCTCGTCTCCCTCCCCCCCCTCCCCATTCCTTCTCCCATCTCACTGTTTCTCTCTCTTCCTCTCGCTCTGTCTCTCTCTCGCTCGCTCGCTCTCCATGGATCCGCTGAGGAGATCTCTCTCCCTCCGATCCCTGATCCTCCTCTCCTTCCTCCTGATCCATGGCGCCCGCTCCTTCTACCTCCCCGGCGTCGCCCCCGAGGACTTCGAGAAGGTCAGTTCCCCCTCCGCCTCTCGCATCTGCTCGCTCTCGCTTCCTTCCAGTTCCGTCCGCCCTGGATGCGACGCCGTCTTAGGTTTCCGGATGCATGCGGAGTCGAGAGCTTTGCCTGCGCGCGCGCGCGCGTTCGTGTCTGGTGTCGAGAGATGTGCTCGTCACTGTGTGAGACCCCCCGCGACGCGAAGCGGCTCGATCTGCGCCGTCGGTCGTCGGATCTGGCCGATTCGCGACTCCGGCCCGCGCCTGCGATCGCGTCGCGGCTCGGATCTGGCTTTTGATTCGCGGTCGGGCGGGGAGCCGAGGTGGCGGTGGTGCTAAGAGCGCTAGGGATTTTGTGGTTCTCCGTTCGGAGTGGCGACGCGATGGTTTGTTTTTGCATGTGGAAATGCGAAGCGGTGCTCGATTCGATTTGCCTGATTCTCTTTTTTTTTTCGGCTGCCGACGCTCTCGATGGAAGGGATTCGGCAGGAGAGAGATTGCTGCCTTCGCGGGAAATGTGAAATGACGTTGCGCTGGTGTCTTGAGCGATAGAGAGCCTCTAGGATTAAGCTGTGGAAATGGCCGTGCCTGTGCACTTCTGGAGAATCTCCAATTCCTGATTTTTAGGTCACTGCTGCTGAGCTCTAGAGTAACTCGGTGTGATGGGGAATAGCAGTGTCGTCTTGTAGCTGTGCAGGCTAATCCTTAGATTGGGAGGTGGACTTGTGATGTAGTTGGAATCAGATATTCATTTGATTAACTAGATTTTAGCTTTTTTAGGAGCCATTGTTGCTGGGTTAACGTTAGAAACATGTGCTCACGAGTGTTATGGCTGTGGAATTGAATTTTTACATCGTGTGAATAAGCTGTAGAATGTGATACATTTCGTTTCTTTTATGTTGGCCATCTCTTATATGTTTCCATACGTATTGTAAGTCTGTATTTTTAGATCTGGCAAGTGAGGAAGCAAGATTTGGAGATGTAGGCAACTTAGCTTTAGATTTGTAAATTTCAGCCATAGAACTTTGAGCAAATTACGATGACATGTGGTGTTTGGCCACGAGATGATGATAGCAGTTAGTGTAAAAAACTGATGTAGTTTGATTCATTTCATTCCGCTGGAAGGCTTGAGAAATACATCACATGCGCTGCCCATGGGAAGACTCACGATCAGGCTAGATTTTGTAGAAAGAAGAAACAAAGTTGAAAAGAGAATGAATGGCAAGCTTACATAAATGGCATAGGGGTTAAGAACTGCAGAATCTATTTGCCTAATACTCTGTTCTTAAAACACAATGATCGCTGGTTGGAGACTTGATGTAGGTATTAATTAATTCATGAAACTTATCTCTTTGGTTCTTTGTGTTGTGATATATTTTGGATGCATGGCCAATGTATAGCAATCAAGCCATTTTAGGGGGGATATTTCATTGTCGAGCTCTCCTTCCTGGTATAGTAATGTGTTTTGGCAGTGCTATTTTCTCTTCTTTTTGTAATTTGAATATTTTTCTGTCGTGCATGCGTTATATGTCCGATCTAAGTCATTTGATCAAAGATGAGCGGTGATGATATTTAATATTTAAAGTTCTGTTGAAACTGTGTGTTGCCACTTGCCATGATTGTCTTGGTGTGCTGTGTATCCTTTTTTGAGCTGTAAATATCTGAGCCTGCGTTATTTTGTGCTTTTTTAATTTGCATTCTGATATATGAGGGTTTTACTTGGACATAATCCCATGTTGACTTTTTGTTTACTGCGTTCTAAAATGCAGGGACATCCACTGAAGGTCAAAGTGAACAAATTGACATCTATTAAAACGCAGCTTCCTTATTCCTTTATTCTCTACCGTTTTGCCGCCCCAAAAAGATATTGGACAGTGCAGAGAATCTTGGTGAAGTACTACGTGGGGACCGTATTGAGAACTCTCCTTATGAGGTTAGTTTTTGTGTCTGCAAGATTTTATCTTGAGAATGAATTTTGTATTTTGCTAATTACCTAATTGATTTCTGCAGTTTAAGATGCGGGACCCAAAGATGTGCAAAATCCTCTGCCGTATGGTCCCTAATGCAAAGCAGACGAAGGATTTGAAAGAAAAGATTGCTGATGAGTATCGGGTCAATATGTAAGGAACATGCCGAACATGCTTTTGGACCAGTCTAGCTTCTGTTATTTTCTAGAGCACATTGCTCAATTTGGTTTTCTTGATGTGCTTAATGACAGGATTCTTGACAACCTTCCTGTTGTTGTTCCCTTACGGAGATCAGAGCAGGATGCCACTCCTGTATATCAACTTGGTTTTCATGTTGGGCTTAAAGGCCACTATGCTGGGGTATGTTCTCTCATAACAGAACAAAATTCTCTCTCTCTCTCTTTCTTTCTCTCTCTCTCAACATAGCATGATAAGTTTTTCACTTTTTATGCACAGAGCAAAGAGGAGAAGTATTTCATCCACAACCATTTGGCATTTGCTGTTAAGTATCACAGAGATGCAGAGACCGACTTGGCCAGAATTGTGGGTTTTGAGGTCAAACCCTTTAGGTTGGTTTGGCTTGCTTTCAAAAGTTATTATTTGCTATGTCTTCCTCCCCTTCTAGCAATACCTGATGTGTTTTGGTTATGATTTCGTGAATATAGTGTCAAGCACGAATATGAAGGGACGTGGAATGAAAATACTCGTCTAACGACATGCGATCCCCATGCGAGGCACACAGTAGTTAACTCAAATTCTCCTCAAGAGGTTGAGGAGAAAAAGGAAATTATATTCACCTATGATGTGGATTTCCAGGTGAGCTTCTTTGCTTTAATGATAACCTTTTTTCGATATGTTGAAGAACTTTCGGTATTGATGATTTTCTTCAGTTTCTCATATATAAACCTGTATCTTTCCTGTGAAGAGTCTTTCATTAGCTGAAGCACTTTTTGATAATAATTATTTGTTTTTCAGTTACCTTCAAATAAATCTGCTAGATGAGAGTTGTCTATGTCCTGACTCATGTCTCATTATATCAATTCCACTCTCCTTCATTTATCTTTCAGGAGAGCGATGTGAAGTGGGCTTCTCGGTGGGATACCTATCTTTTGATGAGTGATGACCAGATCCACTGGTTTTCAATTGTTAATTCTCTGATGATTGTCCTATTTCTCTCTGGAATGGTGGCTATGATAATGCTGCGGACACTTTATCGCGATATTTCCAAGTACAATGAGCTTGAGACTCAGGAAGAAGCCCAGGAAGAGACTGGATGGAAGCTGGTCCATGGTGATGTTTTCAGACCCCCTTCCAACTCAGATCTGCTGTGTATCTATGTAGGAACAGGTGTTCAGTTTTTTGGCATGATTCTGGTAACGATGATGTTTGCCATCCTCGGGTTCCTCTCCCCTTCAAACCGGGGTGGTCTCATGACAGCCATGCTCTTACTTTGGGTATTCATGGGCCTTTTTGCTGGATACGCATCTTCTCGTCTGTACAAAATGTTCAAAGGAACTGAGTGGAAGAAAATAGCACTGCGGACTGCAATTGTGTTCCCTGCAATGGTCTTTGCCATTTTCTTCGTCTTGAATGCGCTCATATGGGGCCAGAAGTCTTCTGGGGCAGTGCCGTTTGGTACCATGTTTGCTTTGGTATTCTTATGGTTTGGAATTTCAGTCCCACTTGTTTTTGTGGGTGCCTACATTGGATTCAAGAAGCCGGCGATTGAGGATCCAGTCAAAACAAATAAAATTCCCAGGCAGATCCCAGAGCAGGCTTGGTACATGAATCCAGCCTTCTCAATCTTGATTGGTGGAATCCTTCCATTTGGAGCTGTCTTCATCGAACTCTTCTTCATCCTCACTTCAATCTGGCTGAACCAGTTCTACTACATCTTCGGATTCCTCTTCCTGGTCTTCATTATCTTGATTGTCACTTGTGCTGAAATTACGATTGTGCTCTGCTATTTCCAGTTGTGCAGCGAGGACTATCTTTGGTGGTGGAGATCTTACCTCACAGCTGGATCCTCGGCCTTGTACCTTTTCCTCTATGCCACGTTTTACTTCTTCACAAAGCTCGAGATCACAAAGCTAGTTTCTGGGGCATTGTACTTCGGGTACATGCTGATTGCTTCCTATGCATTTTTCGTGCTGACTGGAACCATCGGGTTCTATGCTTGCTTCTGGTTCACTAGGCTCATTTACTCGTCAGTGAAGATTGACTGATCGATGCAGTTGAGTATGTGCACCGGTTAGCTTCTTCCCTTCAAAGAATGAAAAACAATGCGACTGTTCCGATCTCAGATTTAAGGCGTCTTCAAATCATTCATATGTATTCTTATGTTTTCAATTTTGTACGTCAGCAGAACTATGATTTTTGTTATAGTGATTCTAAAATTCTCATGTGAAAGTAGTATACCCTTTTAAATTCGAGCTTCGTTGCTTGAAGTTAGCTTGTCTCCATGCTGCTTGATAATAATGTAGATTCTCTTCAAAAGCTTGCTTTTGTTTTCTAGAGGCCTAGTTCCTGTAAACCTTTGTTTTCCAATTTCGATCGAGTGCGCTCGATTGGTAGGATTAGCGGATCTTGTCTCATGATTTGGATGCTCGGTAATGCTTCTTATGCTCTGAAAGGCTAAGTTCCATTTGTGCTGAACTGGTTTTCTTTTCTTTTACTAATGATCGAGCTTTAGGGGAACGCACTCACTCCATTGAGATAGACAGCTCCTAAAGTAGCTTGTCTACGACCCTAATTTGTTGTTTATAGCTGTATATTTTAATGTACCTACACATCTACAACCGTCGTAGACTTGAATCGTGATTTCCCTATTCTTGTTTGAGAGTAGCTTGCGTTGAACTAGATTTGCATACGATTTGAGTTGAGTTGAACTAAAGCTTATCAGGTCGAGCGTGAGCCCTCCAAATTTAATCTCGAGGGGTATATTGTGCTTTGTCCAGATTGTTGAATATTAACGGCATTTTTGTCACATTTTATTATTGATGATGCATGACAAGGGTTGAAAGAACTCATTTCGAAACGCAAACTCGTCTGCTAACTGGCCGAGAGACGAAACCCAAATCATTGAGCCCAAGAATATTCTTTTCAGCTGCCCGACGTGCGACTTCCCTCATATCGGTGATGGAAATAACATTTTTCAAGGCACTTCGTAAAAAATGTACTTTACCATAACTTTTTAAGTAATGAAGTCCTTTTGCTTTTAAGACATTGTATCCGGACGATAATATGTATGAGCGCTTTAAAGCGATATGCTTCATACCCACCATCTCGAGTGAGTACGAAACATGACACCTACTCAAGTATTAAATACGCGAAGCATATTTTGGCAACCTAGCAAACCAACTTCCCCAATATGCCACTCAATAATCCAAGCGCCAGTGTCAAAACAGAAAAGTAGCAACTAGCAAGTAGCAAGGCAGCAAAACCTCGTCTAAGGTCTACCAACCGCTCACGCGTTGCAAATAGTCAGACAACTCGATTGCGCTACGTCACATGCTGCTTTTCCATCTTGTGGAAATCCTTTCCAATTCTACAATAAAATTTACAAGGGGGAGAGAGAAGGAAGAAAAATAAACATTATATTTTCAAGAAATCGGAATCCTTTAAAAAGAGAATACCCAACTGAAAAACCCGTGCATCGACACCGGTCTGTTTCTAATTTACTCAGGTCCGGACCCATTATTCTCTGGTTTCGACCCTTGCTTCGGTAGGCTGAGGAGGTGGAGATTGCTCCTCAGCAGGCGCTGAGGACTGGATAGGTTTCTTGAACTGGACCAAGATCATGGTCATGTTGTCGCATCCCTCGCCAGTCACAGTGGATGGTGCCAAACATCTATCCAGAACTCTCTCGCACACCGCAGAGAGCTTGGTTTCCTGCATTGCATGTCAACCGAAATGAAGATGCAAGATCATGTCGCTCTCAGACAAATATATATGTATGTGCATGCGTGTGTATATATATGAGCAAAAACAACGTACCGACTTCAGCTGGTCGTGTATGAAATCCACTAGCTGCTGGCTTGACATACAGTCCCTGAACCAAAGTGAAGAAAATCACATGACCATCTATTTGTTTCTCTCCTCTATTCTTTTTTTACCATGACATGACCATTTAACTTCGGGTAGATGCCGATAATTGTAATTCATATGCCACCGTGTTGTAAAAGAAGTAACCTAATCACAGATGAGCTTAAAATAACTGTGTTTACAAAAAGCATCATCTACATTACCAATGGACCCTTCCTTGAATTTTATCATAGAGGCTATTGGTTTATTCACTGCAGAGACCACATATCGAGCATGTCTTATTCCATCCAGGCACTCAAAACTTGGGTTTCTCAAAAATGGTGAGGGGGAAAAAGACTTACGTCAAAATCCTTTAAAGTAAAAAATTAATCATTGAATAGTACCCAAAAACTCCTATATATGGCAAAGTTTTCTGCTGATATATTTATAAAGCAGGATGAAGAATCAGGACATATACCAGATTCCATCACATGCCAGCACCATGAAATCGTCATCGTCACAAAGCTCCACCTAAAGACAAAACAGTTAAAAGAAAAGATTAGAAGTGGTACCTCATATAAATCCAATAATATTAAAAGCCAAACGAAAATTAGGCACAGCCACACCAAAGTCCTAGTTAAACACAAAATGACAACAAAGAGGAAAGAAGGAACTAGGAAATCCCTGCAACAACCACTTTTGCAATAATGTACCTAGAAAACAAAAGAGCAATTATGTAGGACTATACGTACAGTATTTATATCAGGGTTGGCCGTTACAATTTGCTTCTCAACAGGCAAATATTTGTTCTGCTTGAATTCCATGTCACCTGCATCGTGTGGAAACTGGTATGATTAAAATACCAAATTGCAATTATGGTGTTTATCAATGCTACATGCTGCATGATAAATTCCACTGAAAATGCAAAAAAGTCAAATTTGCCAATCACGCTGACAATGTGATCCAATGGAAATGACTAGACAAGAATGGAATCAAGAATCAAATGCGTGATATTCACCATATAAACATATGACATAATAAATCCCGAGGAGGAAGTGAGTACCTATAGCCCTGGCAAGATTCAAACTTCCATTAACTCGTCCAGCATGAATGAAACCACCAGCTTTTATAATCCTCTCCTTTTCAGCCTCCAAATCAGGTTTATGGTCTCGAGAAAGATTGTATGCCTTTTCAAGAAGAATCCAGGATAAAATAACAGTTCTTATACTACCTCTATCAGTCAGAATATCTAGATGAACGCAGCAGATTTTAAGTTATACAGCAAATAATCCATGGCGCAGAAGTTACACATTATCTTCAGTAAATCAATCCAAGATAATGGATACTCAAAAACAGGCAAGGAAATCCATGATGACCCTCTCCAATAAATACAAGAATGGTCTTGAGTTGTGGCTTTGATATCCTACCTGACCCTTCCTAGATATGACACACCGAGAATCACCAGCATTTGCAACAACAAGCTGGCTGTGTCTAATGATTGCAACACAGGCTGTACTCCCAGAAGTTGGTCCAGTAAAATCAGAATGAGGCCCCTGACAAAATGCCAAGAAGGAAAATGTCTGTGTCACTGCTGTGAAATATTAATAGAAAATGAAATTAACATCTGGGACTGCAACGGTAATAAGAGAAATTATTGATGTATAGCTTGCTGCACCTACATCCTCAAAAGACCAATCATCAATCCGGCCATTAGCGTCACCACCCCTTGGAGACCATATTAGCCCTTCTATCATACCGGAAAACTTGTTTATCTTGTCCCCAAGAACAGCTAGCTCCCTCCACCCTCTCTGGCCACGCATCATCTCATCCATTCTGCAAAAGCAAAACCAAAGCAATCCCAGATGTCATCAAAACTATGCATGTGAGTCCGTCTCATATAAAATAAATGCGGCAGAACTAATCATCCCAGTAGAGCCTGTCAAAATTCAAACCACGTCTTGCAGATCTCAACATATATGAATCATCGGACATTTTCTGCAGTACAGAAGCTATACTAAGCGAACTTTAAACATAATCTGATCAAGCATTTATTCCAGGAGAAGCATTGAAGTTTTCCACCCATATTTGATCAGAAGCTTTGGTTGATGATCTTGTCCACCATTTAGTCTGTTGATGTATTATACTTGATCCACAATACCCATTTCTTCACAATTTAAGCTCTTAGAAATGGTTGCATATCATGGTATTTGAGTATGGGTCGAGTTTCAACACCACCACTCTGCTTTATTAAACTTGTCTTTTACTCTATTCGTCCATTGTTCGTTTGACACGATTATGTACATTCTGCGTTTTACATGTCACACTCAACTGACATAGAAGAGGCAGCACTACAATATCTTGACACAGATTCTGGTCTAATCTATAGAACTGTTCTTCTTCTTTTCAGTATTAGACTATCCTTAAATTAAACAAATACTTAACAAGGCCAACAAAAAGGCAGATGTTTAAAGTTCTATTGTTTGAAGCAGCAGCCCATTAGTGTTTTGACTTGTTAACTGTCGTTAACAATACAATAATGACATGACAGAATAGGATGTCGTCCAACAGAAGTAACAACCAGCTGTTTGGTTAAAGTCAGATCATTGAGGAGTCACATCTTAAATCATCAAAAAATAGACAAAACTGGACAGAAAGAAAGACTTAGCAAACAACTATGCCCTCCATTTCATGTCTTAACTTTTGGGAACTAACAGATTCAGCCATACATATTCCGCACCCCATCCATAAAAAAGCATGCTTGCACTAGAGATCAAGGCCACAAAAGCAGTAACCGCAGACTAAAACTCAATAAACCATATATGCAAAAACCTGGCTAGAAAGCAGAAATGCGAATGCACAACAACACATTCAAACTCAAAAATTGATGAGCAGCACCTGAAAAATGCCTTCTGAACTGAAGTTCCAATGTCCCCAGCTGAATAGGCCTCCTCCTTCAAAACCTGCTGGTGAAGATATTTGGCACAAAACTTGGCAACCACCTTACCTGCAAGTCATGGTAAATTGTACTCTGTGATGCATATATCGATATTGCAAACAAATAGAGAATTCAGGAAAGTTACTGATATTGAGAGTATACCAAAAGCATGTCGTTACCTCCGTGGCCATCGTAAACACCAAAGAACGAGGTGGAAGAGTCCAGATTGGTATAGGCAGCATGCTAGCGGCAACACATACAGTAGTAGTAACTAACCAACATTAGTAATGGCATCAGCACCAAAACTCATCAAGTACAATCTCAAAGGCCAGATGGCAAATGATGATGAATTCACTCACGGCGTCTTCCATAGTGGCACGCCACCCTTGCATCGACGACAACCCATATCTGAGCCGGTCACCCTCGCCATCTTCCGAGAATTTCTCAGTTTTGGGAGTGCTCAAGTATACTCCCATCTCTGCTGTTCACCCAAAATTCAACACATCAGGGGGTCGTAAGTTTTCGCTTTCACAAATTGAGTCCTTTCTATGGTTCAAAACTCTTTTAAGTCCACACGATTCAATCCCTCGTCAAAAACCAAAGAGAAATTTTACTAAAAAACCATTTTCTCGTTAGAAAAAGGAGCACGATCCTGTAGCCCCTCAATTCTCCAGAATATACAGTGACCAAAAGAAGAATCCTTTCCAGAAAATACCACTCTCTACCCAATTCAAGAATTGCGATGCTCGAAACCGTACTCGTCACCGAACATTAAAGAACGACAAGAAAAGAAAAGTCGAATCCCCCTACAGCAGAGAGAGAGAGATCGGACGAGGTAAAAGCCACGCGATCAAATACCACTTACCGACCCAGAAGCGGAGATGAATAAAGGCCTCGTGTACGGGCACCCGCCTGACTCACACGCTTCGAGTGAGCTCCGTACAGAGCCGGGAATTCCAGAGAACCGAGACGGGTGCAGAAGAAAGCAGGCGAATTTTCCCCCCACGAATCCGGAAGGTTCGAGGAGGAGGAGGAGGAGGAGGGGCCGAAAGGAGAGAGCTTTATAGAGCCGCCATGGGATGCGACGACGAAGAAGAAGACCCAGAAGGGAGGGAGGAAGGAAGGAAGAAGGAGATGGAGATGGAGATGGAGATGGAGATGGGAAGGGTCGTGTATTGTCTTGTCGGGTAATGAGTGGGGGACTGTTTAATCTACTTCGAGACGTGTGTCGGCCAGAACTGGAAGAGTCTCTCTCTCTCTCTCTCTCTTTCTCTCTCTCTCTAACGACTGCGTCGCAGCACAGCGACACGTATAAAAAATTATTACTTTTGTCATCTGGCCATTGAACCTATCCACTTACCTTTGAGATTTCTTCCCTTTTTCATTTGTCTATGCCCTCTTTTTTATATTCCTCTTCAAGGCTGTCTCCGTTTTACTACAGATTTCATGGTGAAATTTTTATTTTTTATTTTTCATGAAGATGATCTAAGAAAATAAATAGTTTTCCATATTTCAATTCATGAAGATGATCTAAGAAAATAAATAGTTTTCCATGTTTTGAAATATGGACGAAAAAACTGTGGAATTTTATAGGATCGTTATCAACTGTTCTAAAAATGTAAACTTGTTAGATAGGTGAGTACATTTAATGATTCTGACACTCTCCCTCATGGATAAGTTGGATTTTGGCCTAAGTTTAAAATATGGAAATATATAATTGGAGAGGAGATTGGAAACGATTTGAACTCGAGATCTCCTGATACAATGAAAGAACAAAAATATTTGATTCTTGATCTCAACGTATAATTATTGAGATGCTTTCCATTATATATGGATCTTATAAATGAATGGAAAATAATAAATGAAGAGATCATTATACTATAAAAGTTGTCAATCCCTTGATTCTAGTATCCCAAGAAAGATTCTAATTGCATTTTGATTGACATTTCTAGATTATTCTTCTTCATTGGAAGCTAATATACCATTAAAAATCTTAAGTCAATATTCAAAATGATATGTTTATTTTAAAATAGTTTTCAATTCACGGAACATTCAAAATCGGTAATGTCATGATATCTAATCCATGTGATAAATGATTGCAGATTAGACAAATCCGACGTGGAGAATGATAGATCCAAAATGAGTTTAACTAATGCTATTGCTCTTTTCCAAAAGCAGAGTAAATTGTTATATATTCAGGAGTTATTTATTATGCTTCACTTCTTAAAACAAAATATATACTAAATAATGTCGCTTATTGAAGTTATAACCGAAAAAAACAGAAACTACCCCAAAATATTCATCTATTACTTAATTCCAAGAACGGATTCTCTTTTTCTTCTGAATTTTCTGTGGTCCACATATGAATCCTAGTTAATCTCTAATCACTTCTTTTTTATGTCCAAGAAAATATCCCCGAAAGTTCTTCGGACGTGGTTCCTTTCCCATCTTCCCCACAAGATCCATCGAATGACTGGATTTGGCCAGAGTTAGGCTCGTTCCGACATGGAAAGAAGATGATTCTCTCCCTTTCTTTCTCTATCTTCGTCTGGGCTAACCGGAAAGAAAATGATTGGTGCACGCCTATCAGAGAAAGGAAATTTAGACCTCTCCTAGATAATATTATCATGTATTTGAGCCACACGCTTTGCCCGACAAACTGCTTAAAGCAGCTGAAAAGGAAGGACCTTTCTCCATCGTCGAATTCACACTGATCGCCCTTACATGTCGACCATGGACCGGAGTTCATCTTTGAGAATGCCTTGCCAGCAGCAGAAAAAGGAAATATCTGCCCCCAGATTATCTTGGGCAGAAATGGGTTTTGCTTGTTAAGCTCCCCCTTCCTCCCCTTCTCTCCCTCTCTCTCTCGGGAATTTTCAAGAGATTAGTCTTTTTCCGCATCGTTTTCTGACTTCCCTTGTACTTCAGGAGATAAAAAAATCTGGCTTCACACGTCACGGCCAAGCATTGCTGCGGGCCTTATCGTGTTTTGGTTCACATTCCACTTTCGTCCACACCCTTCCAAATCCTTCTGTCCACTTGTGAGTCACCAAACGCCGAGCAGCCTCCAATTCAAGAAACAGAACGCATGAAGTATTCCATTTCTGTCCATCGTCTTTTCACTGCATGTTCAGTAATTTTTAATCCTAAGCAACGTTTGCTTGCTTCAACTCGAAATGATAATGAATTTGCTTATGTGGTCACCAGATTTGGATTGGGTTGCATTGGTAAAAGCTCCACAGTACAGGAATATGCTCAGTTTTTTGGGGGTGGAAATTAAAGGAGGGACTTCTTTATGGGGGGAGAGATCGATGGGTTGCACCTGGAAAAAGCAAACTGTTCAATCATGTGAACGAGATCTCGCGCATTGGTGAGGACAAGATTTGCCACGGAGGCCGAAAGAGTGACGTTGGGAGTTATCGGCTCCGAAAGAAGAATAAATAATCTGGTACTAGTTAGGTGGGACATCAACTTTACAGGCATATTAAAATAGACAGGAAGTGGTATGATGAGGGAGGGATGGAGAGTTCAAGGATCACTATTATTCTGTGTGCTCAGGGTACTATTGCAGTGAATCCAAATGAATGGCATGGAGTCACTGAGGAAAAGTCATGTGCAGAGCATGATAGAATATTGCCATTCCTATGTGCTGATGGATCAGCCGAGCGGACTTGTCTCCTAACAGGATAATAATCAATATATCGAAGTGACAGGAGCAGGAGCAGGTACAGGTGAGTTGGACCGTATGGGCAACTTGATTGACTTCAAGAAACTAGGAGGTGCAAATTCAATGAAAGATTAAGGAAAAGAAGAGGGAGTGATTCCAGCTAGACGCTCCTTTGTAAGATAGACTCGGTCTAACCATATCAGAGTCTAAATTTGACCAAATCAAAGAGAGAATTTTGTAAGCTTGACGAAGCTGGCAGGGTATTTAGTCTTGGTCGGATTGGAAAATTACCACTTCAACGAGCAATTGCACATTAAACGCACCGCCAATCTCTAAGTCATGGATTGTACGGATATTTTTTTATGAGGCCTTGTTAACGAAATCCTTCTTAAAAAGTCAAATTTGACCCGATCAATTAACTTTTGGCTGAGTTTTACTCCCTTATGTCGCTCTCATTTGGCGCGATAGTCAGATAAAAAAATATGTTATCCACGACGGGAAGAAACTAGAGACATTTTCAGCTTTGGGGAAACCATAACTTACAAAAGTTGGTAGTCTCATTAATGGGTTTGTCAAATGGTCACTTGATAATTGGCCAATCTAATTGGGACTGAACAAGTTTCCTAGGTCCAGTAATTATCTTTTATTCAAAGCTGCAGCTTAGCTCACAATGAAAGCTTTAATAAGAACAGGACAACTAGAGAACAGAGCGGACTCCCAATAAAATATTCAGCGATCCGCTCGTTTCAATTAGATCACGAGGAGCTACTCTACCGACCTCTTCTTTAATCTTACTCATTACAAAATCTGAAAAGAGGAACAACCGGCAAAGAAAAGATATATCAAATCATTGGCATCTCATAATTATTGAGTCCCCGAAAGTGACATAAATCGATGGCGATGAGGGTAGCTCAAAGGTACCTATGGATCTTGTTGCAGACCATGGTCCATCCAGCACAGATCAACCTCTCATCAGCCCAACTCAAAAGACTCAGGGTAAATCTGAACACTCCCGTGCGCATGTTCATTACATAAGTTTGTACCAGGAAAAAGTGGATCAGAAGAAGACACGCCAACATCTGGTGCAGCAAGGGAGAACATGGCAAGGAGACTCATCTTCACAAGCCCAAGCCCAAGCCTGATGAATCTGCTCAACAAGACCACACTTCTTTTTGGGCAGCTTTGAAGCTCATTCCAGGCCCACTTAGTACATAATCCATTAACAAGATTGTGGAACTTCGACCGGGTTGGGCTGCCTATGATGGGCTGACCCCACTGGAAAGGCCCCAACTCAGGACATCAGATTATTACTTTGGATAGATTTGAAACTTCTTCTCGAGGAGAACAAGAAATTGGGTGAGAGATTACTGATTATTGATTAGTACACATTTATTTTCCTGATATTACAAAATTTACAACCGTATCAGCTACTGTAACTAGTAGATATATATTGATGTTTTTTATATGACAAGTTACCTTTATTTTCGTTTTCAATTGTTTTGATTAACTTGAGCTCTATTTTCTACATCACCATGCCAAGCTTGAAAAGAAAGGCTCGAATGATACAAAATGAGAGGGACAATCTAAAAGTGCTTGGTCTGTAAAAATACATTGATTGGTGCATAGATGCTCCATTTTATCATTATTTTTTCATTGAGATAAAACCTAGAGATAGTTGTTCATACACTAATGAGAAATTTATAGCTTCTCAAGAAGAGACAAGTTGTGGCATTGTGGACCTCTTTGTTGAGAAAGGCCATATCCTAAGAAATATTGAATTAGACGCCTTGGGAAAGCCTTGAAGGCATAAGGAGCCCTTGCTTTAAAAAAGATTTTGCATGGATCTTGTTAATAAATAGATGGTTCTATGTGCTCTGACACACTACTTTGGTTTCAATTCAAAAGCATTATCAATGTGTTTCAAAGAAGGGTTATCTAGACGTGTTTTGCTTCTTATCAAGTGAATTTAAATCGAGAACCTTTTGTTAGGCCATCATCATCATCATCATCATCATCATCATCATCATCATATGGTTTGTTATTGTTTGATATCACTGGTTTTGGATTTTGGATCTTTTAAATTATTTGCGCAGGAGATCCAAACCCTTTTTTTTTTTCCGAGATATATTCATTGGAAATCCTAAAACTTGTCAAGAAAATACAATTGAGTCCTAAAACTTACAAAAAGTGCAATCAAGTCTTAAAACTTATTAAGTTGGTTTAATTGAATCATTTCGTTAACATCGTTAATTTATACTAACGAAATTGCTTACATGGCTTATTTGAATCCTTTCTCTCTCCTACGTGGTGACTAGGGCAAGGAAAATTGTCCAGGTCAGCAAAACGACGTAGTTTTGGATATTGCTTATTTATCCAAAATGACGACATCTCTTCTTTCCTATTTTTACGTTTTCCTTCCATTGAACCCTTCCCCTTGTGTTTTCCTTCGGTCCCTTCTTCCCCATCCGAATTAACCCTTCCTTCGTATGAACCCTAAGCCCTAAATCTAGATGCAGGTCATGATTTGGTACCTCGCAAGTTGCAGTTCTTCGTCAAACGTGACTACGTGCGACACTCATCCTACGAAAGCCTTGGTGGTGGATCGAGCGGCGTCGACGATGGAGGTAGCCACTATGACAGAGCCACTCTCTTCCTCACTCGTCTAAGCTAGGTTTGTATCTTCACCATCGATTTCGCCGCAACTTGTTGATTCCAAGATTTTGGGTTTTTAGTTTTCGAAATCTAAACCCTAAATATGATACGTGTGCCAACTTTCCCCAAAATTTCATTTTGAAATTCTTGATTCGGAAGGGATTGGTGAAGAAGATGAGTAATCTTGCAAGAAAGGAGTACAACCCCAAAATTTGTGTTAATTGTTGTCTATCCTGCTGTTCTTTTTTTTTTGCTCTGTTGAGTCGGATTCTGGTGTCAAATTTTCTTGGTTCTCTTCACTTTTCTACCCAAATTCTGGACAAAAATCTTTCAAGAGCCCTTCCTTATGGTGGAAATAATGTAGAGATAGGAAAAAGTTTTTATTTGCAAATATCGTAGTTTTTGGAACTTTTCATTCTTTATGAAAAGGATTCTAATGTGAAGTTGGTCTTCCTACAAGACTTTTTTTTTTTTTTTTTTTAATGATTGTTAATGGCCCTCCAATTTGCACAAGTGGAAATTTCAGAATCGTTAGCCTTGGGATTTTCTTTCAATAGTCTTTTTTGCGCTATAAAGATTGGTAGAGTTTATTGGACTTAGTTTGGATCAAATTATTTTGCTGGTGTACCATTTATGGCTATGCGCTCATAAATAAATATTTTACAAAATGTTTATTCAATATATTAATATGCTTGAGTAGTGAGGTAAATTATGTTTTGTTAGCTTCTTTGATTGCATTTAAAGATCTAATTTTTGGTTAACATATCATATACAAGGGGACTAGGAATATATAATACGGGAAACAATTCTAGAGCTTTTGGGAGTTGGATGGCCTTTCCAATGTCTGGTTCTGAGTTGTAGAGGGTGTATTATGGCTTAAAATTATTGTTGGTTGTTTATAGATTTTGCATTGGTCAATCATTCGGAAGGGTAAACAACCAGAAGATGTCTATAATTGAAGTGGTTCATATCAGCCACAACTTAATCAATCTCCATATATTTACTCATTTAGCATCTTGCGAAATGAGTCCTTACTTGAATGAAGACACATTCTTTTTTGTGATTCAAAATGTGACATGAAGTTGTGGATTGAAAAAGAAAACGGCAAAATGTCATATTGAAAAAAAAAAAGTAGAAGAAGAAAACAGCAAAATATCCTTACCCCATACTTGGCATGATTAAGAGCTTGGACCATAGTGATGAAAGCTAATCCTACACCAACTTCCTCGTACACACTAGTCAAGTGATTGTGCTGAATTGACTTCCTAAATGGGTTGTGCTGCAATAGATTCTGAATAAATTGAATGTTGTTGGTGCTTAATGTATTCAAAGAATTTCTCTCATTACTTAAGATACTTTTTCAATGAATTAACTTGCCTTTATTCTCTTGCGGTGTAGGTTTTGCTAGTTTGCAATTGTGACATGCTTTTTTAATATGGCGACAAGAAGAATGAGGACAACAACTTCTAAATCAAGTAGTGTAACTCTCAATGAGGTCGAATCAGAGTTAACCTACTATTTGGTTTTCAATCACCACTTCTTATTGCAAAAACAAAGAAAAACGCAGGAAAAGGTTTTGTGGATGTGCTAAGTTTGATGGTCCAAGTTGTTGGAATTTTTTCATGTGGATTGATCCAAAAATACCGGATCAAGCGAGAGACATGATAGTCGACTTGCTTGAAAGAAATCAACCACTATTGGAGTCAAGCCAATCGAGATGCGGCGATGATTATGTGAGCTCACTAATAGCTAAAATGAAGGTGCAAAAGGCGAAAAATAGACTTTTAAAGGAGGAGCTTGCACGAGTGAAGAAAGGAAAAACACTCTATCAATTGGACATTTTTCTATGCATGTGTTATATCAGTATGTGGATTATATTTAATGTGAAAGCTAGTGAAAAGTTCAACTACCGAAGGGATGAGACATTTATTAAAAAAAAACAAAAAAAAACATTAATATTGGAAATCATTAGATACATTGTTGCAAACAAATTCAATATGAACAATAATAGTATTACATACCTTTTAATGGTCACTTATTAAGGCCTAACCATTACCATTACCCATGTCAAGATCCTCCTTCAACAAGTTGATAAACTAGGTCCATGTGTCTTTATTCTCAATTCTTACAATTGCCCATGCTACTGGATACATTTGCTTGTTAACATCCCTCCCTACAGCACACAACAACTCATCCTTCATCAATCCCCTAAGAAAACATCCATCTAATCTAATGATCTTCCGACACCCTACCAAAAATCATTTCTTGCAAGCATCAAAGCAAATGTAAGCTCTATCAAATAATGGTAGGGAATCTGGTAGTGGTCTTTCAACTTTCATTTTAAATGTGCTCACATGGCTTGCAATGTAAAGCTCTCCCAAATAATCGTATATCAATGCATACTCATTTTTATAATTGCCTTGCAATTCCTTGAACACTTTTAGCTTTATTCTCTTGCATTGACTCAAAGTGACATTCATTCTCAACTGTTCTCTGACTAATTTTTTCAACCAAGGTGCATTAATTTTAGGCATTGTAAAAGTAAGAATCATGAAGCGTTTAGTTAAGAAAGAACTGAAAACTCTCTTATTCTCAAAAGTGATAGCATATATATGCTCATCAATGTACTTTTTTAAATGAAATGATCCAGTTTTACTATCGAGAGCACCATAAATCATCCAGTTACAATTAGCCTGGGCACACCTAGTGGTGTTCTTAATGTATTTAATTGCTCTTTGCTTAGCCACTAAGTATCTCAAAATTGCATCTTTGAATTCACTTGAATCTTCAAATGTCATGCCAACAATAAATACTGGATTCTTACCATTTTGATCATATGATGGAAACCTACTCCTCCTTCTTGAATAACATCATCTTCTTCTTTTCACTCTCATCATCTAAATCTGAATGAAGACTTTCTTCTTCATCTGAAACATAGTACTTTGTTTCGTACCCAGAAGCATCCACCATTAAAGGATCAACTAATAACTCTGTTGGAGAGTCAATGTTTAATTGGGAAGTTTCTCCAATGTTAGTTCCAATTTTGAGTCTATGTCTCACCAAAAATTCTTTTAAATTTTTTCCTGCATTAACCAATTCAAAATCATCATTGTCACTCGACTGTTCCACATCCACCAAATTACATGTATCATCATTTTCATCATCCAAATTTCTACTTTCACCCTCAACCCGATTCCCATCACCATCGTCATTTTCAATTATATTTTCAAACACATTATCAGCCACATTGTTAACACTTTCCATATTCACATCAAACAAACCTCCAGTTTTCATCCAACTCCTCTTATTTTAGCAAGCGTCTCTTCATTGTCAACATGCTCAACATACAATTCAATATTTTCATAATGAAGATAATGATAAAATTGATCTATCACACCAGAGTTATCCCATAAGTACTTAAGAGTTACCCCATCTTCAAGAATATTATTTTCAGGAACTCTATAAAAGAGTTTTTCTATTTTATGCCCACACAAAACCTTAATGATTCAATTATGTTGGATAATAAACCTTACTTAAGTTTATTTCAACAACATTGACCCTTCCATCTATGTATTCTAAGGGCGGTTCAACTTAAAATTTACCTCCAAAGAAAACAGTGACATAAACTTTGTTGTTGCCCATTGGACCTACAAAGGAACAAAAACAAATAGTACATTTTCAAGCGTAAAATTTCAACTAAAAACTACTAATGACTTCACTTGTAAAGAGAAATGGGAACCTATGTTGATGGATGACCTTGAGAGTAGGGGTGTGCAACCGGTCCGGGTCAACTCGGTTCCCAGATTGGCCCACCCGGAAAACAAGGTCGGGAACTGGTTCCGGTTGAAACCGGTCCGGAACCGGTTCCCAAAATCAGACTCGTTTGAACCGGTCCGGAACCGATTCCGAGGGATTACCCACCCGGGAACCGGATCGACCGGACCGGTTTGGGAATTGGTTGGAGAACCGGTTTGGGAACCGGTTGGAGAACTGGTTTGAAGCCACCCCCAAAACGCACGCAAAACCTAATTTGCTTATTTCTCCTTTCTACTTTCAATCTTTACCTCCCGAAATCGCGAAGCTGACGCCGCCTCTGCCGCTCTCGTCGCACCCCTTGCGCTCGTACCACCGCCGCCATTCCGCCGGTCATCTGAAGCTCCGCTCCACTAGTTTTGCCTGCGAAGTCGTTGACCCCCGCCGAGCTTGCACCCGAGTGCCGATGCCGCCTCCATTTGATCTCGCCGTTCCACCCGCTGCAGTTGCCTCGCCGACGCCCCTGACCCGCAGATCTCGCATCCGCAAGCCCACCTTGTCGCATCTTCGAGTTCGAGTAACCCATAATAGCCCTCCGCCGATCCTGTTCTCATTGCGCGTTGTTTCCCGAGCTCCCTTGCTGCCGATCTACCGCCGCCCGAACAACGCCCCTCTACTCTGCTCGCGATCTAGCCTAGCCCCCTCGCTGACGCCCGCTGAAGCTGCGTCGATCCTTGTCGCCCTCACCAGCCACGATACCAACAGCCCGTCGAAGCACTGTGCTAATCTGCGTCGACCCGACGTCGCCGCGTCCCGCCGAGCCCCCTGCTGCAACGCCTCACCGCGCCGCCCCCTCCCCGCGAAGCCACCGCGCCCCTAGTCGGGTCCTCCTCTGCTCGACGCCCGACAGATTTGCTCCGAGGTTTAACTCTCTCTTTACCTTCTCTACAGCTGTTTCTGTTATTTGGATGACATGGTATGAGATGATTATAATCTTCTTTCGCAATTAAAAAGTGTCGGAGAGTTTTGAAAGCTCTTGTTGTTTCTTTGGTTGTTTAGATGTTTATTCCCCTGCATTGTTAGATTCGTTGAAGCATGAGCAAGCTAAAGATAATACCAATAACATTAGATTCTATTGCTTGTGGAATGATGTATTATAGCATGGTAGGTTAAGTCTTGTTCATTTTCGTTTTCCATGAAAATGGGGGTCAACTGCTGAAGCATTTCGATCATCGTTTGTTGTAGCTTTCTCATTCTTAATCGAAAGGTTTGCCCTAAATTTTTTTTAAACATGGAGTATGGTTTGAAGTTGGTTTGGTCTTGTTGTAACTTAATAAGATCTGTTGTGCAGCAACGCTGCTCTAGCTATGGAAGTTGTTTTGTTGGGGGATGAGTATGACGAGATTGCTGTGTTGTGCTGAAAGAGAAGATGTTTAGCAACTGGTCTAGGACTGTTGCATTTGTTGAAAGCTTGGTGAGGAGCGTTAGCTACTTAAATCACGCACTAATTTCTCTAGGCATGTAGGTGGACTTTTACTGATTCCGCCCGCATCTGAAGAAGAATGGTCTAAACGCTGTTAAGTGTAGAGAATGGGGAAGAGGAGCTGATGAAGTCCACCATATTTCCCTTTTCTTCTCCGGGCTGTTTCTGAATGGATCATTTTGAGTTGTCTCGTGCTATTAGTATATAAGACTCTGTCAAAGGAGATCTTTTGATGACTAATACAAGGTAAGGTGTTAGAGCAACCCCATCGTTTGTCGTGGAATTAGGGAAGTCTTTTAAGGGTCTTCCTCTCTTTTTTTTTTCAAATAATCCAAGACATGAGTGTGGAAATCCAACTGCTAGAGACCTATTGGACAATCTTGCAAGCCCCATGAACTGGTTTAATATAGATGTTTGACCTATGCATGTAACTCTTATCTAAATCCAACTGCGAGTGACTTCTTGGGATGAATGAATTACTTTCTATCTCCAAAGTTATGTTGAGAGATTTGATTTACTATGAAAACTAATATGTTTTTGTAGAATCCTAATGTTATATAATTTTTTTCAGTTTTCAATCAATGGATCAAGACAAAGACATATCAATGGAAGTAGAGGGACATAATGAAATGAGTCCACTCATGGAATTGCCATTCCATGGAGCTGATGAAGTGAAATTTGCAACCATGGGCGCGAGAAACAAGGTGAGGGTACCTAACTCTCATACTGCTTCGGGTAAAAAGCGAGCTAATCAATCAGATTGTTGGGATCATTTTTCGAGAATTATAGATGAGAAAACACAGAAAATAGTTAAGGTGAAGTGCATTCATTGCGGGATGGATTATGTGTATAATGTTGATTATGGAACCTCTACTATGTGGAAGCACTTGAGAAAGTGCAAAAAGTATCCTCGCACGAGATAAAAAGCAAATGTTGTTTGCATCACGTGACAAAAGTGTGATTGGCGAGGTTGGGGAAAATACTACTAGTGATAGTGTCTTAACGACATGGAAGTTTGATCAAGAACGTTGTAGGCATATACTTGCTCGAATGATTATTATTGATGAGAAGCCATTTTCCATGGTTGAGCGTGTTGGTTTTCGGGATTTTGTTACTGAATTGCAACCTTTTTTCCATCATCTTTCACAATTTACAATGGCAAGAAATTGTATGAAGTTATATCTAAGTGAAAGGACTTGTTTGAAAGCTTACTTTGGTAAGCTTAAATCTAGGATTGCACTCACAACGGATATGTGGAGTTTCATTCAAAACTTGAACTATTTGTGTCTTACTGCACATTATATTGATGAAAATTGGCAGTTGCAAAAAAGAATAATCAATTTTGTGATGATGCATAGTCACAAGGGTAAGGAGATTGGTAAAATGGTGGGGAAATGCATTTATGATTGGGGAATAGAAAGGAAGGTATCCACAATAACAATGGATAATGCAAATTCAAATGATATGGCCGTTAGTTATTTGAAAGAAAAATTTTCAGAAGAATGATTTTTTATTTTGAATGGTGATGCTTTACATATGAGATGCACTACTCATATACTTAACTTGATAGTAAGAGGCGGATTGAATGAGGTGCGTGATTCTATTGCACGCATCTGAGACATAGTTAGGTATGTGAGGAGTTCTCCGACTAGAGCTAAGACATTCAAAAGTTGCATTGAAAGTGAGAGGATTGCATACAATGATTCGGTCTGTCTTGATGTTGCCACTAGATGGAACTCCACTTACATGATGTTAGACACTGCCATAAAGTTCAAGAAAGCTTTTAAAAGAATGGAAGATGAAGATTTATATTTCTTAAGGGAAATTGACAATGATCCTCCTGAAGATGAAGATGGGAAAATGCCATCATTCTTTCTAAATTTCTGAGACGGTTTTATGATGCAACCAAAAGGATGTTGGGTAGTTCATATGTTACTTCAAATCATTATTTTGAGGAGATAGCTAAGTTGTACAAGTATTTGAATAATGTGGCAAATTCTTTAGATCCAAAGCTTCAAGCTATGGGTTTAAAAATGAAAAAGAAGTTTAACAAGTATTATGAGAGTTTGGATAAAGTTAATATGATGGCATTGATTGCGGTTGCATTGGATCCTACAAAGAAGTTGAATTATGTAAAGTTCTGTTTTGAACAAGTCTATGATGATGAAGCAAAAATTGATGAGATGCATGATAAAGTGAAGGTCGACTTGGAGAATTTATATAAATCTTATGAGCAATCTTTTGTTGGCTCTTCTAGTAAAGGAAAATTTGGTGATTCAAGTGTGAGTAACAGTAGTAGTGCTTCTAATGTTGATATTGATGACAATGATTGTGAAATCGATGCTTGGCACAAAAGCTTTCTCCATGCGAAGAAAAGAGTGTTGGATGAAAACAAATCTGAGCTTGATCGGTATCTTGAAGCTGAAAGTGAAGATATCCTTAATATTGATCTTTTGATGTGGTGGAAGAGTACTAGGTCAAAGTAAAAAATCGTATCTTTGATGGCTCGAGATGTTTTGTCTATTCCCGTGACTACCATTGCTTCAGAGTCGGCTTTTAGTACATCGGGATGTGTACTTGATGGCTTTCGAAGTTCTTTGACTCTTAGAGTGGTGGAAGGTTTAATTTGTACTCAAGATTGGTTGAGAGCTGTTCACGTGCCAATTAATGTTGAAGAGTGCATCGAGAATGCGGAACAATTTGAGGCGGGTAAGTTATAAATATTTCTTTTTATCTTGTAATTCATTCGCATAACTATCTATTAAGTGCATACCTTATTTAATCTTCTTCTTCTTCTTCTTCTTCTTCTTCTTTTTAGATTTGGATTGTCTTACCAAAGACATTATCATTGGAAAATAAACTTCATTTTTTCGAAACTCCGATTTTGTGGTAAGTAAATAGATTTTATTAAATCATAACTTTTGCATGTCTCTAGAGTATGGATTCTTGTTGATTTTTCTTTATATATGAATTTTAGGTTTTTGTCAGAGATTTTGTACCACGTGGAACGCAAGGCCGAAGAAGGAGAAGAAGATCGAGCACATGAAAGACAAGGTTGATATGTGATCAGCCAAAAATTGTACTACAACTAGTTAATTGGCTAAATTGCTAGCTTGTATATTACTGGAATATGAGAAACTCGACGTACCTTGTGGGATATAGGGATGCGAGATGGTCAAATTATATACTTGGTTGTTTTTTCAAGGGGGTCCAAATTTTATACATGTTCCCAATGAGTTTGGTTGAAAGATGTGCTTGGTCTGGCCTTTTTGTTTCAGCAGACAACTCATCCAGACTTGCTTCTCTAAGGTTAATATAAAGATACAGCAATTTTTATGCAAAACAGGTTCCAATATAAACAGGGTCAACCCTGTTCCCGGATCGGAAAAACAGGGTGGGCCGGGAACAGGGTCAAATGCAAATAGGGTAGGGAACAGGGTCCAGGTCTAGACCTTACCTACCCTGGACCCGATCACCCCTACTTGAGAGTAGTCAACCCTCCAATGAACTCATTCCAAAGACAAGCAACTGAAATCATCAAGAAAAATTGTATTAAGAGGGTATAATGAACACCATATAAATTGCATATATTAGAAATCAAGCTTTGTCTAAACCTAATGCACAACGTGATCATTTTGATAGGTTAATAAATGACGAATCAAGAGGATTGACACAATTGGTACATGAAACTTCACGGTAAGACAAGGGAAAACTGAGTGCATCTACTTTTATTGGATAGGTACTCTGTGTGTGACATCCAGGCCGTCACTCTAGACCCTTAACTATAATCTTTAATTTCTATTATGCAAGCGGAAGAGTATACACTTTTCATATAAAGAGATTTCACTTAAGAACAATTTTAACATAATAATATCATGCTTCCATTTATTCATCATAAGCAAGGATTACAAGAGGAAAATGATATCTTGACAATTACATTATGGCAATACACACATCAAGATGACCCGAACAAAACACTTGGGAGATGCCAAAAATGTGCCTAACTCCCTACCCGGTAGTTTTCCTCATCCACTACAACCCTCCATACCATGCCCACTTCCTACTCCAAGCTCAGAACATCACCAAAGGATGGGGCCAAACAACCTCCCATTCACGTTGAGATACACGGACACAAATCACATAGGAAAATGATTAGGGCGTCAATCATCTATCCAGACAGTACAAATATAACGAGTCAAAACAAGACTAGAATCTCGATCCTCAAAGTTCCTGTACACCCCATCTACCCGCACAGGCGTGCCATAAGTCGCCAAAGGTATCACATCCATAACTAATGATCTGAGAGGAAAAATAAGGGGTGAGCAACAATGCCCAGTAAAGGATAAAGCATGGCATTAAATAACGAGATCCTAGCTTCGCTCATTAGTGAAAATAGCACAAACATAATGAATCATCATAACCATGGACTACATCAAATAGGACAGCATATGGTACCAAAATATCATGTGTACTAAACAAGCTATAGTGAGCATAATGCATGAAGACTACATTGCAATTTGCATACAAACTCCGTTCATGCATCACACGGCACACATAATCCCATTCATGCATCTCATGACACACGGCAACACCATCACACGTACTCACATGCCTTGTTGATTAATTTTAATGTGTGAACATTTCATATCCACCATCGAAACATATTGAACCCGGGACGCTGGTTGGATCCGTTTGAGTCACTTCCGGGTCGCTGGCCCTAGGCATCTCCCTCTTAGGCATCCTGGTGTCCAAGGGTCGTTGGCCTTGTGACTTCAACTCAGGCATCCCAAACCTCACTATTTGGGGCATCCCTACTCTCCGGGGGCATAATCGTAACGCTGCCCGATGAAATATCTCTTAATTTGATTCATCCACACATTTCACCACATCAAATTCTTCCATTAGGGCACACTTTTAACACCTCCAGCACACACATGTATCACCACACATCATACTTAGTATGCTAAGATCACAATGCATCAGCATACACAAAACAAAATTGCCCTTCACACGGCCTTACAAACTTATCATACATGATTCCGCACACATGATAAGCATCACTCATGCATAGCCATCAAGCATAAGTTCTTAGCATGCCAAAATCATCCAAAATCATGAAATATGCAATTTCCAGCAAGATACCAAGAATAGCAACAAGACCACACCGGCCCTCACCAGCAGAAATCGAGTCCACACGCACGGTTCTAGGATTAAATACGCAAACATAACCAAACTAGTTCAGAAAATTCTCAAATTTAAATATGTTTTAAAAAATATTAAACAAACGCTTTTCATGAAGAGACTTTGACTCATTCTTTCTAGAATAGGAGCAGTAAATCGCTCAAACAATTACCAAAACTGTGTCCGTGTCCAGAAATCACGTTTTTCAAAACCAGCTTGGTTCGAAATCCAAAACTCATCCATTTGCTCTGAAATTTGACTATATTAAACTTCAAGATGTGCTGAAAAACTTTCGTGAAGAAACTATTTTGAAAATCGAACCTCAAGAGTTGCTAAAATTTCTTTGAACACCGAAAGGTCACAAATTCCAACATAAAACGAGATTCTAATTTGCATGCAACAAACCAAAAAAATTGTTCCTTTAAATCCAGAAAATCTTGAAGAAAATATATGTCATAAATAAAGATGTTTAAAACATTTTTCAAGAAGAAAATAATCTCAAATTCGTAGCACATTCCAACCCACAAAACAACAAACACAAGGTTCCAGTAAAATAGATCTTGAGAAAAATCCAACTTCAGCTTCTATGAGCACGTCTCATGCAAGCTTAGCATCCAAAAGCCTTCGAGAAACTCACATGCAAAACTTCCCACACATCACAGCATACATGCAAGCTAAAGCCATCCAAAGATCTAGCTCCTATAATCCAAAAACCCACTAGATCGAGTTAATCCACCCTCAAGTGTTGAGAGGATTTCAAAGTTTAATACCTAGCTTATTCCCTTACCTAGTTTAAGACTCAAAAACTACTTTCTCGAGCTCTCTTGAAGGCTGGCTGCTTCTTTGGTCGCTAGTCCTTCGAAGAATAGCAAGGAAACAAGATGAAAATGAGAGAGGGAGGCGTAGGGCGAGTGAGGGGAAGAAGGCAGAAGAAGAACAAATGAGAAGGGAAAAATAAAAGCAGAAGTTAGGGGGAAAAATGAAAGCTTTCCTTGGGAAATTTTCCCTTGCTGTAGCCATGCAAAGGAGGAGATTGGCTGGGGAAATTTTAGGGCCATCATAAGGTTTAGGGGCTGAAGTTTCGGCTGGGGAAAGGAAGAACAGAAACTTTGCATGGGAAAACCAAAACCTATTATAGAAAATCCTAGATTTTGTCATTTTTTCCTTGGCTTACATGCCCTAAACAAAACTTAATCTAAACAAAATAAAACTAATCATTCTCCTAGCCCAAAGAATTCGACCACCTCCAATACTAGGCACTAATCAAACAACTTTATTCCAAGATCCTCCATTATTAACATGACCAAAAACTTAGTGGAATGGTACAAATCTTCAAGTCATAATTTATAATATCCAAGGATCTTACGTCCACCATTAATTTCATATACATCACAACATCACTAATTAAGTTATAAGAAAACACCATTGAAAATTCGAAATCACTTGAATTCGTGCAAGACGAACATTGGCAAAAATCTCGGTATTTATCCTCCTTAACCGAGCCTTCCACACACGTCTAGCCCACAGGCCTTATTCACGGTCCATCGTCCTCTCTCTCTAGTCCAAACTCATCACAAAATTAGGCTCACTAGGCCATCACATGCCTAGCCCACACGCAAAGCCCATCGGACGATCCACCTATCTCGATTCCTCTTCTGTCAACAAGCACAAGCTTAAGTGGGATTTTAAGGCTGAAATTTCAAGATGTCGCATTGTGGCTAATATGAATTACTTCAATTATAGACATCTTTGGGTTGTTTATCCTTCCGAATTATTAAACAATGCAAAACTTGTAAACAACCTACAATAATTCTAAGCTATAACACACCCTTTGCAATTTAGAACCAAACATTGGAAAGGCCATCCAACTCCCAAAAGCTCCAGAATTGTTTCCCGTATTGTATATTACTAGTCCCCTATATATATGATATGTTAACCAAAAAATAGGTCTTTAAATGCAACTAAAGAAGCTAACAAAACATAATTTATTTCACTGCTCAAGCATATTAATATATTGAATAAACATTTTGTAAAATATATACCCATATGAGCGCACGGCCATAAATGGTACACCAGCAAAAGAATTTGATCCAAGCTAAGTCAATAAACTCTACCAATCTTCACAACGCAAAAAAAAAGTCTACCAATCTCCCAAAAGAAAATCTCAAGGCTAACAATTCTGAAATTTCCATTTGTGCAAATTGCAGGGCTATTAACAGTCATTAAAAAAAAAAAAAAAAGCTTTGTAGGAAGATCAACTTCACATTAGAATCCTTCTCATAAAGAAGGAAAAGTTCCAAAAACCACGATATTTGCAAATAGAAGCTTTTTCCCGTCTCCAGATTATTTCAACCGTAAGGAAGGGCCCTTGAAAGATTTTTGTACAAAATTTGGGTAGAGAAGTGAAGAGAATCAAGAAAATTTGATGCTAGAAATTGACTCGACAAAAAAAAAAAAAAAAAAAAAAAGCAGGACAGACAACAATTAACACCATTTTTGGGGTAATGCTTCTTTCTTGCAAGACTGCTCATCTTCTTCACCATTCCCTTTGAATCAAGAATTTCGAAATGAAATTTTGGGGATAATCGGTACACAGATCACATTTAGGGCTTAGATTTCGAAAACTAAAAACCCAAAATCTCATAATCAACAAGTTACGGTGAAATCGACGGTGAAGATACAAACCTAGCTCAGACGAGTGAAGAGAAGAGTGGCTCGATCATAGTGGTTGCCTCCATCGTCGACGCCGCTCGATCCGCCACCAAGGCTCTTGCGGGATGAGTGTCGCAATACTCGCGTTAGATGAAGAATTGCAACTCATGAGGCACCTGATCATGATCTATGTCTAGATTTAGGGCTTAGGGTCCACACGAAGGAAGGGTTAATTCGAACGGGGAAGAAGGGACTAAAAGAAAATGCAAGGGGAAGGGTTCAACGGAAGGAAAATGTTTAGGAATGTAAAAAAATGAGAGAAGAGACGTAGCCGTTTTGGATAAGTAGTATCCAAAACTACGTCGTTTTATTGACTTGGACAATTTTCCTTGCCCTAATTACCACGTAGGAGAGAGAAATGATTAAAATAAGCCATGTCAGCATTTTCCATTAGTATAAATTAACGGTGTTAACAAAAGGACTCAATTAAACCAACTTGATAAGTTTTAGGACTTGATTGCACTTTTTGCAAGTTTTAAGACTCAATTGCATTTTCCTGATAAGTTTTAGGACTTCTACTGAACATATGCCTTTTTTTCCCGACCTTGGAATGAACCAAAACCAACTTATTTTTCTTTGTCTTTTTGCTTGTTGATAAATGGATAAAAAGGAAAAGGAAATAGGAAATGCTCACATAAGAAAAGTTCGCAATAGTTACTATATCATATCTCACTTGTATTATGTGTAATCATTATATTGAAAATTAAAATATTAAATTAAAAATATTAGAAAAGAAAAAAATAAAATTGAAAGTTGGTTAACAAAGGGTGTGTTCGGGAAAGACTTCCCAAAGCCCCTTGGGCTAAATTGAAGGTGTTTGGCAAATTTTTTTGAAACCTCATTTCACAAAGGTCAGTCTTCAAAGGGTTGAAAGTCCAAGGCAGGTCTTAGGTTGCCTTGGACTTTCAGCTTTTTTGGCATGCCTTCAGCTAGGGTTAGTAACAAAAAATTCTTCTAAAACTCTTTGCTTTTCTAGTTTTAGCCTCAATGATTGTGCACCTTCTTCTCTAGTTTTACCCTCAATGACTGTTCGTCTTCTTCTCCGTTGAGGTTGACCGACAAGGCTGCGAGGGGCATGCGATTTCCTAGAGAGGGGTTAGCATGGTCACGGTGACATAGGCGACCATTGTTGGTGGTAGGGGTGTGCAAAGGAATTGGGACTCACCCAGATCTCCTGGAATTGAATCGGACTTGTTCGGAAGAAGTGATTCTTAGGGGAATTGGTGTGGTTCCCAATTTCGATTTATGGAAATAGTGGGTATCAATCCGATTCCTGGTTCGTTGGTGGATTCGCCCACTAGGATGAGATCGGTTATATTATAATAATTTATTAATTTTTAATATTAAAAAAATCAAAATCAATAAGTCTAAAATTTAGGATTCATGTTCTCTCTCAATTGTCCATCTTGTCGCTCTCGAAATCGCTCAAGCTCTCACTATCTCTGTCTAGGGCTCACATTATGGTATTACCTCATTTGCATAATCATTAGATGCTTCTCAACTTGAAGGGTGGCAACATTCTTGGGGTGGATATAGAATTTCTTTACTTTGTGGTTGAATTATGAGAAGTTGCATTGTCAGTTTGAGTTAGTTTGAGAATTCAAAAAATTGCAGTTTTTCAATTGCTTTGACTTGAATAAAAGAGATGAGCTTGATTGGATTGTTATCTAGTTCAATCAAGTCAAACAAGCAATTGTCTAAATTTATTCACTATGCTTTTGCTCTAGAGGGTTCCAAAGCTTCTTATCTCTAAATCAAAGACCTTCATCTTCGTCGAGAAAATGTTATTATGAGCAAATCATGACTAAGATATGATGATGACTTTTTTCTTGCGCATTCTCATTCCGGTACTAGAGTACCAAATTTGCCCACTTGTTCCTTGCAACATTATTAAGCATGCATAATTTTTTCTCATTATTTTACCAATTTTGGTTTCTCTCATCTTGGTTGCGTAAGTCTAGATTGACAATATTTAGTTAATGTTTGGTGAGATCGGTTTCATGGATCCATCTGGGAATCGAACTGGGTGGATCCATACAATCAATGGGCGGTTCTCAATTTCAATTTTTCAAAATTGGTTTTTAGTGGGCGGTTTTTGATTCTAAGATAGGAACCGGCCACCTAGACCATACACACTCTTAGCCAAGGGTCACGGGACCTTTACAAGGGGCCGTGTGATTTGGGTCACGTGATCTCCATGGGATCTGGGTTGCAACGACCTCCGCAAGAGGCCATGCGACCTCCGCACAATTTAGGTCATGGCGATCTCTGCTAAGAGCAATCTAGGTTGCGACGACCTTCGCGTGAGGCCATGCGATTTGGGTCAAGGTGACCTTCGCGAGGGTGGTGAGACCCTCGCCAGGGGTTGTCTAACCCTAGGTAGCCCTCGCCAGATGGTCTCCAAGTGCCATTTGAGATCTTGCCACCTTTAATGATGGTTGCTTGCGCTTCACTGACTATTGCTGCGCTTGACAAGTTAGCTCTTTTTTTATAATAATTTTTTATAAATATAATTTCTTCAAATACTACTATACTCAAAGATATTTCACCATAAATTTTGAGAATATAATTTATCAAATATAATTTATATTTTGAAAAATCCCTTCAACTTAAAGTTTTTAGCATTTTTCCAAAGATTTTGTCCAAAAGTCTAACAAAACACAGCCAAAATATCCGCGTGGAACAATGGAAAAACACCACTCCACCGTACAAAAAATTGACCACGTGGAACAACACCTCCCACTGCCCAAAGTCCACAAATTCCAGCCACCGTCCTCCTCCTTCCCCTCGCCGTTCGCCATTTCTGCTCCGCTTTCTTCCCCACTCCATCGATCACTCTGCAACTTCCCATCGATCTTCCCTCGCGAAACCTCGAATTCCGCGAACCCCCGCCGAAGGAATGGCCTCGGCCGCTTTCTCCGCCCCTTCGTACGGCTTCCGTCGAGCCGGAACGAATGGAAACTCCCCCTTTCCGACCTCCCTTTGGTCGCCGGCCGCTCTTCGCGTGCCGTCATCGGTTCGATCATTGCTCGGTTCATGTAATTCGGCTTTTCTCGTTAATGGGTTGTCGTCGTCGTCCCTTCCAAGTTCGTCGCGGCTCAGCTTCAGTTCTCGCTCGTCGGGTGTTTATGCTAGAGCTGCCACTGAGAAGACCCTCTACGATTTCAGCGTGAAGGTATCGAATTTCTCTTCTGGGTGTAGCTGAAATTGGTTCTTGAAGAGATTTTCTTTTGTGGGTCGTCAGGGATCTTCGTAATTCACTTAAATACGATGTTTTTATGTATTTATTTATTTTCGGTAGAATCAAGCAATTCTGATGGCTTGCCCAATCGACTTTGGAAATTAGAAAAAAATATATCTTAATTGTCTCAGCCGCCACACTGTTTTTTGTATCTTCTCTGTTTTATTGTTACTTTTGGATGACGAGGAAGCACATTTTAGCTACTTAATATTGGTGCTTCCAATTTGGACTAAAAGAAATTAAGCTGGAGTTGAGGTCGCTTATTTGCTCTTTGTTCATGAATTGAACTAATTTGCAAATTCTCCACGGTATGCAAATCCTTAGAATTAAGATTCATGCTGTTGTGGCTAAAAATTCTTCGTTGTTTTGGCACCTACTATGTTTTGGTAATTTATGTGGACATTATTATACTAATAATTTTTCGGTTTACATACTGAATTTTGGGTAAAGCTGCTTTATTCATGATAATTGCTAATTGCTGCCCACATTTTCCTTCATGGTTCAGGACATTGATAGGAATGATGTTTCATTGAGCAAATTCAAGGGAAAAGTCTTATTAATTGTGAACGTAGCTTCGAAATGGTAATTGCTTTGTCTCCTTCAGTTGTCTGATTTAATTTATCAGATGTACAGTCTCATCGAAGAATTTTCTTGTGATTTAGTGGTTTAACGACATCAAACTACAAGGAGCTCTCGCACATATATGAGAAGTACAAGACTCAAGGTGAGATGAGATTGTGAGGAGAGTTATAGAATTCCTTAAAAGCTTCTCCTGTTTGAAGTTAGACTACTATCTTTGAGCTAGGAGGGATCATTAATTTGTAAATATAGTAGATGAAATCATGATTCAGCAAAGGATGTGAATCACCTTATTATATCAGTGTCTTTTTCCACTCATCGGCAAATGTACAATATCAATGGAGTTTTGTCTGTCCTACATGCCAAAAGATTCAAGTGGAAGTTCTGTAGTTCTCGAGACCATCTAATTAGGAGCTGAATTTCCCTTGACAACAAGTCATGGCAATCATTATGCTTCTCAATTATAGTTTTTTTAATGATATGGCCTTCAACCAGAATTTAATCTTCTCAAGCAAGCTTTGTTTAGTTTGGCCTGTGGTACTGTGTCTTACACAGATTGCTAAAAATTGTCCAATGGTCTTTGCTGTGGTTGAGTGTAACGGTGTGATAGAAATCAGTTGTCCTTTATTTTTCTGTGGGACTTTTACCAGTGTTTTCTCCAGTCCATTTTCAGGTGTTATATTTTGCCAATCTTGTTTGTTACGATCTTCTTTGCCCATTTACGAAGGGCACATTTAGAGATGCTTCCTCTGTGTGTGTGTATGAGAGAGAGAGAGAGAGAGAGTCTTTGCTGCGGTTGAGTGTAATGGTGTGCTAGAAATCAGTTGTCCTTTATTTTTCTGTGGGACTTTTACCAGTGTTTTCTCCAGTCCATTTTCAGGTATATTATTTTGCCAATTGCGTTTGTTACATCTCCTTTGCACATTTACGAAGGGCACATTTAGAAATGCTTCCTCTGTGTGTGTGATGGATGAATGGATCGAGAGAGAGAGAGAGAGAGAGAGTAGTATATCCTGGATGGATGGATGAATGGATGGGGAGATAGGGGTAGAGGAAGGGTTCTTTATTTTGATGCAATGAGAGAGACAGAGAGGAGAGACCTATTGCCTCTACCGGAAGGGTGGGATGGCTGTTAATTTGCTGGGATGGAAAGAGTGGGAGACCTCCACTGATGAAAGGAAAGGAGATTTGGGGGGGGGGAGGAGCTATATACTTTGCTATATTGGAGAGACAGGAAGAGATCCACTTATAGAGTGAAATAAGTTCTTTGCTTTGATTCAAGGAGAGAGCTATAGAGAGGGAGAGACCTATTGCCTCTACTGGAAGGGTGGGATGGCTGTTTCTTTGCTAGGATGGAAAGAGTGGGAGTCCTCTTTGTTCTGATATAATGTATAGCTTGAATCTTCTATGCGCATTTGGATTTGGCTAGTCCTCTTTCTATATCTTTGAAATTGATGAGAAACACCTTGGGCTGTCCATGTTACAGGTTTTGAAATTCTGGCTTTTCCTTGTAATCAATTTGGTGGCCAGGAGCCTGGTTCAAATCCTGAGATTAAACAATTCGCCTTGTACAAGGTTTAAAGCAGAGTTTCCGATTTTTGATAAGGTTTGACTTCCACACATACATTCTTTCCTCTATTTTAAGTGATGGCTGGAATGAACAACCAAGCTCAAGTCTGTTGGAAACAGGTTGATGTTAATGGACCAGGTACAGCTCCTGTGTATCAGTTTCTGAAATCGAGTGCAGGAGGTTTTTTGGGTGACCTGGTCAAGTGGAACTTTGAGAAGTTTCTGGTTGACAAAAATGGCAAAGTTGTGGAGAGATATCCTCCAACAACGTCTCCTTTTCAAATAGAGGTAAGTTTTTTAAGCTAACTTGTGAAGTTCGGAGATATGCCTAAGTAATCGATGTTCTGAAGTATGGCAATTGCTTGCTATCATGACTGCATGGAGATGGTTACAGTCTTGTATGTTGTCTGACTGTATATCTGGTGTGCTTTTGTAATCGTTCACCATGCCATTCCCATAGAAAAAGTCAGTCCATATTCTTTCCCTTTCTGAGGCAGAGATTTTGTATGTTCATTGTAACTTCAGTGGGTTCTCAATGATAAGTTTTTACACCTCCCATTCACCAGAAAGGAGGTCTATATGTCACGTTCAATAATTCTAGAAGAAAAGACCAACAAAAGACTTTGGTGCACATAATCTTTTGAAGATCGAGCCTCAGAATGATTTGAGCAGTTCTTTCGATTAACATTCTCGAATCTTCTTGCAGAAGGACCTTCAGAAGCTTCTTGCTGCTTGATTGCTTATCCAACAGCGGATCTCTCACTGAACGAGTCGGGGTTAAAGGTTGTGCGGCACCTCTCTTTTACTATTAACATGTACTTGCCTTTAGTGCTCTTTCATCGTATGAATAAGAATGCTGTAAGATCGATATCCGCCAGACGGGTAAGCCATGTAGCATGTACTTACGTTTGAGTCTCTGTACAGCCTAAGGATGTACGGTACTGGATTTGGCCTAGCAATTGAACTGCCACATTGCATTCAACCTTCTCCTAGAGACTGCATCTCTTTCTACAATAGGATGCCGGGGGAAAAGGCGATAAGTTTTAAAGAGTCGGCTCTCGACCCCGTGTGCATAGACCTGAAAGTTCGGTTGATGTGCGAGTAGAAAGAGACCCGAGTTGCGGCGAGTGCTTATGGTCCCTTCCATGGTAGTGAGAAAGATGCTCGAGACTTGACGACGGGGTCTGATTTGGTGCACTGCACTGACCCTGTCTGGGTCTTGGAAATCTAGGATCATGGCACGATCCATTGCCGACCTTTTCTGTTCTTACTCGCGATGCATTCATGATGCCGAGTCGAGCGTAATGGTTCGGGCGGCTTTAGATCGATTTGACATTTCTTCACGGATCAGCTCTCTAATCTTTCTCTCAAGTTGCTGCCAATCGCATTACAAATACGGTAACGATGGCAAGCTGCCAACGCCAATCAGAGCCGCCCTCTTTTAATATTTTGTGGCGATGAGCACATCTTGAAAAACTTTCTATAGTGTTTTTTTTTTAAACAAATGACATAAATGGTTCATGAACCTTGATATGAGGTGCATTATAGTTTATGCACTTATAATTTGTTAAATGTAGTTCTTGAATTTTAACCTAATGTGCAATGTTGTTTTTTGAATTTTTAGTATATATTCAATTTAGTCTATAGATATAATAAGTCTATGAATCATTAAAATTGAGGAACTATTTGTGTTATTATCTTCTTCTTCTTTTATTTTTTCTTTTCTCCTTTTCCTACCGATGCAAATCTCTCGATGATCAACACAGTTTTCTGTTTATTTACAGATATCGGATTTTGGACATTCTTCAAGTGTTGACATACATAATCTTTCCTTTTTTTAAAGTGGTAGTTGCATTTGATTATGTCGTAACAACCGTCATCTCGTCCTTGAAAATTGGGGGGATGAATTTAAAGTGAGGTGCCTCTCCACTTTCCAAGTTCCAAACTCAAGAAATGATTTTTTTTCTCATTTTCTCCGAATTCGACGTCATTCTCCTCGAAGGTCGAAGCCAAGTGTCGATCGATGAGTCACTCACACGTGTTAATAAATAACACTTATCAGTCCTCACCTTTGCTAACAAAATATCAATATATTAATTGTAAGCATCATATTATAATATATATGATTAGATGATATCTCTCATTCTAAGATACGGTGAACAAATATAAAAGAAACACACACACACACACACACACACACATATACACGTACGTAATACAACACCTCTACCTCCTAATATCACTAGAAATAATCCTGAGATACCACTTGAACCGGAAATTATTGGTCTAGACAATAGATCAAGGATTTCCAGACCGGTTTACCAACAGAACCAGCCTGAGCCTGTCTTAGAACATACAGATTCTCCTCATCATTCTCCCACTTATTCTCAAATGATAGATGCTGAGCTTAATGTTTTAGAAAAACAATTTGAACCAAACAGAGCTTTCCTTAACAAAGAATTCAATTCTGAAGACAACAAACAAATCAGAGAATGGTTCTTTAAAACCTTTGCTGATAAAACAAAAGATATCAAGCAAAAATATTATAACTACATGTACGAATATGAAGTCAATATATTTTTCTTTTATTGGTTAGAAGAACAATTCCTTGAACCAAAAGAGATAGTTGTTTTAGATCATCACTATAAGTGGAAACTTGATAATGGTGAAACCATAGAATCCAATCATCCACCCCTTAGGAGAATAAAAATACAATATGGAGAAATCGAGGTTGCAGCCACTCCTTTTAGGATTCCTGACAAAGGAGATTCTCTTTACACTCACAAGGTTATTGAACAAAACAATTATACAAATCAACACTTAGTTACCATAGGAAAACAGTTGAATAGAATAGAATCCACAATCCAAAATCCTACTCAACTCACCACACCACAAATCGACACACTCAAAAAGCCCATTTTTAAGGCTTTTGAATTTCCAAAAAACCTTAGTCCTAAGTTCGCTAAAGCCCTAGAACAAAAGAAAAAGCTTTTAGGAAAATAAAAAAATAGAACCTACACCTATACTAGACACTCCTAAATTCCAATGACTAATTATTAATGACACCCCAGACCAACCTACCATTAGTGCCTTGACTAAACCCTCTAATGACTCTGATAATGAATCAGTCGCTGAGGTAAACAGACTTAATTGGAGACAACCTCAAAAACTCTATTATAGTAGAGCTACTCCGCCAGACATCGCCCAAGAAGAATCATCTCAAAAATACAGAATAAATACTCTCATGATGCCATTTATGAATGGAACATAGATGATGTTCTTTGAAACCAATATCATGAATATTCTTAATAACATGGTAATGCTTGCTAATACTTATAAAACACAGCAAGATGTTTCTGATCATGCTGTTGCTAATCTTCTAGTTGCCGGATTTACTGGACAATTAAAAGGTTGGTGGGATAATTATTTGACTGATGAACAAAGAATACAAATTAAATAAAGTCGCGAGAATTAAAAATAATATAAAAAGCAAAAGCAATATATAAAATATAAAGTAAGAGTATGCAGAAACAAAAACCAACCATGAAGGTGGTATGAACTTGTATTATATAAACTGAAAATTACAAGTATTGAAAGATGCGGAAACTAAAGCATTAATTCATCCACTAGGGTGGTAATCCTCACTCCAGGGATTATTTATGTTTGTATTACAAGAAATGGTTAACCAACTATCATGTAAGTTGGTAACCCTGTATAAACTATGCTAGATGTATTTGAAAACAAACAAACTTACTTTGTAACAAGGGATACAAGGTAAGAAAGCTTGAAGCTTGAAAGGATGAGGGTTTACAAGAGGGAGAGGTAGAAGAGAGAGATGAGATCTGGAAAATTTCGAGCCCCCTCAAATACGTCATTTTTACAGGAGAAGGTAGAGCATATGGTTTTTTCTATGTGTTTTTGTAGGGAAGCTATTTTTTCTAAAACATTAGGTTTTACAAGATTTTCTTCTATTCTTTTGAATTCTAAATCTTCTTTTAAGAATTCAAGCTAGTTTTCTTTGTCTTTTATAAGGCAATTTATTTCTGAGATAGAATGTTCTTGTAAAATATTTAGGCTTCTTTTTTGTGGTTTTGTTATGAAGTTAAAGGTGATTTTTCTATTTAAAGCATGGGTTTCAATTCCTTTATTAGTAACTGTAAAAGGTTGGATTAATTGTATGAAATGTGTTCCTAGAATTACCTATTGCCTCATATTTTTTACTAAAAGAAAAGATGTTTTGTAAGACATTTGATCTTTTATTATTAAAGCTTTTGGTAGTATATATATATATCATTTAGTGAGCAGTACCAAAAATTAATGTAAATAAGTAGAGTCGTGCTCACAAGATCGCGATCCTTTCAATATCCAATGATATATGAATAAGCATAAAGTAGCATGGTTGATAATTATCATATAAATTGTTTAATCAATTATATGTTTTTAATGTGTTAATTCTAAAAAACTAATGAAAGTTTTCTTGCATGGGACATAGGCCTGTGATGATATACCCCGCCCCACCATTTGCGAGGCACGGGGCAGTGGCAAGGACGAGGAATGCGATCCCCTAGTCTCGCTCCGTGCCGTGTCCATCCCTACTTTACATAAATATCGATATCTCCATTGAGAGATGGACAGTTAGACCCTTTTTCCTCCTATACTTTTCATATACAAATATAAACTATTTTCTAAATCTTTCCAACAAATTCTCCAAATCCCTCAGAAAGGAGCAAGTGGAGCAAGTATTAGTGAGTATGTACTATATATATCAAAATAAATCTAGACTCATATGAATTTATACACGTTGAAATTCGAGAGGAGAACTCATATAAAGAGCAGGGTGATCCTTGAACCACCTTTATTTATTTGATTTCAAATTAATCGGAGACGTGTAGCTCATGCCAAAATAGTTTATTCCCACAAATTGTATTCAGATGCACGAAGCACAACGCACGTCCGAACCCAAGTAGGTATTTTATTAAATGTGAAATTGTTTTTTTATATATGTACGTATGTATGTCTGTATTGAGAAGGAAAGGAACCTCCCTAAGTTCAACCTCTTTATTGATTAAAGAATTCAGTTTTGCATCTCAAACCTTGTCCTGGCATCTATATCTCTCCCAAGAACCAACATTTCCCTATGAAAACTCTCTCTCTTTCTCCCTGAAACCTCCGCAATGGGTTCCCTAGAAACCGAGAAGCTGGTCCAGGACTCCCTCTCCGACCACCACAAGCCTCCGCCGCTGCCGCCATCAGCCGCCACCTATTTCCAACCGAAAGCTTCCGAGAACCGCCTCCTCTCGCTCCTCCTCGAGCCCATCCAATGGCTCCGGATGCTGTCCGACAACCTCAACCCGACCTTCGTCCTTGGCGTCTTCATCGTGTACGGCTTCAACCAGGGCTTCGCCGGCTCCTTCTTCACGGTCGTCTCCGACTACTACTGGAAGGACGTCCAGCGAGTCGAGCCCTCCGCCGTCCAGCTCTACATCGGTTTCTATTACATCCCCTGGATCATGAAGCCCCTCTGGGGCCTCCTCACCGACGTCTTCCCAGTGATGGGCTACCGCCGGAGGCCCTATTTCATCGCCTCGGGGGTTCTCGGGGTGGCCTCGGCGATGGCAGTGGCAGCTGGGGGGAGGCTGCCGGTGCCTCTGGCGCTGACATTCCTGGTGGGGCTGACGGCCGCCGTGGCCATTGCCGACGTGACGATCGACGCGTGTGTGGCGCGCAACAGCATCGAGATGGCGGCGCTCGCGCCGGACATGCAGAGCCTCTGTGGGTTGTGCTCGTCGGCCGGAGCATTGATCGGGTACGCCACCAGCGGTTTATTCGTTCACCACATCGGAGCTCAGGTCAGCTCAAAGTTTCTCTCTCTCTCTCTCTCTCTCTTTTTCCTTTTCAAGCTTAGCTTAGTCAAATTAAGAATATTTAGCTGTCTTTTTCTATTCAATTACTTAGATTATCAATTAACTAGATCTTGGACAAACGGGGTTTTCTTGGCCCTACACGTGAAAGAAAGATTGACCACTCACAGTCAAATTTAACTACATGAAATTATACCTCATGCCTCATAGAGTTTCTTGAAACTCTATGCTTTTATCAACAAAAGATAGATAGAATTACTGGCTTTTTAGCCTTCATTAAAGAAACTTTAAGCAAGTGCGCATGGTAATCAATCTCACATTTTGCTAGAAACTATTCTGTTCTTTGGGAAATTGCTAGTAATGTAATTTTTGTGGGAATTTGCAGGGAGCTCTGGGTGTATTAGCAATGCCGCCAGCCTTGTTGATAGTTCTTGGTTTTGTAATTCATGAAGTGAGAACAGACGCTCTAAATTCCGAGAAGAAGAAAAAGGTCAGCATCATTTTTCTATTTATTTCATTTTGCAACGCGTTTCTCATGGTTATATTTTTATCTATTTTTTTGCGTAGCTATTCGTGCTATAAACTAACCCTAATTTATATCTGGGCCATACAAAAAAAACATTAAATTATTCACTTCAAGCCTCTCTATTTTATAGCTCAATTGGGTGTGACCCTTGGACCTTGGCTTTAGCTTATTTAGCCCTAAAGAATATCAAGTGGATGTTTATATATCTAGAATGAGGTGGAAAATTCAGACCTCATCTGGGGTTTGGTTGACATTATGACAGCAACCGATCCGAATCGGAGAAGTGCATAGCGTGAAGGTTCAAAAGTTCAAATTAACTTCTCTTGAAAAAAAAAGCGTTGAATCGGTGAAGTAACTTTATGATAAAAATTATCATGTCATGAAAAAAGGTGGGGACGCTGAAAGCTTTGAGCATCTTGATTAGGGTTTTCCGAGGTTTGACCATGAGCAGAGTATGTCTACAGGTGGAGGCTTGCCGACCAACTTTGGCTGTTCCACCACTAACAGATCTATAATATTTTTGCCATCAAAGGTTACAACCCCAGAAGTAGCCTGCCTCAGAAACACTTCCTTTATTTTACTTAAAAATCATATCATTGGCTAGATAAAAATGACTCAATTGTTGGCTGCTACAGTTCCATTTTTCTATCTATAATCTTTCCTGTGTTACTGTGACCTCCAGCTTGTATTATTCTTGAAAGAAAGCATGTGATCTCTCTCGAGATCCTCTAGGTTAAATTGCTTAATTAAAAAGTTAATGAATGAAGTAGGAGATTGGCATAGATTGAATCAAATGAAATATCACAAAAATGGCGACGTTATCTTCACCAGTGATAACTATTTTCTAAGCCCAACTAGGTTCACCGCGACTTTGATCGGCGATCTCATTTTGCCATAAGATCTTATGACCTAATCCTGTGACTTGACCACCGTATCTCAGGGTCTCTACGTGGGTTTTTTCAGTAAATGATATGCTTTTGATCGTGTTCGTGCGCGAAGATGATGCGGGCGACCATAATTTACATAAAACTACAGAAAAATTAATCTGTCATATGACGCTTTGATAGATACCCAAGAGGAATGGCGTGTAGATTGTATGATGCTCTAGTCTCGAGGAAGTTTTAAATTATAGTTTGACCGGCGAAATGTCGTTGTCTATTAAGATGACAGGATCCTATCAAGCCTGATTGACGTTAGCTACCAAAAAATATCATTTCTTTATGTGATCTTCTGCTAGATAGATTAACGAATTAATTATCCTACCTACTGGAATATCTAATTATCAAAGATACAACGGAAATTTCTTTCTCGTAGAAGCATCAGGAGTAAGCTGTAAAATGATTGAGTAGAGCTACAAAAGATGTTTACTACATGATAACTTCCATCTATAATAGCATAATTGTAGTATTCGGTGTGTTTTTTTTTTTTTTTTTTTCTGTAAGTATAATTCTCTGGGGTAGGATTTGGGTTTTTGGGTGGTAAACTTCAATAGTTGCCATTGTAAATATCGAAAAAGGCTGGTGGTAAGATAAACGACCGGCGACTCTTTTTTTTTTTTTTTAATGTAATTTGTTGGTTACTTTCCGACGAAATCATTAACCTTTTTAATAGTTTGTAGGTTAATGATTTTTGTATTAACTTATCAAATATTATTTGCATAATCTCACCAACGCTTAAAATTTACTTCCCATTATATGAAACTACCAATCCAAATTAGATTGATTTATCCTTACCAAAAAAATTAGATTGATTTACCATTTTTTATTGATTTATTTTTGGACTGCGCATTCTTACTCATTCATTGCATATCAAATGAGAGTAAACTCAAAAGTTTGAAAATAAAAAGATCGCTAGATATCAAAACATTGCATTATACAGATTTTCTTTGTCAACGTATTGACTATAATCAATGTGCAGGCGACGGAGAAAATAGGAGCGGCAGTGAGAGGCATGTGCGAAACGATAAAACTCCCCCAAGTATGGAGGCCATCTCTCTTCATGTACCTGTCCTTCTCCCTCAGCATCAGCACGCACGAAGGCCAGTTCTACTGGTACACCGACCCGAAAGCCGGCCCCGCCTTCACCCAGGAGTTCGTCGGCGTGGTCCACGCCATCGGCGCGCTCGCCTCCATGGTCGGCGTCCTCATCTACCAGAAGACCCTGAAGGACTGCTCGTTCCGGAAGCTCCTGTTTTCCGTGCAGTTGCTGTACGCCGTCACCGGGATGCTCGACCTCATCTTCGTCCGGCGGTGGAACCTGGCGCTCGGGGTGCCCGACTCGTTCTTCGTCATCACCGAGGAGTGCGTGTCGCGGGTCGTGAGCCGGATCCGGTGGATGCCGATGATCGTGCTCAGCACCAAGCTCTGCCCTCTCGGGATCGAGGGCATGTTCTTCGCGCTGCTCATGTGCATCGACAGCCTAGGGTTCCTGAGCTCCAAGTTGGGAGGAGGGCTGGTGCTTCACCTGATGCACGTCACCAGGACGGATTTCAGCAACCTGTGGCTGGCCCTCTTGATAAGGAACGTGCTGCGGCTCGCCACGCTGGGCCTGATCTTTCTGGTCCCGGAGGCGGAGCAGTCCGACGTCATTGTCGCTTCCGGCGCGTTGAGCAATAAGACCGGAAACGGGAATGCCAAAGACGCCGACGACGACGACGACGACGGCCACCACCACCGCCATGAAGGGTTACAACTTGTTCCTATGAGTGAGAAAAGCGAGGTTTAACACTAATCGATTTTGTACAGACATCGAGGCATCTATTACATTAATTGATATACATTTCAAAAAACTTTCAGCGCATATCATTAAATAAGATGAAAGGCTCTCTTTTCCTTGGTTATCCAACTCTAGGGTTTGGCATCTTATGCTATAGTGCTGGAGAATACGTGAGATTCTCTTAAGTAGAAGATAATTTCAATATTCTCATATTCATGTTAACCCATTATCCACGAACTAAGTTCCGACGTTATGAACAAAGGACAGTCCATTTAAACTTGTGGGATTTAGTCTCGCAAAGTTCATCGACTTGATTTGGGAGCTCCTAAGGTGAGGGGATCCGACTCATGAGGAATTAGAGGCAATTGATTTTCTATTTGGTCCGATCTCACCTACTAACTAAAAATCGGTTCTCGGGTCAATGAAATCGATCACTTAATAAATAAATTTATTATTATTTTAGGATTTATAACTATTTTGGACTAAATTAGCCAGTCCAATTGAGTCCACTTTTCGTTCGATTGGTCCCACATGTTCACGCTACGCGGGAACTACAGAAATGCGTGACCTGGTGGGGCCCCCCTTTGAGCTTTCGTTGACCAAGAGAGGGGCATACACGTCATTCGATCTTCCCTCTTTTCCATTGCGCAAACGCGTCGTGGGACCCGGCAGCTCCAGTTGCATTTTGTCGTCTTGTCCATCCTTTTCAGCCAATGCGGAATCATCGTCGCGTTTCCAATTAGATGGATGAAGGAGTCTACAAAATCTACCTAAACGTGACGAAATTAGATCTAAGTTGACTGAGTTGAGGTTTCTTTTTCGATTTTGTTTCCTCCACGACCTCAGACCCGAGAATCATGGCCGGAGGCAGAAAAGAGTGGTCAGCATCATGGAGTCGCGATCGATGCCGTGTCAAGTTGGTTAAAGTTGAATATTAGCATGTCAAGATGCACTTAATTATTATTTTATTTTTGTTCAAAAACTATATATATATTATTTTAGAAACAAATTAAATTTGTGAAAGATGAATCTGTTTAATTGTCATTTTTCTATTCCTAGAATTATTTTTTGTTTAATTGTCATTTTGGGCTCCAACTACATTTTCAGCTATTGCAGGATCATCGTCGTGTTTCTAATTAGATGGATGAAGGAGTATGCAAAATTTACCTAAACGTAACAAAATTAGATCTAAATTGACTGAGTCGAGGTTTCTTTTTCAATTTTGTTTCCTCCACGACCTTCGACTCGAGAATCATGGCCGGAGGCCGAAAAGGGTGGTAGGCATCATGGAGTCACGATTGATGTCGTGTCGAGTTGGTTAAAGTTGGATATGAGCATATTAAGATGCACATAATGACTATTTTATTTTTGTTCAAAAACTATCTTTTATTTTATTTTAGAAACAAATTTAATTTGTGAAAGATGAATTTGTTTAATTGTCATTTTTCTATTCTTGAAATTATTTTTTGTTGGAAATAGATTTAAAATAAAATTAAGAAGTAAATATTTTTTATTTTTCTATTTCTAAAATAAAAATAAAAAATAAAAACTATTTTAATCGCTCTCTTTTTTTTTTTTTTTTTTTTTTTTTTGGTCAATCTACGCTTAATCCTGCTCATACTCATCATACGCTCTGCGGGCGTTCGAACCCACCCACGAAATAAAATCGTCCCACCCCATTAGAAGGTGGGGATGATCTACTCGATTGTTCACTCATCATCTGCTCACTTGTTCGCCATTCACCCATCCCCCAATGCCGCTCTTTGTCCACCGCTCTCCATCCCCCAATGCTTAGGAAGGAGAATATGTATTTTTACTTAGAAATTTATCCATAAATAAATATATAAAAAATTATTTATATTTAGAAATCAATTTTAGCAAATGTATAAGAATCGTCTCCTTACTTTCCATTTCCCAACACCCGAGGGCACCGTAGTGATTTGATTTGCGGGTACGACACATTTCCATGATATTTCCAAAAGATTCGAGAGGATGCAGTTTACCCTCATTTAATGTCGCGATTTATTTGAGAAAGTAAGATTAACTTTACCATTTTTTTATTTAATTATATAAATCATAATACTGTCTTAGTCACAGGAGCCCTCAACTTATTAATAAGAAAAAGAAACAGAGAAAAAGACAAAGCAGAGGAACCTGCTCCCGGCACATAAAAACACAAACAATAACACTTCAAAATAACATGAATGATCAATTTAAAAGAAAAGAAAAGCCCCATAAAATAATTCGTCACAGTTTAAAAAAAAAAGGGTAAAATAATTCGTAAAAGTCAGAAAAAAAGCCAAAATGTTAAAATTAATTTCATGAAATGAAAGCGAAAAATCGAGCAGGGGCGAGGGCGAGAAACGAAAAATCTTAGGCTCAGACCAAGTTTGCAGGTTACGATCGAAGCGGAAGGGCAGAGGCACCACCCAAGAAACGCCGCACCGCCGCACCGCCCTCGGCTGCGACCAGACGGCTGCCGGTGAATACGGAGGATGGGACCGTCCGTTTCCGTTCACGGGCCATCCGGGTCGCCCCGCCGGAGGGCAAAAAATGCAAGTGGTGGGCGAGCTGGGGTGCTCCCTCGATGCCCGGCCCGACCCGACCCGACCCGACCCGATCCTCCATGTTCACGCTCTTACAAACTTGCGAACAACCGTCATCACGGCCTCTATCAAGCAGTCGGGTTCGGGGCCGCGCGGTCGGAGTCCGACCGCGGCGGGGGGGCGATTTTTGACATCATCAGAAAAGATGAGGAACAACAGCGAGACGCCATGAAAAGGAAGAACAAGAAGAAGAAGAAGATTCTCAACCAGCACAGGAACAGAGAGAGAGAGAGAGAGTCCATGGTTCATGGCGTTTCAGGGTCGCCCGTGAAATCACAGGCTTCGCCATCAGATCGCGGAGGAGGGAGAGAGAAAGAGATGGTGCCTCGTTCGAGATCGAGCGTCTCCGACGAACCCTAGAAACGATGGTTTTCGCTTTGCGGTTTCCGTAGGATTCGCCTTTCGAGGGCCTTGTCGATTTTACCTTTCTGCCCTCCGCGCTCCCGAAAAGGACCAATTTCACCGGAGGGCATTTCGGTCTCCACGGTGGGTGATTTTCCTTTTTGAAACCGGGACTGGATTTTGTCGACATTAATTAAATGAGCTACATTGAGAAATTCATGGAATTTTTAAAATGTATTAATTATTTTTCTTGTTACTTTTCAAAAATAGATCATGTAATGTGACTTGTATTCGCTGAGAAATATATAAAAAACAAGCCTTGGAAAAAAAGGGTGAAATTTCAAAGAACATAGCAATCTGCAGGCAAGATTTTTCTTGTTTTTGGGTCATATTCAGGGCAGATTAAATAGGGAAAAGAAACAATTTTCTTTTTTCACGATAGAGAAATGTTAAAACTCTGCAGTAGATCCAAATCTTCAAACAAAAAAGATAAGAAAAAAAAAAAAAAAATAAAAAAATAGTGAACAACAGAGAATAACAGAGAGAGAGAGAGGCTCAGATTCGTTCAATGATCAGGCAGATGAAGAAGGAACCCCGCCATGGCTGCGGCCGGCTCTGGCCGCCCCGCCAAGATACGGTCGGTTCTCAGCGCCTGCCACACATTCATTTCTCTCGCCCCGCATTTCGTCACAGCCTCTCTTCACTTACCCTTTTTTCTCTGTATTTTTTTTCTCCTAGCAAACCCAGAATCTGCGGAGATCGGAGTCGTAGTTCAGGGGGGTTGGTGGTGGTGGTGTGTATGAAAATGGAGAAGCAGATGAGATGGGATCGGGAAGCAGCTATGGCGTGCTTTTGCTGTTAATGTTCATTCCCCTTTGTTTCGCGGAGCGGCTGTTTCGGACGGGCGGAAACGTGCAAGGAGGCACGCTCGCCGTCGCGGGCCGGCGAAATCATCGGCTCCGCCGTCGACCGGAGAGGCGGCAACCGCCGCCGGGACACCCAGGAGCCTCTCCGGGAGGCAAAAGCCTCATTCTCTCGAACCGAAAGAGTTACAATGCCAGACCCTGAGGCTGCTCCTCTCGCCTCCGTTTTATATGATGATGATGATGATGATGATGGCATTATCGACGACCCGGGTCCAACCGGCTCTGAATTTCAATCCGGTTCTTGTGATTTTCTAATTTTATTAGACAATTTCTCTCAATTCTTTTGAGTTAAATTTCTCTTAATTTTTTTAACAAATTTATTTGTTGTTGCGACCAAAAAAACGATAAAACACCCAAAAAAATGTAAAAAATAAAGAAAATTAAACGCCCCTGCAACCGAGCATGGTTGGAAAAAGAGTTTCTTTTGCATTTTCCCGATAAAAAAACCTGTTTTTTTTAGATGAAAACACAAGGAAAAAATCCATCATCAAATTGGGAAAAACCGGAACTCATAGCTAAAGAACAGAAGAAAGAAAAACAGGGGAAGAATCGTGGAAGACGGAGGCAGAGAGAGGCTCAGATTCGCCTTTGATCAGGCAAATGGAGGAGGAACCCCGCCATGGCTGCGTGCCGGCTCCGGCCGCCCCGCCAAGATACGGTCGGTTCTCGATGCCTGTTACTTTTCCGCATCTCGTCATCGCCTCTTTTCTCTTAGCGCTTAAACGCCCGAACGCTTCGCCAGCAAAGCTGGGAAACATCGGCATGCATCGCCGTCTGTGAATCGTGGTGCGGGTGTGTTGGGTTCAGATCAGAAAGGAGCTGCATCGTCATCGTCGCCGCCGCCGTCGTCGCCGTCGGCGGCAGAAGGTATAGGACATTTTTGTGGCATTTTCCCTTTTGTTTTTTCTGTTGCTTTTCTTTTTGGAGCCGGGGCCGTTTCGAATCACCGGCTCGTCGTCGTGGACCGGCGAAATCACCGGCTCCGCCGTCGACCGGAGAGGGGGCAACGGCCGCCGGGACACCCCGAGAGCCTCTCCGGGAGGCAGAGCCTCATTCTTAAACTAATGAGTGATGGAGACCGAAACCCTAAGCTGGATTTTATACCTCCGGTAGTGGGTGCCTTCGTGGAGGTTCTTTTACTCTTTTACCCCTTTGTGATAAGTGAGTGAAAGAATATTCAATTTTTTTAGGTTTTGTGACAAGGAAAAGGAAAGATTGGAAAGAAATAATTTGAGAAAATCCCATGGTGTTGTTGGTATTTAGACTTGTTTGTTTCGAGAATTATGTGACATTTTTAAAAATGATTTCTAAAAATTCATTTTTTAGGAATATACAAATGACAATATTTTCCATTGTTTGGCTGAAATTTGAAAATGAAATAAGGTACAACAAATCTAATTTGATTTTCTAGAAGAAAATTACAAAAATATTCAGGAATTTTAATTATTTTTTTTCCTTCTTCTTCAGTCGGTCGTAAGCCACATGATAGCTGACAATCGGCCACAGGCAAAGGAAAAGTCCATCCAAGTTTAGCAAATCCAAGCCCCCCTTTGCTTCCGCTTGGTTTGGCTTTAGGAATATTTTTTGGAAAATGCAAATATTTTTGGATTAAAAAGAGTTTTCCAAAATAAAATAGCATTTGGTGAATTGAAATTTTTAAGTGCTTTACCTTAAATGTCATTTGATAAAAATTGCATTTGTAAATGAATTTTACTAAATAAAAAAAAAAATTACATTTTTTTTTGGGAGTTCAACCATTGGCCACCATATCTAGTTGGCTGGATGGCCTCACTTGAGGTTGCCCACCTCGGCGGGTTTAAGGTTGCAAGACCTAGGCAAACGAGGGTCACCTCGTTGATACGCCTTTTTCATGTAGCAATTTACGGAGAAAATGAACAATAATCGAGGGCTAAGACTCACATTTCAAAAATGCAATTACTCTTCGACAAAAGACCCACACCCAAGTTCCATAGCCTTGGGTTCGCTATCCTGATCATGATTTTCCTACTCCCATAGGGAAAGGTCCTTCCCCTTTCAAAGAAGATGAATAAAGAGGGCGAAGACTCGCATTTTGAGAATGCTCAATCCTTCCTAATGGTCTCACTTCGGTCTCCTTGAGACCATAAAAAGACTTTCAAACTTTGCGGCTAAAAGCCTTCAGAGCCCTTTAGAGATACAATTGTATTTATCCAAAATTGAATAATAAAATGAACCAAACGCATTTACATTTGACTAAAAGACTTTAGAGTCCCAAAACCTATTACAAATGCTGAATCAAAAGAGGCCTAAATCTGGAAAGTAGGTTAAAGAGACTACTAGTTAGATGCGATCAATTCCCGAGTGAGCCAATTCTCAATTTGAAACAAAGAACCACCTACGAAGTTGGGAATCGGAATCTTCTATTGGTTCATGGACCCAACCTTGAACCGAGCCATGATGGTTCCATTTTTGGATGGGTCTATGGAACTAGCCATATTATATCTCACATTTTGTTCTTCGTTTTATATATAAGAGAAAATATTAGATATCTTAAAAGAACCACATCATCCATACTTTGAACCATTCAGAAGTTGACAGCTATCCATTTGGATACTTAATATTTTCTCCACATATAAGGATCTTTCGCTTCTGTTCCATATCCAGTTCTTCTCATCCCTTCTCTCTCTCTCTTTTTACGTCGCGTTTAAAAATACGATTCCCCCATTTCTCATCCCTTCTCTCTCTCTCCGTTATAGGATTTTAGGAACTTCTGGCTGGTCCTCTTAAGGAACGTGCTAAGGCTCGCTCCGTTGGGCTTGATCTCTCTGGTTCCGGAGGCGGAGCAATGCGACGTATTTGAGCAAATAAGAATGGAAGCGCGAATCACGACGAACTTGTTCCCCCGAGTGAGAAAAGCGAGGTTTAACCACGAACAGGATCCGACATCACGAACGACGGCCCGTTAGATTTGCCGGATTCGGCCTCACAGGGTTCGTCCCAGACCCGACCCGGGATGTCTGTCTGGGGGGTCCGACCCCTGTTGGACCGGTTCCAAAAGATTCAGATGGCATACAGGCTTAGGTTCATCTTATATCATTACATGGAAAAAGAAAGAACACTAACCTAGTGATGCATTTGAGAAAGTAAGATCGAGTTTACTAAATTTTTGACTTTATTATATATATAAACATGCTGTCTTAGGCTCGGGCCCTGAACTAGTAATTAAGAAAAAGGAACAGAGTAAAAAACAAAGCAGGAAACATGTTCCCAGCACATAAAAACGCAAAAAAAATGACACTTAAAAATGACACGAATTATATAAATTTTGAAAAGGGGAAGAAGAAAAAAACCCATTAATATAGTTAGTAAAAGTTGGAAAAAGAAGGGGCCAAAATGGCGAGAAAAATAAAGGAATTTAGCGCAGAAATTCGATGGCGAAGGGTGAGAAACGCGCGATGCTTTAGGCTCAGACCAAGTTTGCAGGTTACGATCAAAGCCGAAGGGCAGAGCCACCACCCAAGAAACACGCAACGCCGCCGCACCGCCCTCGGCTGCGACCCGAGACGGTCGCCGGCGAAAGAGGAGGACGGTTCCCGTCCGTCCTCGTTCACGGGGCCATCCGGGTCGCCCCGCCGGAGGGCAGAAAATGCGGGTCGGCGGGTGAGTCGGGCGCTCCCTCGATGCCCCGACCAGATCAGACACACGCTCGTCCAAACTTGGGAACAACCGTCATCACGGCCTTACATCAATCGGGTCCGGCCGCGGCCGGGTGGGGGCGATTTTAGATCATCAGAAAAGATGAAGAACAACAACAAACCAGAATCCTCTGAAGAAGAAGAAGAAGAAGAAGAAGGAGAAGATTCTCGAGCAGCACAGAGACATAGAGACAGCGAAAGAGAGAGAGATCATGGTTGATGCCGTTTCGGGGTCGCCGTGAAATCACAGGCTTCTTCGCCATCGGATCGCGCTGGAGCGACCGAGGGAGAGAGAGAGAGCCTCATTCAAGATTCGAGCGTGTCCGGCGAATCCCCCGAAACGACGGTCTTCGTTTTGGGAGTTCGGCTGATAATCTTGTTTCTGCCGGCTCCGGTTTTCGAGGTCCTCGTCCGATTTTACCTCTCTGCCCTTCGTCCTCCCCGAGATAGGACAAATCAGACTGGAGGGCATTTCGGTCTCCTCGTTGGGTAATTTTGCTTTTCTGAAAAGTGACTCCGGTCAGTGACAGTAGTGATAGATATGATGTTAAACTGACCAGATTTTGTTGGCACTAATTGAATTACCAATCTTGAGAAAAGTATACAGCTTTTAATGTATTAATTATTTTTCTGTTTCTTTGAAAAATAAATTTTTTAATGCGACTATGTTCACTGTGAGAAATATATATATAAAAAAAAATCTTGGAGAACAGAGGAGGAAAATTTCAAAGAACTGGGCATTCTGCAGGCAAGATTAAATAGGCAAAGAAACAATTTTTTCTCTCTTTTTACAATAGAGAAACAAGAAAACTCTGCAGTAGAGCCAAATCATCAACCAAAAAGAAAGAAAAAAGAACAAAAATTTGGCAAATTTAGGAGGAAATTCTTGAAGATAGAGAGAGAGAGAGAGAGGCTCGGATTCGTTGAATGATCAGGCAAAATTGAAAAAGGAACCCCGCCATGGCTGCGGCCGGCTCTGACCGCCCCGCCAAGATACGGTCGGTTCTCAGCGCCTGTCACACATCATTTTTCTCCCCCCGCATTTCGTCACAGCCTCTCTTCACTTTACACGTTTTCTCTTTTTTCTAGCAAACCCAGAATCTGCGGAGATCGGAGTCGTGGTTTGGGAGGTTGGTGTTGAGTGGTGGCGGCGGCGGCGGCGGTGGCGGTGACTATGGAGACGGAGATGCGATGGGATCGGATCGGGAAGCAGCCGTGGCATGGACGTTGTTTCAGTTCATTTCCCTTTGTTTCGCAGAGCGGCTGTTTCGGACGGGCGAAAACGCGCGCCGAAGGCACGATCGCCGTCGTGGGCCGGCGGAATCATCGGCTCCGCCGTCGACCGGAGAGGCGGCAACGGCCGCCGGGACTCCCAGGAGCCTCTCCGGGAGGCAAAGCCTCATTCTCGCGAGCTCAAAAAGTTCAACGCCAAACCCTGAGGCTGCTCCTCTCGCCTCTCGGCTTTTATATCGTGGAGGTTCTTTCCCCATTTTACCCCGGTCCAACCGGTTCGCTGATGGCATTATCGATGACCCGGGTCCGACCGGTCTCAATTCCAAACCGGCTCAAATCTCTTATTCCTTTTTTTTTTTCCAGTGATTTTCTCATTTTCGTTAGAGAAAATCTCTAAATTTTTAACCAATTTATTTGCTGCTGCAACAAACACGATTAAAACGCAAAAAATAAAAAGGCCAAAAAATGAAGAAAATCAAACACCAAGGGTTGAAAAAGGGTTTCCTTTTCATTTTCCCGAGAAAAAAAAACTGTTTTTTCAGAGGAAAACGCAAGAAAAATCATCATCAAATGGGAAAACCAGAACTCAGAACCAAAGAAAGGGAGAAAGAAAACCAGGGGAAGAATCGTAGAAGAGAGAGAGAAGAGAGAGAGAGAGGGAGGCTCAGATTCGCCTTTGATCAGGCAAATGTGGGAGGAACCCCGCCATGGCTGCGCGCCGGCTCCGGCCGCCCCGCCAAGATACGGTCGGTTCTCGATGCCTGTTACTTTCACATTTCCGTAACCCGCATCTCGTCATCGCCTCTTTTTTTTTTTTTTTCTCGGCGGCTTACCGCCGAACGCTTCGCCAGCAAAGCTGGGAAAGATCGGGCAGGCATCGCCGTCGGTGAATCGCTGTGCGGGCGTGCGAACGCGAGGAGGGTCAGTTCAAGATCAGAAAGCAGAAGCAGCATGCTCGTCGCTGGTACGAGGGTTTAGGTTTAGGACATTTTCGTGGCAATTTCCCTTCTGTATTCTTGTTCTAATTTTTTTTTTTTTTTTTGGAAAGAGCGGCTGTTTCGGAAGAGATCTCACCGTCGTGGATCAGCGAAATCACCGGCTCCGCCGTCGACCGGAGAGGCGGCAACGGCCGCCGGGACACCCTGAGAGCCTCTCCGGGAGGCAGAGCCTCATTCTTAAACTAATGAGTGATGGAGGAGACCGAAACCCTAAAGCTGGAGTTTATAGCTCTGGCAGTAAGTGCCTTGGTGGGAGGTTCTTTTACTCTTTTACCCCTCTTCTGATGGTAACTGACCTCTTCTTTTTGTTTGTTGATCGGTAGGACATTAGCCCATCCTACAGTGGAGGGCAAAAATGGACAGGAGAAAAATTTGGGTAAAATAAGTGGATGGAAGAATATCCGTTTTCTTTAGGCTTTGTGAAAAGGAAAAGGAAAAATTGGGAAGAAATAATATGAGAAAATCACAGGGGATTAAATAAGCCGTTTGGTAATATCATAAAAGCTTTCCTAGAATGGATCCATAGGAGGGATTTTAATGAAAAAGATAAATGAACTTTGAGCTACCGTGCTTAGTTTTTTTCTGGCTTGTTCTTTCTAATTTGAAAAAATGATGTGAATGATCCAATGTTTTCATGGATGTTCCTTAAAATTTGGTAATATGGACCCTATGATATGAATGAACATTACCAATGATTTAGGAACCATACTGAACAAATTAAAATTCTAGAGAGGATATTAGATATTGAACCAAAGTTTATAATTACATAAATTAAAAATTCAATAACGGCATTTTACATATTGAACTAAATTTAATTGACCGTTCATGCTCACTATCCCTTCAAAGTTTGAATTTTGTCCTCAGAAATGATCCATAGAGAGGATGCTTGATAGGCTTCTCTCAAGCCCAAATGATAAATGAACGAGTTTGGACAATGGTTGTACGTTAAATGACCTGACCTACCCAATCGTAGCGCGGATGAGCCCCAACATTTGAACGTGCATTTCAAGTCAAAGAATTGGATTGGACCCAACCTGCAGGCGCAAACGCAACAAAGTATTAAGCCTGGGATGGCCTACGGTCCTCGCCACTTTGTATTCTTAGTTCGCTAGTGCATTGTACCGTAAATCGATATTCGTGACCAGGCCTTAGGCAGGAGGGCATTCTGGCCGATTCATGTAGATTGCCAATGGAATACGATGGAAATCTGCATTTTTCATTCGGGAGCACCGTCATAAATTAATCGTACACAAGACACTTTCTTTATTCAACCAGAAACGACACAAACGTGCAAAGATTGGACAAATTCTACTGTTATTCTCGTAAATTAAGGCGTCGTCAGGCTTACGAGGTCGCATCGATCTTCTCTCTCTCGAGCTCCCCCAGAGCCTGTCTCCCCGCTCCTTAGCCGGAGCTTCTCCCCCCATCAATGGCTTCTGCACCAAGCTCAGAGAACACAGAAGAACAGACGATGAAAGCAAAAGCGTGCAGAAATTAATCGAAACGAAAAACGGGTTTTTGAGAACGCAAAAACGGAGAGGTGGGTAAGGATGATGCATTAGGCTCAGATCAAGTTTGGACTCGGGTCGAATGCCGACCACCGCAAGGGACGAGAGAGAGCGAGCAGGAATTCCCCCCGCCGTGGCTGCGAACGCCGGTTGCCGGCGAAAACAGAGGCTCGCCGGCCGTCCGGGTCGCCCCGCCACGACGAGCAATGCGGGTCTCGCTCGGCCCCTCGAGGTGCACCGACCCGACCTTTTCCTCTGGCACACGCGCGCGCTCCTTTTCCAAACTCGAGCGATCGCGATCGCGAACGCGAACGCGATCGATCATCACAGCCTCAGAAGATATAACGTGGGGGGTCCGGGTCGGAGGTCGCGGCGTTCGATCCGCGCCTTGCGGGTGCGGGGGGCGATTTCGAGAGAACAAAAGAAAAAGGAAAAGAAAGAGAACAGATATATATGTATATATACCCATCAGTCATCACATACATACACCCCCACAACCCAGCACAGAGAGAGAGAGAGAAAGAGAGAGACGGTACAAGTCCAGCCAAGAAGATCCCGGCATGGACTTGCAGAGCGCGAACGAGCGAGCGAGCGAGCGAGAGAGAGAGAGAGAGAGAGAGAGATGGAGGGGTTGGTTCGTCGGTCGAGGGTCGAGGCGGAAATCACAGGCTTCCTTCTTCTTCTTCATCTTGGAGCCTCATTCGGAGCTCTGGAGCGCGTGTGCCGAAACCCTAGTCCTAACCCCTCCTTCCTCCTCTCTCGCTTTCGGCCATGGCGCTGCCAATTTATGGCAGGAGATCTTTTCCCGTTCTTTCCCACTATGCCCTTCGTCCCGCCCCGCTTTCTTTGCCCGACCCACGTGGAGGATCGATGGCGTTTCGGTCAGTTTCGCAGGTTGCCTGGCTGGGTTGAAAGATATCTCTCCATCGGTTTGTAGTTTTGGAAGGTAGAAACTTGGAACGGAAATCACGTACATTTAGGAGGATAATCGGGAGTCAAGATGGGTTCTCAGATGCGGTTTGATCACGCGGTCATCCAAATCGTCTATCCAGAAACTGGAAATTCACGTGTGTTCCGGATCGATTACACCTGTCGGGTCGGGTCGAACTTTTTGAAAAGACCGGGTACCCAATTTGACCCGATGACATTGGAACAGCTCCGAAGAATGTCTACTCCGTCGTCGGCATCTATGACTCCCTCCCAAATAAGAACTCCTGAATTGCTAATTTTTATTCACTTGCTGCTAGAAAAGAATAGTATTTACCAAAAGAAAGCACGACTCTTGACACGGTTTCTTTCTGGATTTCAACTGCAAATTAGATTAAATTCCATAGTCATCTACTTAATATGCCGAGCCAGAGCCAGAGCCAATTTAAATGCTACCCAAGGTAGGGACAAATGTGTAACTGTATATCATAACTCAGTAGTCTCAAGATCAGCCATAACTAATTTTACAGAATTTATCCTCACAAATCAAGGGGATGATCATCATCCTACCTATTGCTTATCAAACACGTTTTCATAATGCTGAACATCTTCTTCACCCAGGATGCAAATGGCAAATGGCAAATGCTGAACGTTGGAGTAGATACAAATGGCCATCAGTTTGTAAAAGCCAGCAGCTCGCCCATTGCAACAACATCAAATTAAAAGAACTACACTTTTGCCAGGAGACAATATAATGGAGGATGCCGGAGTAGCAGAAAGTTGCAACATAAGCCAATAATTTGTAGCACAAGATCTACCTGTTGCACTACTATGATATCCAAAGTTCCAGGTCACAGTTGGTAAAAATTTAATAATATACAAGGCATGGGAAATTTCTTCAAGCAGTGTAGGTTGTCTGCTCAGAATATAAATTAGCATATCATGACTGCATGATGATTCCACACCACTTCCAGACCAAATTGGACATTAATAACAGAAAAGACAAGGAGATGTGCCGAGAAATGTATGATTCAGACATAAAAGAATAAAACCTGCTCCAAATAAAGACCTGGCATTAGCAAAATATCCATACTAATGTTTGAGAAGCATAAGGATAACGCAGTAGAAGGAGCTGGGACACAGACAGACCGAGAAACTGAACACTTAACATGATGAAGCCTCAAGTCACATAGCAATGATCCAAATGGAAAAGAAGAAAAAAGAACTTCACAGGCCACAAACTAAACAATATAGCTTTTCTCCTCCTAGGTAAGGCAGGAGAGGAAGCAGACGGGAATTGAATTAGGATCTATTGCATGTTGGTAAGGGTGAACCATCCCTGGGTCATGCCCATGTCCTAACCTAGCATTAATACTAATTAAAATTATAGATGAAGGCATAATGGGTGGCATTGCAAGGTATAGTCAAATGACCCAAAAATAGTCGATATAAGAGGAGGTGCGCATGCAGTGAGTGAGTACTATGTCTGCGGCATGTGCGCATGCATCCTGCAAGCGAGCACGCACCCTCATATTCTGTGCACTATTAAGGTTCATCCTTCAAGACAAGCTCTAAAACATGACAAAGCTCAGTCATCTTGTTTGCAATGTTTCAATGTAAAGCAAAACGAGAAGTATGAATGCCATTTCCTGGGTAAACATGTCTATTCTCCTATCCTCACTACTTGCTAACATTCTCAAGGACTTCAAACTATGTACCACATCAATCCTGAGAGTGACCAAAAATCCAATCGACCATACTGTGCAAAAAAAAAAGAATGATGTGAATGGGGAACACACAATCTGGCAGAGAAATTTTATATTTTAAATTTTTATTTCAGATACTATTTTTTTCCTCATCTTAGTAACCATTCTGTCCATTCTCAACACCCAGACCATACAAAACCCCAGCATACTTCTCAGGCGAGCCATTAAAGAAGTTCTCCTTCAGTTTCATGAAAGTACTGCAAGTGAGCAAACTATCAGAACCTGCTTGATGACATATGCCAACCCGTTCCACTTCCAACAACTCGGCAACCTTATTCAAACCCCCATGAAGGCTATTGCAAAACTTCATCAAATGCTTGATATCGTAAAGCACAGGGAAGTACATCTTAATCAGATCAAAGAACCCGGGCTGTGTACTCGGCAGACTCTGGCAGGTCAGCACCTTAAGCAAGTACCCAAAGTCATACCCGCTGTGGAATGTGACCCAGTGAACACCATCGTTCAACACTATCCCGGACGACATCAATAGCTCGCTGAAGCGACGAGCATCGACGCCCACCTCGTTGTTCTTCTTGAAGTTGATCCCACTTTGAGACAACAAGTCGATCGAGTCATGAGCATAAACATCCTCATTCAAATTAAACTCTCGGAAATTGAATTGCCACACGTAGTATTTATCCGTTCCGCAGGTCGGGAGATTCCCCTTGTCATCCGCAAAGGTCAGGCCCAACTGGATTAGCTTCAAAAGATCGACATTGGCCTTAAGGGTCTGGTAATTATACTCGGAGCTGCTCTTGAAATTCCCCACCGGGCGAAGGACCATCCCGGGGAACTCGGTGTCCATGGCAATGTAGGGATAATCATCCACGATCTCGCGAATCAACGAAAACTCGTCTTCCAGATTGTATTCCCAAACATCCCTAATCTCAACAGAATCGCTTTTCGACAGGACGGACATTCTTGAATTTTTCCCGTCCTCCCAATGCTTCCAATATACCAAGCCCGATCCGAAAAACAACGATAACCCAGAATCTGCGTCACAACAAAACACAAACCCAGAACATCAAAAGAAGCCATCACCACCCCCACACGCATACCCATTTCAAGGCAAGAACTTGGGAAAGGACCCGACAAAGGAGAAACACCCGATTCGACAAAGATCTTTACCTGAGGATATTCGAGCCGAGGACCGTTCGTGGCCGCACGAGGAATCACCAAAAGGGTCGCGACCGAGGAGCCCCGAAATGGGATCTGGACGTTTTTTTTATTTATTTTTTATTTCTGTCGGGGGGGAAACGATTCTTGACTTTTCGCAGGGGGAAAACCTTGTTGTTGGAAGGGTGGTTTTTTCGGTTCGACAGGCGACAAAAACCGCGTCTTTTTTTTTTATTGTTTTCTTCGGTTCCTGGATTGAGGGATGACTGTAGAGAACGGGAGGAGTTCGCAGAGGAAGGGCTCAAGGGCACTTGCAGAGAGCAAGGGCTGCCTTCCTGTGCTCACATCGTGAGGAGGACATGCGATTCGAGGTTATATGGGAGAAGACTGCAAGAGATAAGTCGGTGGTTGTCGTGTGATGTCTCCCTTATATTGCCAGACCGGACAGGGCTGCCTCTCCCTCTCTCTCTCTCTCTCAAATTTTTTATTATTTTTATTATTATATGGTGTGGGACATGGTTTTTCGTGATCGAATGTCATTTTACTGTTGGATGTAACAGCACCTCCATTTCTGACAGAGAGAATGGCAAGATGTTTGTTTTTTCTCCCATAAACAGGTGTTTAATGAGTGCCCTTAGGGTTTTCGTTAATCATTCTCTGTTAATAAAGCGTGTAATTCTTTCGTTCTCAAAATGTGTTGATTAATTTTATTTAATATTCTAAAGGTGCTTTTCTTAAAGGCAATTGTTAACAAGACTTATTCAAATTATCAAAAGTGTTGTAATGAGAAATGAGGCGCGTGTGTAAAGCGGGAAAAAAAAAAGTGGTGTGAATGCCGCATCGATTGTAGTTGGATAGACATGAAGAGTTCGCAATAATCACTCTTTCAAAATAAGGTAATTTAAGTAATGATATAAAGTGAGGGGTACAAAATGTATGACCAATGCATTTTTACTATTATCCTATGCCTTTTATAATCAGTCAGATCTAGGTAAGTCCTTAAAAAGCCTACAGGGAAATAGAAGGGAGAAGCTTCCGAGGGAGGGTGACCCCTTTAATGCCCCTGTTCCTAAAGAATGGGGCTGTCTCCAATGGGGGAGGCAGTTAGCTAATAGGTGTCGGCCCCTCTATAAGGATTTCCTCCCCACGTAAAACTAAGGAGGGTAGAGGTAGCACCCATGCCTCGAAAAATATAGTGGCTGGGTTTAAAACCTATAAGACAAGGACCTAAGTAGGTTTGTAAAAGGCTCAATAGTCCTCTAGACAAGCATAAGAACCACCCTAGAGTGGAAGACCCCTGTTTGGCTGTGGCCCGTATTTTTTGCTAAACCAGGAAGAAAAATATCGATTTAGCTGTAGGGGGAGTCAGGTGACGTGTCCTCGAAGCATTGTTTCGGGTGAATCCAAGTAGACCACCACCTCTCCTTAGGACGTGGATAGGCGTTGGTAGACTTAGCTGGAGAGGCTAGACCTCTTCTGGGTTGTTGTAAAACCTTCCTAAGTGAACCTTTAAACCTAACTTAGAAAGGTGAGGAAGCAATAACACACCCTCGTTATTTAAGTAATGATATAAAGTGAGGGGTACAAAATGTACGACCAATGCATTTTTGCTGCTATCCCATACCTTTTATGAACAGCATTTAGTTACTCGACCAGCATAAAAAATAAAATAGTTGCTTTCTCCCACTAAAGAGATTCACATTCTCATCATGAAATATAATGAATTTATGCTTTCGAGATCATCATTTATGTTCCCAAAGAGTATTTTCATGTAAAATCTGCTTAGTTCATGAAAACGTATTCGAACGGCCTCTACATAGATAGCCTTAGTTGCAGGAATTATGTACCTCAAGCTGAGCATTTTGCACTTGACCTATTTGAAACTTGAGTGGTCGTGCTTGACCATATTCAATCTAATCTACAGGAGTTCTGATTCTAAGAAAAGCAACTATGCTCTCAGTGAGAGTGAGGGTGAATCTCGTGGAATGCTGGAATGGTTGAAACCAAAGAGTCGCGCGCGACGAGTACCAATGCAACAACGACCTTACCAAGCACACAAACGTGACAGCCACAAGTCCCCAAAACAACAGCTATTGCCAGACAATGGTCAATACAGAGTAGGAGAAATGGAGATGGTCTGTCATGCAAAGTCCAAGTTCAGTGCATGCGCGAACCCAGCTTCTAAAACCGTGCCATGCTTCGAATCGTGCATCCTCCATTTGCATGCGACTGCGCATGATCCCATAATCAGATGGCAAATTACCGGGAGCCCAGATGTCCGCAGCTTCCTACATTTGCATACTCTTCTTCAGTGATCATCAATCTGCGATAGAGTCATTATGCATCCCGTTCCGGTCACTAGTTTCGCTTTCTTTACAAGCAAAACTTCTCCAGGCAACCAGTGTAACTTCTCAAGTGTCGATTTAGTGTGAGCAATAACTATCATACAGCAAGTGAAAACTTCTTGAAGGATCAGATGGCCAATTACCAGAGGCTGGATGTCTGTGACTTCCTACATTTGCATACTCTTCTTCGGTGATCATCAATCTGGCAAAGGTCATTATGCATCCTGTTCTGGTCACGAGTTTCTCTTTGTTTCTAAGCAAAACTTCTCCAAGCAACCGGTATCAACTTCTTGAATGTTGATTCAGCATGCCCAATAACTATCATAGAGCAAGTGAAAGCTACCCATAGGATCATTTTCAGTCGATTTTGAGACATTGTTTTGCCTGTGATAACAATGAGCCCTTGAAAACAATGTGCTGAGAAAGTTCTGTAATCCATTAGGTCTTCAAAAAAGTAGCAAGCCATAACATGGCAAAACGGAATAGAGGAAGCTATTCACTATGAAGCTAATTAGTCAAAAAGACAACTACATATACTTAAACCTGTGCACGGTGAAGGGACCCTACCATTCCTAGGAGCTGTGAGGGCATAGAAAAAGAAAACGGTAGCAGGGAAAGGGCTAGCGCCAGAACTATCTGCACTATCATGGTTGAAGTCTGGATGATCGAATGAATTTGAGCATAAGAAAGAACATCTAAAAAGTGCACAAATAATGGACAGTCATGTATATACTTCATCTCAATAACACCAAAGAAATATATACCATATGATTCATATCCAAAGTCAATTACACAATTAGCCCACGATCCCATTGAGTTGAGCATTATGAAGCTTGAACTTGTCTCAATTAATACTCCAATTCAAACATTCAAACTTGACAAGAATGAACTAAACTGACATATACAATTTTACAGAGACTTAAGAAACATCTTACGTACATAAACCGAATGAACAGAACCTCAAGTTTATTTCCATTGCAGAGAACAAAGACCATAACAAAAATGAATAATAGCAAGTAAAACAGTCATCAAAAACTGCTGCAGATATGAACACAAGCTTGCATGACATTATACTATCATATACTGAGAAAAAGTTTTAAAAGAATACTCAGCTCATGTGCATAGAGCAGATATCCCAAATAACACAACTAACCCAAATTCAACAGTCAGCTTAGAGTATTTCTGAAGGCATAGCAAAGAAGGGCCATAATGTTACAAACCACTTCCCCATAGCAATATTGGTAATCCAGAGTAATAGGAGTCATTCTCCAAGGGATCATTTCAAGACATCCCAGCCCTTGAAGAGTCATGGCACACAGCAGGTACAAATCTTCCTTGGCTGATATTGGTTTTTAATTGTGTCAATCGGTCACACATAGTTCCGCTCCGATCCACTGGTCAACAAATGCGAAATCAATGCATTCTTTGACATGTGTGGAAGCTGAGGAATTTGTTCTACCCATGGCTCGGTCCTCCACTAGGTATTGCCCTAATTTCAACCTGCTCACGGTTAGCTCACCTAGTTTGGGACTAAAATCACTGACCTAACACCCACTCACTTTTGCTGCAGCTCCGTTTACCAACCACAACTTGCAGGCTCATTCCGCATACAGGCTCTCACTTCTTGTAGATGCAGGTTCTTTTACCCTTTCCCTCACGGTCACCATCAGTGACTAAGTAGTATTTCACCGTGCAGGGTAGTCCCACCCTAAGACATAGCTAAGGAGTAACATTGGAGAAAGTTCTCCTACCAATGACACTATAATATGCACGGATAATGCACAAACCTGGAAAAGTTACATGCTTCAAACGTACAGCAGTAGATAAATGATGCCCACAAGCTCAAGCTCTGAAATTATGACATACAATATCATCAAGATATAATATAGAAGAACACCATACACAGCCATGCTTCTATAAAAGACTTCATGGACTACAGAACCAAAGCATACACAGAACATATAATTTGCAGGGAATTCCGTAAGGAGTGAGAAAGAGTCTTTATAATATTCGTAAAGTTCATAAAAAGAAAAATATATGGCTCAATATAAATAAACTACTTGCATTTCATGGTTAGGTACAATGTACGTCAACGAGACAATCTGATTGTAAACATCAAAGAACTCCACAGTAAGAGAATCTCAACATCAACAAACAACTAAATCATCTATGGCGAACCATGATTTATGAATAAAACACCCAGACTGGCCAAAGACAACTCATCAAGGGTGCTCAAGTTTCAGATCCTTCCAGAACTAATTCCTATTAAGCGGGAGGGATCTGCAAGAATACGTCTCTTTGAAGTCACTTTTCCTCGAAGATGTAAAAATTGATGCATAAATTTCCTTCGTAGCATTACGGGGGACTATATCTGTCGCCTTAAACCTCTTCACTCCATCAGAAGGCACACCATTCACTCCACGTCCACCATTTTTCAGTTTCCCATTTTCATCAACTTTAACAGAGGCTTTCTCAACAGCCTTTACCTCAATGCCGCGTTTAGCGCCAGTTAACTGAGTAATTTCTTCTCCACCAGCAACCACCTCCCCATTCTTCACCTTCTTCGCCTTCTTATCACGCAATTTTGCCCTCTCCTCCTCCAATCTCTCCCTCAGGACCGCCACCTCCTCCTCGCCCCCATTGATCACAATCTTATCCAATTCACTGAACTCCTCATGACACACCAAACAAGACGACGACTTCACCTCCTTCAACGCCTTGGCGCTCAGCACATGGCCGCAGGTCCTCAAAGTGAAAAACTTGTACTTCCCATTAAACTCGAGACCTGCGATCGGGCACTGATACCGCGCGCCCTCGCCCGCGCCGACATCATCCTCCAGCCCCGGAATCTCCGTAAGCTTAACATTGACCATATCCTTGAGACCCTTTATGTACCCGAACTCCCGGGGCAATTTCTTGCCCAGAAGAGCCTCCACCAGAGCCTGCTTATTGAAGATATTCCCCAACTTGTCCACCACGCAGGGCTCCCTCAAGGGCTCGCCGGAGAGGGCGCAATTAAACCACTTCGAGAGCCTCTGCTCGTTCGGGTCCACCTTGTCGGGCTTCTTCTCCGCGTACATGTTCAAGTAGCAGTCCCGCGACTCCGCCCCGTCGCGCCGCCATCGCCGCCGCCGCCCCGGAGCCTGCACCGCAGGACCAGGGTCGAGAGCGGCGAGACCCCGGAGCCCCCGATCGGGGTCGAATCTTCCAGGGGCTTCCCGTTGAGGGTGAAGTAGACATCGGGCGGCGAGTCGGCGGCGGGGAAGAGGGAGCGCTTGAGGTGGCGGAGGGTGTCGGACGGCGCGGCGGTTAGGGTTAGGGTTCGAGTGGGGATCCGGAGGTCGTGCGATTGGAGGAAGATTTGGAAGGGTTTCTCGGATTCGAGCTGCATCTTCGAAGATCCTTTCGACTGCGAATCGAAGGGAAGCTCTCGGATTGAAGAAGGAGAAGGAGGAGAATCGAGCTTCGTTGCAGGAATTCCTGATCGATCACCGCCTTCGTCGAGCAGGGATTTTCAGTTCGTCTTCGATTTGACCGATTAGAGAGCAGATAAATGCAGACGGGGACGGTGGCCAATCAGATGGGCCTGAGAGGGAAGCAGCCTGATGGGCTTTCCGCCGAAGGCCCAACATCAATCTCTGGACTCTTCCCCGAAGATTGAAGACCAGGCCCAAGCCCAAGCCCAGCTGAAGTGTTGCGAATTATCTGATGATGCCCGGAGGTGGGGGGGTGGGGATGGAATGTCATGCGGCCGGCGCATGCAACGACGTCGCAGTTGTTATCGGCATCCGTAGAGCATCCGGCATTGACAAGGGGTCCGCTAAGTGGTTAAGCGCATGGTTTGGATCAAATAGATAACATGTTGGCTTAGAAAATACAATTATCACCTTATGGATGGAGTCTTACCCGATGCACGTGGACAGTACGGTTTACATGTGTCCATGAATATAAGTTGAGCCACGAGATTCGAATGCACCATGTGAATATACGATGGATTACAGAACAAGAGGATGTGTATCCCAGATGGGTCTTTTGCCTTTGATTATAGGGATGCTCGGGTGACTACTAAAGGATGCTGCTTCTATGCTATGAGCACTTGTGTTGAGCAATGTCGCGCCCTGTCCTAAGTAATTTGGACGCGGGACCAGGGTTACTGTCTTTCAAACTGCGCTTGGACAAAATCCCAAAGCGCGAGAACAGAAAGCAGCACACCATCCTAGACCTTGACTCATGTTAATGCAGGTTTCGTAGATTCCACAAATGCAAGCTACACGGGTCATGCTGTAAATCTCCAGTCTTTAATGTCCGTTTAGGTAGATGGCTCTCTCTCTCTCTCTCTCTCTCGTGAATGGACAAGACAGGGACGGCACGAAGAGAGGGAAGAAACTGGTGGGCGTCGTGAATCGACGGAAGGAGAATCGTGCTCCACGAAAAACACGGATGGGGTGGGGTCGTGGACTTTTCTGGCTATAATCGAGAAGTGGTCCATTCTGCTGTCAAGAACATCCCCACAGCATCGCTCACGGCCACGGCTTGTGGCTCCAAGGAGAGAAACTGCAGCTAGACCCGTATGTCAAAAACGGCATGTGTGGACACAAAAGCTCCTTTGAGTTCACTCGGGTTAAGTAACCTCATCAAACATTAGGTGACTTGTGTCACCATGTTAGGGTTGTGCTGCTAGTCAGTTAATCTCGATGGACCATTATTTTAACATATCAGTGTCCACACATCCAATACCCCTACTTATTTCCCTTTATATATCTGTCTTCCTCAAGAGGAGGGAATACCTTTATAGTGTTTTTATACGTCCTAAAAGTCTCGAGATCTAGATTGAACCAGGACGAGGCCTTTTGAGAATATGTTAAGGTCTATCTAGACCCATACGTCAAAAACGGCATGCATGCACACGAAAGCTCCTTCGACTACCCTTGAGCTGAAGTAGCTGCGGAGCTTTTCTCACTGAAAATTTCCAACAACCCCCAGCCGGATCCGTGCTTCTTCTGGCGCGGAGCTACTCTTCCTTTTCTCTATTTTGACCGTCTATCTGGTCCTCAAGACGTGATTACAGAAGCCGCCTGTAATGTTTTATGCGAAACGTGAGGAGATTAGAAAAGGGTGCGAGGAAATATGAAATTCTAGGTGGGACAAAGGTAGATATCGGTGACATTTATTGACTATAATTGATAGGAGAGCACCCGTTACCCTCCAACCCCTTTGAAAGAGAGAGGACATCAAGAGTACGTAATAGCGATATGCATTAAAGATTATCAACATGAAGAATCAAGACATTAACAACTTTAAAAAAAGAAGAAGAAAAGAAGTATGACAATTAGAAATAGAAAAAGAAAGGCCTTTCATTGAGAAAAATAGGAGTCAAATTCAGTAAATTGAGAATGGAATATTTAAAAATTAATGTTAGTATTTTCGTTAAGATTAATATTATTAACATAGAAAAGTATAAAATGAAAAGTGGGGAAGAATCTAAAAGAATAAATTAATATAATTAGAGCAAAATATACATGACGAATTTAAATTCACTGACTACAAGAAAAGATCGCATTGAGAAATGGAAAGAGATGGGAGTTGGCCATGTAATTAAAATCGTGAAAGTCAACTTGAATTTCGTGATAAAATAAGCAAAATTATTAAGCTTGACATGTTAGAGAAAATTAATAAAATTATTGGAAAGCATCGAACAGACTTTTTTTTTTTTTTTTTTGGATCCATTAAATGTTTGGTTAATATCACAAGAAAAAAAAATCCTATATTGATATATCCATGTTGCATTTGCCCAAAACAAATTTTTGTGTTTAAAAAATCCCAAACTAGTATAATGTCCCACATTTACTTACTAATTTTCGTGAAAAAATTTTCAAACCAATAATACACATATACCTCATTTATCCTAAACTAATTTTTTTATCATGAAAAATTTAAGGTTTTAGCAAAATTTTGAAACTTGAGAGAGCTCTTAGGAAAAACTTAGCAGATTTCTTAATCTAAAATTTTGGTGATTTTGGATTTTTGTGACTTAAAAACTAATTTTGGGTAAATGTGGAATTAATATACCAATTTAGGTTTTTTTATGACAGGAAAAGTAGTTGAGGATAAATGTGACACGGGTGTATCAATTTGGAATTTTAGTGGCAAAAAAAGTAATTTTGGATAAATCAGGAACATATATATCATTTGAGATTTTTGGTTATATTAGCTCTTAAATAATTTAACAAACCAAGTTATATTAATGAAGCATGACGTCAATTTCTGTTTTTCTTTGGTTTAACAACTAGTTATCAAATAATGCACAAAATCATACATGAGAAAATTGTTTAAAGAGTCCTAAACTTATTGTACTTTGATCGATTTAATCTTAAATCTTTTAATTGTATTAATTCAGTTCTAAATTATTTCACGCTTTATCAATTGAGTTAATCGAGCTAATTTTGAGTGGAAAACGCTAGATGTGGCAGCCTAGTTAGCGGCGATCATGCTATATGGCATACAAGCACTGATGTGCACAACTTTGCAAATTTTTTTTTGAATTTCTTTCCTTTTTATGTTTTCTTCTTTCCTTCTTGCCGGTGGTTGGAGAGGGCTAGACAATGAGACCTGCCATTAGCAATGGTTGGAGAGGGCTTGACGAGGCAAGGTGACCCTCACCTAGAGCCAACGAGGGTTGATTGACAACTCTCGCTAGCACTCGATAAAAAACATGTAAAGAAAAGAAAAACCAAAAAATTATAAAAAATTTAAAAAATTATTAAAAATGTTTGCATCAACGTTGACCATGCCATGTATAACGGTCAGTGTCCATGTCAGCAATTTCCAGTTAAATTTGGCCGGATTGACTCAATTGGCAAAACATAGAAACGTTTAATATAAATTGGCATATTGAATGATTTATGACTAAATGGACCAAAATGCAATAGATTTACTTTATGGACCACAATTTTCTTAATCATATCGCGATCATCTTTTATCATATGATATTATAAATTCATGCATCTTGACTCTAATTTGTAAGATAAATAAATTTTTAAGGTAACGTTAAATGGTAATATTTCATATGTTTTCAATAACCTCACGGTACTTAACATCATATAAAATTGTCTCGACCAACAAAAGAAAACATCGCATAAATTTCGATTAAATCTCTAAGGTTAAAGAGAAAGATCAATTCATAAAGTAAAATGAAAATTCATATGGCCATACCGGACATTCCATTATTTCTTCTCCCTCCTTACCTTGTTTTGGACGGCGCTAGCTAAGTCCAACTCAGCTTTGGCTATGTACACAATTGGGGAATTAGAATGATAAAAAGACCGATAGTTTGATCATTTTTGTTATTCTAATAAGTATGGAGCCAAAGTTGGTGTCATTTAGTGCTGCCCGTTCTATTACCACAAAGAAAACCAAGGTATACTTCGTCAATATAAAAAAAAAAAAAAAAATACACAAACCAGTCTTATTCACTGCTGATTTGAATATTATAACTATGCACACACTCAAATTAATATTGTATGAAATTTGTTCAAGTAAAATAATGAAAAAAAATACTTTGACAACATATTACATTATTACCCTATCGCGATCAAGTCAAGATCACTTAGGGCGTGTTTGTTTGTGTTCTTTATTTCTATTTATGAACAGAATTTCTGTTTTTTTGTTCCCGGGAACAAAAAAAAAAAAGTAAAATTTTGTTGAAATCGTTGTTTTTTGTTAAAAGTAAAAAAAAAAAAAAAAATTGTTTATTGTTTTAACAAAACAAAGAACAACTTTTCTCTCTCTCTCTTTTCTTTTCTTTTCTTTTTTTTTCTTTTCTTTTTTTTTTTTTCTTTCGGCCATGGTTTCGAGGGTTCTTTTCTTGCTTTGGGATCCCCGAGGCCAAGTGTGGGCGAGCTCGGCCTCGGCCCGGATTTGGGCGAGCGAGCTCGTCGAGGCTCGCGAGCTTGGGTCGCCATCCGCGAGACCGAGCCGGCCATGGCCAAGAGCCGACAACCGGCCAAAGCAACCGGCCAAAAAAAAAAAAAAAAAGAAAAAGAAAGAAAAAAAAAAAATGAAAAAAAACATTAAAAAATTAAAAGAAAAAAAAAAAGAACATAATACTAAAACGTGTTTCGTTCTTTTTTATTTCGAAAAGTTTACCAAACGCGTTTTTGTTAAAAACCGGATTAAAAAAATAGTTTTTTATTTACGTTGAAACAAAAAAAGAATAGAAACATAAACAAACGCACCCTTACAAAATCAAGTCGAGGCCACAATGGTATTGTTGGTACATGGGATGTGCGGCTGAAAATTCGATGGAATGTCTCCATTAAATTATATTGACAACGATGGCCTGCACCTTGATAGAGCGTTTTATTCTTACAGATAGAAATAGTGACAACAAGAGAGCGAATCCACCACAAGCTCATAAATTACCGGAATGGGAAGTCCTTTTTGAAATCTTCCCCTCTTGTACTCATCTTGCCAATAAATTTTTTGATAGGACTCAGCACAAGGGTAGATTGATTTGTTATAAACACCTTCCACCTATGACGTAACACAACAAACTACAAACTAAAGTTCGTTTTAGTGATTTGTAACTTATTTATGGCACTAGAATTTCCCAAAATTAATAATATCACATTTGGTTAATTCAGTACTAGAAACCTATTGGCGTTTGAGCATTCCTTCTCCTTTCAAGACTTAGGAAAAATTCCAAATAAGGACATGAAACGGATATTGTTTCAAATAAGGGCTTAAAGTGATTATGGTTATTTCAAATAAATGCCTAATCTTATTGGCCGACAAAAATATTCTGGCCGATCAAGGGTATTTTTGTCCAAACACATTTTTCATTTGAATTTTAATTAAATTAGTTTCAAAAGAATAATTTAAAAAAAAAGATAAAAGTTTTATTAAAGCAAAAATATAGGTCGCCCCATCCCTGGTGGGGCAGCAGTGGTGGCCGATAGGGTTGCCTGCCCTCACCTCGGTCTTGGCGAGAGTTGTTGGCCCTTGCGCAGATTCAACAGCCCTTGACTCGCCCTCGCTAGACTTGCGTGAGGGCTGTTGGTCATTGCCACCGCCCCACCAACAATGGAGCAACGGCCACAGGCGAGAGGGAGCCGTCTCTCCCTTATGTTTCTTTATATTTATATATATAAGTTTTAGTTTTTTTAGTTTGTTTTTTTAAAGAAAAAAAGACAAAAGAAAGAGGAAAGGAAAACAATTGAAAGACGAAATTGTCCACCACTAGAAGGTGAGGTCAAGCCTTTTTTTGAGATTGATATGGCTATTCAGGTCTTCATTTAAAAAAATGACACTTCGAATCCTTATTTGAAATAATGTTCACTTCATGCCATTATTTAAAATTTTTCCCAAGAGCTATCCAAAAGAGAATAAGATATTTCTTGGTTGTGAATATCATAATAGCATGAATCACTCCTTGGCTATCTTTGCTTCATAATAAAATAATTAGAATTATGTTCGATCAACTAGAATGTGTATATATCCATATAGGGGATCTCCAATCAAGACGATCTATCGACTTGCGATCAAGAGAAAAGTCTGTATATTTTATTTAGTTATTTATTTAAATTTAAACCAATGATCAATTATTGAATTAGATAGCAACAACAATTTCATTTGACATGCGTAATGTTGATTTTCTAGTGAATTCACATGTTTCTTTCATGGGAATTTTTTGTAGTGAGTAATAAAACCGGTTATCCTCTATACGAAAATTCTTACGTAGGCAGTTCATATCATTTATATATAATGTCTTGATCAAAGATTTCAATGCTTCCGTATTTAGACAGTAACATAATATTCCGTGTTAATTAGATCAAATCATGGATGGTTGGTAAGTATGATGGTCCCAATAATGATTTTGCATGCATCTTCGTGTGCATCTCATGAGTGGTTTTAAAAAGACCTCATAAATTAATGTAATTTACAAGCGTGATTCTAGCTGTATCTATATCCTTTTAATAATTGGTTATTTCTTATGTTGGGACCAAATTGGTTATTCGCCAGTCAAAGTAGTAACACATGTACCAAAAGCTATTTTCGCAACAGGATCCCTTCAATAGAGCTATTATACGGAGGTACTTGTGTAGGACAATTCACATTAACTCTTTTTTACAATTTACAAACTTTTGTATTACCTCTTCTTGCCCTTATGTTTATGTTAATCCATTCAACTAATGATACGTAAGCAAGTATATATGGTCCTTTACAGAGATTGTAGATCACATATATTTGTAACCAGTCATTTCTTCCTTAAGGGTAAACAATAGTACTTCATTGCTACGAATATAGATTATTGAAAAGAATAAGACATGTATTTGGATATTTCCCTTTAATTATACAAGGTTGAATTTTTTATTCGATACCAATAATTGGTGTGAATTCTTTCCAGATAAAATGGATTTTTGATGTGCATGATTTGGACTATTAATTAGGCGGTGCAGATAGAGAATATGCATTTTTATTGCCACATTGAAGTTCACAACCGAAGGATTGCACGGTTGGGGGATTATGGACTTTAGGTATGGGACATTCCCCATTCCTTCTCCGTGAAGTATGGATAAGACAAAATAAATATTATTTCAGAAATATTCGACGATGCCCATAATTTTTTCAGAAGAAATTATCGATCGAATTTATTTCGTACTTATTTTGTCCCTTTTCCTGTGTCATGGGCATGTCGAGATATTTCCAAAGCTTCGAAACAAGACTAGCAAATGAGGGAAAAAAAGACAAAAAAGAAAGAAAGAAAAAATAAGCACGTTGACATTTTGAATGATTTACGTCTGAATATAAATGGAATTTTTTATTTCGTGCTAATTTTGGTGTGCGTTTGGTGTGCGCATATGAGTTTGGTGTGCCCATGTGTAAGGAGTCATGCATGCATTTTAAAAGTTATTTTGAGAGATGGAATCTTCGGAGTCACAATCAAATTTTACATCAAATATAAACACGAAATTTAATTCAATGAAATCGAAATGGTTCAACATATAAAAAATGGTATTAGAGTGGCCAAGACGAATGCAAAACTATTCCTTAATGCCACGAGAACGTGTCTTGAATCAAAATTCTTTTTTTGACCAAATTTCCTGCTTTTGGACCAACGATATGCTCCGAGAATCGGTGCAACACAGACAAAACTTAGATCCGTCTCCAAATCCCAAAATCTTTAAATGCGATCTATTTATTATATTTTTAATTCCGGTCATACGGGAGATGCGAGATGATCTTCTTTTTCGGCCATTAACAAAAGTAGGTATCTCACGGCAGCCGTGTACTGACTCTTCAATCCTCTCCGTCATTGCGTTCGTTTCGTTTGCCAAGCTGTGGAAAAGAAGGATATGAAAGTGCCGTCGCATCAATGACATAACACATGCGTTAACGTTCGAATGACCAATTTAAATTGACTTGACTACAAGAAAAAGTCGCATTGAGAAATGGAAAGAGAAGGGGAGTTGGCCATGTAATTAAAATCGTGAAAAGTCAACTTGAATTTCGTGATAAAACAAGCACAATTATTAAGCTTGATATGTTAGAGAAACTTTTTTTTTTGGACCCATTAAATGTTTGATTAATACCACAAAAAAATCCTATATTGATATATCCGTGTTGCATTTGCCCAAAACAAATTTTTGCGTTTAAAAAAATCCCAAACCGGTATAGCGTCCCACATTTACTTCAACTAATTTTCGTGAAAAAATTCCAAACTAATAATACACATATACCTCATTTATCCTAAACCAATTTTTTTATCACGAAAAATTTAAGGTTTTAGCAAAATTTTGAAACTTGAGAGAGCTCTTAGGAAAAACTTAGCAGATTTCTCAATCTAAAATTTTGGTGATTTTGGATTTTTGTGACGTAAAAACTAATTTTGGGTAAATGTGGAACTAATGTACCAATTTAAGGTTTTTTTATGATAGGAAAATTAGTTGAGGGTAAATATAGCATGAGTGTATCGGTTTGAAATTTTAGTGACAAAAAATGTAATTTTGGATAAATCTCAAACATATATATCATTTGAGATTTTTGGTTATATTAGCTCTTAGATAATTTAACAAACCAAGTTATATTAATGAAGCATGACGTCAATTTCTATTTGGCTTTGGTTTAACAACTAGTTATCAAATAATGCACAAAATCATACCTGAGAAAATTGTCCAAAGAGTCCTCAATCTATTGTATTTTGATCGATTCAGTCTTAATCTTTTAATTGTGTTAATTCCATTCTAAACTTTTTCACGCTTTATCAATTGAGTTAATTCAACTAATTTTGAGTGGAAAACGCTAGATGTGGCTGCCTAGTTAGCGGCGGTCATATTATATGGCGTACAAGCGTTGACGTGTACAACTTTGCAAAAAAAAAAATTTAATTTTTTTCTTTTTCCGTTTTCTCCTTTCCTTCTTGCTGGTGATTGGAGAGGGCTAGACAAGGAGACCTGCCATTAGTAATGGCTAGAGAGGGCTTGACGAGGCAAGGTGACCCTCACCCAGAGCCAACGAGGGTCAAGTGGTGACTCTCGCTAATACTCGATAGAAAAACATGTAAAGAAAAGAAAAGCGAAAAAATAAAAAAAAATCAAAAAAATATTAAAATGTTTACATCAACACTGATCATGTCATATATAATGGTCAATGTCTACGTCAGCAATTTTTAGTCAAATTTGGTTAGATTGACTCAATTAGCAAAACATGAAAATGTTTAATAAAAATTGATGTAATTGAATTATTTATGACTAAATTGACTAAAGTGCAGTAGATTTACTTTATGGACCATGGTTTTCCTAATCATATTGCGATCATCTTTTATAAATGCACGCAGCTTGACTTTAATCTGTAAGTTAAATAAATTTTTAAGGTAACATAAATGGTAATATTCATATGTTTTCAAAAACCTCACGGTACTCAACATCATATAAAATTTTCTCGACCAACAGAAGAAAACATCGCATAAATTTCGATTAAATCTCTAAGGTTAAAGAGAAAGATCGATTCATAAAGTAAGATGAAAACTCACACGGCCATACCGGACATTCCCTTATTTCTTCCCCCTCCCTTTCCTCGTTTTAGGACGGCGCTAAGTCCACCTCAGCTTTGGCAATGTACACAACTGAGGATTTAGAATGACAAAAAGACCGATGGTTCGATCATTTTTGTTATTCTAATAAGTATGGAGCCAAAGTTGGTGTCATTTAGTGCTGCCCGTTCTATTACCACAAAGGAGAACCAAAGCATACTTCGTCAAAAAAAAAAAAAAAAATTTACACAAACGGTCTTATTCACTGTTGATTTGAATATTATAACTATGCACACACTCAAATTAATATTGTATGAAATTGTTCAAGTAAATAAAGAAAAAATCACTTACAAAATCAAGTCGAGGCCACGATGGTATTTTTGGTACATGGGATGTGCTGCTGAAAATTCAATGGAATGTCTCCATTAAATTATAGTGACAACGATGGCCTGCACCTTGATAGAGCATTTTATTCTTACAGATAGAAATAGTGACAAGAAGAGAGTGAATCCACTGCAAGCTCATAAATTGCCGGAGTGGGAAGTCCTTTTTGAAATTTTCCCCTCTTGCACTCACCCTGCCAATAAATTTTTTGACAGGACTCAGCACAAGGGTAGATTGATTTGGTATAAACTTCTTCCACATATGATGTAACACAACAAACTACATTCGAAAGTTGGTTTAGTGATTTGTAACTTATTTATGGCACTAGAAATTTCACAAAATGAGTAATATCGCATTTGGTCAATTCGGTACTAGAAACTTATTGGCATTTGAGCCTTCCTTCTCCTTTCAAGACTTAGGAAAAATTCCAAATAAGGACATGAAACGGATATTATTTCAAATAAGGCTTGACGTGGTTATGGTTATCTCAAATAAAGGCTTAGTCTCATTGGCCGACAAAATATTCTGGCCGATCAAGAGTATTTTTGTCCAAACACATTTTTAATTTGAATTTTAGTTAAGTTAGTTTAAAAAAAAAAAGACAAAAGGTTTATTAAAGCAAAAATATAGGTCGCCCCATCAGTGGTGGGGTGGGGTAGCAGTGATGGGCGATAGGGTTGCTTGCCCCCATCTCGGTTTTGGCAAGGGTCGTTGGCCCTTGCATAGATCCAATAGCCCTCGACTCGCCCTCACTAGACCTACGTGAGGGCTGTTGGCCATTGCCATTGCCATTGCCCCACCGATGATGGAGCAGTGGCCACAGGAGGGAGGGAGCCATCTCTCCCTTGTGTTTCTTTATATATATATATATACATGGATATAAGTTTTAGTTTTTTTAGTTTGTTTTTTAATGAAAAAAGAAAGAAGAAAGGAAAAAATCTGAAAGATGAAATTGTCCTCCATTAGACAGTGAGGTCAAGCCCTTTTTTGACTAATATTGCCACTTCATGCCTTTATTTGAGAAAGTGAGGGTACTTTGGGTTTTTATTTGAAATAATGTCCACTTCAGGCCATTGTTTAAAATTTTCCCCAAGACCTATCCAAAAGAGAATAAGATATTTCTTGGTTGTGAATATTATAATAGCATGAATCACTCCGTGGATATCTTTGCTTCATTATAAATTAATTAGAACTAGATTCGATCAACTGGAATGTGTAAATATCCATATAGGGGATCTCCAATCAAGACGATATATCGACTTGCGATCAAGAGAAAAGTCTATATATTTTATTTAGTTATTTATTTAAATTTAAACCAATGATTGGTTATTGAAGTAGATAGCAACAACAATTTCATTTAACATGCGTAATGTTGTAGTGAGTAATAAAAATGGTTATTCTCTATACGAAAAATTCTTATGTAGGCAGTTCATATCATTTATAAATAATATCTTGATCAAAGATTTCACTTCTTCCGGACAGTAGCCAATTGTTTCGAGTTAATAAGATCAAATCATGGATGGCTGGTAAGTATGATGGTCCTAATAATGATTTTGCATGCATTTTCGTGTGCATCTCACGAGTGGTTTTAAAAAGACTTCATAAATTAAGGTAATTTACAAGTGTGATTCTGGCTGTATCTACATCCTTTTAATTATTAGTTATTTCTTGCGTTGGGACCAAATTGGTTGGGACCAAATTGGTTATTCGCTAGTCAAAGCACTAACACATGTACCAAAAGCTATTTTTGTAACAGGATCCCTTCAATAGAGTTATTACACGGAAGTACTTGTGTATGTGTAGGACAATTCACTAGATTTATTACACGGAAGTATTTGTGTAGGACAATTCACGTTAACTCATTTTTACAATTTACAAACTTCTGTATTGCCTCTTCTTGCCCTCATGTTTATGTTAATGGATTCGACTAATGATACATAAGCAGTATACATGGTCCTTTATAGAGATTATATATCACATATATTTGTAACCAGTCATTTCTTCCTTAAAGGTAAAAAATAGTGCTTCATTGCTACGACTATAGATTATTGAAAAGAATAAGACATGTATATGGATATTTCCCTTTAATTATACAAGGTTGAATTTTTTATTCGATACCAATAATTGGTGTGAATTCTTTCGAGATAAAATGGATTTTTGATGCGCATGATTTGAACTATTAATTAGGCCTGCAGATAGATAATATGCTTTTTTATTGCCACATTGAAATTCACAACCAAAGGATTGCACTGTTGGGGGATTATGGACATTAGGTATGGGACATTCCCCATTCCTTCTTCGTGAAGTATGGATAAAAAAAAAAAAAAGTACGGATAAGACAAAATAAATATTATTTCAGAAATATTCAACGATGCCCATAATTTTTTCAGAAGAAATTATCGATCGAATTTATTTCGTACTTATTTTGTCCCTTTTCCTGTGTCATGGGCATGCCAAGATATTTCCAAAGCGTCGAAACAAGACTAGCAAATGAGGGAAAAAAGACAAAAAAAGAAGAAGAAAGAAAATAAAAGAGAGAAAAAGAAAGTATGTTGACATTTTGAATGATTTATGTTTGTATATAAATGGAATTTTTTATTCCGCGTTAAGTTTGGTGTGCTCCTATAAGTTTGGTGTGCTTGGTGTGCGCATGGGCGCATATGAGTTTGGTGTGCGTATGTGTAAGGAGTCATGCGTGCATTTTAAAAATTATTTTGAGAGATGGGATCTTTCGAGTCACAATCAAAATTTACATCAAATATAAACACGGAATTTAATTCAATGACATCGAAATGGTTGAACATATAAAAATTGGTAGTAGAGTCGCCAAGACGAATGCAAAACTATTCCTTATCGCCACGAGAATGTGTCTTGAATTAAAAAAAAAAAAAAAAATTGACCAAATTTCCTGCTTTTGGACCAACGATGTGCTCCAAGAATCGGTGCAACACAGACAAAAACTTAGATCCGTCTCCAAATCCCACAATTTTTAAATGCAATCCATTTATTATCATTTTTTTTAATTCCGGTCATATGGGAGATGCGAGAGGATCTTCTTTTTCGGCCATTAACAAAAGCCATCGACAAAAGTGGGTATCTCACGGCAAGCCGTCTGCTGACTCTTCAATCCTCTCCGTCATCGCGTTCGTTCGTTCCGTTTGCCAAGCCGTGGAAAAGAAGGACATGAAAGTGTCGTCGCATCAATGACATAACACGTGCGCTAACGTTCGATCATCCAATTAATTCAGATAGAAATTCATTTATCGGGTGTTTTTTTTAAATTCTTTTTGCTAGTAACTAGTGAAAGAATTGTTCGGCAAAAAGAAAAGAAAAGGAAAATGACGTCGATAATCCCTAAATCTTGGCCCACAGCAGTTTTAATTTTTTTTTTTTTTTTATGTGAACCTTAAATTTTCTGTATGTTTAATATATATTGGATTTTTTGAATAAAATGATTAATACCACGAAAAATCTCAAATTGTTATATATATGAAAATTTTACTTCAAATTAATTTTTTGATCATCAAAAACTCCAAATGATACGCGTGTAATAAATTTATCACTAGAAATCGCAAATTAGTATTTTTATAATAAATTTACCATTCATTAGTTTTCATTAAATTTTATTAATATCATAGGCTAATATATTCGTAATGAACAAAGTTTAAAGTCCAGAACTCATGTGTCATTGACGATAAAATTTAATGGAAAATAAACGAAGGCAAATTTGTGGTAAATATACTATGAGGTAAAGTTGTTATAGATGTACCGATTTAAAATCCTCGTTGGTATTAAGGCTAAAAAAGAAGGGAAAAAAGAAACAAAATTTGGCTGACTCCCGACAAAAAGTAGAACAAGATTCATTTTCAACGCCGGAGGCCGCGGGAAGAACGAGGCTGTAAGAAACCTCCCGTTTCCTTGGGGAAGGGGGGAGGGCGGGGGATCTTCATGGAATATCCCAAAACTAAAAGTAAAAAACACGAAAAAAGAATAAGAAAGGCTTGAAGTCTTATGGAAGAAAACAAAACGTAGAAAACCGATGCAATGCCATGCGCAGGTGAATGAGGGAGACGCAGCTAACGCTCTCCCAGCCTAACCTGGCACGCTTTGAACCACCACCACACCAACTGCAAACCAAAACGTGGCTCACCTCTCCCCTATTTATACCCGCGAAGAGTCATCACTTCATTCCCCATCACTCCCTCCCTTCCCCTCCAGACCTTCGCTTCACCACACAATCCTCTCTCTCTCTCTCTCTCTAGGGAAGTGGGAGTAGGTGTGTGGTCTTGTTCCGTGGAGTGTGCTGAGTGAATAAGCTTTTTGAGTGGCACGGAGAGACGAGAGAGCTGCTGCGATGGCGGGGACCGGGATGTTTGCGGAGATCTTGGATGGGGAAGTGTACAAGTACTACTCCGACGGGGAGTGGAGGAAGTCGGCCTCCGGCAAGAGCGTCAACATCGTCAACCCCACGACCCGCAAGACCCAGTACAAAGTCCAAGGTACATGCTCGCTCCTCTCGTTCGGTAACGAGTACAGTAACTTCAGTTCAGTCCTGCGCGTTATGATGTGGAAGCTCCCTGTTCCATCCGCTGTGGTGCATTGGGAAAGCGCTAGGATCGTGGGGATTGTGGGGTCTCTTGTTTCCCTCGAGTTTTTTAGTCGTTAGTAGAGCACAAATTTACTTAAAAAAGGTACTCTGGCCTTTGACAAAGCCGGTTCTACCTAAGAACTGACGTAGTTAGCCCGGTTCCAGGGTAGAATTGGCGGGTTTCGACCCTCAAACAGGAAGCTAATCCGAACCTGGTTGGCAGCTAAGTTTCTTTCTCGGAATTGGCATCGAACTGAGCAGCGAGGCCAGTTTCCGGGTTGAAACCCGACCATTGTTCATACCTACCTAAATCTAAGGCATAGAGCTTGCGTTTCTTGGTAGTACTCCTGCTGAATTGATTCTAAAAAGGGTTACTTTACTGAACTTGGACCGCCGATCACCCCTAACTAAACTCGAAACGGAGCTTGCATTTCTTGGAAGTACTTCAGAATCGATTCTAAAAGGGGTTACTTTACTTAGGAGATCGGTGTTTAATTAATTGCTTGCATTTGAAAAGGTGAGAGCTTGACTTGATTATGTGTTCCTGTGATGTGAATTGGCTTTTGTGATGGTGTGATTGTACAGCTTGTACACAAGAGGAGGTGAACAAGGTGATGGATATAGCCAAGAGCGCACAGAAGGCCTGGGCAAAGACTCCGCTCTGGAAGCGGGCCGAGCTCCTTCACAAGGCTGCCGCGATCCTCAAGGAGCACAAGTCTCCCATCGCCGAGTGCCTTGTGAAGGAAATTGCCAAACCAGCCAAAGATTCGGTCACTGAGGTATACAGAGAAAGAGAATGTCTCATACATTAATCCTGCTCGTGTTGCGATGAGACTAACTGGATTTATGCCATTTTTTTGGATGTAATCAAGGTTGTGAGATCTGGTGATCTGATCTCATATTGCGCCGAGGAAGGAGTTAGAATCCTGGGACAGGGGACGTTCCTGGTCTCCGACAGTTTTCCTGGAAACGAGAGGACCAAGTACTGCCTCACTTCTAAGGTAAAATTTCTCTTGGTTATATGCCATTTACTTGATCAAGTGCCCTCCATTGCTCAGTGAAAAGTGATAAAAGTTTGGTAAGGTCCACCTATAAAATTTTTACCAAAAGAAAGAAAGGGTCCACCTATTCTTTTAGCCTAAATATTTTGTTAGGTTATTTAGTAGCAGGCTAACAATGTGTATCAAATTTATGTTAATCATCATCTTTCAGCCGGAAATGTATGATGTGAATGTAGAGCAAATGGGAAAATATGGAACAATGATGAGAGTAACGGACAAAACAATCTAGAGGTAATGCCGGACTTGAACAGATGACCTATGCCCCAGTTCCATATTAGATAGTAGTTGTCCAGAAAACTTAAGTTGTGAAAAGAACCTAAACAGGCACCGCAAAGATGAATTTGGCCATTGAATCTCTGAAGTATATGATACTCAGGAGAAAACATGAACATGAATTGTCTTATTAGCCCAACATGAAGGGCGAACATAGCAGCAGGAGCAACAGCGTTGCTTTTTGCATTCCCTTTTTGACTGGTAGAGGAAGATCAGCAGAAATTTTAGGCCATCCAATCCATGTGCTTCCGTATCTTAGATCTGCTACCGTCCGTGTCTGTCTGTGGGTGTGGACACGGGAGAGAGAGAGAGAGAGAGAGAGAGAGAGAGAGAGAGAGAGAGAGAGAGAGCAGAAGATGTTTGGCTTCTAATGGTTGAAATGATTTGTGACGTGCTTCAAATGTTTTTGTTTTGAACTGCAGATTCCACTTGGCGTAGTGTTAGCCATTCCACCATTTAACTACCCAGTTAACCTGGCTGTCTCAAAGATTGGCCCTGCTCTGATTGCTGGAAACTCTCTTGTTCTAAAGCCTCCACCCAGGTATGTTCTTGTCGTCAAGTTACTTTCACTAATTATTAACTAAAGAAGCTCTAATTATGGTGGATACTCAGTTTTCATGCTATTGGCCGCGCCTATCGTAGCCCATTCAGTCTTGTGCATGTTCTCATGTTGTGAGTTTGTGTCTCATTGTGTAGTGTTATGCGTGCGTGTGGAGTAGAAACTTTTGCATACTATAGGCCTTGCGTTTACTCTTCTGAGCCTCCCATTAAAATTTGCGTTTCTTTTTTCTTCTGTTAGATCCTGATCAATTTGGCTATCCTGAAAACTGTACATAACTCCTTGTAGGGTGCTGTATCTTGCCTTCACATGGTGCACTGCTTTCACTTAGCTGGTTTTCCCAAAGGTCTCATCAGCTGCGTCACCGGAAAAGGCTCTGAAATCGGTGACTTTCTCACTATGCATCCGGGGGTGAACTGCATAAGGTAATTCTTGTGGCCATCTTCTCGCTATTTATGATCTCTTTGCCTCTTCCACGGTTTGTGATTACTGACATGAATTGCCTTTTCCTGTTCAGCTTCACTGGCGGAGACACTGGAGTCGCCATTTCAAAGAAGGCCGGCATGATTCCTCTTCAGATGGAGCTGGGTGGCAAAGATGCTTGCATCGTGCTTGAAGATGCCGACATCGACTTGGCAGCTGCCAACATTGTGAAAGGAGGCTTTTCTTACAGGTGACCCAAGTGATCTGCAAGCATTCATAACTTCCTTCATAGTTATACTCTTTCCCTTAAGGCCACCAAAATTGACGGTTGCTCACATCATCCGCAAAATCTGTTACCCGCTGCGGACACTAACCCGTATTCATACTCTCCTTGTCCACAACAGTGGTCAAAGATGCACAGCGGTGAAAGTCGTCCTGGTGATGGACTCCGTCGCGGACACTTTGGTTCAAAAGGTGAATGCCAAAGTGGCGAAACTAACCGTGGGTGCACCCGAGGACAACCGTGACATAACACCGGTCGTCTCAGAATCGTCTGCCAACTTCATCGAGGGGCTGGTGATGGACGCCAAGGAGAAGGGCGCAACCTTCTGCCAGACATACAAGAGAGAAGGCAACCTCATATGGCCATTGCTGTTGGATAACGTCAGGCCCGACATGAGGATCGCGTGGGAGGAGCCATTCGGGCCAATCTTGCCAGTCATCAGGATCAACTCTGTCGAAGAAGGGATTAACCATTGTAATGCCAGCAATTTCGGTCTCCAGGTATGATCTAATCTGGTATCTGAGACAATCCCTTGCACTCTTGTCAAATTATAAGCAGCCCCAGGATAACGAGTTAAAATCAAATCAAGAAAGATGTACGTACACAGCATTACTTGTGTGTCGAGGTACCCGCTTGTCGACATGCACACAAATTCTATCACTAAGCAACCTATCTAAATGTGTTACTAGTTACACTTGTGGTTTCCAAGAAATCCCAAAAGCCACAGTTGGATGAAATCAGAGAGAAGAGCATCCTGTTGGAGACATCATCATGTCTTCTTATAGATAACAGTCAAGAAAATTTCTTTCTTCCTAGTAGTAATAAAATGCCTTAAAAATTGCAGGGTTGTGTCTTCACACGCGACATCAACAAGGCAATGTTGATCAGCGACGCAATGGAGACCGGTTCAGTTCAAATTAACTCTGCCCCGGCTCGAGGGCCAGACCATTTCCCTTTCCAGGTAAACTTAAAACTCATAAGCATCTTATAAGATTTCTATCACATTGTAAATCCCATATCAATTTTTTTTTTTTTCGTGAGTACAGAAGAAATGACTGCTGAAATGCTTGATGGTGCAGGGTTTGAAGGACAGTGGAATAGGTTCACAGGGAATCACAAACAGCATCAATATGATGACTAAGGTCAAGAGCACCGTCATCAATCTGCCTACCCCTTCTTACACCATGGGCTAAAAACTTAGTAATTAACAATGACTAGTTCTAGAGAGTACGTCGCTATGAAAATAGCTCCAATTCGATTCCGTTCTTGAAGTTCTTTTGCATCAACCTCCCCCAGATGTTGGGACGAAATTAGGTACATATATGTATGAGTGTATCTTGATGAGTGGCCTGGTGAGTATGTTATTGGACAATGTCCACTTAGAAATATGAATTAAGACTTCCTTTACTGCAAATGTTTCAAGCTGTTGCATGTTACCTATTTACGGAATCATGAGGTTTTATATGTTTCCATCTTAAAAGAGAGGTTCGATGTATGTGTTGCTTGGGTTAAAGTCGATCACGATCTGGCATTGTCCCTGAGATCATGTGTCTTGTCTAGCGAGGGAGGTGATAATGTGTGGTTTGATTTCTAGCGTGAAAGATTTCTTTGGTTATGTTAGTGGAAAATCGGCCATTATACCAGATGTTGCGAGCATTTCAAAGATACAGGAGGAAGATTGTGAAAATGGGACGTGGTTGAAAGTTGAATTTGGGGAGTTCAAGCCTCCTGGAATGTTTTTCACGGTGAAGAGTTTCGTGGAGGTAATCCAGTAGATGAGGAAGAAGACATGGAAATGGGAATCGTTCCCTTCGAGCCCACTGGCCAGGCGCCTGCCTCTTCTGGGCAGGGATCCTTGGGGCCCAGGAAACAGGCGTAGGCTTTAAAGAAACTAACAAAAGCTTGGATCCGGAAAGGGCAAGGATCCTTTGGGTCCTGAGAAAAAGGCTTCTGAACAAAACAACTTGGGAACCACAAGGAACAAACAGTGATTTGAGCCTTGTGGTGTGGGAACATCAGGAGAATTCCCTGGGGCCTGGATGGCTCGACACTTACTGAAACTCCGATCTCGTTGGAGTTAACACTCATAGATGGGATAAGGTGGCTGGCCCGAAACAGCCGCCATGGCATTCGTTAGTCTGATAGGTTGGGAACTGTCAAGGGCTGGGCGATCTCTTGAGAATTCAAGAACTTGAGAACCTCATGGTTCAGTTTGGGCCCAGTGTTCTTCTGATTGAAACGAAATTTCTGAATGATTGTCATTCGATGGATCTTGAACATAAAGGGTATGTTTTTACCGGGTCAAATAATAAAGATGGAGTCGAAATGCACTGGAACGATCGATTGGAGAACTCGTTCGTGTTTGGGCTAGCCGTGCGATTCACTCATATCACAACCCTTTACCATCACCGCTCTCGGTTGAACGCATAAGAGGGGGACGAGGATTTCGCTTTGAAGCTATTTAGCAAGATGATGAGGGGTGTTCTGGCATTGTTGACATAGAATAGACTTCAGCTTCAGATCCCAGCAATGGTCTGGGGGCATAACCAGGAGAGTCTTCCTAGCTTTATCTGCTGGGAGCAGGTGAATGCAAGAGAGGAAATGGAGCAGTTTCAGCAGCAGAATGGAGCAGTTTCTGCAGCAGAATGGAGCAGTTTCCGCAGCAGTTTAACTAACTTGGGAAACCGCACGTCAGGCACCTTTGATCAAGACAGACAGAAAGCTATCAAGGCCAGAATCGATCAATTATGGTGACCACAGAACAGCATCAGCACCAAAGATCCCATGTTTGCTAATTGAAAGAAGGCGATTGGAACACTAAATACTTCGTAAAAGGAACAGAATTCTTGACAATCGCGATTGCTCTGGTCCCGGAAGTCGCTTCCTTGGAGATAATATGTCAATTTAGACCGATCAGCTTATGCAATCTTGCTTGTAAGGTAATTTGCTGAAGGCTTGACAAATGCAGAGTGCTTTCGTGCCGGGGAGACAGGTTCAAGACGACAGCTTTATGTCATAGGAAGCTCTCCGCCGGATGAGAATGAGGTTGTGAAAAAGGGAACTCCGTGTGATGGTGAAACTGGACATGTGGAAAGCTCACGAGTCGTGTTGAATGGGATTTTAGACTTGCTTGCGGATGGTTCCATCTTTTTAGGTTTTGGGCTGAGCAGATTCTTGTATTTTAGCTAGGGTCAGAACCCAAAAACTGAGGGCTTGACCGATTGTTGAAGGGCACGTTATGAACTTCAATGGAAGACGGAGGACCTAAGCAGGTCTATATGATCTTTCAGCCAAGAAAAAAAGGCAGGCCTAAATGATCCTGTGGTCAAATTTCATGGAAATGTCGGTGGCATTTGATACCGTGAATCTAATTGGCTTTAACGCTAGGATAAATTATAGGTAAAAGTTCTCTCCTAATCCTAGGAAAATCCATTAATTTCAAATGAGTACTTTGAACTTTTAATTTGTCAGATCAAGTTATTGAATTTGTATGATGTTCTAATTTAATCCCTAACTCCAAATTCATGTAATTAGAGTTGGGATGTCCATTGGAATTGACAAGAGTATGATATGGAAGAACTTTTTGGTATTAGGAATTGTTAACGAATGCATGCGTAGTTTGGATTCTTACCAACTATACCATATATTTTAATCTTCCATTAGTTAGATCCAGGAGCTTGATGAGAAAAGTCAATCAAGCTCAAAATCTTCATTAAACAAATTAAAAATCTAAAAAATGCGATCAAAAAGATACATGGGAGCTTGTTTGACTCTCGCTCCCCTTTCCTCAAGAGGGGATTTACATCGTCTTTTCTGATTGGCATTAGAAAACAAATTCGGGTAGGATTCCAACGATTCGCATTTCCTTGTGTCGAGAGCTTCTCGATCTCTTATAGAGACCTGCAGCCACACCACACAAAGGAAATAAAAAAAAAAAAAAAATTGTCCACAACATTTATGGCAACTTTACCCACTAGTCATGGACTCGTGGGTTCTCGCCTAAACCATATTCTAGGGTGCTATTATGAAAAAATCCGACCTTTTTCTAGGTACTCTTAATTTATACGAGTTCACTTCGTATGAACCGTTAGATCATAGTGACCTCACGCAATAAATAAATAGATAGGCAGTTAACTCCGTATCCAATTTGACCTGGTCTCCTCCCCCAGAACAAACCCAATTAGCAGTTATAATCAGATCCCCCGTAATATTCCCCCTTTTATCTTTTTCCAATACCCTTTTCTCCATAAAATTCAATATAAAAAAATTTAAAAAAATTCAGGTTTGCTCATCCCCTTCACGCGCTGTGGACAACTCAAAATCAACTCAAAATACATAAAAGGAGAAACACACGCACTCCCCAGAAAAAAAAAACTGAAACGCCAACATCATCTCTCTTTCAGATTCACTTCTCCAGATCACTCCAACCACTAAATCCAAACAACGCAGAAGTAGAAGAGGAAGAAGAAGAAGACCCTCTCTCTCTCTCTCTCACTTCCATTCCCTTCTCTTTCTCTCTCTTCCTCTCTCTTCCTCCTTCTCCTTCTCCTTCCAACATGCAGCCCTGCAGCAGAGAGATGCAGAGCCTCAGCTCCCTGCTGAACCCTCCCCAGGTCTCCCTCCACGACCTCCATGGCAGCAACGGCGGCCACCCCCACCACGGCCAGATCCAGGCCGGCGCCGGCGCCGCCGGCGGCCACCACCACCACTTCGACCCCTCCTCCTCCTCCGGCGACGACTTCCTCGACCACATGTTCTCCGGGATCCCCTCCTGGGCCGACCACCTCGGCGGCCCCGGCGACCCCGCCGCGGCCCACCTCCCCATGGGCCAGAACGGCGACGTCCCCGTCGACCTGTCGGAGGACGTCGGCTTCCACGGCCTGGACGAGGCCGCGGTCCTGGCCGCGAAGATGAGGCAGCACCAGATCGGCGGCGGCGGCGGCGGCGGCGGCGGCGGCGGAGGGGGCGCTCAGGTCGCGGCCGCGGCCGCGAAGGCGATGATGCTGCAGCAGATGTTGATGGGCGGAGGCGACGGTTCGCCGTCGTCTTCCCATTTCAAGTCTGCGAATCTGGTAAAACTTTTCGGGATGCCATTTTTGCTTTTGTTTCTTTTGAAAAAAATTTGAGTGTTAGTGAGGGTCAAATTTCGAGTGCTCTGTAATCCATTTCAAAAAAGTTTGAATTTTTTAATAAGAAAAGCACGATGGTTCGAATGTTTCATAGAAGTTGAAATTACAGTGAAGTGGGTGGGTTTGATCGCAGGGAGGTGACAGCTCAGTTCAAGCTCTGTTCAATGGCTTCGCCGGATCTCTGCATGGCAATGGCCAAACTTCGAACCATTCACAGCATTTTTCTCTACCTCAGGCATTTCCCCCCTTTTCTTTTCGTTTTCTTTTTCCCCCACTTGGTGTTTTCCTCTTCTTTTTGCGGGCATAACTTTCTGAGAATCTGTCCTGGGAAATCATCACAGGGGGGATCAATGCAAGGGGCACCGAATTTCAGCGCTCAGGCGGCGGCGGCGGCGGCGAGCGGGCGGGGCGGCACCGCGGGCACTGCGGCCGCGGGTCAGCCGAGGCAGAGAGTGAGGGCGAGGAGAGGCCAAGCCACCGATCCTCACAGCATCGCTGAAAGAGTGCGCTCCAACTAATCCAATTTGTTCTTGCGAAAAAGACATGATTTTTATTTTTTTGGGGCCTGCTCATGTGTTTTTTTTTTCCCCCACTTAAAAAAAAAAAATATGTTCTGGGTTTTGTACTTATCGAGTTCCTAAAATTGGAATTGTGTGGTGGTGGGGTTGCAGCTGAGGAGAGAGAGGATAGCGGAGAGAATGAAGGCGCTGCAGGAGCTGGTTCCCAATGCCAACAAGGTGCAAGAAGCTTCATTTAATTCCACTGCCTGTTGCATTTATTGTCTTCTGATGTTTCCCCATTTTTCTATGATGTTTTAAAAATACCCTAAATCATTTGTTTATTCGGTTGCTCATTACCACGAAGATTCCCCCTTTTTCCTCAGTTCCCATCTGGGAACTCTGCAACCGCTAGTCAGAGAGGCTCTGCTCTGGCCATGAATTGTGTTCAGTTCAGTTATTCCATCTCGAAGAAGATCAGTTTTTCATGATGGGGGAAATTCTAACATTTTCTTGTTTTGTCTTGGGGGTGTTCCCGATGGGGTGGTGCTGGTCTCGGGGAATGACAGACGGACAAGGCATCAATGCTGGATGAGATTATCGACTATGTGAAATTCCTCCAGCTTCAAGTCAAGGTTCTCTCTCTCTCTCTCTCTCTCTCTCTCTCACACACACATTAAAAAAATGGAATGATTCCCTTCGTTGACATTGTTGTTAGGGGGACATAATCAATACTGTGAATTGAATATCAGTAGCCAAGAGCCACTCCATCTCGGTATGGCATGGGCTTATGAAGAACATGGATGAGCTGCTGATTTTTCTCTCTCTGTGTTTCGTTTTGGCACAGGTGCTGAGCATGAGCAGGCTGGGCGGTGCGGCTGCCGTTGCGCCTCTCGTCGCCGATATGTCCTCTGAGGTACCCACCAAAACACGGCTACTCCCAACCACGTATCGACTCATCCTCCAATAGAAAAACCTAATTCAAAAGTACCCCCGAAATTCCTCAATCAACACAAGACGACAAACCAAAGCAGCACGCGTGCTTCCTTTTTCAGATTCCACTCTCTCGCTGTCTCTCTCTCTCTCTCTCTCTCTCTCGATGGGAAATGATAGAAAAATCGCTCTCGACCCACTTTCCGACTACCCCTTTTCCCCACTTCCCTGTCCCCTCCCTTGTCCTCTTTCGTGAATTCTGTATGCGTTTTCGAGATATAATTTGTGAAGATTGAATCGGGGTCGTCCTTGTCTTATCTGCAGGGAGGCGGCGGCGGCGACGGTTCTCAGGCGAACGGCAGCGGGCGGAGCAGCTCCAACGGCGGGCCTCCGGGGACAGCCTGACGGTGACGGAGCACCAGGTGGCGAAGCTCATGGAGGAGGACATGGGGTCGGCGATGCAGTACCTGCAGGGGAAGGGCCTCTGCCTCATGCCCATCTCCCTCGCCACCGCCATCTCCACCGCCACCTGCCAGTCCCGCATCCCCCTCCCCTCCCCCTCCGCCCACCACCACCACCACGGCCCCGGCGACGGCCCCACCTCCCCGAGCGTCTCCGCCCTGACCGTCCAGTCCGCCGCCCTGACCGGCGGCGCGGGTCCGCCGGAGGAGTCGTCGACGCCAAGGACGCGGCCTCCATCTCCAAGCCCTGATCCCGACGCGTGGCGCTGACCGTTGACTGCCTCCGGGTCTTTTTCGTAATTTCGTCTTCGTTTTTTTTTTTCTCTCCCTTTGACCAGCGGAAGAAAAGGTGGGGCCCGTAGAAAAAGGGGGGGCAGACGTGGGCTGGACGGGGTTTTCTTTTCGTGTGCGGAAGTCTACGAAAATAAGGTGGTCCTGCATTTTGGCTGCTTTTGCGACGCCGTATTTGGGTAGACTTTTGGCCCAAAAAGAAAAGCTAACTTCATCAGAAATCGAAAAGCAAAAATACTAAATGGAGGAGAACCGTATCCCGAGGAAATTCCCCTTTTTTGGGATTAGTTTCCTTTTTTTTTTTTTTATCGTTTTTTTTTTTGTATTGTTTTTTTCCTTCTCTTTTCGGTTGTAATCTCTCTTTACGTTAGTTAATTAATCTCACTTTCTAGTATTCTATTGAGACAATTATTGGGAGATAATTCCGAAATTACATGCATTATTGTCTCTCTCTGTCTCCCCCCCCCCCCTCGGAAAGGTGCGACCGTATGATTTTTAATTGGGATTGTGATTATATATATTTAATATCTTAAGGCCTTTTCCAAAAGGGAATTCAATTCAATTTGGGATGAGATCAAACGAGTCGGCCAATGCTTGAGGAGGATTTGGTCTAGCTACTCTTTACCGAATCTCCTTTTTAGCATCCAATTGTTACCACAAAAGTGATTGTTAGTATTCTTGAGAATATAACATCCATGAGCTCAAGCATCTTTTTCGGGGGATCCCTTTCTTCTTTTTTATTACAAATTGTAGGCCATCGTTTAATTAAGGACAGGAAAATAAACTAATTTCTTATAAAAAATAAGAGATCAATAGTGTCACATTGCATCAGGTTGTCATTGCCGACAGTTGACCTTAGTCAAGATAATTATTTGTAGCATCTTATGAACCCCTAGTAGTCTTTATATTTATGAAGAAATTATCCAATCAAACCTAAACTTTTCGATCTTATCAATTTAGTCTTGAACTGTTGTGCGAAATTTCAATGTATTCCTTCTAGTTGATTTTTACCGGAAATCGTTGATGTGGCAATATGCCACGTAGGACGGCTTGAGATAATTGGACTATTACGTCAGCGATTTAAAGGGAAAGTAGACTCCGTCGAGAATTTTATATGAGTCTAATCACATCTTTTTAGTGTCGTCCAAACTTATGCCTCTTTCAAGTACTCATTAGGGTTTCTAAGTCAATTGACCGATTTACTTTCTAACTTTGTTTAAGTTGCTCATCAGTGGTGGACTAGTCTAATCAGTGTTCTTGATTTTGGACACCACTTTGACCACACCTAAAGTCGGGCACTAGCAATGTACCCGATACCGCATACTCATTGTCCATAAACATTGTTAATCTTGCAAAACCACTAAGGTAAAAACTATGGACTCGCCTTAGCTAATGATCGCACTTGCGTTTAGGGAAGAATTATTAGAAAAGTCTTATCGGATAGGGTCTCAGAGGGAGGGATAGTTACAGCTCCTGCGAAACACGATGTTCGGGTCCATCTAAATCGAAATTTTGGCTGAAAAATAAAGAGACTAGTTGCACTTAGGTGGTTATTTGTTTTGCCAAAAAGTGAAAATGACAATAGCTTTTCCAAAATCAAGAGAATTTGAAATTGAGATTTTTTTTTTTTAAAGTCATATAAGAGATACATTCATGAGTTTAAATTTATTATTTGGAAAATAGTCAATTACAAAAATTAAATTGACATTCATCTAATTCATATTTGAAATAGATTGGATATTTGTTTAAATACAAAATTATGGATAGAAAATCTTGATTCAATCAGGTTCAAGTATGAGGAGCAAATACTCCTCCTCATCTTTAATTAGGAGTCACTTATGTTTGTTTTCACTTCTCTGATAGAAGAAGACATATCGAAAATAAAGAATGGGATATTTTGCAGGATTATTATTTATGAAGAGGTTGTGATGTTCATTTTGAGATTAAGCTATCAAGGCTCTGAAATTGCGTTCAAGAGAAGAAAGAATTAGAGGGTCTTTACTTTTTTGGTATTGTAATTAGATGTTGTACTTTATTTGTCGAAATTAATTCAATTTGATGTGCATTTTATGATCTAAATTCATATTAGAAATTTGATATGTGTACTAAACATGTGTGAAGATATGTTCACAAAATATGGCCACACAAGGCACGTGATAATTTTTTGCCTCATCGTCTATATAACAAATATTTCTCATTTACCAACTTCGGTCTTACAGTGTAAAACTTCATAAATTTAGGCAAAAATGTCTCGAAATGCATTATCAAAAAGCATACTCATTTGTCATTTCTAAACTTCTATCTTTTATTGACTTTAAAATTTCAGAAAATGGATAAAGACTCGGTATATCCAAATTTAATCTCTTACTAAGTTTAAACTTGAAACAATCGATAAATTAGAGAGAGCATTCATATACTCTTGACTGATATGACTTATTTTGAATATGGCGTCTTAAATATATTCTTACAATTTAGTGATTTATAATTAAGAAAAATCTCTCTAAACAAGATAACAACAACAACGAGATAAATTCAACAAAAAATTCTAAATAAAAATAGAGAAAACACGGATTAGAACTAGACCGAAGTAGGAACAAAGTAAAAACATATGTTCTCAATGAAGAAATAATTGTTAATTCAAACTAAAACTTATTCTATTCACATAATTAAATTTTATGCATTTATAATCACAACAAATTAATAAATCCATTTAATTTAATATGTCAAAATTATGGATTACGACATCAGGAGCTCTAATTTTTGCAATGACCCCTTTTTTGTCTAGCCACTAACTTAAAAACGGAGAAAATGTATAATTTATCAGTTTTTGTATTTTGCTTTTTGAAAGAACTTAGTTTTTATTTTAATATAGCTTTCATTGCTGCACTCCTTTTTGGTCGAATTTCATTATTGTACCCCGAAAGCCCACTTTTCTAATTTTGTTTTACATGCTTAGAAAACATAACATTATAACGTCTTTTCTGCCTCAATCTTAAGCATCCTTAAATTATGATATTCTTCTAGAAAGCTACCAATATTATTATCAAACGAGGTCTTCGTCTTCTCCTACATTGCATATATAATATTATCGATATTTCCACGCAAAGCGTGGATTAGAAAACTAATTAAAAAGCAGATAAAAACAGAACCATCCCCACCTAATCACGCATCCTTCGAAAAGCAGAAAAAAAAATAATATTCTCGGGATGCCACGTATCCTATTCCTAGCATGTTAGGGCATGTTGCACAAAATTAAAGTATAGTGAAACTCAGTGGCTCAAACCACATTTTTACAAAGATTGGTATTAAAAAAAAAAAAAAAAATATTGTGGTTAGGTCAAGAAGCATCGAGCTGCATCTGCTTTGGCAGTGAATTGAAACCGATGGGATGCAAAGAGTGGGAGGCGACTAAGGTCTGTCCCCGTCTTTGGCTCTGATTTCATTTCCTGAATGAAGTAACAATAAAGAAAGAACTAGAGAAGCTGCATAGATCGGTCAACGGAAATGGACGACAATTCCAGGTCGCAGTTCTTGATTTTTTTTGAATTTTTTTTTAACGTTCCCTAAGGTGAAAACTCTTGCGTGGACTCAGTTTTGCGATCGTATGCAATGACGGATGACGATTGTGATCGACCCAATCCGTTATTCTTGAGTTCGGCCGACACCTGATCGATCGACAATAGGGTAATCAGCATCAGATGCTCATTTTGACAACTGGATGATATTAGAAGCCAATTAGGCTTCAGCTCGGTCAATCGGGTTCCGTCCCGAGAGGTGGGAGATGAAGGTTCCGATCCTGGCCACTCGCGATCCGCCCTCAGGGGCGATGAGGGCGATGCAGGCGAGCGGCGGTGCTGCTCTGATCTCACCTTCGAGTGCCGGGTCGGACCACGCTTTGTTGATCATAGTGAACGCTGTGCTAAATGGATGATTAGCTTGAACTTCACTTTGTAAAGGATTTTCAACTTTGTGCATAAAACCCTTTCTCTAGCTATAAACCAAGGTCTAATTTCATGATAAAACAGCCTAGCACAGTTCATCATATGCAGGAGTTAGTTCATTCTCGGGCTCGGGCCATCTATTTCTCATCAATATATGATGCAAGTACTCACAACTGGAAATCTCCAAGTTATTCTGAAGATTACTGTAAACATTCTTGTAGTTCAATGATTAGAAAACAGATCCTGCAAAATCAAAATCGCGACCTATCAAGCGCAATCTTTGTTGCACGAAAGGAAACTGACCGTAAATTGTTCTTACCGTCCTTTCTTTACAACATGTTCTCGTGAGAATAAGTTTCCGAAACTCTAGCATAGGACCCAAAGTTATTGCAATCTGCCAAACTCTAGCATAGGACCTAAAAGTATTGCAATCTCCCGACATCGTCGCCATATTCTTAGCATGAATTTTCCCGACTGTACTTTCCAAAAAGAAAAAGTGAGCAACCGGCGCTGAATGTATGGAATAAGAGAGAACTCCATCCAGAAGCAGAATCATTGATTAAAGAAACTAGAGAAAGAAAGAAGAAAATGTAGGAAACCAAGCATACCCGGTTCCTTGTTTATGTTGCAATGCGACCGAACAATAATTTTTTCCCTTATAAATCAATGTAGATGGAGAATATTCACATAATCAGTCGTCTGACTTAACATCTACTGCTCCTAAGCAGGCAATTCATGTAGAGAAAATTTTCTGCATCCCTTCTTGCTGATTGTTAGGGTTGCAGCTATCGATGAAGCTCCCTATCACAGCATCATACAAAGCAATTAAGAACTAAGAGGAAAAGAGCAGCATATGATCAGCAATCAGCAACAAAAGAAGCTTGGAATCATGAGTTCATGCAAGTACAATCCAGAGAAAACAAATGAAGAACTGTGTGAGGCAGCAAGAGCGGTGATAATCTGTCCTGTTGTAGCATGAGCACAAATGATGTTACAGTTTCAAGTACTAAGGATGCAAGTTACTTAAAACTCACTCTATTTTTTAATCGGCATAATAAAAAAATAGTGGCAGCAGATGAAAGCAGCGATAACACAAAGCATGTTAGTTTAATCAGCTATTCAAACTGAATAAAACTGATCCAACATGGAGAGTCATAGAACACTCGGATTTTATTGACAGTTGGCATTGCCCCAACAATCTGCTGTCCTGTTAAAACTACATAGTTGCACATCAATTGTTTGATAGCTAATCATATAAAATTTTCAGACAAAGATTCCATGACAATTCTTTGAAAGCGAGTGAGATTGTATCTCTCACAATCACAAGGTATTAATTATTGCACTCTCTTTTCAGCACTCAATATGTTAAATGAAAGTGCACTCTCTAGAGCCAGTACAGAAAGGTAGAATGTCTCAGTTAATGGATCAGAACCCAGATGAAGTTCCATCCAAGTTTGCCAATTGAGCTGAGGTTCGAGTATAACACATAAGAAAGAAAAAAGTACTTAAGCTATCTGAAGACCATCTGATCTTCACATCCATCGCACTCAACTCCTCAGACCTTGTCAATTGCCACTCCAGTACTATACTGGCCAACCAATTGATGGTAATTTGACATGTCAGCCTATGAGTCTGGACAGGGATGAAATGCTCATTGCCTTTTCTAATTTAGCTCAGTGGATTCTCTTTTGACTCGGCAGTGAATTAGCTTTAAAGTACTTCATAGCAGCCCAACACATAAGAAAAAGAACATTACAAAGGCTTGGTAGAGGGTAAAGGTCGTATGTTCCTTAGCATCAATAATGGGTATGCACTGCCAATCTAGGCCATGCCTTTGATCAAATTTCAACTCCCAGGTAACTAGCTACTATGGTGGATATGTCCAATGCACCGTGCCATCTCAGATTCTCAACAGACACCCATTGGTTGATAAATCAAATTAAACAGAGAAAGTTGGACAACTGTGTGTTGTGGAGATGACTATAATAAAAGGACAACAGTTTGATAGAAACTATATTCAGCTTTCCCTCATCTGCACTCATGTTTTAAAACACAACACTTTATGTCCTGAGATTCCAAAAAAACCTAAAATTTAGACCTTGGAGTCTTAAGACAAATAAATTTGTAAGAAAACTTAAAGAAACTATGGGGTCTATAGAATAGTTTTCTTGATATCATAGGGTGCAACATACGGTCTTGAAAGCAGAAAATGCAAAGTATAGACTTTGGAATTAGCAGATGCAAAGTGTAATTGAGGAGAAACTTGAGAATGAATTTTGTTAATTACCAACCCTTAGGGGATTTAAAAAGTGAATGCAAGGAATAAAAAAAGTTGAAGTCTAATAATTAAGTGTAAATAACCCAAAAATGCATTGAGTCTTTGGATTTTACCCTGAGATCAAGAAGTCAATGGTAAACAGAAGCATGAGGTGAAAGTCAACCTATCCCAACATTGTATACTTCAGTCTCCTTTGTGAGCACTTCTCATCACATACATCTATGATCCTCCACACCACTGAATTCAGATTCCACAATTTACTTTCTATTTTTCAATAACATTTATGAGCATTTTGATGAAAAGCCTAAAGAAAGATGTCAAAATTCTTTGTTTGTGGCATTTCTGATAATTAAGCAAGGCCCACTACCAAAAGCAGGCATTTCTATTCCTAGCATTTCAAATCTATCCAAGATATTTCATTCAACTGGTAAGACCTGGATCAAAAGAAAGAACTGCTGCAACTAGCCGATCAAAACAGATCTTTCTTTATCAAACAAATTTGATTTCACAGGGTCAAAGTTGCCATGTCTTAAAAGAAGGTAACAGAATATATTTTAGCCATGTATTGCTTAATTACACTCAATTTGGTGCCATCGGGCATCTGTCAATCACCTTCTTTAGATATAGATTGGTACACAACATCTACAGTTTGTAGTGTAGCAAAGAAATTCTGCCATTTTAGTATCCAAGGTTGCGTTCTTCTAGCATTGTAAAATCATCAATTAACAACACTGAAGCAAGAGGGCCACCAGACAGTGGCAATGGGATATGTTGGGGAATAGGATGTTCTGGGGTTTAAAACCTTAAAAAAGCGACAACATGCACATGCACGCGTCTGCACGCGCACACAGAGAGAGAGAGAGAGAATATTAGTCCAAGAAAAGAAAAAAGACAACCATGAGGCATTTTTGAGTCTGAAGACATGATATATTGAAGGAGCTGAAGAAGCAACTAAATTACTTATATAGAGCATATTGTGGTGAAAATCACACCCTCTATGGATATTCTAAAGCAATAAACCTCTCTGAAAATCTTAATTAAGCATCTTCTCATATAGGGTTAACCCTAGTATCTAAACTTCTCAACAAAACCATATGAAGAGAACTTTTCAAATCTTTGTACCGAAGAGATTCATGATTATTCATCTCCAAAAAAGGGGAGCACTATGATTCCACAATAGTATAGACATCCGTTGGCAAATTTTCCTCACAAGAACACCCAATAGTCTCATGTAAGCATGGATTCTAAAATATTTTATACTGAAGAATCTTACCAAGGCAATAGATTCAGACGGTGAGCTCTGGAGACTCGTTCAGGGACATATTCAAATATCAATATTCACCAGTGAAATGTACGTCAAGAATAAGTTTTGATCAAGTTCAATTATCCCAAACCACATTGAAGAAAATAATTTATAATTGACAATGACAAGAGGAAAGCAATCAAATTGAGCATAAAACAATTGCAGCCTTAGACAAAATTTTCCCCGGTAACAGTTTCAGTGCAAATTAACAGCAGATGTCGGCATATACAGACTTCAATTCTATGACTCATTGCATGGGAATACAATTACCGAAACAGAAACACATCCCACCAAGCAAGGGAATGCAGGGCAAATCTCAACTGGGGGTCTTGAACGTGGAAGGCTGGGGGAGCGTCAAAGGCCCGCGCTTCGCATCCTTGTCGTCCAAGAGCCTCTTGAGCGTCTTGTTCCTACAGTACTGCCTATCAAAATGCTTCACCTACACATACCAACCAAAACCAAGGACAACAACATCAACCCACAAACCACAAAAAGGAAACAAGCGAAAACAAAATCACGGCAAGATTCCAAATTCACACTTACCCAGGAAGCTCGGCATCGATTCTCGTACTCGGCCCGCGATTTCTTACACTCGGCAGGGTACAACAGCCCGACGGAGCCGATCTCCGTCGGCTTCTTGCTCGATTCCTTCTCCAGGCACGCGTAGAAAGCGTCGCGGGCCTGCCCAGAAAGAGAACGCAGGTCACGTCGCGCCCCAGCGTCCGTCTCTGAATGATCAAGAATTCTAGAGAGAGAGACAGAAAGAAGGACGAGAGCGACCTTGTAGCAAGATTCGCGGGCTTTAGAGAGGACGTCGGCGTGGACCGTTTCTGGGTTTCTTGCTGCGTAGGTCTCTGCAACGGCAGCCATGGCTGCAACGCCCGCCCGAAGCTTCCCCCTTCGCTTGCTTCGATCGATTCACTTCGGCTTCGGCTGCAGATTCTGGTGGACTCTGGGAGAGAGAAAGAGAGAGTGGCTTGGATCTTGGGCTCGCGATTGGTCCAGTCCAGTGAGCAGAACCGCCGCAAATTCATCGTCCCATCAGATCTTTTGGGCCCAAGAAGAACATGGACTGGTATCAGTGCCATGTATCTCCTTAGACGAATCAAACTTGTGTCTTGATTTGGTGAAAATTCTCGTATTGTATGGACTCTCTAATCACAAGAATTGTCGACAAGTATCTTTTCAAAAGGATAAAGTGCACTAGAAGTAGGGGTTATTGGTTCTAGGTCTAGTCCGATCCAGTGGAACCGATCACTTTTTTTTCCCTACTACTTGATGCCTTCTATTATGTAGAAATATATATAACCTAGTCACTTTTATTTTTTTAAAGAAATTAATACACACACACACACACACACACACACACACACACACACACACACATATGCAGTCGGTCCAATTCAATTTGGTTTGGTTCCCTCTTGGAATTGAGAATTGGATCAATGCTCCCAAGAATTTGACCAAATCGGTCAGTTCAATCAAATTCAAGTAGTTCTTAGTTTAGACGGTCCATTTTGACAACTCTAATTAGAGGTTTTAAAACTTATTATGAAAGTGTAATAGAGTCCTAAAACTTTAAAAATGTGCAATCAAGTCATAAAATTCATTACGAAAAAGTAATCGAATCCTAAACTTTCAAAAGGTACAATCAAATCCTAAAAGTTATTATAAAAGTGCAATTGAGTGAAATTTTTTTAAAAATACAATCAAGTTCTAAAAAATTTAAGTGCAATCGAATCCTGAACTTTTAAAAAATACAATCAAATCCTAAAAATAGTCACAAAGTGCATCAAGTGCTAAAATTTTCAAAAAATGCAATCGAGTTTTAAAAACTTTTAATAAGTATAATCGAGTCATAAAACTTGTAAACTAATTCAATCAAGCACGTTGATTGCACTTTCGTGACAATTTTAGAACTTAATTGCATTTTTTGAAATTTTTAGAACTTCATTATAATTTCGTGACAAATTTTAAAATTTTCAATATACTTGAAAATGTTTGACAAGTTTCTATCAGCTGTTCATATTGAAAGTAGTAGCTCATCAGAAGATCATCATCGAAATCAAGCACGAGATGCTGGCCCGGCAGGCCAAGAAGCCCAGTACTTCAACCTTAACATGCTCGAAAACCAATGTTGGTCTCTGTGTCGGCCCAAGCATCCCTCTCGAATAAAGGTCTTTTTTCAGCCTTCGGGGCGAGCTTTTCTGCGTACACAAAAAATGAGCTAAGATACCGGGTTATTCTCTCCCATTTTTGTGAAGTGAGTATTCAATAATCTTCTTGAGATCAGGACAAGCTATAAGAAAGAGACATTTCATGTCCATCGTTCTCAATATGTACCTCGAGGAACTCCCATTCGTTTAGCTAATCAACTAAAAAAAATTATCATGTGTGGATTAGGCGCATGACACCAGTTCGATTCTCTTATCATGTCTATTTCACTCGATGGGTCCAAGCTTCGTATCTTACTTGGTCCATGACGTTCGCGGGGTGCTTCCTTGGCTGGGAACTTGCCTACACGAGGCAAGATTCCTCACTGTTCAAGAACGGAACGTGACACGACTCACTCCAAACCCTAAACTAAGCCAAACTATTCAAGAAGATCCCGATCAGTCACGTAATCAGAGAGAGCATAAATCGAACCAAACATTAAGTTAGACGGTCGAAATCGAAAGCAAAAGGCATCCATAATTGTTCTTGATTTGAGGCTTCACCTGCACAAAGCCACGTTCCGCAAGCCTTTCGGTTAAAGATTAGACAAAGAATGCTCATCTGGGTACATCAATAAGACACCAGAAAACGACACTGATCAGCAAAGGTTGTGGTTTGAATGGCCCCTGGTTTTGTCATCACTCTCTCTACCTGTAGATTTCGGGGAGCAATGACCATTTCTTCTTCCTCCTTAGCAATGATTGATCAAGCTGAATCTTAGTTAAAATAATAAACACCGTTTCAGCAATTATAGAACAAAGAGGAGACCTGGTCATATAGCGTATGGCAGCGCCCGGTGGTTGAGGCTGACTAATCAAGAATTATAGAATAATTCATATAATTGGCCATGCCATGATTACCTTATTTAAACCGAAAGTTTATAATGGGGTATAATAGAAAGATGCCGAAACAAAAATGATGTCCTTTATAATAATTTGATAGACACAACTCAGGTGCCGCTCTGGATCTTGAGAACCTCCCCCACATAGATACTGAGGAAAGAAGGAAGGGAGGAGGAGGTGGATGTTGCCATCTTTTCGAGCCGACTGTCAAAATCTTTATTTTAATCTCCTAAGTTACTAAACGCGGTGATCATATCATGTCATAATGTATATTCAATTCCGGAATTAGAATGGTCGGCGTACGAGGTTGCTTTCCAACGCGATTAGCGGGGGGATTTGGAGATGCTTCTGCCTACGTTAGGTTTTTATGGAAACCCTAGTTTCGTTTTGACATTATGCGTAGGGTAACTGTTGTTGGATTCCGATCGGCACACTCCCGTGTCGCTTTGTCGTCTCTTCATATGCAGTTCGCCTGCGGAATTCGAACTAGGGGAGGTCCTATGCGGCTGGTGCCTGTTCCTAATGCGGAGCATCGGCCCCCATGCGTTTTTAGGACAGTGCTGCGGAGAGAATAAGCATTGTCTAGATTCATTTTTGCCAGATCAGGCCGGTTTACTGATGCTAAATTAATGGGTCATCGGATCTTACCGGGTTCTGTGGCGGCTTCCCTGATCCCGCAGTTGGACTAGGGAAGGACTTGTCGAGGGTTTTGGAAATTGACACTCGTTTCCTAGTCGATCACCACCCTGTGCGATCACACGCGTGTTCTTTCATTGACAAGATGTTGACTAGACAGCAAGAGAGCTCGCTCCTATGCTCGCAGTCTTGGATTCGAGCCTTGTCGAGAGCGCTCCAGAATTGAAATCTTGAATACATTATGTCAACACTTAATATTGTCTATGAAGGTGGATTTATCAAGACGTGCGAAAGCTTCATATACTGAAGGCTTCATTGGTTTTGTGTAAAATTTAGCGTTTTTGGACAACATTTTCCAAGAAGCCATTTTTCTAGGAAAATCATCATATTTTCTGGTATTTGGCTGAAATATCAAAATGAGCTAGAAAATATATTTTGTAGTTCAGTAAGGAAAATCTATTCCTTTATGCACCAATGTCAATAATTTTTTATATTATATTATTTAATTATTTTTATCCTCCTTTGATTAGGCGAGGAGCTCGATGGCCAGCTTGAGCCCCGCCAGATTCGACTACCTGGGCGAGGCTCTAACAACCTTAGCCTCGCCCAAGTTGTTGGATCTAGCGGGGCTCAAGCTTGTTGGCGTCGAGCGAACTTAACTTCACCACGGGCTGGCAAGACTCCGGCTTGCCTATGGCTGGTTGTTGACCATTGCCGTGGCCGGTGACTGGCTAAATGAAGAAGAAAAGGAACAAAAAAGAAAAAGAAAGAAAAACAATTAAAAAATATATTTTAAGAAAATTTAAATAATTAAAGAAATAATAAAAGGAAAAAGGTATTTAATGAAAGAAAGTGAGGTGGAAGACGGTGTGGAAAATATTTTCCTCTTTCTCAAAAGTGGAAAACATTCTCCCCTATCTTAAAACACTATTTTCTTCATGGAAAATATTTTTCCCAATCAATTTATTTTTCGTGAAACGAATATCAAAAAATTTGAAAAACATTTTCCTAGAATTTTTTTTATATGAAACAAACTGAGCCTAAATCCGTTTTCTTGTTCATCCCCCTTTTAGATAAGATTGCTAATGGTCTACACTCATATGGCACCTAAAGGCTAAAGTGTTTGATCCTCGGTGTTCCATCTTTCTTATTACTCGACTTGATAATTGGTTTACACGAAACAACCTCATGAAACATATCCAATAATGAGTAAACTCCGCTAGGTACATTGAGACAATTCTATTCAGATTGATCGTTCTATTAAAATATTACGACAGATTGCATTATAACATTCGAATAAAAAATATCACGAGCCGATCATAGTACACGTAGAGGTACTCAAATTATACCTATCTTTTGAAGTCTCTTGGAGTGCTCCAAGTCGATTCCATCTAACCCTGCCTAGATACACCTTCTTCTACCTCAATTCATCAGAAAGACAGATTATTCAACGGACCTTAGCAATTGCTGCTCAATTTGACTTGTCCAATCGCAACAGCAGACACTTGAGAGAAGGCTTAATTTATTAAATTAATGTGAGTGGATTATCATATTTCTTCTGGAGGTAGGCCAGCGGACAAGAACCTAACTCGGAATAATCAGTAAGTGGTCTTTGAGCACACTCGTGCCGGCTGACGTCACATCGAAACTGGCGCAACATTTTCCGGGGTCGCTATCCGGGAATTAAATTAGATTACGTGGTGTCCCATCTCCTTGTCCCTGTGCCCAATGATTTCTGCGGTCATGATTAAAGCTTAACCTTGTTAATCTCCGATTAAATAGTGCAGTAATGCAGATGATATGTAGGGATGTTCCAAGCATATGCAGACAAAGATCTGGTTTGATTCTCAAGTCGATGTTTCCGCATGAAACTTGTCCTCAGAAAAAAACTGTCTAAAAAATCCTAAACCTATTACACGACAGCTAATTCAATTCTAAACTTTTTAATTGTGCTAATTTAATCATAAACATTTTGATAATTGTCAACTTAGTCCTTCGACAACAAGTAGGGCACTTGAGTTGTTGCCGAGGGACTTGGCTTTCTTTCGATCGCCTCCAAGTTTTTGTAGGCTTATTTATCGATTTTCTACTCTCTTCTCTTGTTCATTTGAAAATATAACGTGACATTTCAAAAGTAGTTTAACTCGACACAAACCAGTCTGCTCTTCTAAAGCTGCTTTCTTTTAACGCTTTACAAGAATGACTGCATAAGCACAAAGAAATTGAAAAATGAATGGACCGGCGGGGTGAACCAGTTGATCCAAATCCAATCTCCTCACTTGAACGAGTCACGGGGTATTATTTTATAAGGATGACAAATATAGAATCTCTTTGCACCCTATGTTTTGCATGTATAGAATTAGCAATAGCATCCTCACAAATATTTTTAACCAATTGATAGTTCTAGGGTCCATCTAGCAACCATTCCGTTTTTCTATTTTTCTGTTTTTTTTATTTTTTATTTCCTGAAATGGAAATAGAACAGAAATCCATTTCCTGGTCAGGCAATAAATTTGAAATAGAAACATGAAGTAATTTTTTTTTTTTTTGGAGAATAGAAATGGAAAGAAATCATTTCTAAATAGAAATAACTTCCGAGAACAGAATTATCAATGAACGAATTCCTTCGAACATTAATTTTGGGGTGGACCAAACGAAGGGCAAAAATATCAAGGGGGCTTGTGACATCGCAGGCCTTAGTGCAGCTAGTGCAGCAGCGAGTCAGAAGAAGGAGGACAATCATTGAGTTCTTGTGAATAATTGAGAGAAGAACCAGAGGCGGTTCCATCCAGTTCGTAGACGATAAAGGTCGTGACGTACGGTGTGTGCTGATCCTGTGAGCATGCGCAGGATCCTGGCGGGGGGGAGTCATCGTATGGAAGTAGATGTCCACTCGGCCCTGATCGTATTGTCGTGTTTTGTATGGCGCGTTCGTGTTAGGAACTGCTCCGTTTGATTCTCTCGGAATGGGAAGAGATCGAGCAGTTAATCTTTATGTTGACATACATTAGTTACAGTTATGTATAGAAGTATAGATTATCATATCAAATGTGTGCGTGTGTTAGTACGTGAATCATGCAAACAAATTACTATAATAAGAAGAGTCCCGGTCATTTGGTTGTGACATGTTTGGTAGACATAGAATACAATTAGATACGTGGTAAACATAGAATATGATTAGATACGTGGTGATTAGGGTGTGTAATAGATTTGTGGTAAACACAGAATATGATTAGATATGTGGTGATTAGGGTGTGTGATAGATTTGTAATTGACGTGGGACTATGGACTGTTGTGGCTGTCTTATGATCACCTAGTGACTCGACCGATGAGTAATGTGAGTAATTCTAACTAGAGCTGTGCTTTCCTCCGTCGATGAACGTTAGGGAAAACTTCCACCAACTATGCCTTCTAGAATTGTATTTCAATTTATCGACGTCACGCACATGCAAATTTAAAAAATATAGACATATGAGCGACGCTCATGTTCGTAACCCATCACTCTGAAAGGTTGACCGGATGATAAGTAATTGTTCTAGCAAAAGATGTGTCTAGATGCTCCCAACTAAAATAAGCATGGAAGGAAATTATAATCAATTGGACATGAGAAGTCAACCAAATTAATAACTTACGTTAAAGATTTGAATTTAATCGCCACCTTCACCCATAAATGGACACGTACTTGCTTCAAAATTCGATGTTTCCTTATGTAAATATACAGTTATAGATACCTTCCCAAGTGAATTGAAGACATATCCTATCAGAATTTTTCTATGGAAATGTTGGATCTCCCCAGAGCTCACATAGAATCTAAATTGAATGCACGACCTCTTCAATTAACCCCCAAGAAAAAACCACTCCCTAACTCTTCATATTGATAGATAGATAGATGCTGAATTTGAGTGTAAATCTCGGACGCTTTTCTTGATAATTTGAATTCTTAAAATCTCGAGTTCAATTCTTCATGTACCACGAGAGCCGATCCACGAAAAAGACGTCGGATTTGAGCTTTTAGAATCGAAGATTTTCTTTTTACTTGAGACAGAGCACGTCCCACTAGCAACATATTCACATCCAAAAAAAAAAAAAAAAAAACTTGGATAACATACAAACCAGCTATTGAATTTACCAGCAGACCACAGACCGACTCCTCTGCGATCTGCTGCTCCTCGGCTGACAACTATTCCGACATAATAATCTCCGATCTACATGTACAACCCCGCTCTCTCTCTCTTAAGCAGGCAACGAATCATCGCCGCCCGGCGATGTCCAGACGATGTCCTTGAGCGCCGGTCTCAGCTCCTTCCGGCAGAACTGGTTGTACTCCAGCGTGTCCCCGCGGTCCTTCTTCACCTCCACCATCAGCACCGACGGCGCCACCGCGAATATCTCCGCCTCGATCGACAGCTTCCCTTTCCTCCCGGCCTCCTCCCCCTGCAGCTTCACCCTCGTCTCGGTCTTCTTGATGCTGAACTTCCCGGCTGCCTTCGCGGCCTGCTCGATCCTCGATATGATGCTGCTCGCCGGCCTCGTGGTCGCGAACCGCAGCTCCTCCTTCTCCTCCCGCTTCTTCTCCTCGAAGAGCGGCGACAGGTCGAACCCCTCGGAGAGGGAGATGATGTGGAACGCGTTCATGGTCGCCGGCGGCCGCACCTTCGCCGCCTTCTCCTCGTCGAATTCCAGGTCCTCCTTGGGGACCAGGGTGGTGGGGACCGACTTCTTGAACCAGGAGCTGTCCATGACCTTGGAAATCGGGATCCGGGTGCCCGGGTTCGGGTCTAGGAGCTTGGTCACGAGCCGCCGGGCCTCCGGCGAGAACCAGGGCGGGCACTTGAAATCGCCCCGGTAGATCTTCCGGTACATGACCATGATGTTGTCGTCCTGGAAGGGCAAGAACCCGGCCAGGAGGACGTATAGGATCACGCCGCACGACCACAGGTCCGCCTTGGAGCCGTCGTACCCCTTCTTTCCGATCACCTCGGGGGCGACGTACGCCGGCGTCCCGCACGTGGTGTGCAGGAGGCCGTCCTGCCTCAGGTGCTCTCCGAAGGCGCTCAGCCCGAAGTCGGTCACTTTCAGATTACCGTTTTCGTCCACCAGCAGATTCTCCGGCTTCAGATCCCGGTGGTACACCCCGCGGCTGTGGCAGAAATCCACCGCCGAGATCAGCTGCTGGAAGTAGGCCCGGGCGACGTCCTCCCGGAGCCGCCCCTTAGAGATCTTGGCGAAGAGCTCGCCGCCGCGGACGAGCTCCATGGCGAAGTAGATCTTGGACTTGCTCGCCATGACCTCGTGGAGCTCCACGATGTGGGGGTGCTTCACCATCTTCATGACGGAAATCTCGCGCTTGATCTGCTCCGTCATCCCCACCTTCACCACCTTCTCCTTCCCGACGACCTTCATCGCCACGCTCCCGCCGCTCTGCAGCTCCCGCGCGTGGTACACCTTCGCGAAGGTCCCGTGCCCGAGGAGGCGGCCCAGCTCGTACTTCCCGTGAAGGATCGACGAGCTCCCGTCCTCCCCCCTCTTCGTCATCCTCCGGCCTTCTTTCTTCTCCCGACGAGGAACTCCGACGTCAAGAACCAGAACTCGATCGCAAGAACTTCGAAAGACCCACGTCAGTTCCCGAACTCCGGGTCCTTTCTTCGACCCGCGGCCGAGAGATTTTGAAAAGAGAAGAAGATTACACAAAGATAAAAACTGGGCGGCCGAGGTCGGGGGCGAACCGTAGGATCACCCGTCCTCGACGTGCTTGCGGTGGCAGGTCCGGCCGCCGATGCGCGAGTTGGCTCGCCAACACGACTCAGGCTTGGATGGGGAAGACGGGCGGCGGGCTACCATCATCTCTATGCATTCCCTACGAGAAGGTGGAACTTCACTTCTTCGATGCGAGATCCTTTCTCGGGGAAATTCTCGAGGCGCCCTCGGGATCGAAGAGCCGCGAGGTTTTCGAGAAGGAGGAGGGGCGTGTGAATGAATGAATGATTGACTCGGAGTTCTTGTTTTTTTCCTCTCCTTCTTCATCGTTCGCTGCGCATGGAGTGCCCATATATAGCGGAGCCGGCGCGGGGGCGAAATTACGCGCTTACCCTTGGGGTTTGCAAATTTATTATGCTATATGATCGGGCAAGGTGAGGATTTCCAAAGGAATTGACCCACTTTGTTATGGCAAAGGTTAAAAAAAAAAATCAGGCTTGCCAAATCGATCTTGAACTTACCGGTCAACAAAAAGTTATGGCACTTTGAACTTACCGTGAGTCATAAATTATTTAAAAAATAAACTTTACAATAATTTATAATTATTTATTAAATAATTTTTTATAGTCGAGAACATGCTGCTGTTCTTACAGTAAATTAAAAACTACCACCCAATTATTTTTCAAAATTATAAACTGCATATTAAATTGGATATTCGGTGCTCGGAAATTAGATTGGTTTACATGGAATCTCAAAAATCCAACCTAATTATCTCATCTATAGTACCCAAAAGAAAAAAAAAAAGTAGGTCGAAAAGATGATGAGAATATACATCGAATCTTATGAATAGTTCGATTTTTAGGGCGGATAATGAAATTATGATACACGAATCCAATGAAGTCGACACGATATTTGGAATGGCTTAACAAAGTGACTCGCAGCGCGACCGGGTCAAGCAGCTGGCGCGAAGATCAGATGCGCGCGAGACGCGTGGAGCGTCGGCGTGCCGGTTCGCCCTCGACCTCGGCCGTCACTACAATCCGTCACTCGGTTTGTCCTGACTAGCAAAAAAAAGAAGCGCCCGCCGTCCTCACTAGCAAATTCTCCGCATCCCAGGGGCCCCCCCGGAAAAACCCCGTGGGGCCCGTCTGAGGTGCACTTTCACGGAAATGGTGGCTTTTTCGCTCTTCATGGGCTTCTTACGACGTCATTTTTGGGTAGAGAGAGAGAGAGAGAGAGAGAGTGGTGGTGGTCAATTTGATATTTTGATAAGAGGGGAGGGCTCATCACATCATCGAAAGTCGGATTTACATTTGCCGGAAAAGCTTAGGTGGGAAAGGAGGGAGAAGCCCCCCGAAAATTGTAAAGAATATTGACTAGGTACCAACCCTAGGTTTAGTAGGCAGTCGACTTAAATTTTTAGCCAAAAAAGGGCAGCCGACTTAGATTTTCATTTCCTTTTAATTTTGGCTTTTGACCTGCCCCCCCCAAAAAAAAAAAAAAAAAAATCCGAGGGCCTTTGTCTCGGTTAATTTCATCAAATTGAAAGAAACACAGAAAATGTTGCTTTTAAAGTCACTTCAATTACCAACCAAAAAAAAAAAATATTTACCAACCAAAAAAGTCACTTCAATTCACCGACCAAAAAGAAAAAGTCCCTTCAATTCTTTACGAACTAGAGTGCTATTTCTTGATTGGAGCATAAGTTTTGAAGCAAGCGTGTGGATACAACAAAGAGTTTTTCCAGGACGACTTTATTTTTCCTTCGAATCTGGGACAATTAATTCGATCGTACGCATATGAAATCGTTAAAGCTTTGCCGATGATTAACTCGATATTAAGTAGATCATGCATTTCTCCAATTTTGGTCGAATATGGGATCATTTGTCTTTAGCATGGATTAAACTAAATATTGATGGAGCCTCTAAAGACAACCTAAGATTTGTCGGTGTGGGAAATTTTATAAGAAACGAATGGGGTGGTTGGCTTGGTGCTTTTCCTGCATTCATATGGATATATCCGTCAACGCAACTAGAACTTTAATCTTGTTAGATTAGAGTTTATAATTGATAATGCTGGTCCTACTTTGCTTAAAGATATGAGAAAATTACTGCCCTCTTACCTTGAGTTTAAAGTGCAATATAACTTTCTGGAAGAAAACCGTTCTGCAGAATGACTTGCTAATTTCGGAATTAATAAATGCTTGGAGATTAGATTCTTTTCCATACCACCTAGAAAGGTACTTCGAGTTTTATTAGGCGATAGGGATAGCAAATTTATGACGTTAAATTGATGTATTCAATAGTAGCCCATTTTCACACCCCCAAAAAAAGTCAGTCCGCCCAAATTTCTTTGAAATATTTTCTGGTATTCTATTTTATTCTAATATTGTAGCTTAGGTAAATTTCAAAAAATTTCGAAGCGTAAAAAATATTGATACATATTTTCTATATTATGTTCTTCAGTCTTTTTTAAGTATTTAGATTAATTTTTTTACATTTAGCAGGGCAAATAAATAGGCAACTGTCTGCCTAAAATATCTAAAAAAAGTCGGGTCCCTTAACTTAAAATTACAAAATCATCCTCAACTCTTTCTTTTCTTAGTGAAAATATGGACCACCTAATTTCAAAATGTCTACCCCATCCTGTAGTGCGTGATTTCGATGCAAAAAATGATTTATGCTTTAATTATTGCTTTCTCATTTGATGAAAGAAAAGCATCGGTGACCCGCTAATTAATTAATCCCTAATCACAAGACTTGACTGTCAAAGTTCGAATTATTAGCTAGCAATGCCCTGGACATTTGACACAAGGTTTCGTGATTAACGTGGCCAGACCTTTCTTGGGTGGGTGGTTAAAAAACTTTAGACAATCACTAATCAAACTCGAATTGAATCTAAGGAAAACCGAACGCTTCATCGTATTCGTTTTCGTGCATGATTCTCACGAGTTCAACGCAATGAATAGCATCTCATCAGCCGGCCAAATAGAATGAAACACTAGTGAATTATCTCGAAGGAGAGGTGGGGTCGCATACTTTGCGATGCTAGCCGGTAGGTGGCTTGTTCTTGAACTTAGTTTTAATAATGGACTTGTTTCTTTTGCTGGGTAGGTCCTGGCACTCATCATGAACTTGACAAGTTTTAGGATTTGCACTGTTATTTTGTCCACTGAAATTATTAGAAATATACATATGATGGCATTTCATGTTATTTAAAATCTGTGGGATTCTTTACAATTATCTATATCAAAATTCACTTTTTTTTTTTGTGGGAATAATTGTGAGTGAATTGAGAGTCTGGCACCAAGTAAATGATTTTTAGGCAACTAGAAGATATATTAACTCATCCGCACCACCAATTTTTTTATGTAGGAAATTTTGACACAACTCATACAAGAATACCATCAGGATTGGTTACCAAACTCATATTCAAGAAACACCTAAACAAATTGGGATGTAGAAATCGCCAAGAGGGAGCGCAGCCCGAACTCATTAACATATCTAATTAGACCCACATTTACTACAAATTTAAAACAAACAAATTATGGCCCAACTAGGTAATATTAATTACTCCACACCATACCAATTCTCCAACGTGAGATTTTCTAACACAACTCATACATGTAACTCAACAATATTTATCATAGTTCCCATCCATAAATTGATCAAACGTATCGAGACGCCCGTGATATCTATTCTCAAGCATACTTCATACTACGTAGTAGTGTTATTCTCAAGTGTACTTCATACTTCACTCCATACATGCTACGACAATCTGAAACACCATGGTTACAATGATTATTAAGATTGATTATTAGTTTAAAGGCATCGGCAAGATAAGCTCACATGTCACTGAAGATAAAAGAGAATCTCTAAAGGCACCGGATAACTTCAAATGCTCTGGCTAGGCTGTACAATCTCGATAACGTTTGGGAAATCCATTCAACGTCAAGAATTTAAATAAGCTCCTAATCACATCTCCAACAGCACCAATGGGAAAGGCGAGAGCTGCCCATTTTGGAATTCTTGCCAAAGATCTTAGAAGAGCCAAAAAATGAATCCTTAATGTCCCCACGTTCACGCGACGAAACATTATCGTAAGTGTCCTATGCAAAAAAGCACCTAACTTAGAATATCATGCGGCACGAGGAGATGTGGACATTGGAATCATCGTCCTTCATCGGATCAGCTCAAAAGATCCAGTTAGTAAAAGAGATTGTCCCATGAGTAATCCGGTGGTTCACGCCTCTTCGTGCTTATCCACTCCACGTGATGAAAAAGCGGAGATTTTAGAAAAAAAATAGCGGCCGGGAGGGAAGTTACTCGGAAGGGCGGGACCGGACGGCGGAGATTGCTGCTGGAGAGAATTGAGGAAGCGGATGGCCGTCGATCTGAAATTCTAGATGAGCATTGACTCCAAGTCAAAGACCCACCTTCGCTCAGCTTCGGCGGCTGGCTACTATTCTTGGCTACCCACGAATATATATATATATATATATATATATATAATATATATATATATTTTTTTGGTTAATTTCTTCAACCTAACGTGCTCGATATTTCATGATTATTTTTTCCATGGAAATTCATTTTTATTTATTTGTTATGAAGATGGTGTTAACTGGAATTAACGCCAGCACGTTTCATGATGGAGGCATTGAGATGAAGAAGACAAATGTGGGCTTACTTTTAAAAAGATTGTGAGGATGTGAAAAGAGAATTTGAGGAGGGAAGAAACATAGGAAAAAAGAAATTGAAATTTTTGTGATGTGGAGTGGAAGGAAACACATGGTTTTCCTCCATCACATCCTCAAACTTAATTTAGGTTTCTTTTTTCTTTTTCTATTATATTGGTGCAAGTTCAAGGGTTTTGATGAGACAGAAAAAGGTTTAAGGTATTGGTATGACAGTGTGCATAGTTCATAATTTCTTGTGACATGACAAATAATTTAAGATATTAGCGAGATAATAAACATAATTTAGGGGGAGAAAGTATCAAAAAAGTTATAAATCTATTGCATTAATATTAATTCAGTTTTAAACATTTTTACATTAGTGTCAATTCAATTCATTTTGGCCAATTTTGGCCAATTGATGCTGATTGGACATCGGCCAGTGGTCAAACCCTGACATAGATGTCAATCGGTGGCTAGGTATTGATGTGACAATTTTTTAATAATTGTTTTGGAATTTTTTTATTAATTCACTTTTTTTTTCTCTTCTTCCTCCTTGGACTGTCCTCGCGATGGTCGGCGAGGGCCGCGAAAACCTCGCTAGCTATCAACAAGGGTCACGACCCTTGCTTAGCCTTGCCTAGGGCCGCGAGCAAGGCGGCTTTGCCCATATCTATATCTAGGCGAGGCTGGCCTCACCCTGGCCTTGTTGCAGGTGAAGGTGGCCTCGCTTGCGATTGGCGAGGCCACGGCGGCCATCAACTGGGTGAGGGCCGCGACCCTTGCCGGGGATCAACAAGGGCTTCATGGCCCTCGCCGGCCACCGCGAGGATAGTCTAAGGGGGAAGAAGAGAGAGAAGAAAAGGAAAAAGTTAATAAAAAATTCAAAAAATAAAAATTATTACAAATTGCCATGTTAGCGTCTCGCTACTGGCCGGCGTCCGCTTTAGTATTGACTAGCCAAAATTGACTAAATGAACTGAATTAGTATCGATTCGAAAAAATTTAAGACTAAATCGACTAAATTAATATAATAGGTTTAGAATTTTTTTTTTTTGGGTACTTTACCATAATTTAGGGTCGTCGGAGGTGTTAACTCTTAATATATTCATGTTTGGGCGATTTCTCAAGAAAGCCCGCTAAAAAAGGAGCACGGTCCTCTCGTAGATTTAGATATACGAAATTTTTACCGGTCTATCGAATTCTTTTATCTTGTTTTAACTTTTTTGAAAATCACATTTGAGTTACACAAACGTCGAAACTTTACTACCTGACAAACGCAATTAAAAGGGGTGGTGGACCACCCATGTCTGACATCTTTTTACAGTTAGACAAAGAAAGTCGAAATCAAACGGTCGCACATGCTTCACTAAACTCCAGTATGAAATCGGAAAATTTTTTTTTCTCTAGATTAATGGGAAATTTCACGAAGTTGCAACGGCGTACCAAAAAATCATCTCAAATAATAGATAGGAGGCCCATGTGAATATCACTATCGTTTTTTTTCTATTTTGCTTCAAGTTTGGCTTTGAACCGTTGCTTGCCCATCCGAAATGTCCATCCGTCCTTTTATTCCTAGGACAATGTCCCCACAGCATGATTCGAAATCTAATCTCATCTCACCTACTTCAGCACCAGACTTGAGGAGAGTAATAATAGACTTGAACTTGAACTTGACTTGACTTGACACGGCTTCAAAATTGAAAAGCGAATTACATATGACAACAAGCACAAGTAGATCTCGAGCCCTTATGCAATGTCAAATTTCAAAAAAAGTATCAATATTTCAATTAACTACCATGATCATCATAACACATAACTTCGACTCAATTATGAAAGCATAACTTCGGCTCAATTTACTCCCTTGATATAATAAATAATATATAAAAGTGACGGTTCACATGCAAATCATTTGTAATACCTTCGACCTTTAACCCCTTCTTTTAGTTGATCAATCGAAATCTATCAAAATGCACGATTCATATCTAAACAAGCTCAGCATTCTAACGAGTTAAAATGAATGACCTAGAGTGAACATTACGGACAAAGTATTAAATCAAATCCTCAATCAAGGCATGATTCTTTTCACATGCTTCTTTTCACCCTTGGATTTCATTTCTATCTCGTCAACGTGCATGTCAACGAATGGGAGGTGGGCAACAGAAAGGGCATATAATTCGTGACGTCGGATAAGGCACGGTCATTGATGTGCCTCGAGAGACGCGTGTCGAGTTAGCGGTTTTGTCAGTTTGTACCAGGTGGTCCGAAGGGAAACCAATAATGAGATACAACGTACGGGTTGTCCCGTCGTTCAAAACCACTCGTCGTCCCATCAGCAATTCCTGTCGGAAAGACTGGTGAGCGCCCCTCGAGATCTAAGCGTAGCCCACGGTTTGTGTACTCCCCACAAAAAATACCAAATTCCTGCTGTTCTTCTTGGCACATGTTTCGGGGAAATGAAAGCTTTTTGCCCCTTTAGCCAATTTGATTAGATCACTTGTTTGAACTCTTCTTTTTTTTTTTTTTTTTTTTTTCTTTTGTTCATGTTTTTGATGACTATTGTTTGAGCAATTATGCCCGAATGAGTAGGATAAAACACACGATACACAAAAAAAAAAAAAAGGAAATTATCAACAAAGTCTCAAACTTATTATATTTGTATCGATTTAGTTATAAACATCTCAATTTGGTCAATTTAATAGTAAATAATTTGACAATTCAATTATGTCAGTTCAGGCTTAAACTTTTTGACGTTTGTCAATTTAGTCTTTGGTTAAAAAATAACGACGTGGTGTTCTTGTTAGGGCCAGCCATTCCACATGATAAAGTGGATTTTTTTTTTTTTTTGTATTTTTATATGTTTTCCTAATTTTTTATTATTTTATTATTTTCCCCATTTTTTCCCCAATTTTTGGCCAACGAGGATGTGACAGTTGCCCACCCTTGCCAGGGGTGGTGAGGGCATTCCAGCTCTCACTAGCCATGGGTGAGGGCCAGGGCCAACGCCCTCACCCAAACTAGGCAAGTCCACTCTATATCTCTCTATACATCGCTCTATATCACAATAACCTAAAAGTAATTTAAATTCCTTATCTCCCTTCCCTTTGACATTGCCATGAGCCGCGCTGCTTAATTGCTCCATGGTCATGTCGTTGTGTTGTGGCATCCCTGTCGACCCAAAGCACCCCCTCCCCTCTCACACACACAAATTCGAGACAGAAGTTCCTTAATTGCAGCTCTCACACATCACAATGACAGTGTGAGTTAACTCTTACATTGACAGTGAACTTAATAAAAGTCCAATTTATATTCCACAGATAGACCAAAAAATTGAAGATAATGCTAGTTTATAGTGCTCATAGTACAACCCAAGAATATAGCACCGTATATAGTCTGCAAATTTGCATAAGTTTCTACCGACATAGGGACAAATTAGAGGCCGCACAAATCATGCTCAAATTTGCAGTCAGTGACAAGAAAAGAACGAATCATTTGTATGTACAACACAATCACTAGGGAGCATGATGTGGTCCGACATGTTTTGGCAACTTATTTGCCCGCATAAACTAACCAAAATCATTGTACCCGAGGGGGTCAGCGGTGCAATTGACATCCCACCAGATCCGATCGTTCCGGACGTATTCAATGCCCCGATCCAATCCACGTTACAAAACTTAAATGGGACTGTTGTTGATTAGGGTTCATATGGCTACATGTGCGTAGATCCCCGTGATTCCAGCTTATTTTTTCATTATCATTGGTTTTTCGAAGAAAGAAATGTTTTCCATTTTCATATTCCTTTTCATCCAATCCCGGTCTTGCACTATCGACATGGTTTTTAGTGAGAAAATTATTTAAAAAAATCTTAAATCTATAACACTAATGGCAATTCAATTTTTATTTTTATTTTTATGATGAATTTTAGATATTTCAATTTGACCAATTGAATTCTAAATTTCATGAAAATTTGTTAATATAGTCAATTTGGCTAATTTTGACTAGAATTTGCTGATGTTGACGCTGATCCTATTACGTGGTATAATCACCTATGACTTGTGAATAATTTATTATTATTTTTTTGAATTTTAATATATTATTCTTTTCCTTTTCCTTTTTTTTTAATTTCTTTCTTTGTTGATCACTAGGCCCTAGCAACTAGCCAAAGGGGACAACCAGTGAGGGTTGCCTTCACCGGTACCTACCGAGGGGCAAGGTCAAGCCTTGCCTGAAGTTAAAGGCTGACAAGGTTGCCCTTTGGTAGATCTCGATGATGGCAACCCCTGGCTAGTCACCAACAGAGGTAAAAATAGGAAAATAAAGAAAATAAAAAATAAAATGCAAAATATGATATAATTATAATAGCAAAAATTATTAAAATTATCCATGTCGGCGTTGGATAAATTACAATGTTAAATTGTCAAAAATTTAGGACTTTATTAGCTAAATCGAAAATTTGGGCAAGAATAGGTGCAAGTATAATAGAGTTATAACTTTTTCCATAAATTTCTCAATTGTCGGTCACAAACAATATAATAACAGTGGCTCTCCGGGTCAACCTTGCAAACCTAGTCAATGTCCTCAACTTCTGTGCATGATGATGGACAGGACGAGTTTGACTGAACAAGACAGAGCGAATAGAAACGTGATGCATGTGCTTGTTAGAAAGTACTTTCGAATTTTTCTGGCTTAATGCGGAGTAATATTCACATGTGAATTTGCTTTTGAGATTAATCTGCTTTGATTTCTACTTTAAACTCTAGATTACATGGATCTTATCATTTTTTATTTATTTATTTATGTGAAACGGTACTTTTGACTTTGTATAGATGGAGTCTGTTAAGTGCATCTTGGCTTCCTTCGCAGTAACTAAAAAGATGATGTACTAAAGATGCCGATCCCAATAACGAAAAGAATAAAAATTATTGCGATTCTTTTATAACTTTAAGTTTTTATATGAATTGGCACTACTATCGTTAAATTAAAAGCAAAAATAATACTCGGTAATACAGATTAATTGAAGTGATTGAGGAGAATTTGATACTAAATGGGAAGAGAATTTGAATGGCCGACCAAGGAACTTCTACATCCGATTGAAGCTCTCTTCTGGATTTTATGGAAGAAGGTGTGAATTTCCCTTTGATTTTTGGGCTAATAGTTATTATCTTTGTTAAGTCGTTTTAATTAATTCTCGAAATGCTTAACCGATCTTTGAGAAGTTTGGATCTCATGAAATTGAAATATTCTCCCCGTTCTACATCAAATATAATTTTCATTAATTTGAAATATGTTTTCATGGTCTCATTTTTGTAGACAATACAAAAGATTTAACTTTTAATCGCGATTATTTGAGAAATAAATGCACCCTAAGAGAATTGACGAATCAAAGGACTATACTTATAGATATCCTCGATTCGATCTCGATAGGCTGTCCAGTGAAGTGTCCCACAAGTAATTTTTTTCACATGTCCCTCGATTTTTTTTTATTGTTTGACTTTGTTTCGGCCATAATGAAATCATGCCCTAATGAAATCTCGATAAACATGTTCAAATTATGCTCCAAATTTGCAGCTAAGTGCAATGTCTGGGGGAGGATTATACGCTAGTGATGAACAAGTTGTAATTGTACACTATACCCACTTCCCATTATAAAGAATTCATTGTAGGTCTACTAGTGCTCTTCGATATTCTCTTAAGGATAAATTTATTAAAATCCATTGCACGTCCGAGAAAACGACATCCCGTTTGTACGCGTGTATCTTTAATAATAATTATTTATTCATGTATATTGACTAATTATACATGTGTAATAAATACATAAATGTTTATATTAATATGCTTATGTTGTTAGATTGCTTACTTGGAAAAAAAAAAAACGGTGTTTATGTTCATGATGGAGACGTCAATGAATGGGTCGGGACATCCGATGGCGACTCATACCTGGAAGTAATATTGCCTTCTCTCCAATTTGTGCTCTTGAAAAAGGCAAGTGAATGACCTTTGAGAGGTAAATTGACTTATGATCAACTACCACGCCTCTCTCGTTTCGGCGATTTAACGCCGTAATGTTTGACATTTTTATTTTTGAATTGTTCAACAATCGAAAGCAGTCCTCATCTTGTGAAAGCACCGGCTCGAAGAGGACAAGAAATTTGGACTAATAATGTGCTGTTGGTCTATATGGTGATCAAGGTTATTGTCCCGTACCGTCACATCCTAAATCTAACAATAATTGAGGAATGACATAGCCATTATTCCTCCCGAATGATGCAGTCTCAAACACAAAATAATAACTTATTATCAAAATACATATCACCGTGTATTTATATTTCTGATAAACCAAAAAGTTGGTTACAACATTAGAGTTTTTATAATTAATGAAAAAGAATATATACATCTCCATTAACAACTAAACTCTTCAAACCCAACTCATAAACTCAAAATTCATACCCAAGATATAATATACATATTACATCAAATATGAGTTGTTTCATATAAACAAAGTTTTAGTAGAAATACTCATTTAATCCACCATTATCATTCAAATATCAATAATAAGTCCATTAATCAATCTATAAAATCACACATCGATGATCCATGCCATTAACCAATCTATTGTTCAATATCCTACCATGGTCACGACACAATATTTGATGATAAGATGACCATGATTCCCCTCTTGGCAAGCTCTCTCCACTTATTATCAATCGGTGACTCAACTTAGAAGGATATCCTAAATTTAGTATGCATACCTAGAAATCCTTAACCTGGATTACAACAATATTACAATATCAAACACAAAAGATCCTTGTTTGGCCGTCATCCTTCAATTTGAAATCAAATTCAGAATTAATATAAACCATAGCACATTTCACAAACCAAATGGATAAACTTTCACAACATAGTTCATCCACCAAAAATACTTCTCATAAAACATTTTCAAATCATTTCAAAACTTATTTCATAAACCGAGACAAAGCAATACATACATGTAAACTTTCACACTACTTTTCATAACACGTTCCAAATTTCATAAGTAACCAATAAGCAAGTTATGCTTGATCTATATTTTACATAATAAAAATGACAATTAATCCATATCACTTTTGAAATATGAGTTTACAAACTCGAAAAAAGAGATAGCACAATTCATCTTGAAAAGCCTAAAACAAAAAACAAAACTCATTCGAACCGATGAACTCTCAAATAGGCAAGAAATAACGTCAAAATATAGTAAACCAATACCTCAATTACAAATTGACTAAACTAAACTTAATCATTGACAAAACGACCTCTACACGCCAACATAAAACTCCCTCAAAGAAGATATTAAAACTATTCGCAACAGGAAACTTGAGTGTGAAATTTTAAAATTTCACATGGAGTAAAACATTACTTCAATTTGACTTCTATAAAACCCCATAACTTTACAATGCTATAATTTATGATTTTCATATAATTTCATAGCTTAACAACTTTTGAATCGAATCTCGCAATTCCGATTTTATCTAACTTCAAAATTGTGCCCTAAGTCTAAAAATTACACCGATTCAATGAGCAAAGCGCTTTCTCTCCTTTTCTCTTTTCTCTTTGTTTCCCTTTCCTGAATGTGCTCCTTTTCTCTATAAAGAGAGCCCACTTTTCTTTTTCTTTTTTTAATCTAAATTTCAACCCACTTTTTGACCAAGTCAAAAAAGATAAAAAGGGAATATGACACACACACCACCAGACTCGCTAAAGCACACACTCAGCTCGAAATGCAACTCGAGCTCGATTTAATATTTATGTATCTTGCTTGCACTCAACTAGAAAAGTAATTGAGAAATTCAAACTTGACTAGACAACTCTGCTGGAGTAGCTTGAACTTGAACTTGACTTGGAATCAATCGAGTCAAATTCAAGTATTTTTGAAGCCGAGCTCAAGTTACTCATGCGTAGTTTAACTCACTCGCACTCCTAAATTAGGTTTGAAAAGCTTTAAGAGATGCTCCATGAAAAAATAATTATCTTAATTTTCATATGGATGATTACTTATGGCACTTGTTTGGTTGCAGTGATGTTGTAATGATGTAATCCAATAGTCATTACGTACAGCATAGGCGGGGATGAAACTTCCACATCATATAACTTGATGGTAAAATAATGAAGAAATAGAGATAGAAAACCGAAAATGCCTTCTCTCTCTATGAAAGTAATCATAATCATGCGACAACTCTCTAATGCAGTAGTGGCAGGGTGATTAGCTTGTGGAAGTTTATGCCCTTTGTACGGTTCTAGGCATGGTTCTGATGGACCTCTTGTACTCTTGTTCACATTATTTGATTAGGAGATTCTGACACGTATACATCCATCATAGCCGCCTCAAATGTATCTGCTTATTGCTGATAAAAGCGAGACGGAAAAAGAAATTTCACCATTTTTGCTCAAGCACGCAAAAAACCAATCAATCAGCAATGAGTGTCGTTATCTATATCCAAAATAAAGAAAGATTCTCCATTATAAGTGTGATTATACGTATATAGTCCGTCTATGGCTATCGTGTACAAAATACGTGGCAGAAAAGTGTCCCAAAACGTGTCCTCAAAGGGCAGGCGTTTTCGACAAATCAAATGCGTTATCATTCGAAATTCTTATCAACCGGTTAAGACTCAAGACTAGGAAGGTGACACAGCAACAGCCAGTTAAATTTGATGGCCAAAAAAAAAAATAAAATTGGAGCAACTCTATATTAATATTTCTTTGAAATCAATGCCGTTGTTTTTCATTATTTTTCACCAAAAAGAACGGCTGGTCCAACAGAAGAGGACAGGTGGAAAATTTCTTGAAACTTCTCCACTGTGAGTTGCCACAAATACTTGAAACTCCATGGTCTTATTTAGATTAGCCATGAGGTCACTCAATCTCAATTCAGACTCAATTCGCATATAATTAAAAAGTTTATTCTTTTTTTCTTTATATATGTATTGCAAATACAATGTATATAAAAAGACTCTAAGAGATAAGATACAAAAAGTAACAGAATAATAAGTATTCCCTAAATATTTACTAACTCTAAGAGATAAGATAAAAAAGATAACAAAATAACAATATTCCTTAAATATTTGTTGAATATTTTCTTCTCTTAACACATATGATTATTTTCTAGGATATGTTAAAGCAAGTTCAGGTAAATACTAAGTAGTACCTTGCACTGTAGAATAGAACTAGGGTTCGATACATTGTGGTCATATACCACAAATAGTTAAAATAAGCATTGTTGGCATCACTCCACGAGTAAAATCTTAATGCACTAGCTTTGATATGAGAGAGTGTGCCCTTAAGATTGCTCGAGAGGTGGATCGGTCGAGTGTGTGAGAAAACTAGCTCGAACACTGCCTGACCATTAAACCCTAAAAGTAAATAAATAACAAGTGCCGAGCAATATTAAGGAGATTTAACTATCCAAATGGTGCGTTCGATGAGCATAGGAGGTGGGAGCAGTACCATGAGGATGAGGATAGGCTCCCTTGCTCGTATAACTCAATTGCAATAAATACTCAGCTTGTTTGGTTATCTATATTAAACACCCAATGGCCGATACCAATGTCGAGTATCGGGATCGGACAGCCATCGCAAGTGAGGCTTGGCGAAACATCTCTTCCATTAGGAAGGAGAGAGAGGGAGAGAAAGAGAGGAAGAGAGAGAGTCTCGCATGACAATTGATTGCCACTATACCATCTTCTCTTCCCAGAAATGGGTTGCCTAACATTATGGATAAATGTAATCCCAAAACCGTTGATTCTCCGACACAGTATTCGGTAGACATGGGAACGACACAAACATCCGTCGTGCGTTCAAAGAACGAGAGCACGAGGTTGCCCCACCGACCTGTCAAAGAAAGCGAGAGAAACAGAAGAAACATCGTAGGCAAATGGGAGCAAGAAGCGTGGTCCTCTGCCCAATTCCATCACAACATGTAGGTCGAACACAGGGCATTCTTGCCCTCATCCTGCCGACTTTCGTTTTCTTGTCGCGTCGCATAGCGTAACAGATGATGCCACTTTGACGCTGAGCATTCGCTAAGCCAGTGTCGCCAAAGGTTAGGCTTGAGGACCGGTCATTACGAGGTGACACATCGCCAGCGATTGGTGTGACTACGAATTCATCCACGAAAGTTGGGCGTGGGGCAGTGCACTTTTCTATTCTCTTTTTCCTGAATAATTGCCTCCTGTCATTATGTCTGGTCATAGAAAAAATAACCTGTCGCCACTTAGGCCACTTAACTCGGGCTCTCAATTAACAAACGCCTCTCAATGATGAAGCTTGAAGATAAGGTGGTGATAACAACTTCTACTTACCAGCAGCTCCACGTTCAAACCAGTAGGATTTCATCTTTTGTTTTATACCTATCGAGTCATTAGTCACGAGGGCAAAAGTTCAAAGCTCCGGGGAGAGTACTTTGTAGAACAGAGTACTCTAGGAAATCTTGCCACGTTCCCTGAAGAAGATTTGGACACTTTTGGACTCATTTTAAGTTCTGTTATTACAGCTATGTGTGGCTGTTTTAAACGCATATGTCCCCTTGACCATTACTCTGTTTGATGACACGGCAAAGGGAAAAACAAATAAAGAAAGAGCGAAATGAAATTGAATATATGCCGTCAAAACCAATCCATTCCATTCCCGCCCGCCCTCGTTGGGTAGCGGGTGAAGTTCTAACAAAACTCATAACGTGATTACCTATCTCCATGTAAAAGTTGAGAGATCTCTGTGTATTCCATGGATGGAAGAGTAAAAAGCTTCTATATGTAGACTAATTATACATGTGTTAATACATTATTTATATTAAAATGCTTTTGTTGTTAGATTTCTTGCTGGAAGAAGGTGTTTATGATCATGATGGAGACAAAAATGAAACCAAGAGATGGCACATCCGATAGCAACTTATACCTATGAGTAAGAACAACTTCTCTAATTTATCCTCTAAGAAAAAAGCAAATAAATGACCTTTCGGGGGCTAAATTTTTTACTTATGACCAATTATTTCGCTTCTCTCGTTAATGGCGAATTTGAAATTTTCGATTTTGAATTGTTCAACAATCACCAGTAATATTCATCTTTCAAAAGCATCGTCCCGAAAATGACGAGGAATCCATGCTTCATATATTTTGGGTCTCTACAATGAATTGAAACGATCGAGAGAGGTTATTATCCCATGCACTATTAAACTTGAGCTTAGCTTGGCTTGCACAAACTTGATGCTTGAAATGCGACTCGAGCTCGACTTAGTATTACATATCTTGCTTGAGCTCGACTAGAAAGGTAATTAAGAAACTCGAACTTAGATTTGAGTAGCTTGAGCTTGAAATTGACTTAGAATCAATTGAGTCGAACTCAAGTCTTTATCGATTCAAGCCTGAATTACTCAAGAGTAAGTTGACCCAGCTTGCACTCCTAGTTTCTCAAAATTTTGGATGAAATATCATTAATTCGGCTATGAAAAATCGAAAAAAAAAAAGATTTTTTTTTCTTCACATGGATGATTACTTACGGCACCCATTTGGTTGCAGTAATCCTGTAATGATGTAATTTAAAAGCTATTACGTATAACTTAGAGGGGAAAGAACTATATTATTTAATTTGATATTAAAACAACAAAGAAATAGAGATAGAAATTTGAAAATACCTTCTCACTCTATAGAAATTTGAAAATACCTTCTCACTCTCTAACAAAGTAATAGTAATTATGCAACAACTGTACAATAAATTAAAAATGTTGTGATTATAATTTCTTAAGATAGTTATATTTTAGTGAATGTTTTTTTTTTTATATATTGAAAACCATACATGCTTGGTACTATAATTGATGATGGCTCACGTTAGGGTAGCAATGTGGCGTTGATATTATAAATCATCTGTAATATAATGCACCCCTTAGATAGGATTTGATAGTCATTGCTGTACAGAACAGTTAACAATTTATAGTAATATAGTCACGAAGATTATTGCATATATATCGTTGCCCATTAGGAGGAGAGCGAGTAAAGAGAGAACGGTACTTGATGATATTTATTACGAATTAAAGCCGAATTAAAAATTAAAATGAAATTGATATTAGACAGACAACCATCAAAATCCTATTCACAAATACACCAAAAAAATCCCTCGGCTAGTGCCCACGAGTGCGCGCACATTTTGCAATTCTGCGATTAAAAGGAAACGGGTGACATTTGACCTGAGGGCAGTTGAGGTCTATAATGTCTGATCTTATGTGGGAGGTCACGATCTTGTATCATGTTCGATCGAGCAAGGCAAGAAAGGCAAGAAAGAAAGGGAAAATGAAAATAAAGTTTTGTACTTTGGTTTTCTACAGTGAGATATTACCTAACTTGTGGAAGGAGCTTATGTTCTTTGTATGGTTGTTGATATGAGTCTGATGGACCTCCTGTAGTCTCCCTCTTGGGTTATCGCCAAACCAAATCAAACCGCTTTTTTGGTACAAGTCATATTCACATTTCGATTCGATTTGGATTAAACCAAGCGAGCATCTCATACGATACGATTGAGTTTGGGTATTATGAAAATTTGAACCGTACCATTGATACCGGAGAGCTGTCCCAAAACGTGTCCTCGTAGGACAGGCATTTTAATTAAATCAAATGCGCTATGATTCCAAAATCTTATCAACCGGTCAAGACTCAACACTAGGGAGGTGAGGTGACCCATCAACCGGCCATGAGAAATTTCATGGCGACAAAATAAAATAATATTAAATTAAAGCAACTCTATATTTGATGGGACACATGGGACTCTGTTAATTTTTACAATTTGATATGATTGCTTTGTAATTAACGGCATTATTTTTTTTATTACGCTTCCCCTAAAAAGGGGGAACTGCTGAAGTCGATAGTGACAACTCCGAGAATTGCTCCATGCTAAATTTTCAGCTGACACGTGGAAAATTTCCTGAAACTTCTCTACAATGAGTCTCAACATATTTTTAAACTTCCTGGTCTTTATTTCACATATTTTGCGTAGGTTAGCAATAAGGTCCCTCGATCTCAATTCAAACTTGGCTCGTACATAATTGTTTTCTAGGTTACATTAAAGCAAGATCGGGTGAATAATGCCTCAGACTCTAGAATAGAACAAATGTTTGAGACTGTGGTAACATATCATATATAGTTCAAATAAACCTTGTTTGTATCACTCCAATTATAAATCTTTAATGCATCAAATTGATACGTGAAATTTGCGCTTTTAAAAATCGCTCAGAAAGAGGGATTGGTAAAAAATTGTGGGAGAACTTACCCAAACACCACCTGACCGCTAAACCCAATGAACATCAACAAGAATAAAGCACATATGATTTATGGGCTCCAAAACCACCATCTTGGTTTAGATCGTTTTGCTGTTGCAAAATCTAGATTGTTTTTTTTTTTTATGGTTGAGAAAAGAACAGTGCAGTTGGACTACGAGAGCACAATACCAACTATACTTCGGGGGAGACTGGCCCAACAACCTACTGCCGAGGCCCCCCACTTCTGAAGCATTCTTTGGCTAATAAACTCACCTTCTAGAGTTGATCTATATAAATTCTGCACTTACATGCATTTCGCAAGGCGCGATCGGATTGCTTGTGTGATAGGACCATGACGAGAGAACTCTTTAAATTTGGCTTTTAGGTTGATCATTAGACACTTGATATAAGAGATGATCTCATATACTCCTAATCCTAACCACAATTACTCCATTCCAATGTGAAACAACACAATTAGAGAGTAGATTATGGCTGCATTTGGTTTAGCTTTGAAAATGGGCCTTGGAGAAATGCAAATATCTTTAGTCTAAAAGGTTTTGGGGAAATGCAAATTGCGTTTTATGAAAAATTCTTTGCAAAATTATTTTGGTATAAAGAGTGTTTGGCAAGTCTTTTTTTATAAAGAGCTTTTGGATTTCATTTTTAAACTCTTTGCTGACTCTGATGAAGATAAGGTTGGTTTTGGAATAATGAGAGGTAAAATCAAAAAATTAAAAAATTTATGATAGTAGTTATCTATATATATATAGTTTCAACATTTGGCCAAATACTAAAAGCTCAAAACTAATCTCTTTCAATATTGGACTTTCGGCTTTCCCAATGTCAACATTTGACTGAAAACTCCTTGAACATGCTTACCAAACACCCCAGCATTTCCTCCAGGGCTTTAGAAATTGAAAACCCATTGGGAAAGCTAAATTAAACGCACCCTATATTGTAAGATGAGAAATCATCTCTTTTGGGTTAGCTTATACTAACTCCATCGTTCCACGTGGCCAAATCCCCAACTTGAATTCACAAAACGGTGATCTCTGGGATGATCTTTAGGGTAAGCGTCTTCCTATTAATCAAGTTATTAGTTCTCTTCCACTCTATGATCTTGGGGTAACTCTCCACTTGTATATCAAGTGCCCGTATATGTGAGGGCTTGCGCGCAGGGAGAGGTATCCCGCCCGATAATTAACTACCGCTATACCTTCTTCGCGGCCCAAAAAGGGGTTGCCTAACCTTATGGATACTTGCATAGACTTCATTTTCCCAAACCGTTATTCCGCGAGACAGTATCGCTGGAATGTGAACGGAGGAGCCAAAAAGTAAAGGAGCACGAGGCTTGCCCTCATCAGCCTGTCAAAAAGTGAGAAACAAAGGAAACGTCATACGAACAAAGAGCAAGAAGCACCGTCCACTGCCCTACTCCATCATAACCAGTACATATTGTCATAATACCTATATGTGATCACACACTAAGCATTATCACCATCAACACGTGATACGACATAATATGTTGACACGTCATTTCTTATGATATATAGAGACGCGTTATATAATAAATGCATATTTTTATATATACATGATATTATTTTTTATGATTTTTCAATGATTAATTTGTTTCAAATTTATAAATAAATAATAAAAAAGAGTGTAAAATGAATTTACAATAAAAATATTAATTCACATTTTTCAATATCATTCATTATTTCAATTTTGAGCGACTCTTGCCAAGAAGAGGAGGGGGAAGTGTATGTCATGGGAAGTGAGAGTTAGAAGAAGAGAAGACTAGATTTTCTTCTTTCTCCTTTTTTTTTTTTTTTTTATATATTTATATTTTGCGACCCCCATTTATTGAAAATTTTTAAAACTTGACGTCATGTGTGTCGGAGTGAATTGGGAGAGTTGATCATGTCTCGAATTTTTCAACACCTATTAACCGTGGGGAAAATTACCAAAACAATCCTAAACATATTGCAATTTTTCTAAATTAAATCATAAACCTTTTTTTTTTTGTTAATTTAGTCTTAAACCTATTGCAATTGTGTTAATTCAATTCATTTGACCATTTTTTCTGATCAGCATTGACATGGATGTCGGCCGGCGGCGGACATTGGCATTGACAATTTTTAATAATATATATTTTTTCTAATTTGTTATTATATTAATCTTCTTTTTTTCTCCTTCCTCTAGCCAGTCGCCATGCAGGGCTAGTGAGGTTTACTTGGGGAAGCTTTTTCTGACCTTCCAGGTTGCCCGTTGGGGGTGGTGGGGGCTTAGCCTCACCGAAGGTCGCTAGGTAGAAGGCCGTGATCGCACAATCTCTTGTAAGGGCTACCGGTGGCCAAGCAAGGCTCACGTGGAGATCCGGTGAAGAGAGCCAGAGAGAGAGGAGAGGTCTAAGGCCGCTACCTCGCATGGCCTCTAGATGGAGAGTGGATAGGCGAGCCTTGTGCCGGCCATGGAGATGCCTAACCTTGCAAGATTTGGTGAGGTCGAAGGGCCCAAAAATGAGCCTCTAAATTAGCAAAAATAAAAAATAGATTTAAAAAAATGACTGAATGAACTAAATTAGCATAATTACAAAATGTTTAGGACTGAATTAGCAAAAAAAAAAAATGAATTTACAACTGAATTGGAAAAATTGTAATAGATTTAGGACTATTTTGATACTTTTTCCCATTGACCGCGTATCGGAGTATTTAACATGATACAAAGGCTATGCTTCCTAGATTGCACATACTATTTATTTTTCTCATATTAATTTCATTAATATTTATTGTCCACACTTAAGTTATGTGGACTTCTTGATGGAAGAAGTCGTATGACAGAGTGCGAATGGATATAAAAGGGTCTTCTAAGCCAAATCCTCTCATGATTAAGAAAAATATATAATCGATATTGTGAGGGCAATTGGCTAGTAATACCCATTCATCAACTGTTCAATGCTCAATTATTCGGGTCCTCAATCAAATTTCATTAATAGTTGAAGGTACAAAATAATTCACATTTTAACCTTAAACTCGATTATGCATGAAGTTTTATTCATCTATGTATGATCGAAATCTTCTGTCCCTTAGACATATGGCATTCTTGCACTCATCCAGCAAACTTCCTTGTCTTGGTCACATCAAAGAGCATGACTAATGATGCGTTAAGCATTTGGTAAGCCATAGTCGCCAGATGTTAGGCCTGAGATTTGTCAAGAAAAAGGCCATAAAAAACCCTAAATTTTACCCAATATGATAAATTTACCCCGAACTTTTTTTGTAACATAAAAAACCCAAACTTTATCAACTGTGACACATTTACCTCAACTTTATAGCTGAAGGGAATTTTCGTCTTTTAATTTTAAATTTTTCCCTTTTTTTTTTTCTTTTTTTCTTCTCTCTTCCCTCCGCCGAGTGGAGGGAAGCCGGGTCGGGCAGCCCTCCCCGGCGTCGGGTGAGGATGGCCCTCCCTTGGGTCAGGCAAACCCTCGCCTGACACCTTTGAGGGCATTCCTAGCCAAATTCGGCCCAAGCAAGGGTTGCCTTGCTTGCGTCGAGCAAGGGTTGCCCTCACCGAATCTGGCGAGGGCTATCCTAGCCCGACCCAGGTGAGGTGGCCCTCGCGGGCGTCGCCTAAGTACGGCTTCCCTTCGTCATGGCCGGCGAAGGGAAGAGAGGAGAAGAGAAGAAAAAACGAAAAAGAAAAAAAAAGATAAAGATAAAGATAAAAATTAAAAGATAAAAATGTCTTATAATTTGATATAAATGTGTCACGCGAAGTATAAGTTTGGAGTTTTTCGTGTCACGAAAATTTTTAAAATGTATCATAATTGATAAAATTATGAGTTTTTTGTATCACAAAAAAAATTCAGGATAAATTAATCATATTAAATAAAATTTAGGTTTTTTAATGGTATTTTTCCCATTACGAAGCAACGCATCGCCAGTGATTGGCGGCTGCAAATCCCTCCTCGAAACGGTTGCATCAAGGGACGGATTTTCCATGTGAAAAGTGGGATTAGGTAAGGTGTCGTGCACTTTTCTATTCTCTGTTCTCCGAATGGTTGCTTTTTTAGCCATTATGTAATGTCTGGTTATAGAAAGATACGCTATCACCGCTCTGGCCACTCAACTCGGGGCGCTCAGATAGAAAACGTCTCGATAATGAAAGCTTCTAGACGAGGTGACCGACGGTAACTTCTACTCACCAGCAGCTCAACGACGTCCAAAACTATGGGGTTCGGTCTTTCGCTTATACTTATCACCGAGTTCTTTATATTTATTAGGGCAGAAGTTCTCAACTCTCTAGGGACTAGGGAGTACTTTGCAGAACATTTTCTAGGAAATAGTTGCCACGTCTCGTGAAGAATGATTTGGACGCTTTCGGACCATTTTAAATTCTGTATTTCAGCGACGCGTGATTGTTTTCAACGCATAGGTCCCCCTCGGCAATTACTCTATTTTATGGCGAACGAAAAATCACATCAAGAAAAAGAACCGAACCCCAGTCGGTACCGTGTGAAAGCTTCTTAGAAAATTAAAAAGACAGTTATCTTTTTTCATGTAATAGTAGAGAGATCTCCAGGCGTTCCACGGATGAAAGAGCGAAAATTTTTATCTCTTAAAAGATCATTTAAGAACATGATTAATTGCAAACAAATAGTCTCTTTAGTCCCATCCCTACGATGGCCAGGAAAAAGAAGAGGGATGTAAAGAACGTTATTGGAAAAAGTTCTTTTGGATCCATAAAATTTCCACATTCTTTAAAGTATATGTTGATCTAAATACATTTTGTTTCATTAATTGGAACGTGATAACGCAATGCATGTCGATATATTGCTAACATATTTGGTCATATTACTGAAGCCAATGTCAGTTTATAAGTAATAAATTTTTTAGGCTAATTTCACAATTGTACTCTTTTGCAATGATGTAATTGTGCATCATCGAGTTTACCTTAGGGTGAACTATTTCTAAAATTTAATATTATATATTGTAATTTAGCCTTTACTAAGCTTAAATACAAGATCAAGTTGTCAAGCTAATATTCACTAGACGTTGGCTATTGAGTTTATATATTTTTTTCATTGATCATATATTTATTCATAAAATCAGGCAAAATATTTTGTCATAATGGGTATCCATACGTCATTCAAATCTTTAAACGTTTTCCAAAGACTTTACATTTTAGATCTCCAATTAGACAAGTTAGAGTGAGAAACATAATATTGTAGACATTTAGGGTGCGCATAACAAAATTTCTGGAATAAAAATCAATTTCTAGCTAAAAATTTATTTTTCAATTTCTATTTCATGGACGAATTTCTGAGTAAAAAAACATGTTTGATAAGGATTCAAAATTTCTATTTCTGAAATAAAAATTCGTTTGATTACAAAATAAAATTTCTATTTCTAGGAACGGCAACGACTAGCGTCCGATGGCCGAAGTCCGACGTCTGACGACTGGTGACCGGTGGTGGGCGACCGAAGTCCGGAGTTCGATCTCTTGCGTTCGGCGTCGGAGTTCGGTGACCGGCGACGGGCGGCCGAAGTCCGGAGTCCGGCAACCGACAACCGACAATCGGCGTCCAACGTCCGGAGTTCAATGTCCAATGTTCGACATCAGGAGTCTGGCGACCGGAGGTCGACGGCGAGTGGCCAGTGGTCAGAGTTCGGCGGCGGACATTCGACGGCCGATGGCGAGCAACGGACGGTCGACGGTAGACATCTCGGTGGTTGGTGGTGAGTCTCTAGCATCCAACTATTGGCGATGAGTGGCCAATGGCCCGTGGGTGTCCGACATCCGGTGATCAGCGGTTAGCGACGAGCAGGCGAGGTTCAGTGGCCGACGGCTGATGTTTGGTGGCTGGCGGCCGGCAGCTGGTGGCTGGGGCCGGTGGCCGGCGGCTGACAACCGGTGGCGGGTGTCCGGCATCCCACGGGCGGCAAGTGGGTGACGAGTAGTGACAAGAGTGAACGATGAGAAAATTTTGATTTCTCATTTATGTTCCAAAAAATAGAAAAATTAAAAATTTTAACTTCGATTTCTCTTCAAATCTATTTCGGAATAGAAATCTGTTCCAAAAATAGAAAATGAAATTACGTTATCAAACGGATTACATTCCAAATCGTTCGGAAACAAAAAAAAAAAAAGAGAAATAGAGAAACAGAAATGTTGTCATGCACGCCCTTAAGGGCCCGACAATAAAAAATCTAAGATCCTAACAATCCTAAAAGAAGAAGTTAGGCCCGATATAGGGGTTGTTGCTTAGAAATGATAGATTATAATTAATTTTGTGTTTAGGCTTCACGATTAAATTATATAACTAACCTAAAGTATTAACAAAGTAAATTTACTTCGGTAAATGACTTATCAAGTTAGATCTCTAATTACCCATTAAGTAAATCCCCAACTTGATCATCCCAAATCTTATTATCTTATTCGGTGTTTGACGATATCATACAGAAAACATAACAAGAAATGCCTCATAAAAAGCCTTTTTGGAACCAGAAGCAAGATCAACTAGGAAAAAAGGAAGGTGATTGGTACCATAATCAACGGACATGGAGGCGCAACAAACGACCGCCGTGCATTGGTCACTAGTCGTAGGTGACCCCAGTGGATATCACAGCTTTTAGTCGGCTACCCTCCCTAGCAATTTAACTGCTTTTTTTTTTTTTTTAATCTGTTTTATTCCTATTCTAGGTGTGCCAAATACTTGATGGGATTAGAAATGTCTAATTGTCTACATGTACAATTTAGGGAATTTCTTATTTTATCTTGTCCTATCCTATAGGACTTTGTGAATGAAATCTCAAATCCCTTTTGCAGTCTGTGTAAGGCCTATTAGGGTAGGGATGGGAAGGAATCCCTCCTATATCTCACCCTATTGTTCTAGAAACAAAGAGATAATAAATCCAGACCCTAGTAGCAGCTATTGGAGCTATTAAAAGCGTGCATGATGACCATTTCATTTTTTATTCCAAATTTTTTTTTATTCCAGATTTATTTCTAGAACAAAAATTTATATAGTAAAATTATTTTATTTTTCTAATTTCTAGAATAGATTTTTACTTCAAAATTATGTTTGGAATGGAAATTAAAAGTAAAAAAAATTTTTACTTCTCTGTTTCTAGAATAGAAATGAGAAATAAAAACTATTTTCATCGTTTGTCCTTGTTATTAGCCGCTTGTAGTCCACCGTGCCCCTGATTGCCATCCGTCAACCGCTGCCCATCGCTGCCCACCGTCCGCCGCCATCTGCCATTCGGGAATAGAAATTTTGTATTATTATCAAACGCATATTTTTATTTTGAAACTTAAGAATAATATATATATTTCTCTTTCAAAACCATGCACCTCCAGCAAAACCCGTAATCTGGTTGGTCTTCAAATCTACCGCATCCTTGTCAAATATTAGGGTTCAGGCTAACCCAAAAACTCAAGGTAGAGAATATACAGCTTAAGAAACTGGTTTAATCAAACTAAAAATCATGTCCGTAAAAACCTCTCGTCCCTCTCTACGTCTCCCCGAGGAATATTTGAAGCCATCGACCTTCGACGGGGAAAGAGAGATTCCTCTCGACATGTTACTGCGCGAATTCGACGGATCCGTGAAAAGGAGCTATGCCCACAATACGGACTGATTGAGAAGGATCACTCGATCGTTCACATCATCGTCCACCCACTAATTAGCTGTAGATGGAAGACTGAGAAGTACGTGGATGTGTATCTAATTTCATGCGCTTCATGTGCTCGAAAACGAGGAAAATTTCCTGAAACTTCTCTACAATGAGTCGCAACAAATTTTTAAACTTCCCGGTCTTTATTTCACATATTTTGCGTAGGTTAGCAATAAGGTCCCTCGATCTCAATTCAAACTTGGCTCGTACATAATTATTTTCTAGGTTACATTAAAGCAAGATCGGGTGAATAATGCCTCGGACTCTAGAATAGAACAAATGTTTGAGATTGTGGTAACATGTCATATATAGCTCAAGTAAACCTTGTTCATGTTACTCCAATTATAAATTCTTAATGCATTAAACCGATACGTGATATTTGCGCTTTTAAGATCGCTCAAAAAGAGGGATTGGTCAAAAGTTGTGGGAGAATTTACCGGAACACCACCTGACCGCTAAACCCAATGAACATCAATAAGAATCAAGCACACATGATTTATGGGCTCCGAAACCACCATCTAGGTTTAGATCGTTTTGCTGTTGCAAAATCTAAATTGTTATGGTTGAGAAATGTGAACACTGCGGTTGGACTTGCTTCTGAAGCACTCTTTGGCTGATAAACTCACCTTCTAGAGTTGATCTATATAAAATTTTGTAGTTACATACATTTCGCAAGACACGATTAGATTGCTTGTGCGATAGGCCATGATGGGAGAACTCTTTAAATTTGGCTTTTAGGCTGATCATTAGACACTTGAAATAAGAGATGATCTCATATACTCCTAATCCTAACCACAGTTACTCCATTCCAATGCAAAACAACAAAATTAGAGAGTAGATTATGTTGTTAGATGGGAAGTCACCTCTTTTGGGTTAGCTTATACTAACTCCATCCGTTCCACGTGGCCAAATCCCCAACTTGAATTCACAAAACGGCGATCTTTGGGATGATCTTTAGGGGTAAAAGTCTTCTTATTAATCAAGTTATTAGTTCTCTTCCACTCTATGATCTCTGGGGTAACTCTCCACTTGCACATCAAGTGCCCGTATATGTGCGGGCTTGCACGCAGGGAGAGGTATCCCGCCCGATAATTAACTACCACTATACCTTCTTCGCGGCCCAAAAAGGGGTTGCCTAACCTTATGGATACTTGCATAGACTTCATTTTCCCAAACCGTCATTCCGCGAGACAGTATCGCTGGAATGTGAACGTAGTAGCCCCCATCAACCTGTCAAAAAGTGAGAAACAAAAGAAACGTCATACGAACAAAGAGCAAGAAGCACCGTCCACTGCCCTACTCCATCATAACCAGTACATCATGTCATAATACCTTAATGTGATCACACACTAAGCAGTATCACCATCAACACGTGATACAACACAATATGCCGACACGTCATTTCTTATGATATATATAGAGACATGTTATATAATAAATGCATATTTTTATATATACATGATAGATTATCATTTTTATGATTATTTCAATCAAATTAATTTGTTTCAAATTTATAAATAAATAATAAAAAAGAGTGTAAAATGAATTTACACTAAAAATATTAATTCACATTTTTCAATATCATTCATTATTTCAATTTTGAGCGACTCTTGCCAGAAGAGGAGGGGGAAGTGTATGTCATGGGAAGTGAGAGTTAGAAGAATAGAAGACTAGATTTTTCTTCTTTCTCCCTTTATTTTATTTTTTATTTTTTACATATTTATATTTTGACCCCCCATTTATTGAAAATTTTTAAAAATTGACGCCATGTGTGTCGGAGCGAATTGGGAGAGTTGATCATGTCTCGAATTTTTCAACACCTATTAACCGTGGAGAAAATTACCAAAACAATCCTAAACATATTGCAATTTTTCTAATTAAGTCATAAACCTTTTTTTTTTTTTGTTAATTTAGTCTTAAACCTATTGCAATTGTGCTAATTCAATTCATTCGACCATTTTTTCTGATTGACGTTGACATGGATGTCGGCCGACTGGCGGACATTGACATTGACAATTTTTAATAATATATATTTTTTCTAATTTGTTATTATATTAATCTTCACTTTTTTCTCCTTCCTCTAGCTAGTCGCCATGCAGGGTTAGTGAGGTTCCTCACCAGCCTTGGGGAAGCTTGGTTGTGGCCAAGTGACCTCGCCCAGGTTGCCCGCTAGGGTGGTGGGGGCTTAGCCTCACCGAAGGTCGCTAGGTAGAAGGCCGCGACCTCGCACAATCTCTTGTAAGGGCTGCCAGTGGCCAGGCAAGGCTCACTGTAGCCGAATCTGGTGAAGGTCGAGCCTCACCGGCCATGGGTGAGGCCTGACCTCGCCAGAGGCTATGAGGTCTAAGGCCGCTACCTCGCATGGCCTCTAGCAATGGTTGCCTGTGGCTGGGCGAGCCTTGCCCTCACCGGCCATGGAGATGCCTAACCTTGCTAGATTTGGTGAGGTCGAAGGGCCCAACCTCGCGCGGTCTCTGGTGAGCCTCATTGGCCATGAGTAGGTCTTGGCCTCACCATGGCTAGGCAAAAATAAAGTACTATTTAAAAATTATCCACGTTAGTGTCGACTAGCCAAAAATGACTGAATGAACTGAATTAGCATAATTACAAAATGTTTATGACTGAATTAGCAAAAAAAAAAAAATGGATTTACAACTGAATTGGAAAAATTATAATAGATTTAGGATTATTTTGATAATTTTTCCCATTGACCGCGTATCGGAGTATCTGACATGATACAAAGGCTATGCTTCCTAGATTGCACATACTATTTATTTTTCTCACATGAATTTCATTAATATTTATTGTCCACGCTTAAGTTATGTGGTGACCACCCAAAGGTACGACTTCTTGATGGAAGAAGTCGTATGACACAATGCGAATGGATATAAAAGGGTCTTCTAAGCCAAATCCTCTCATGATTAAGAAAAATATATAATCGATATTGAGAGGGCAATTGGCTAGTAATACCCATTCATCAACTGTTCAATGCTCAATTATTCAGGTTCTCAATCAAATTTCATTAATAGTTGAAGGTACAAAATAATTCACGTTTTAACCTTAAACTCTGATTATGCATGAAGTTTATTCATCTATGTATGATCGAAATCTTCAGTCCCTTGGACATATGGCATTCTTGCACTCATCCTGCAAACTTCCTTGTCTTGGTCACATCAAAGAGCATGACTAATGATGCGTTAAGCATTTGGTAAGCCATAGTTGCCAGATGTTAGGCCTGGGACTTGTCAAGAAAAAAAGCCACAAAAAACCCTAAATTTTACCCAATATAATAAATTTACCTCGAACTTTTTTTGTAACATAAAAACTCCAAACTTTATCAACTGTGACACATTTACCCCAACTTTATAGCTGAAGGGAATTTTCATCTTTTAATTTTAAATTTTTCCCTTTTTTTTTTCTCTTTTTTCTTCTTCTCTCTTCCCTTCCCCGAGCAGAGGGAAGCCGGGTCAGGCAGCCCTCCCCGACGTCGGGTGAGGATGGCCCTCCCTTGGGTTGGACAAACCCTCGCCTGACACCGACGAGGGCATTCCTAGCCAAATTTGGCCCAAGCAAGGGCCGCCTTGCCTACGTCGAGCAAGGTTGTCCTCACCGAATTTGGCAAGGGCTATCCTAGCCCGACCCAGGCGAGGGCAGCCCTCGCGGGCGTCGCCTAAGTACGGCTTCTCTTCGTCATGGCCGGCGAAGGGAAGAGAGGGGAAGAAAAAAGGAAAAAGAAAAGAAAAAGATAAAAATTAAAAGATAAAAATATCTTATAATTTGGTATAAATGTGTCACGCGAAAGATAAATAAGTTTGAAGTTTTTCGTGTCCAAAAAAAGTTTAAAATGTATCATAATAGATAAAATTAGGAATTTTTGTATCACAAAAAAAAATTCAGGATAAATTTATCATATTAAATAAAATTTAAGTTTTTTAATGGTATTTTTCCCATTACGAAGCAACGCATCGCCAGTGATTGGCGGCTGCAAATCCCTCCTCAAAATGGTTGCATCAAGGGACGGATTTTCCATGTGAAAAGTGGGATTAGGTAAGGTGTCGTGCACTTTTCTATTCTCTGTTCTCCGAATGGTTGCTTTTTTTGCCATTATGTAATGTCTGGTTATAGAAAGATACGCTATCACCGCTCTGGCCACTCAACTCGGGCCCTCAGATAGAAAACGTCTCGATAATGAAAGCTTCTAGACGAGGTGACCGACGGTAACTTCTACTCACCAGCAGCTCAACGACGTCCAAAACTATGGGGTTCGGTCTTTTGCTTATACTTATCACCGAGTTCTTTATATTTATTAGGGCAGAAGTTCTCAACTCTCTAGGGACTAGGGAGTACTTTGCAGAACATTTTCTAGGAAACAGTTGCCCCGTCGCGTGAAGAATGATTTGGACGCTTTCGGACCATTTTAAATTCTGTTATTTCAGCGACGCGTGATTGTTTTCAACGCATTAGGTCCCCCTCGGCAATTACTCTTATTTTATGGCACGCCGAACGAAAAATCACATCAAGAAAAAGAACCGAACCCAGTCGGTACCATGTGAAAGCTTTTAGGGTGCGTTTGATAACGTTTATGTTCAAAATTGTTGGGGAACAACGTAAATAAAAACTATTTTGTTTCGAGGAATAATTTTGAACAAAAACGCGTTTGATAAACTTGTTCTAGAATAAAAAAGAACGTAAAACACGTTTGGTAAACTTGTATAATTTTTTTGTTTCTTTTAATTTTTTAATATTTTTATTTTATTTTTCCTTTTGTCTTTTGTCTTTTTCCTTTTTTCTTTTTTTCTTCCTTTTGGCCGGTCGTTGGCCTCGGCCATGGCCGGCGACCGGCTGACGAGGGTCGGTGGCACCGCCCAGCCATGGCGAGGCTAGGCTCGCCAGCCCTTGGCGAAGCCAACCTGGTGGTGGCCCGGCGACGCCGAGCCTCGCTGGTGGTTGGGCAAGCGCGAGGCCGAGCCTCGCCGGCCCTCAATGGCCATGGTCGAGGCCGGCAACCGGCCAAAGAAAAAGAAGAAGAAAAGAAGAAGAAGAAGAAGAAGAAGAAGAAGAAAAGAAAGAGAAAAAAAATAGGAGAGAGAAAAATTGTTTCTCGAAGTGTTCCGAGAATAAGAAACAAGTTTTTTTTGTTTCTTGTTTGTTCCAAATTTGTTCGGAGAACAAAAAAATATATTTGGAACAAAAATGCAAACAAATGCGTTTCTGTTCTTTTTTTGTTCCTCGAAACAAAAAAATAGAAATTGTGTTCATGACCAGAAAAAAAGAACACAAACAAACAGGGCCTTAGAAAATTGAAAAGACGGTTATCTGTTTTCATGTAATGGTAGAGAGATCTCCAGGTGTTCCACGGATGAAAGAGCGAAATTTTTTATCTTTTAAAAGATCATTTAAGAACATGATTAATTGCAAACAAATAGTCTCTTTAGTCCCATCCCTACGATCGCCAGGAAAAAGAAGAGGGATGTGAGGAAAGTCATTGGAAAAAGTTCTTTTGGATCCATAAAATTTCCACATTCTTTAAAGTATATGTTGATCTAAATACATTTGGTTTCATTAATTGGAACGTGATAACGCAATGCATGTTGATATATTGTTAACATATTTGGTCATATTACTGAAGCCAATGTCAGTTTATAAGTAATAAGTTTTTCAGGCTAATTTCACAATTGTACTCTTTTGCAATGATGTAATTGACAGAAATGTACTTTAAAAAACATATTTGATATACTTTTTTTCATCTTAGTGCATCATCGAGTTTACCTTAGGGCGAACTATTTCTAAAATTTAAAATTATATATTGTAATTTAGCCTTTACTAAGCTTAACAACAAGATCAAGTTGTCAAGCTAATATTCACTAAACGTTGGCTATTGAGTTTATATATTTTTCATCGATCATATATTTATTCATAAAATCAGGCAAAATATTTTGTCATAATGGGTATCCATACGTCATTCAACTCTTTAAACGTTTCCCAAAGACTTTACATTTTAGATCTCCAATTAGACAAGTTAGATTGAGAAACATAATAGTGTAGACATTTAAGGGCCCGACAATAAAAAATCTAAGATCCTAACAATCCTAAAAGAAGAAGTTAGGCCCGATATAGGGGTTGTTGCTTAGAAATGATAGAAGATAATAAATTTTGTGTTTAGGCTTCATGATTAAATTATATAACTAACCTAAAGTATTAACAAAGTAAATTTACTTCGGTAAATGACTTATCAAGTCAGATCTCTAATTACCCATTAAATAAATCCCCAACTTGATCATCCCAAATCTTATTATCTTATTCGGTGTTTGAGGTTCGGCGACCTCGGGCGGTGGTTGCCTGGGTTTGCGCAACCCGGGCGACGGAGGCTTGAGGTCGCCGGACCTCAAGCGACGCTGGGTCGCGCGACCCAAGCGACAGCCCGCACGACCTAGGCGATGGCGCCCGCTTGGGTCGCGAACCCCGGGCATCGCCTAAGGTCCGACAACAGTGACCGTCGCCCGGGTCGCGCGAACCGGGCGACCCCCGCCTAAGGTCGCCGAACCTCAAGCGAGGCTGTCCGGCGGCCGAGATCGGCCACCGGTGGCTACATTTAAAAAAAAAAAATTAAAAACTTTTTTATATATAAAATTTACCAAAATCCTTTAGAAATTGTAATTTTTACCAAACGGTGTTTAAGCTAAAGTCCTTTCACAATGCACTTTAAAACTACAATTTACCAAACGCTATTTGCATTTGCACAAACGCCTTTAGCTCAAAGGTATTTGCATTTTCCCAATAGCATTTGCCTAAAGCTGAACCAAACGGGCCCTAGTCGACTACCCTCCCTAGCAATTTAACTGCTTTTTTATTTTATTTTATTTTTATTTCTAATCTAAGTGTGCCAAATACTTGATGGGATTAGAAATGTCTAATTGTCTACATGTACAATTTAGGGAATTTCTTATTTTATCTTGTCCTATCCTATAGGACTTTGTGAATGAAATCCCAAATCCCTTTTGCAGTATGTGTTAGGGGTGTGCATGGTCCGGGCGGGCGGTTCCCGACCTAGAACCGGAACCGCCCGCTAAGGACCGGTTCCGAAAAATTGGAACCGGGATCCACCCGTTTGTTGCATGGATCCCACCCGGAACAGGACCGCGATCCGGTCCGGTTCCGGGTGGATCCATGGAACCGATCTTGACGCTTGAAACAATTTTGGTCTTCAACATAGAACGGTCGAGTCTATGAGTTGGAAAGGAGGGGAGGAGGTCTATGGTCGGGTTTTTAACATAGAACGGTCGTAAAACAATTTTCCGCGGCTATGGCGGGTGGCGGCCGACGCAAGGGGGCGAACAACGGCGGCGGAGGAGCAACGGCGGCGGCGTCGACGCTCGGGAAGGAATCGAAATGGCGATAGGACTAGGAGGAATCGAGGAAGAGACAAAGAGAGAGAGAACCGAAGACGAAGGGAGTGAGGAGATGAGATCTAATCTAGGGTTTCTTTTAGTAATTTTTTTTTAATATTGAAAAGGTTCTGGTCCGGTCCGGTGGGCGGATCCGCCCATGGAACCGGGAACCGGACCGGTACCCACCGGTTCGAAAAATTGGAACCGGGAACGGACGGTTCCCTCAAGAACCGCCGGTTCGGGCGGTTCCGGTCCGGTTCCCGGGCGGTCCGGGCGGTTCCGGGTATTTTGCACACCCCTAGTATGTGTAAGACCTATTAGGGTAGGGATGGGAAGGAATCCCTCCTATATCTCACCCCTATTGTTCTAGAAACAAAGAGAGAATAAATCCAGACCCTAGGAGTCAGCTATTGGAGCTATTAAAAGCGCGCATGATAACCATTTCATTTTTTATTCCAAAACTATTTTTTTATATTAGACTTATTTCTAGAATAAAAATCTATATTGTAAAATTATTTCATTTTTTTTATTTAGAGAATAGATTTTTACTTCAAAATTATGTTTGAAATAGAAATTAAAAGTAAACAAAATTTACTTTTTATTTCTAAAATATAAATGAGAAATAAAAACTTTTTCATCGTTTGTCCTCGCTATTAGCCGGTTGCGGTCCACCATGCCCCGATTGCCATCCGTCAACCGCCCGCCATCCGCCCCACCGTTGCCCACCGAAATTCCGTATTGCCATTTTTGCCGAAAACTTATTTAAAAATAAAAATAGGAAAATCTATTTCTCTTCCAAAATTCAATTTTGTAATCTGAATATTATCAAACGCACCTTAAATAATCTCACTGGTCTTGATATATATAGAACCATGCACCTCCAGCAAAACCCGTAATCTGGTTGGTCTTCAAATCTACCGCATCCTTGTCAAATATTAGGGTTCAGGCTAACCCAAAAACTCAAGGTAGAGAATATACAGCTTAAGAAACTGGTTTAATCAAACTAAAAATCATGCCCGTAAAAACCTCTCGTCCCTCTCTACGTCTCCCCGAGGAATATTTGAAGCCATCGACCTTCGACGGGGAAAGAGAGATTCCTCTCGACATGTTACTGCGCGAATTCGACGGATCCGTGAAAAGGAGCTATGCCCACAATACGGACTGATTGTGAAGGATCACTCGATCGTTCACATCATCGTCCACCCACTAATTAGCTGTAGATGGAAGACTGAGAAGTACGTGGATGTGTATCTAATTTCATGCGCTTCATGTGCTCGAAAACGAGGTGCACATGAAGTTTCTCCGTCCTCGATCGTTTCTCAAATCATTGATTTGATCATAAGCGTCCTTTGCGCCGATCCGTCTGCTTTCCATGTTTTGTCCATGTTCACTGGGTAAAGGACTGCTTGCTCTATCACTAAGATCATGATACATCACAACCGATTTGAGTTTGGGTGATATAAATCACGTCTTCAAGAAGTAACTGAATCAACCTATGTTCTTTCTTACTCGAACTCACATGAGTGATGTTGAAAAAGGCATCCTCCTCGCATGGCATGTGATGAAGTGTTCCATACAATTGTACCTGCTAAATGGCTCTTAGTCGCATGACATGTGGAAATATAGTTGTGAGCTTATTAAATTCATCACCTCTAGATGATTGAGAGAGAGAGAGAGAGAGAGAGAGAGAGAGAGAGAGAGAGATGGTTATGGAGTCGATGATGAGCTATTGGTACGCTGCAAGCAATGAGGTGCAACGAGTTTGACGAGTGTCCACCAGTACAACAATAATAGCTCGAAATGGTGGCATCTTTGACACAAATTTGTAACCCATCAATTAGAAGAGTGATTGGAAGATATAGACCAATAAAAGGAAAAAAAAAACAAAAGAAAAGAAAATTCAACACACTAGAGTTCGATGACCGCAAAATACATACATCTCACACAGCCACATGCATATATAGTCTCTAAGAGTATGAGTTTCACGTAAATGGCTATGTCCATGTCGCATGTGGACTCTACTACGCAAAAGCATTACATGAATATTTGTAAACAGGCCTTAGGAATGTTTGAGCTTCGATTCTGGACCAAGAGGCAGATTGGATCAATTTCACTTCAAAATGAGTGTTTCAGGACACTATAATTAGAAGAGCTCTATAACATATTGGAACAGCGGTGGAAACGATAGCCTTTCGACGCAGCTGGCTAGGCAAGTATTTCTACACAGGCAGTTCGCACTATCTCTTTGTAGACTCCAATTAGATTGCACTGATTTAGCGAATTCATATTGCATTCAACACATGTTAAAAAGAGAGATTGGTCTCACAAGATGTTACGGATGTCTGAGTTCGGGACACTGTTAGTATTCATATTGCACGCTCACTTGTTTCTAGTTTCGAATGTAAAAAAGATTACATTTTATTTTTGTGCTTTCCACCTTTGTAGGAGCCCTAATTAAGTCAGAGGAGGAACTTTCTCCAATGCAGCTACTATCCTTATATCTGCTTTAATTTTGGCTAATCACTCTAATGGGCACGGCGTGCCGTGCCCAAGATGGCATGTGGGCCGCCACAGCCTGAAGGAGTGATAGGCCACCATGTCTGCTCGAGCACGGCCCACTGGCCAGCCCTAACTAAGGAAGAAATGCACCTGAAAAAGTTTATTATTGTGTTATATGGGCAGCAAAGATATGAGAGACGTTCAAATGAAAGAAACAACTGAAGGGGCAATTTGGGAATTTCGCGAAAAGGGCAGGGTCAAATTTCTGCACCTAAGTTTTCCATAGCCATTCCAGAGAAAGGGAATGTCCAAAAATCCCGAGCCAAAAGTTTTCCTAAAAGCTATTCTGCCACCACAGGAAGCCAGCAAGCAAAACTAGTAGACTTTACATGCATCAGGAATAGAACCAGCTAATGGAATTTATCAAGTCACTAGATAAATCTGACTAAAAGTGTCTTTCTACCCATATCCTCGAATCGATGAATACTAACTACTGGCTTTTTGGTCGACAGAGAAGCTCTCTTCTGGTTGCCTCTTCCAGAAATAGTAGGAAGCTTCAATCCACCGCGGATGGACCAGCGACTTCTTTTCCTTGACAGCCCAACGCGACTTCTCCGTCCCGGCATCCGTCGCAACCACGTGGGTCACTAAATCATCGAGGTCCACCGTGCATGTGGCTCCCAACTGCTCCGCCATCTTCCACAGCTGGTGTTGCCTGGCAGGAAAGTGGGTTGGAAACACACGGCTGAAGATGATCTTACAGCCTTCAAGGACTTCCTTGCGAAGCGTCTTCAAAACCTGCTCCAACCAAATGCACAAGATCACACGTCTGAAGTGAAATGACCAGTTCCTTAATCTAGCTGCTGGCTAGACCATCACTTCAGGATGTTCTCAAATAGGGTAGTGCAGGAGAAGTACAGTACAGGAAGGCTCCACAATCTTTCCCTTGTTCCTATGCATTTTTTTTAACTGCCTATTTATTCTGATCATAATCACAGCTCCAAAAACCTTGTCCAAGAGAACCTCAGGCATCACTCTGAAAATCTCCCAACTTTTAAGTCAAAATTCCCAAATTCCTAGCCGAAGCAGCATATTCATTTCAACAGCATAGTTTCTTTACTTCACTGGGAGTATTAGAAACTAGTAACACAAATTCAGTCATAAATGGTCAGTGAACCCTCAGCAGGAAAAATACCGGTCTAACGTCTCTGCCAGCAAGCTCGTCCTCGAGTTCCTGCGGTGCAAATTTCACACATAAGTAACAGTATTGACTTGGTAATTACCTCACTTATATATAAAGAACACAGCGCTAGTGCAAGTGCACAGGCCATACAGTCCTCCTAGGACGGGGAATTTGTTGTCTTGCAACAATAAAAACCATAACCACACTAAGGTTACAAAGTTCTTATACAGTAGAGAAGAAAGCATACGTGAAAAAATATGGTATGGATCCGTTTGAGGACTCCAATAACAGTGGCAAGGGCTCCATCACCCTCGCTTTCATCTGTCTCCATCTCAGAAAGTGATTTACAAGAGAATCCAAATTGTTGACAGCTTGAAGCAAAGTAATGATATCTTTCCATCAGTATCAAATTGTCCTTGTGCTTTGTCCATGCCTAAAATAACAGGAGAATTCATATATTTAAAAGGGTAACTCAAAATAACTATAGAGAGATTCCGTCAGAAGGAACAAATACTCCTCTACCTAGCTAAATTTCCTGCTTCCGAAATGTGGCTTTTTACTTCAAAATCCACATGGTGTTTGGGGCATAAAAAGTCAATGACAATGTCATTTATTGAGGCCAAAAACTAACTGAGAACCCCACGTTTAATTCAGGATTTAAAGTTATCAATCAAATCAGAGACAGCCAATACAGCATGAAACATGGGATTGTGACATGTTGTAGGTATATTATTTGATTTCTTGATAGAACAAAAACACCTGAAAGCATAAGCATTGCTAAATTTACAGAAAAGTAGTAGATCAGTGGAATCATTCTTCATACAGCCAACCAAATGTATGCAGAATGATTCAAACCCAACCCCCCCAAAAAAACAAAAAAACAAGAAAGGGAAGCACAACAAAACTGAACAATAATTCTCATGCAACCGATCCCAAAAATGAAAACACAGACTAATATTAAACTCCTGACAGAAAGAAAAGGATAATAGACAAGCAAAACAAAACCAAACACTAATAGAGTGAAAACCACATCCAAAATTTACCTTGGGGAATTTAAAAGACAAATCATGATCGCCTTCATTAAAATAAAAAAAAACTTTGAGAGCAAACCATGTAAGAATCTGTTTGGGAGTTATTTTGAAATCCATTTACCTGCTCTGTATCATCTAATATCAGTACATAACTTTCTTGGCCCAGCACCACATCAAGTCCTTTTTGGTGTCTTTGGGTACCATCATCTCGGGAGATCACTCTTTCATGGAAGTACTCTCTTGTGGGGTCAAGTAGCTTAGCCATTTCCAGGGCGTAGGATCGATCGCCCATTGTGTATATATACATCTCGAACATTTCACTAGCTTCCTTTAAGAAGGTCCGCACAAAGGGTCTCAACTTGGTCATTGTATGCATATGCTCCAAGGTGAAGAGGCTGCCTTTAGAGACGTCTGCCCATTAAATTTAAGATTAAATCCAACAATCAAGACAAGAACCAGGACTTAGAAATGTGCCCAGAATATAAACAAGAAAATAAGACACAAGGAAACTTGTAATACAGCTTGTGGCACCACATAAAACGAAAATTCACAGTCCAAACAGAATCCAAACAGGCAGGAAAGGGTATACCTTCCCGAGAATCTACTTTGCCTCTCAGGTGTTCCTCCTCTGAACTAATATGGGCAAGCGAAGTTGAATTAAGGAGTGTATGATCTAAGTCAAGGATCAAGTAAAGCTTTTTGTAACGTAGCAAATTTTTCATATCTGTCTTCCGCAATCGAGCAATCTCATCATTAGCAAGCCATAAACCCTGCATATACAAGTACTAATACATCATATCCATCTAAAATAAAAATGGTAAAAGCTAAACATAAATGACAAACCAAAAATCAAACATTTCCTTCTGCAGAAAAGAGAATGTAATGGTCATCCCCTGAGCCATTTCAGAGAAATGAACATCTTGATCCATGATTCAAGATTATTTTACAACTCTAATTGATACATACTTTTCCATCTTGGACCATACTGTCCAACAATGGCAAAACAGAAACTTCTAGCATATAAAATAGCTTCCGAGGTGCTGGACTTATGCTAGTCTGACACAAGTCTGCTCCTTTGATCCTCTAATGGAAAAGAATCACCACTAGATGGCATCCACATTAGCTAATATGGAAAATAAAGAAATTGCTGAATGCTAGTTCTAAGACGGCCCATCCAGAATAGGACATGGCAATCAGTAAAACATAAATTTCATGTTTTAACTAAATTTACAAAGCAAACGAGACACGTGTAAGGGATTAAAGAGCTACTTTTCCATTTAGAACGAGAACTGGTTGAAATTAAGCCACAACTGATCATTGTTCATTCATTTCCTAAAGGAAAGAAAGAACTATTACAAGCAAAACACTGCTCAAAATCACTAGTTACCAAACAGTTCAGGAACCCTGCCTTCTTCACCCCGTTCCGACCTCTCTCAAAACTTATAAACTATGTAAGACATGTCGAAAAGGTGGAACCTTTTGACTTTGGGATATGATGTCTTACCTTATGTATATAGCCAAATGTTACACCTGATTTCTCTTCAAGGGATTTGCCACAACGCATGCACATTCCCCCAAAAGAACCAGGATGTGAACAGGAATCCTGCTTTATGGTTGTTTCTGCACATTAGCAAATGCCCGATATTATCTGGTCATCCTAGAGGAAAATAAAAGTAAAGCAGCGAAAGAGGATCAGTGACTAAAATCCAACTGCTAACTCATAATTAAGATCATTCTATCATTTTAAACTAGAGCTGAACACAGACTTGTGGGTTTTGAGTCAGTAGTTAAAAACTGGATAACTAAAATCAATACTTCCCCGCTGCCACTTCACAATTGTGCCACTAAGCATGTCAAGGATCCCATCCCGTGTCAAAATAAAAGAATAAGCTATCATGCTAAAGGTTAAGCCAAACTAAACCACTAAAGCTCATGACATTCATCCTCTACCTTATTTAATCACCAATTGGGTTGTCTGACTACAGTTAAGAACCTTCACATATGAATAAGAAGGATTGCAGAACTTAGCATATGGCAATTCCTAAAGCAAAAAATTGGACTTACAAGGGTAAAACAAGCTTCCTAGTTACACCACGATGAAGAATCTTCCACTGTTCTTCCCCGTGGTTACAATTAATGCATTCTAAAGTTAACAGAAATATAATGTTGACAGGTCATTAGGCTGCAAGTTCAGCAAACGATGTTCTATTCATCTATATGTATGTGGTCACCTTAATTGTGTATGGGCTCATGCGCACAAGAGCATGTGAGCATATCTCCACAATCATTATAATTCGAATTCAGGCAACCTATTAAACTTAACTCTTCAGGCCCATACATGAAATTGCCAAGCCACTTTTCTTATAAGTAAATGAAAGTGTCAAACCGTTGAGTCAATAGTAAGCTAGCATATAAGAGGTCCTAGTTAATACATTACATCACGAAATCTCTAACTCTTTACGTCCTTCTTAAGATACCTAAGCTAAGAACAGCATCAGACCCATCTCATTCTAAATTAGAAGCAATTTACTAGTATCAACCCGTTTAGAATGTCAATCATAACAAGTTTTTTAGACCTTGGCATAAAAAATACCCAAACATCTATATGAATGAGGGAGATTGATGTGATAAAGGTTGTTCTTGCAAGAGCTGCATGCAGAGTCCATCTTTGGTGGGCTTTCTACTTTCCTATATAGAGTTTCCTAATGTTTTCATATATCTAACCAGGTAAATGCATCTTTCCATTACATAAGATTGTGCATGATTAAACTTAACAATAAGAAAGAGCTGTGCTTGATACCGTCCACACACATTATCCACATTGTTAAGCTAATACACCTATGTCACGGGCCAAAAGTAGCGACACCTGTATGTAAATTAAATATGAACTAAGCACAGCCTACACCTGAGACAAAGCTAGGTAAAGGACATTTCTTCCTCCAGAACCAACCAAAGCTTAGCATTCAAGGCAGAAGCTCATTCACAAAATTCTTGAACTAAAAATCAACTAATGATTGTGTGATGTATCTTAAGTAGGCTGAGATCAAGAATTTCCTACCCTCTAGAGACCATTGTCACAGGAATAAAAGAAACTGAAATGGATACACATTTAGTCTGGAGGACTTCTTACCTACAATTTGTTCTGCATCTACAATTTGTTCTGAATATTCACGTGAAGTTGAACCCTCAGGTTCCTCTAAAATTTCCAGTTTCTCTGCCTTGCGCCTCTTTATCCTGGCAACAAACTTGTTAGTTAAAACTCGATGGAAACCAAAGCACCTGCCCTGTCGATAAAATATAGGTATAACGAAAAGATGAAAAAGATCCAATATCATTGAACTCTGACACGGTTGCGCATTCAAATTAAGAGAGCTGATTTCGTGTAGACATAAAATCCAAAAGTTACAGATAGAAGACCAGAAAACTATAGACACCAGAATTGGACAATGCCATATAACCATTCTAAAATTGGTATAAACTGTTCACTGCAGACATCAAAACTATCATCGGACAATACCTTTCGCTTTCATGATCACTCTCGCTGTCAGTTTCGTCATCAGCCGATGAACCAGATGTACCAGTAGAACCAGAAGCTAACTGAGCATCGAGGTAGGATGCGAAGTCATCACTGCTAGATGAATGCACTGGTGAATCCGTCACGAGACTCATCTGAAGCAGGATACATTCGATATACAAACCATATCAAATTTCGAATACTGAATGCCCATTTTGGAGAAGATGAATACGGAAGCAACAAAGTAAGGTGGAAATAACAGTCATTGAATCAAAAACAGAAGTCACCAGGTCAGGACAGTTAGACACCCTTTTTGCAAGCTCAGGTTGGGAAGGGGAAAGCTAAGAACGGGATAGAAGACCCTTCAGACCTCAATTAGGATGCACTGCCACTAGGTCAAAGCCTTGATCCATATGCACCAATCAGTCAAAATGGTGAACACAGTCAGCACTTTCCACCCACACGAAGGTAAATGCCAATAAATGTGTCAGGGCGAAGGTTTGCCCTGCCACTGCCACCCTTGCGAACCGTGCAGTGCAGGCCAATCTGCCCCACACCACCCCGCCCCCATCCCCACACCGCCCTCACAGGGCAAGGAAACGCTCCCTCACAAAGAATTACAGACAATTCCCCAAATCTTGTTTAAATCCACTTGTATTTTCCACTAATATTAAACATCCAGCAACAAAAACCAGAATAAAATAAGCACCACATATTAGAAGCCATCATAGAATTTTCCTGAAGTGGAATAGCGCACGCCCCTCTATCAAATCCTACAAGACAAGATCTTCCTATACATCTAGCTTCACGAGAGGAAAATCTAGCGATAACTCCTTCGGATATTCAATCCCTATCGATCGCAGCTCCCCACCCAAAAATTCGACAAGAATCTCGAAGTCCGACCAACGAGGCGACGACCATTTCCCACTCTCCGCTCGACACTGTTCACGCTTAAACGGAGTCCAGGGAGAGAGAGAGGGGGGCACCTTCAGAGTCGGTGGTGCAACGGAGAGGAGTCGGCGCCGAGACGGCGGCGGCGGGCGGCGCGCCGGCGAGGGCCGGCGTCGGTTCTGCGAGCAAAAGGGGGTTAACTCGTCGCAGATGAGAGAATTAGGGCTTCAACTGAGGGTGGAAATTGAAACCAACCGACGACGAGACCGGTTTGACCCCAAAAAGTATGGTCTCGCGTTCCAGAAATTACTGCGCACTTCTTAGGGAATATGGAACATATTAAATTTCAGTAATATACTTGGATATGGTATAGTTAACACGAAAATATATGATAATCAATTTTCCATCTTGAATTTTCATTTTCATCCCGACTCCTTAGTGGGATCGAGAAATGGAACGAGAAAAGACCATGGTAGCTTTCACCACATTCGATGATATTTTCAAATTCATTGCATCATCAAGTCATTCCTTTAATTGACCGAAACACGGGACTTATGTAGGGACCCTTGATAGTGACATGATGTTCCGAGCGAAGTGGATGAAAATTAAATAAATTAAGTAAAATCATGAAAAAATAAAGAATAAATTAAATACTTAATCTTTAATTTGGAATGAAAATTCAATCAATATTATGAATTTCTCAAATTGAGGTAAAGATTAGATTTTCGACTTAAAGATTGGTTCTTTATGCGGGTGACCCTAATGAATCCATCTTGCATAACGAAGTTTTAATCTGGAACATTCAAGATGATAATCAAGGTAAAGTTTAACCTATTCGAATTAAAAGTTATGCCTTGGATGGAAGAACGACAAAGACGGTGGCCCACGGACCAGGACGTCAAAGAGTCGGTGAGCCGGAATGAGGTTCGCTGATAGGTATCCTTCGGCAATGGGGATCCTGCCGATGCCCTCACGCCAAGAACCGCCCACGGTGGGGACCAGGGAACGGGGAAAGGAGGCGCCGGTACAAGATGGAGCACCGGTGATGGGAAGCTCCGTCCGGTCTGATCACCGGAAGACTTGGAAGTAATCGGACGACGGCTTGGTCGCACGATGAAGGAACCCTAGCGGAAGAATGACGCCATTACAGAGGATACAAGGCCGACAAGTTGGTTAAGAGATCTGTGCAAAGTGCATGTCGACTTTGTGGTGGATATTTTGCCCACCCCTCCACCTTCGTCGGTACGGATGATTACTATACCGGCCTACTAATTTCTTAAACACCCCTTATTAGGTGCGATGGAATCTACCCTCTCGCCTGAAGGGCTCCTTAATTCTCGAGTATAATTTTTTCTTCCCCACCCAAGAGGGAATATCCTCGATATTTTACGTCTTAGAGTTCAGACGAAATAGTTTTAAAACATACTCAGGTCCCAAGCATATGAGACTGATGCGTATTGCTTGTGTAAGTGTTTATAAAGAGGATATGAGCCAAATAGAGACTCTTGTTTCTATCCGTTTTCTCATTGGTTTTCTTTTATTTTTTGTACCCTATCGATTCTCAAGATCTCCAAGGAATATTGCTTTCCAACTTTTTTGAAAATTCACTTTCCTAGTATGCTTGATCTTGAACGTTTCAATAAGTTTATACCATTGCTTCTTTTTCTTAAGTCTAAGTCCATTTAGCATATCGGGCCAATTTCCATATAACCCGTGAAAATTACTTAATGTGGTGTTATTACTAAATGAAAATTGTTCCTAGCGCTTGAATGCGACACGGATGTTGAATTATGATAATATTAATAATTTTGTTTACAGGTAAAATTCAATTCGTAATTTTCTAATGTAATGGATGGTAAAATTAAAAAACCAAAAATTTATGAGTGTCAACACAAGAAATAAAGAGCATAAAAATAAAAGGGCAAAGCAATGCGTAGTGAATGGACTAAGATCAAACTGACTTTTTGATAGGTTATTGGTCCATCATTGGTTGATCAAAAAGTGACAATGACCCGCCTTTCGAACTGATTCCTAATTTGAAGAATAATTCAATCCCTCCAATGAGAATGATTATCATAAAATCTCAACCATCACCTAAGTACTATGGAATAATCCTTTTCCTATAAGAGCTCTTTTACCGCTAATCCCATATTAAAAGATCACATTTCGGCCCGTTGAGCTTGCAGGAAATGTAGCCCAACCGAGCCCAGCCAGAACAAAAAGCCCACTTGGAGCACAGACAAAAAAATGAACCCAAGGAGGGATCGAAATGGGCCCCCAAGAGAGAAAGGCCCATGTTCCCACTCCCCTTTCGTTCCCCTTCAGCTCGCGTGCGAAGCTGGACACGCACGAAGCAGAGAGCTCCGTCAATGGCGCACGGCTCGCGCCGATTCCTTCGCGAAGTTGCTGAGCTGGGGACGTGCGCAACGGATTCAGTTTCTGACCACTGTGGGGAAGGCACACGCGTCGGCGCTTCCGGAACCGACGGCGGAGAAATTCTCTCCGGGGAGCGATTCGTGGGGGATTTTCTGTTTCTGATATTATCCATTTATAACGCCATGCATCGGAGCTCGGCTCTGCTTCGTGTCTCGGCCAGAAAGGTGAAGCGACTCGTATGTTCCTGTTCGAGATTGTTTCGCCATCTTTCAGTTTATGAGACGCGGTCGCCACGCTCTGTTGTGCTCTGTTTTGCAGCCGAAAAGCCTTGGAAGTAATTGGACTCTCCTCGATCCTGCTTCTGCATGTGCTTTACGGTTCCAAATGTCTCGAGGCTCAACTCGATCGGTATTAGTATAGTCGAAATGGATGGGTTGGATGAGGACGTTGGTCAAATTTTCCTCTAGTGTTTTTGGATTCTACGTGAAGCAAACTGTCGAGTGATGCCTGCCCTCGCCGTATAGATTAAACTTCAGAAAATAGAAAGATGATCTGCGTAAAATGTGTAGCTAGCTCAATACATGTATACAGGGGTGTCATTGCTTCTGCATGTCTTTTTCTGAAGTCGTCTTCCACGTCCTTGTAGATCTTCTCCTGCCCCTTCGAACCCGTGTTTTTCCAACCCTGTTTTGCTTGAGACTGTTTGCTGCACTGAAGTCGTGGCACCATCATAAGTTGTCGCCCGGTCGCACGATCCATTTGTGGCTGTTGAATTTTCCTTCTTCCTTTTGTTTTTCAGTACAGCTGTTGTGTAGTCTAATCATCTGAAACTTTCTCCTTACAGGCGGTGTCCTTTGTGGCGAGCTGAAGATAATCCTACCTTGTATATATTTTGCGCATAGCTGGTCATTGCATCTACCCGGTACTGAGTGTTCTTAATCTGATATGGCTAATCGAGTCTGAGAAATGTGGTCGAGACTCATGTGAAATTCATCTCAGTATAAAAGCTTCATCCATGTTTCAAATGTGTATTGATGCTGGAGTGATGACTTGATAGTGATTCTTTGCCTTGTATGTAAGTAGAAGTTCTTTAATCGAGGTGCATGCCACCTATCTGAGGAAATGTCTGATTGAAAGACCCTCATTTATTAGCCGCTACTCATTCCTTATAAAAGGGGCGAGCACCGGTTGATACAAAACAATTGATCCCATCTGATTCAACTTGGGAAAGAAATAAGCCTCGGAATTTGGAATGAAACAATCGAGTGGCTCATCAAACGTCATGGAGTTTTCGGTTGTGGGGAAAGGGAGGAAAATCTTGAGTATCTAGAAGCATTGAACCAACTACTTGTGAATGAAAGTAACACCAATGATGAGGTTCGAGAGATGTAAGTTTGTTATTCTCTTGCTCTTTTATAACTAGATTTTAAATTTTATACGAATTTCTCTCATGGCTATATGCCCATTAGTTGAGTGCCAATTGATTTTCTTTGTGGTCACATGCAGTGATCTTATGGTCGATGGCAACATCCAACCGGAGTCGACAAGCAGCCCCTGCATGACTAGCCATCGTGGGGATTCAGCATGACAAGGACCACGATGGTGAGCAGCATAGTGGGGATTTGGACCATGATGGCGAGCATGTACAAGGAGATTCCTCTCCTCCTAAGCTGAGTATGACAAGTCACCCAAGGTTGAAGTGGAGCTTGGAGAAGGCATAGATGGAGATCTAGCTAATAGGGGTGCAACATTCAAAAGTGTGCCAAAATGTGTAGTTTCATAATGTATTTAAGCAATCTTTGTAAATTCATGTCTTTTTTTATTTCATTATTATTGCTAAAACTTAGATAAAATTTCACTTTAGTCCACTTTGGACCATTTTCTGAGAAAATTGATCCACTTCAGGCTCTCATTGGAATTTTCTCATAAAAGAAGGAATGGGTCATCCCTTTACAGTGAATATATTACTGAGCTGATATTCGAATTTTAGTCAACACATCAAAATAAATGATTAAAAAAAAAAAAAAGAACCTGGCCCGATTTGTTTTCAGCCCGAGTCATTCGAGGGGGCCCATGTCCAATCTCGATATTTTGGCCCATTAAGCTAGAAGGAATTACCCCATGTTAATTCGAGGAAAGAAAAGCCCAAGTGAGTCTAGCAAAGAACGAAAGCCCACTCAAGAAGGAAATCAAAATGGACTGCCGCTATTATTCATTTCTAGCGCCGTGCATCGGAGCTCGGCTCTGCTGTGTTTCTCGGCCGGGAAGGTGGGAAGTGACTCGGCTTGCCGGCGCCGATCTTCATCGCCGGTGCACTGAGGGCCAAGAGTTATAGAGTCTTCGCCGGTCAGCGTCGATAATGCTTGAATACGGAGTTTTCTCTTGTCGAACCAGGCGCAAGAGGCTTCAAGAGCACTGGTTGACACCGAAAGAAGAATGTAACGATCACCCCCTGAACTATTTCCAGAGAAATGAACATCTCCATCCACAGTTCAAGTTTATATTACAACTCTTAGGTGATTTATACTTTTCCATGCGGGACTATACTGTTCGACAATGGCAAAACAGAAACTTCTAGCATAATAAAATGGCTTCCGAGGTGCTGGACTTATATGCTATTCTGACACAAATCTGTTTCTTTAAATCCCTCTGATGGAAAAGAATCGGCACTGGATTGCATCCACATTAGCTAAAATGGAAATCAAGAAATTGCTGAATGCTAATTCTAAGCAGGGCTCATCCGGATTAGGACACCGCTCTGTGAAACTTATAATTCGACCCAAAAGAAAAATTCAGTAAAATGTAAACAAACTTGTTTCCTTGTGCAAAGGAAGTTCATGGCGCAAACACGAAGCTACGAAGAGATTCAAAGTATATTTCCTCAGTCAAGTCCTTTTAAACAGCATTTTGGCTTGGAGACAATTTCCTGAGAGAAAAACTTCACTCAGACACTTCGTGAAAAGTATACTTTTTGTCTGAGAAGCATTCCAGGAAAGTTATGAAGTTTAATCATCGGTAGAGAAGGGTGAGAAACGAAAAATACAGACGTTAGATGCCTAGAGGGGAGGCTAGAACTGCCAATGGAGTTAATGCACAGCTAGCTCAATGATCGGCGTCATTTACTAGCTAAGCACGCATTCACTTATGCTAACAAAAATCTGGAAGACTGGTAAAAAACTAGAGGTAACTCGGGGGTAAAGAATCAAGCATAAGTAATCTGAAAGAACCCAAACACTCTAGCATCTGGAGAGACTACTGGATAGAAGAAAAGAAAAACGGGAAGAGAAACCAAACCTCTTACTTTGACCTGAAGCTTCACCCTCCGCCCCAGTGAGATGACTTCAATTCAATCTCAAACAGTCTCGACGGATTGGTAAAAGTGCAGAGCTCGACTGTGTACTGACACCCACTAACAGCCAAGTCAGCGGAGTTGATGGTGACGAGGAGGATGGAGTCGCGATTTTCACCTTCTAGAGAAGAGAGTGTATTAGGGTTTGAAGTCGTAAACCTTCTAGAGAAGAGAACACCTTATCAATGTGTTCTGATTTGTTTCAAGCCCTAACGTCAAGTCTGTTTTGGTTCAGTTCAGGTATAAAACCGAGCCGAACCAAAACCATTACAATACCCATATGTTAAACTACTACCCGAACATGAAGGATACCTGGCCTGAAAAAAATAGGGTAGGGTCGGGTTGGGTATTATTGATAAGATGTCTTGAAAACAAACTGATGGTGCAACTTGTGTGCCTTCTGAATGAACATAATTAGGGTGCTGCAGGAAGAATTGAATCAGTTTTCTCATACTTACAGACAGGCAGGTTCTAGGAAGAGCTTCTCATTATATTCGTGAGGAACTGACAAGTTCTCAATATACTTGCACAGTGGCCACCTAAATATAAATGTTTTAGAGCAGCTTTTTTAATTGCGTCTTACTGGTAAATTGGAGAGTTGGTGGCTGTACTCATCCTCTCATTAGCCAATTGAAAATGGAGTTTTAAGCTTGGAAGAGATGGTCCTTTCTTTATATTGACGGAAATTCCGTTTTTGATTTGATAATAATTATTTCCACCATACTTTATTGCTTTCATATTCATCTTCTCTAAAATGGGTGCTCAGTATTCAAAATTTGACAAGGTTTGTAAATCGAATGTATCCTGCTTTAGAACAAGGAAATTGCTCCCACGTCCGAGCATGGCACACCATTCGAGGTTGAACTAGAGCTTGGAGAAGGCATAAATGGAGATGCAGCCAATGAAGGAGCCGACATCAATGAACACCTAATCCACCGAAGCAATTATTGATGCCTAAATTTAATTAGATAGATCAAAATAAATGATTAAAAAAACATGGTCCAATTCGTTTTCAATGACTAAATCGAGAGGCACATCTTGTCAAACCAGCTATAGCCCGACTCGTCGCAATGATATTACTTCCATTCGTGCATGAATCAATTCATGTTGTTTGTTGGATGGACAATTGATGTGGAAACTGTATTTCAGGACTCTCAAATTACCATGAACAAGACCGACCAATCAAGTTGTTGCTCCTGTGGTAATGTTTCCATCATTGTCGTGTTATTCTGTCTTCATATTCGATATGTTGACTGCGTATTCTTGTCGTGCATGTGTGGCGGGCGGCGGGTGCTTATGTGGATCCCATGGTGACTGGAGTTGATCGTCAGTGGAATAAAGGCGTGCGTGGATCCTTAAATGATGAGGCCCATGAATATCATGCTCCTGTGAAGAGTTTGCGTTTTGTTGTTCAGAAGTAAAATTTGCATCAATGATATGAATTGAGTTATAGAGGGGAACTCGTGTTCTAGAAATATATAGGATTGAAAAATGTAATGAAAAGAATAATAAAAGAGAAGAAAAGAAATAAAAAAAATGGGTTCGGCGAAGATAGTAGAAATTGGCTTTGGTTTTTGACTTGGCGCTAAGCATGAGTTGATAAAGATATTCGAAGTTGGGCCTGTGAGGTTTTGAATGAAATAAATAAAACGAATGAGTCCATTTATTTTTGTTGCTTTAGACTCCCGAAGTTCATCTCTGACTCCATACGCGGACCGAGTCCGAAAGCCTGGCTTGCGTTTTGTGAAGTTCGAGTTTGACCTTACCCACGGATCGGGCCCAAAGACCTGGCCTGAGTTCTCACTTTCCAGAAATTTTTTTCAAAAATAAAATTTTCCTCAAAAAAAAGAAAAAGAAAAAAAAAGAATGTGAAAAACTGGTTAGGGAAACAGGCCTTGATTGGGTAAAAAATAGCTCAATTTCATTTAGTTAGTCTACAAATGGTTTAGGGTTTTAGTGGACACATTTGATTTAGTTTAATTTTAGAAGGTTAATCCTTTAGAATGGAAATTGAACTCAATTTGAGCTAAGCTCTTAGAAGTTGTTGTTTTGGGACTTAATAATAAGGCCGTTTAATATTCATTGCTTGACACGTATTGGATTACTTTATTGCATTGTATCTTTTACTCATTCTTCATTGCTATTTTTGATGTGTTTTGTTGTGATTGCTTTTATATCATTTTTTGTGTTGTAATTCATTTTCATAGTTGATGTAACACCTTCGATTCCGACTGCGTAAGGATCGGCCATAAGATCCTGAATGGATTAATCATGAGCCATTGACCATAGGATCGATCTATTTGATCGGTAAGGAATCAATGATTAGTCATAGTCCGACTGATCGATCGACCAAGTGATAGACCATGAACTAGTCGAGGTGTCGGTTGTGAATTGTTCACCAACCATACCGATGGGATTGGATCACCAGTTCATAAGATGACTTTTGGATCATGAGGACTAGTCATGGGATGATTTTGGATCGGCGGATGGTCATGGGTTGATCTAACCAGTGATAGTGCCTGGCTGCGGGTGATTTCCTCGGCTATGCACCGATACATGGACGTTCAACTTGATCAAATGCAATCATCTTCCAACAAAAAATATATCATACCCTATTTAATTCTTAGTGATTGGAAATGAATCTTGAATTGGTAATGTCTAATCGTGGATTGGTAATGCACCGACTATGAACCATATGGATGGATCGGGTGCCGATCAAAATGAGCCTCGGGATAGACCCAGTTATTCCGTTACTAATTCTAAGGTCTATGAGTGTCTTGGCTTAGTGCTAGGCTATGGATAGCCTTAATATTGGCCTTGACCAACCGAAGGACCAATGACCGCGCTTTAGGCTGACCGACAATCTAAAGGAACGGTTTGGTCGAGTGTGGGGATATGATGGCTGAATCTCAGGTATATGTGATTCAGTTTTTTTAAGTGTACCTAATGATCCATTTTCCGACCCCGGAACCAGCCTAGACGACGGAATTCTCTGGACCACCTTCTTGAGGAAGAAAAAGACGAAATAGAGAAAACTCTAGAACACTCATTAAATGAAGGGGGCGATGTGTCCTTTAATTTTTCAAAATGTCATGATGAGGTCAAAAATATCCTTGATGGGCAAAAAAAGGACAGCGCACATATCGCCCGATCGGAAAGGGATACCTAAAGTCCTCATTAATGACCTAAGAAGTTTAGACGCCAAGTTCGCAATCTTGATAGCCTTATCTTCAAACTTCATTAAATGCTCATTAAATGTGGGATATAAATGGTCCAATGAAAGTGTGAAAAGTGGGCCATCAATGATGACGTCTACAAGCTAGATTGCCAAGCGAGATCTTTTAGCATGCCAACTCATTCTTTAGGTGCAATCACTGGACAAGTAGGCTTGCCAACTAAGGACTTTAGGCGGGACATTATGAAAAATTAGAATGGACCATTTGGCTTAGTAATGATGACACCGAATAATATAAATAAGAGGATCTCTCCTCATTTTTCACCTTGCCATCCACTTTCCCCTTTCTGCCTCCTCTTGGACACCATCTCCTCCTCACGCCTCTCTCTCTCTCTCTCTCTCTCTCTCTCTCTCTCTCTCTCTCTCTCTCTCCCCCTCCCTCTCTCGGCCTTGCTCGCCCACCACCTCACAGGATGACCTTCTCTTGGTGAAGCCACCTATAATTTATCAAGGTTCATTGAAGATAAGTAGAATGCCTAACCCTTGGCTAGGGCGATATGCTATGTTGTCGAGTTTTAGTCATGTGCTTACTTGTGAGTAGTCGTTTTTATGTCACAGGTGCAATTTGTATGGTTTGTTCATATGTTGGTTAAGATGGAAGATAATAAATTGACTCACGAGTACATTTTGTATGGTTTGCTCATATGTGGGTTAAGATGGAAGATAATAAACTGGCTTGTGCGATATATGATATGTGATCATTAAATAAAAGAAGAAGACCATCGTCACATAGCGTTGGCGGCGATACCTTGTTTGCGAGAATGAAATGCTCTAGTTGAGTCAAGATGTCTAGGTTGAGCCCAGATGCCTTGGGTGAGCTACTCCCGGGATACCTTGTTTGAGTCGAGATGCCCTAGTTGAGCTAGGATGCCTAGCTTGAAGCTAGAAGTCTCGGTTGAGCCGGATGTCTTGGTTGAGGCAGGATGTATGTTAATGAACCTTTTATGCATGCCGGTATGTTTATTACTACTTGACTTGGTGTGTTTATAGATAAACCGAAGGTAAGCATGCATTGAAGTTACACCGAAAGGATACATATGTATGGTCGAGGTGAAGCAGTAATATTTCTATCAATCTGCCATCGATATTTTAATACGAGTACTGTTCATACTGGATTGGATGATGAGTTGTCATCCTAGTAGAGGATTAGAGGTTTTTACTTACTGAGTCTTGGACTCACTCCTTATTTTTCAACTTGTAGGTAGGAAAGTGTCACGTCAATTTTGGAAGCTATAGTCACACTAGAGGAGATAGGAGTTTCCTTTGGCCTATGTAAAAACTTGTAGTATGGTGTAAGTGTAAAAAGGAAAAAGGGCCTATAGAAAAAAAAAAGGAGGCGTGTAAATAAATTGTTGTAATGTAAAGTAACGAATTTTGTTTGATGTATGTCTTAGTCTTCCGGCTATTGTTTGTTTGGGGAGTTCATTTATTCAAGCTTTTGCCCGTGTTTCTTAATAAGATAAAAAGAATCAGGATGACAATGAGCCTGGGACGTTGCGAAAATAACCTTTGCTACTGAAGACTCTAGAGATGGAGTTGGGATCATTACAGTTGAGTGGTTAGGTTTCATTTTAGAACAATAATAAATATAAAACATTGCATTGACATTTAGTAGACAAGAACTTTATGACTTATAATTGGTAAAAGGACTATATGGACATCTTAGTCAACAAATAAACAAGTTTTGATACTAAAAGGGCACCAGTTTAGCTAACTAGTATAATTAAGTCCTCGACCCTAGAACTTTGATTGCGTAAAAAGTGATTTATACTTGCATACGTCGCTTGGTTTCTAGCTTACCCTAATAAGCTAGTGACGAGTTCTAAAATAGAATTTTAATAACGTTAATATAATCCAAATGACAAATCCCATGGTTTGTGAGGTTAAACTTTGGGAGAATCGCGCCGATTGAAGACCATTAGTCGACTATGGGTATTACCTCTAAATTCGTATTTTCCCTCACATTGGTGTTGTGGGAAAAGGGTTACGGGGGTGATGCATAAAAAGTAATCACCTTTCAAACTTTAATTTTTCCTGAAACAAGAAGATTCCATGTTCAACATGAAGTGGACAAAAATTGATGACAAAAAAAATAAATGAAAAAGATGCTAGGAAATTTTGAAATTTTGGGAAAAGCAAAAGAAAATAAGTTAGTACCTTAGGGAAGGAGGTGAAGAAGTTACAGGAGAAGGGATGGGAGACCTCTATATAGACGGGGCGATCATGATAGTGTAGCCAATATTGATATTAGCTCTGGTGTGGCCCAACATAAGGAAAGTGTAGTCGCGAGTAAAGCCCATAAGTAAGGACCCGAAGAAGAAAATGGGCTTTTCGAAAGTGGCGGGTAAACCGGTTTGAGATCTGCTTAGCAATTGCCAACATCAAGAGCAAGAACGCGTTGAGGATCCCTATCGAGACCTTGACCTGCATGTCGGCTCTTTTTAATGTATAACATAGCCCTGCTTATAACTCCTATCTTTGCAAAATTGCAAAAAAGAAAACAAAATCTTATTTTTCATCAAAATGTTATCATGTAAATGGTAACCACACACAAGAAATTGAAAAAAAAAATAAAAAACAAAAGAAAATATTATGTGCCAGATCTTCCACATTTTTTCATGAGTTTATTTTCAGAATAATGCAAAATAACAAGCGCATAACAAGCGCGATACACCTTGTCTGGAATTAACTTACTTGGTTAAAAAAACACACAAATGATGTTTTTGAAATTAGATAATTTCCTCTTTTTTTTCCATTGCTGTGTATTAACGATAGTCTTATCATTTTTATCAATCACAAAGCTAGAAAAAAGAAGTGCAATAACCACAATGTTAACTAATTATTTATTTCGCAATAGAATTAGGTCGCAAGAGATTGATTCATTATAGAGTTCGAAGACCAAGTTGTCTTTCATTTAATGCTCTCCTTAAATGCATCTTGACTTGGAGAGCAAGTTGATAGATGAAGAAGGGATAACCTATAAATAGAGGCATCCTCCTCATATTTCTTCACACCACCTCATCTTGCTCTCCCTCTCTCCCCTTGTCCAACCAAACCCCCTCTCTTGCCGCCGATTGCCGTTACCGTTTGAACCACCGTGAGGCCACAGGTCTAGAAAATTGTAAGTGAACTTATTAATATTTGGCTAGGGCATTGTGGTATGCTATTTTGAGTGTGTAACGAGTCATTGTTTGAGTTTGTTTAGTTCTTGCCTAAACTTGTTTGATAACGTTTTCAATCGTTCTTAAGTTGCTGATTTTTTTTAAGGATATTGCTCATGCACGTGAGCCAAACTACGTCCCGAATAATGAAAAGGGGTCTTGTTGGTCTTGGACATGCATTGAGACGCAACGGACTGGGCCTTACTTGGTCTTGGGTCGCTATTGAGGCGTATTGATTTAAAGCCATGTTCGATTTTGGATCAGCGTTCAATCGTAACGGCTTAAGTCATGAGCCTTGAGTGGTAAGTGAACTTCATAACCCTTGGCAAGGGCATTGTGGTGCGTTGGTAGAGTGAGTCGTGTTCTTGATCGCCTGTGTGATTATGTCTCTTTTGTTATTTAAACTACTATTGCTTAGTTATGTGAGATTTCTATGTTTTGCTCATATGAGAATTTGGTATGGTTTGCTCATATGTTTGAAAGTACGCTCCGGGCCATGGATGAATCTCGTTGGTTCGGATTGGCATTGAGGCATGTTAGAATGAACCTCGTTTGGTAATTTGATATTGAGGAGTATTGATCCAAGGCCTTGCTTGGTGTAGGTTGGTGCCTTTACCGGTTAGTTTGGGACACAAATCTTGTGCCATGCCCGGCATGATGTATGGTTTCAGAAAGGTTAAGCATATTATACACATGGCATGATTCATGCTCTTGAGCCTTATTTGTATTGGCTAAGGTAAAAGATAATGAATCGGCCTGTGCCATACATAACATGTGATAACCTAATGAAAGATAGGAATCGTCGTCACCTATGGGGACGATGCCCCCACGCCAACGGGATGCGTTTGTTTACATGGTTACACAAGGGAATAATTATCACTGTCATCCTAGGATTATGGGACGTTGCCCGATTAAGTTCGGAAGAGCCGATGAATTTTGATTGATTAAAAAATAAACCCTGTGTGCATGAGTTCCTCATATTATGGAATGTTTCTGCTTGCATATTATTGAGTGAGACGTGAGTTCCCCATCTTGTGGGATGAGGAACTCACGTCTGGAGGAGGTGTTATCCTGATTTTACTTTTAAAGAAGGAGCATGGAGGAGTTATGCTTGCGGCATAAATTTACTAACCGTTTTAGATAAATGAATAGTTTTATGTAGTAGTTGTGGGAATGAGACAAATATTAGACCAATGTTTGTTGCTAATATTTATGCAAGTTAGGATTTTTGCTTTGCCTTATGATTTTGGTTATGATAATGAGCCTTGTGGATCTTTATTTTTTTATTTAGTCAAAAAGTTCATGTACTTATTGATTACATGTCCTTAATGTTTCAATATGAATTATGAGGATTAAGTTGTTTTCCCGCGTATCAATGTAAAATTCAAAGCCGTATAGGATATCGGATGGTTGCAAAATAGGTTCCACTAGAAATAGGGTTGATCTTGAAATTGGATTGGAAAAATAGGGTGGGTTGAGTACAGGGTCCAGTGCAAACAGGGTTGAGTACAAGGTTTAAAAAAGGGGAACTGGTTATAATAGGGTCAGATACAAAGTCCAAGTCTGGACCATACTCACGCTGAACTCGATCACCTTTATTAGTGTGGTTTGGCAGCGCCTTAACAACGGACTTAACCACAGGTGCATTCTTAGCTTTGCACTTAGCACATTAAAATCGACCAACACTATATTTGCTGCCACCATCACCCCAAGCAAACTTAGCTTATAATCCTTACTGAATGTAGTCGGTAGGAGTGGCACTAGTGACCCCGCTACAGAGGCCAGTGCAAATGCCCCTGCCACCTGCCATGAGCTTGGTAGCTTCTCCTTCACATTCCTCAAATAAGTTCATTCGGCTCTACTCTTGTCCTTTCTTTGAATTTGGGCCACCTCAATATCGTATTGAGAATAGACCGATACGAGCTTGGTGATGACCCTTATGCAAGCCTCGACAAATAGCACTGCTATCTTGAATATTACCATAGTTCTGACATCCTTATTCGTAGCGCCAACACCCATAATAAGTGACGCTATTGCAACTAGGCCTTCATTTGCACCTAGCATGGTGGCGCGGAGCCACTAAACTCGCTTTGATAGGTTGACAAGCTTTGCCTTGAAATTGAACCATCAACGCAACAATCGTCTCCTCCTTCTCCTTCCGAGGTTGCGCTTGTCAACCCATCAAAGCAAGCTTAATGGCTTCGCGCCGCCATGCTTAGTGCAAACGAAAGCCTAGTCGCAACAACATCGCTAGGTGTCAACGCCACCAATAGGGACGCCAAAACTATGGTTATATTCGGGGTGGCAAGGCTACTTGTCGGGACCTACATGAGGGTCATCAGCGAGCTCGTATCAGTCTACTCCCAATATGATATTGAAATGGCCCAAATTCAAAGAGAGGACAGGAGCATAGAGGAAGGAATTGAGGAAAGGTAAATGAGGGAGAAGCTACCAAGCCCATGGCAAACGGCAAGGGCATTCGCACTGGCCTCTGCCGTGGGATCCCTCGTGTCTCTCTTAGCGGTTACATTCATTGAGGATTACAAGTTGAGGCTGCTTGTGGTGATGGCGATGGCAAGCATAGTGTTGGTCGGTTTTGACGCGCTAAATGCAAAGTTGGGGAATGTGCCCATGGTTAAGTTGTAAGAGTTTTCCTAATATGGACTACATTAATTGATATTGTAATTTACTGTTTAACGGTTACCGTTTTACGAGAGTTGGTCTAAGGTGAGATAGAAGGTTTCTTAATTAGTCTAATATGGGGCTGGCTAGTGTGGGCCGAGTTGAGCCTGGCTTATAATGAGGGGGCCTGGCTGGAAACTCTATAAATAGTGCTCAAGTCTCTCTTCTAATCCAAATTTTCACATGTATCCTCACCTAAGGAGAGTTTACCTAACGCTAAACGTGAGGGGGTCGCCTCATTGAGCCAGTGATACGGAGGGCAATAGAGGAGAAGGACTTGCGCGTGGAACATCGTGTTTCCGCTTCCGCTTCAAGAACGATGGATCCTAAAACAGGTGCGTTAATCTTTCTTCTCAATTATGGATGTTCTTGTTCTGGTTATGGAGATCTTGGGATTGCGTAATTTGCATCCGACATGTGGTATCAGAGCAACCATAACCCTAGAACTCGAACGCATAAGTTTTTTGCCATAATTTGTGATTTTCGAGATTTTTTGTTCAATAAAAATAAAATTAAATCACAAATTCAAACTGGGCTTGATGAGACGAGAAGATCCGTGGGCGGTGCGTCGCCGGGGGATGCCGCACTAGCCCCCACGCGCGGCCATGTGCCGTTGGGGCGTCAGAGACGCACCCCACATGCGCTCACGCGCCCCCACGAACGGGGTGCGGCTCGCGCGTGCATCGCAGGCGCGGAGGATGACGTCAACGACCGGACTCGACTGACCGACCCGACCCGACCTGACAACCGTTGACCAGGAACCATTGACCGTTGACCCGACCCGGTCAACTTTGGCGATCGACTCAACCCGACTCGACCTAGGACTCGACCCGACCCGACCCGACCCGACCCGGTCCACCGGTCGGACCGGGGGCTGGACCGGACGGTCGAGCCGGGAACCGGTCGGACCGCTGCCGGTCGAATCGGTTTTGACCGGTCAAGATCACCCGTGCGTGGGCTCCACGCACCGTGCACTCAGGAGGCGCGTGCGGGCGCGTGGAGGCTCCGATCCGCACATGGCCGGCAGCGTTGGACTCGTATCTTCATCCTTTAATATTTTGGTATGTTTATTTTATATTTTTCATGATTGTATGGATGTGAAAATACATATAAGGCCCTAAATACGTGTATTTTTAGTGTATTTTTGCATATTTTTCTTGTATTTTCTATGATTTTGGAAATACAAGTGTTGGGCTATAGATATGTTATCACATAAACATTATAAAGGTGTGAGTCATTAATAAAAATAAATTTTATTGTGAAGTGAAATTAACTTATTGAGATACAATCATTATGGGATAGTAATTGAACTATGTATTGAGGTGATGTGAAATAGTAAAAGTTATGGAACTTTTGTTACTCAAGCATAGTTCTTTATACGCATCTTAATGTATTTTTGTTTATTTTGTTAACCTTTGAATGATAGACGTCTTAAGAACTCGTGACCAAACTAATTGTATTGATTAACACATCTGTTGAATGTAGGTAATGCGTGTCGGTTAAGTTAGTGCATATTGTATCTAAATTCATCTGGTCACTTGTTAATATCTATTAAGTTGAATATTTTTTATAATTAAGAAGTATGACAGCATTTACGCAGAGCAATAGTATCTATTGTTATAATTTAGATATTTGGTTCTGTGTTTTAACTCAATTTATAGGCCACTGGTTGATGTAATGATAATTTGTTACTTAAAATTGGCTAATAAATAAGCTATTGGCCCTGAAGTCATGTTTTACCTTATGAAACTCATGAGCAATAGTTGATCAGCTATCAAGCTTGTCAATCTGGAGTACCATGTATTGCTATTGATGTTAACTTGTGAGGAATCCTTTGGATTGGCATTCCTTTTATGTTGTTCTGGTAATCAGTATTCGGGGTGCACAAGAGATGCTTACTTCTATGTTATGAGAAGTTTCTTGTGTTGCTGTCATCGATGACCTCATTGGAGTCTATCTTTCAGGTTATATATATATGTGATTAATCTTTTATTAATGAATAAAGATTTTATTAATGAATAAAGCAATATAATTAGCATGATATGTGATTTTGGTGATATGCTGCATATCACCAAAATCACATATCATGCTAATTATATTGCTTTATTCATTAATAAAATCTTTATTCATTAATAAAAGATTAATCACATATATATATAACCTGAAAGATAGACTCCAATGAGGTCATCGATGACAGCAACACAAGAAACTTCTCATAACATAGAAGTAAGCATCTCTTGTGCACCCCGAATACTAATTAATCACATGTATATGGTGTATGCGAGAAGTAAAGTTTATATCCTTGGTATGAGAGAATTTCAAGGATTTAATTGAGTAGTGACCGCCAAAGTGGCACGCTTGATTAGGTTTGAGAAATATCGGTCTCGTATAATGATTGGGATGTCTCCTGGTCTAATGCGCGGTCATACTCCCAAAGGAGGTGATTGTGTATTAGTTCATGGAGGGATACATGATGGTGTGGTGGAGGAATGACTGATCCTAGTAGTTCATATGCCCAAAGGTGATGAATTCACGAAGGTTATAATATATTCTCATAACCGCTATCATGTGGGGAGTGTACAACTGCATATCATGTATTCTGCCCAAAGGTGATTATATGATTATGCGTGTAACTCTCTTGATGTGTACTTGTACGTCAAGTTACACAGTGCTCACATGATGCTAATTATATACATTGCTTGTTTTTCAATCACCTTTTATATAATTAATAACTCCACTATTATTGAGGTTTTTACTGTTTCAAATTTTAATTTGTGGACATATGATTTGTTGCTTGAGAAAAGAGCAATTGAATTTGCTTACTGTCCATGAAGCGTTCCATTCTGGAATACTAGAAGAGAGGTTTGCTTGCGGACTACACTGCTATAAGATGATGTAAGCCTTAGTTGCTTGAAATTATGTTTTGTCTGATATTGAAATTAGGACATATCTGCAAAGATTGTGTTTAAGTCCTAATGACATATACATCTCGTATATGGTTAAAAGGTTGTTTCCAAAAGTTTTATATTTAAGGAAAATGGCCGAGATAAAGAATAAACTGGTTAAAATTAGTCTTGAAGGTTGTCAGGCCTAATAGTAGCGGTAAGTATTTTGGCAAGTATGACAATACTGAATTGCTTAAAGGGTCATTTGTCAAATACTTGGTAAATTCTGGAGTGGTAATTTAATTACTATGCTTGAAAATCCTGACAAGAAGATTTGGCTAAAAGGCATGAAGCATCATAATGAACATGGTAATGAGTATGATTAGTAAGATTAATTTATCCGGTCTTCTGTTGGCTGATATTATGAAATCAACTTTTTCACATACAAAAGGTGACCTTATCAAAATTGTTTCATAAACTTCTTTTAAGTTATAGACTGGGCATGGATTACTTGAATCATATTAAATTTAGGGGTGTCATGCAGAAGTGAGATTATCTAATCCAATTTTAAGTGTGTTGCAATTCAGATCAACTCGGAATTATTTTGTATCTTATCTAGATTGTTAAAGGGGTATTGATTTTATGACTCTAAAGAAGGTACAAGAATTATGGAATCACACACTCTAAAGTTTCTTAAGATCGACGTAATTGTAGAGGATAGCTGTTCTCAGACTATTAAAGTTAATAATATAATGGGGGTTACTGTGTTTTTGTCTTTACCTATACAGATAATTAGGAATCTCCTGTACCATAGACTTAACTTGTTGAGGTTCAAGGTACTATTCTTGATATATTTTATAATGAAATTTCTTAAACCTCTCAAGTGCAGAATGAAATGGTTGCAGCTTTATTAAGGAGATTTGTTAGGAAAAGATGATCAGTTATACCATTAGACTATATAGTCTATTTGTGAGAGCATGATTACAATATCCATTACATGGTTGTTTTAGCAACTTATATAAATGTCGTTTCTTGTTCTTAATTAAGTATGTGATAATAAGACATAAAAAAGATAATAATATTTTCACTCGAAAGAGGGGTGGATAGTTAGTGAAGAAATAATTATTTCTTTATAGATTCTTTCAGAATGAACGTTGCATTGATAGTTTATTTTTTATATGGAGTTACGTCAAAGAGATACAAAATCTATATAAGTGCAACTGGAGAATTTTGCAGCAGATTCAAGTAAACTTGTGTGTAGACTGAAAAGTCCTAATTCATGGTCTTAAGCAAGTTTCCAGACAATATTATTAAAGTTTCATAGTGTTGTTATTTTGTTCAATTGGGAACAAAGTAATTCAATATACTGTAAGATCAGTGGGAGGAAATTTATTTTTTCTCATACTCTATGTACATGATATTTTGCTTACAAGTTGTGACCTTGAGACATCTTATATATTTTATTAATGATTATATTAGATTTTCTCGGAGGACATTTGCTGATTGTATATTGGAAATATTCAATATACATCATTGCAAGCCAGGAATTGCTCCTGTTGTTAAGGGTGATGGATTGAATCTATCACATTGTCCTTATTTAGATATTGAGAAAATCTAATTAAAGGGTGTACCTTGTGTTAGTGCTTAAATTTGCACTAGACTAAATATTGTCTTTGCGACAAAACTTCTAGGCAGAAATCAATCATACTGGGTTGCTGCTAAGAAGGTTTTAAGGTACTTAAAGATGACAAGAGATTATATGCTAATTTACAGACATGTTCAATTCTTGCAGTTAGTAGGGTATTTAGATGTAAACTTTGCTGGCTGTTATGATGACATGAGATTAATAACATAATACATATTTATGTTAACATGAAGTAAAGTAAATAAAGTTCTATGTCTACTATGTAAGTAGGGTTTGTAACATTCTTTTAGACTGTTACCTAGGCTATTAAGCTCCGGAACCTCATTAAGGAGTTGATCGTTTTTAACTTTATGGATTGACCCATACGGTTGTGTTGAGACAATAAATTTGTAGTATTATTTATTAACTACAGAGGTCTCAAGGGGTCTTATATATATGGTGGTCAAAATTTTTGACCAAAAGGAAACGGTACAGAAATGTGACGTTTTAATATAACATATTTCCATAGATGATATGGTTGTAGATCCACTAACTAAAAGTCTACGCCCATGTGTATTTTAAGCGACATGTCATTAGCATGGGCCTAAGAGCATCATGAGATGCTGTTGTTTAGTGGGAGCTATTTTGGCTTTACTCTGATAAAGGTTTTATCTGTGTTCGTTACATTTTGTAACGGTTTGATATGTATCAACTTTTGCATTCAATAAAGTATTTTTGAATGTGTTGTTATTATGTTGAATACATATTGATAAAGTCTCAAGATACTGTATAAACCTTGAGTGAAGGCTAGGGGCATCCGGTTATTAGCCTTGTTCATATGTCTTGTTATACATAAAGAAAGGTTACCGTAAGGACAAGACATATGTGGATTCATGGAACCATAAGGACATTTTCTAGTGGCACAAGTTTTTTGTGACGCTTAAGGTAAGAGAATGATGACTGACAAATGAGATATCTCTATGAGAGATGTTGTCCATTTGACACGCTACCATATTGGATCCATATCTATAGAGTTGAGAACATTCGTGACCATGGAAGGGTCTGTGTGTATACATGTAGTTACCGCCATAATTCGGTGTTTGAGACTTTATGGGATAGGATTGACTATTAAGAATTATCTCTAGACCAATGTGCGCACATACAGTACGATTTCAATTAATATAGTCCAAGTGGGAGAATGTAAGAGTTTTCCTAATATGGACTACATTAATTAATATTGTAATTTGCCGTTTAACGGTTACCGTTTTACGGGGGTTGGTCTAAAGTGAGATAGAAGGTTTCTTAATTAGTCTAATATGGGGCTGGCTAGTGTAGGCCAAGTTGAGCCTTGCTCGTAATGAGGGGGCCTGGTTGGAAACTCTATAAATAGTGCTCAAGTCTCTCCTCTAACCCAAATTCGCACATGTATCCTCACCTAAGGAGCGTTTACCTAACGCTAAACGTGAGGGGGCCGCCTTATTGAGCCAGTGATACAGAGGGCAATAGAGGAGAAGGACTTGCACGTGGAACATCGTGTTTCCGCTTCCGCTTCAAGAACGATGGATCCCAAAACATGTGCGTTAATTTTTTTTCTCAATTATGCATGTTTTTATTCTGGTTATGGAGATTTTGGGATTGCGTAATTTGCATCCGACATAAGTCCGTAATTAGGGCGCTATCAAACCACACTAATATCCTTTCCTTAGTCAAGTTGAGCCTTAAAATTCATTTTTAAAGCCCCAATGCTATTCTCTCTCCACATTAAGGCAAGGCACGTGATTTACCAATACAATTAGTGTTTACGTGTAAATGTGGAGATGTTTCTCCTAAATACCCTGACAAGAATCACCCCACAATAGGAAAAATTTGGTGGTTTTGGTTGACATTATTTGGAGGAAAAAGGATGAGAAATACATCTTTTCCCTCACTTGCATCAATATTTTTGCGACAACTTCAACTGAATTCTTATGGAAGCTCAAAGCATCCCAACATGAAGAAGAGCATTCATTTCTCTATCGAAACACTAATGCCCTTTGCTTAACCAAGTTGACCTTGAAAATTCATTTCTAAAGCCCGAATGGTGATTATCTCCCTACCTTGGGACAAAGAACATGATTGTACACATTTTAATTAAGACATTTTAATTGAGGCATCCTCTACCTTCTCATGGCTTCCTCACCTCTTTCTATGAGCTAAAGACTCATTTTCTTTTTTCCCCCTATTTTATCATTTTTTTATGTCGTCAATTTTTGTCGTCCTCATCTTTAATGTGCATTCGTATTTCGGGAAAAAATTAAAGTTAGAAAGGTGATTGCTTTTTATACATTGTTTTGGTGGTTGAGGTGTTCATCAAAATCCGCACTCTTGTTGGCTACATCTCCATCTATGCGTTCTCCAAGCTCACTTTGACCTCAGGTGGTGTATCATGCTCAGTGTTGGAGCAATCTCTTTTGTTCTTCTCATCATCGAGGTGCTCGTCATGCTAGAATCCCTTGATGGTTCATCATGTAGGTTGCATGCACGATGCGAAGTGCTTCTTCGCTAGGACCTCTGACTCCGAGGAAGAGGCCACACTTCGGCTCACTGACATCAAGGAGGCTGCCCACATTTCTAAGTGCAACAAGGATATTGCCAAGATCACTAAGCAAAGCATCGGGGAAGGCATGTGGTGGGATCTCGTCCTCCTCCTGAACCCATCTATCTACCACATGCTCATCAAAGAGCGTTTGTGAAGATTAATCAACTTAAAGATATTATTTTTGATTTGTAGTATATGTCGATATTTAGTTTCCGTGAGGACTTTTTTTATTTTTCTTTATTTTTCGTTTATATCATATTTAGAATTTTACAATTCATTAGTATAATTAAAAAAGAATATAGTATTATAATATTTTCATACAAGCTGAATACGTAAAACTAGAATAGGAACCTTAGTCTATACAAATTTCCCAAAAATTATAAAAGATCATGAATTTTGCTAAACCATGTTTATTATCAAAATGAACATGAATTTTCCTAAACCATGTGTATTATCAAAATGAAACTAAACTAATTCTAATAATAATGTTAGGACTATTTTTCTATCCAATTTTCCACTTTTTTTTCTATATATATATTTTTTATTTCTCCATTTTATCCATGTTTATTGCTTTCCTGACTTTTCTTTCATTCCTGTCGTCTTCCATCAACAATTGGACCGAATCTATATGAAATCATTTCAAAACGTCTGCAACAACTGATGTAAACTTCAATAGGATTGATTTGATTCTAAACTTTTCTCAACTTTTTTTCCCGTAAAAACAGGGTGTAACCAAGCAGATTCAATAAAAAAAAAAACAAATGGACATGAGCATTCATATGACTACTCGAATTTGGAAAACTTATTCCAATATTGGTTCAGTTTCAGATATGACCCAACTACATCTGGCAATCAGCAAGTAAAAGACATGCTCGAGAACGGTGAAATAGCGGTTCACAACCAAACCATCACAGAGACAAGATTGCAGGTTCGGGTTATCAAATGAATTTCAATAGCAATTAAATCTCTCACAAGCAGAAATTAGAATTCTCGGTCACTGTTCAACACGAAGAGCATCCGAAGACCGAACATGAGTTAATGTTCAACATACCTCGAGCTTTAGCGTCGAACGATGTGCAGATTGAAGAACAGAGTCCTTAGATGGTTGAGTGGTGAGGACCGGTCCCTGACCAAAAGCAGATCGAGCAAGAATGAGGCTCTTCGACGGTTTGAAATCAATAAAGAAAACCGTCGCTGGCGCCGGCGGACAAGCCACGAACGAATTCCAAGTTCTGCAACCTTTCTTCGTCCGAAAACAAAGCAGAACCGGTAGGAGCCGAGCGCAAGTACATAGTCCGACGAGAGGCGGCGTCCGGTCGCGTTAGGTGGCAACTGAGATGGGTTCTCTCCCTCCGGAGATTTTTCATCGCGAGATGGGTCGCCGTGGAAGGAAGAAGAGAGAGCTCGTGATAAGGAGTAGAGATTCTCCTAGAAAAGAAAGATCCCAGAGGATTCTCTTCTCCTTCCGGGCGGTTGTCCAAGCGAGATTTTCTGCCCACGTCCGTGACGTGGACGGCGTGTGCTTTCTCCACGATCGAATACAAGTATTCGCATGCAACCGTCATCGGCTTCACTAAAAGAGAGAAAAAAAACTGACAGCAAACCGTTAAAAAAAAAAGAAAAAGAACCGGGGCCATTCGGCCGAAGCAAGGGAAGCGATGGCCTCGGCCGAGATTGAAGGTTCCAAAGAGTTTAGGGCCTCGCCTCTCTCTTAAGTTTAAGTTCATTTAGTATGTCGGGTTAATTTCAAAATAACCCATGAAATTTACTTAACGTGGACATGCTATTGCTAAATGAAAATTGCTCCTAATACTTAGATGCAATGCGAATGCCAAATTATATTATATTGGTATTTTGATTTAGGGGTAAAATTCGATCACTAATTTTTTATACAATGGATGACAAAGTTGAAAACCAAAAAGGTTTAGGTGTTACCACGTAAAATAAGAAGCTAAAAACATAAAAGAGCAAAGCAATGTGCGGTGACTTGTTGATAGGTTATGGGTTTGTTATTGGTTGCTCAAAAAGTGGCGATGACCCACCTTTCAAACCGGTTTGGGATTTAAAAACAATCCAATCACTCCAGTGAGATAATGACTATCATAAGTTCATCACTATCACCTAAACACAATGGAATAACGCATTTATTATAAGATCATTTTTACCGCTAATCATATACTAAAGATCATATTTTTGAAATGTCCAACATGAATTAGCCTCCCTATCACATTCAAGACATAGGTTTATCATGAGCCGAGATTCCTCATTCATTGGTGAATGAAATTCGGTGTCATGAAGAAAACAATTTATTTACCGCTTTCGAAACTCATAGATTCTTCCCGCTCTATAATTGATCCGAAATTAAATTGCGATTTGAACCAAACTTGTAGTTAAAGAGGATGGTGGAGAGGTAAAAAGGAGAAGAAAGAAAAGAGAAAGGAAGGCTGTTCTTGCGAAGCTGACCCATCAAAATCATGGCTTTAGCACAACACACACAACACCTTTTCTTTTTTTCCCCTTTTGACTTTATTTTATAAAAGCTGAGCATGAACACATCACGTGGATACACACATGAGATAAGACGCTTTGTAATTGGGCCTATAAGAGGTTAACGCAATTCTCAGGAGGCTTTCTTTCCCTTTGAAGATTCTACTATTTTGGGCCCACAACTGTTCTTGGTCCCCCTTACTTGTCCCCGACACTTGTCGTCTGCACATTCCTCGTCCTCAACCCAATTCTCTATCACTAGATTCTGTTGATAATATCTGAAGGCCACATACAGCATGAACACTGAAACCCAAAAAAGAAAAAGGAAAGAAGGTAAATAAACTATTGAAATAACAATAAGGAACCTTTGCGAAATTTAAAAAGAAAAACCGACATTTTCCTTCTTCTTCATGGCATTGTGTTTTTTTCTTGGTCAAATTCATAGCATTGTGTTTACCTGCCCAAATTCTTGCAACAACCGAACATAAGTTCCACACAAGAGTGAAGATGCCCACTGCCACAGCTTTCTTGTGAGAACATGAATTCCAAGCATCTCGGAAGCGCCGTATCCAGAATTTACCTATGCATCGAGGGAAAAAGGAACCACCACATATTACTAGATTTACGATAAATTCACAAGCTTCAGATTAAGTTTCGTCGACCCATTTGTGAGTGCATCAACTCAATTCAGCTCGATTAAGTACTCGCATGAAATTAGATAAAATGACAAGTAGGAGAGAGCCATAATGACCCTGTAATTGCTGGGCCTAACCACTTCCAATGAGACCTCCTGACACATGACCTGTCAAATGGGCCCTAATAGAAAGACCCAAAGAAAATGGACTCAAGATGGTCCAAGCAAGCACTACTAGAAACTGTCAAATGGGCCCCAATAGAAAGACCAATGAGATCTGCTGACACATGACCTGTCAAATGGGCCCTAACGGAAGAGACAGAAAGGAAAACAGATGGTCCAGCAAGAACTGCTAGAAACCGTACCTGTCCTGTTCATTGTCTTCGGTTCTAAAAGTTTGCTTTAAGAAAGCATCTTATGAGAGATACAGACACATGGAAAGAACATCACATTAGGTTAGAGGTAATGATTTAGTTTTGGTGTGATGTTTTGGGATCCTAAGAACACCCATTTGCCAGTTTCTATCTCGGGGGACCCACCAAAACCTATACCCACAAGCAAAGCATCGTCCAGCAGAAAGAGCCGTTGGATAACAGAGACGACATAGAACCAACCTTTCAATTCTTCCACCAAAAAGTCCAAAACATGGAGGGCCCATGTCCCGTTAACGGCCAGTAGTATGAATTACACCTTCACTCCTCGTCCTAATCCATTAATTTATGTTCAAGGCAAGTCCTTGAAAGATCCTATTCCATGAAACGGGAAATTCCAGTTCCAAAGGATGCATCACTCGATGTTTTAGGGCATGTTGATGGCAAAGTTTTTCAAAACCATAGTGAACTGCGACCCGTGAACTGCGAACTGTGAATTGAGTTTTTACATGCAATGTGGTTGAATAGGTTGATTCGGTCAAAAGGAGGAAAAAGAAAAGAAAACAAACACCAGCAAAAGAACTGCACGGGATGCTAAACTAGCCGGCAAAACGAGTAATACTACCTACGGTATTAACCCGGTATTCCAAGGAGTCTCTAATATCTTGTTTATATAGAAAAAGGAGGGAAAGGAAAAGAGAGAAAAAGCTTTGCCGGTCTGAGAATGCAATGCATGTGCACGCACCGACACTATCATGGCATGAGTGCGCGATGGGATGATGCTGCAATGATAGAAGGAAGAGGCTACTTGAATTCAAGGCGAGGCTTTTACCGTATGCAGTGACATGGCCGGAATACGAAGAGCAGACTTTTGGTACGGTGAATGCTCCGAAAAAGCCTGTTTTTGCGCAGCGTGTGTGTGAGCACACCCAAACGTCAGTCGACAGAAAAAAATGAAAAGGAAATTCTGGACAGAATATTCGGAATTCAGGCAGTTTCTTGTTGTTTGTCTGCAGGCTGCAGTGGCGCTGCACACCCGTAATGGAAAAATAAAAGAGAAAAAAGACAAATTCCACCACCCCAAAATGACTGTATGCTTAATTGAGAAAGAATTTTTTTTTTGGGGGTGTTTTTTTTTTTTTGGGTCATATTGGGGGTGTTTGTTTGCTAAGTTAAAGAGATCTTTTTTTTTTCTTTTAAACTTTCTGGATTAAATCTAAAATATAATTTATCAATGAATTATGAAAAAAATATATGTGAATTCGTATACCACTTGTATATTGTGAAAATTTCAGGTATTTTTTGGGTTAAGGAAAATTCAAAGTGAGGGCATGAGACGATTTAACTTTAAAAAAAAAGTAAAAGTAAAAATTCATAATAAATTAACTGTTCCAGAAAAAAGGGAAAATAGTTAGCGGACTTACCAAATTTTGCCATCTTCCAGATGGTGATGGAGCTCCCACACCTGGCCATAACAAAGAGCAGCACTGCCAACTGCCATTTATCAAACACCATCCATCAAATTCGCTGCGATTTCACCCTTTTTTCTATATCCTCTTTTCTAAATTTTTCTTTTTTTAAACAAAAAAATAACTTGCATAAATTTAATCGAAAATTAACCTTCATCGTGGTTCCTGGATCTCCAGAAAACAGAGCCTTGAGCTTCAACAAGAACTCATTCAAGTAAGGGAGCACCTTTTTCAGCAACCAGACCGCCTCTTCCTCTCCCAAAACACAGCTGCTATCATCTATATCTACATAACCTCTGAAATAAATTGCATAAATCCAGTGATGAGAAAGAATCATGAATTGGTTGATCAGTTGCCAAGTCATAACATATCAAGGAGTGAGCTGAAAAATTACCTGCAAATAATGGATCTGTACAGGAAAATTGCGGCAAGATAGAACAAACCCAGATAAGAAATTACAGTAATGAAGCTGCAGAAGGGAAAAACCAAAACCAACAGAGTAATTTTAGCTTCATCCTCCTGTTCTGAGAAATGGGTGTGGGTGAATTCATAACATTTGGGGACATTTCTTGTACCTGAAACTTATATCTTTTGTGTAGGAGGATGAGACCACGACAAACGTTCCCAATCCGAAGATCAACGCTGATCTTGATGCATCTCTCCACATAACCAAGTCCACTGAGATATAAACGAGACAAATTTAGACATCCCAAGAAAGGGAAAGTTCAAGAACCATAACTCAAGAGCCAGAGACTGAAATTGACCTAAACTCTGCAACTTATTCTGCCTCTGTGGAACACTCTGGTGTTTCTCTGAAACTGCAGGGAGAGAGAAAGAAAGAAAATAACCAGGTCAAAAGCAGAGAAAATGCAAGAAAATGAGCCAATACACTAAATCCCAGACACGAAAATTCTCAAACAATTCCATGCGGAAGGAAAGCAAAACGGGGGACTCACATGAAGTTGTCTTGGCGGCGAAATTTTGGTGAAGTGAGGAACGTCTTAGGACGATTTGAGGCTGTTTATGTTGGACATTGGAGGATGGGGAGGAGGGGGAGGAGGGGGAAGTGAAGATCTTGCTTGGAGTTGGACTCGCAATGTTTCTGTGTACTCTCGCCTGCCTCACCACAGCAGGAGAAGGCCGTTTCTTCACAATCGGAGGAATGGATTCGGGCTTTTCAGTGACTTGGACAGGCTTCGTCTCTTCCTTCACAGCGACATCACTTGTCTTTTTCTCTACTACTACCATCTCTTTGATCTCCAAGCTCTTGTTCTCGGGCTTAGTCTCAGCATCTTCACCAAACTCTCCTCCTCCTTCCTCTTCCCCTTCCTCTTCAGAAAATTCTTCTTCTTCTCCTTCTTCTTCGACCGAATTGTCGGCTGCATTGTCATTGCTACTGTTATCGTCTTTACGAGGTGCTTCTTTTGGAGCGGACTTGACCTGAATTACGTCTCTCGAAATGACCTCCTTGCGAATTTCATCCGATTTGCTCTCGCCAACTGGGTCTTCCTCGTATCCATCAGCAGATCCATCAATGGCTTCCTTCTCCTCCACTTCCTTCTCCTCCTCCTCCTCCTCCTCCTCCTCCTCCTGCTCCTCCTCCTTCTCCTCTACTTCCTTCTCCGCTTCCTCCTCCTGCTCCTCCTGCTCCTCCTCGTCTTGGCACGATCCATCAAGAACGACGGGTGGCTGTGAGCTCGCCGTACTCAACCGTACTGCATTCTCTTCACTTTTACCACCATCGCCATCCCTTCTCGACTGACCCAAAACCTTGGCAGAATCAGACTTAACTTTCCTCAATTCAACCGGACTCTTCTCAACCGACCCTCTCGTACCTTCGGATCTCGATCTCCTCACCTGAACCGGGCTCCTCTGGACCGCCTGATCAGCACCAGGCACAGCGTCCCTTTTGCCCTTCTTGCCCACCGACGGGCTCTTCTTCTCGACCACCTCATCACCGCTCTTGCTCAATTCACCTCTCGCTCTCGCACTCGGCACCTGAACGACCGGACCGTCGCCGCTCTCGGGTTTCCACATCTTCCTCTTACCGCCGATGGGCCCGGCTCGCTTGGTCCTGCCGGCATTGCCGCCACCGCCGGCGCCACCGTTCTCGGCAGGCTCGTCCGTCCTGTCGTCGCCATTGAAGACCTTGATGCCGCCCCTCACCTCGTCGCTCCTCATCCTGGTCTCCCACACTGACCCGGAAACCACGCCCGTCTTGGCTCCCGCTCTGCGTCTGCCCAACTCCATCTGCTCGATCTTATAGAGGGGAGGGGTGATATAATAATGTCGCCACTCTCTCTGTTTCTTACCCTTTCCGGTAGCCAATGAGTAGTGCACAGACTTACTGGTACAAATTGGATAAGAAGCGTTAAGCTAAAGAAATGGAAATGGAGGTGTTTGGTGATGATGGTGGGGTAAAAGGATGTCACACACACCCCTACACATGATTTCCTAAGGCAAAAGTATGGAGGAGCTGTACCAGAAAGAGAGAGAGAGAGAGAGAGAGAGAGAGAGAGAGACTGTGTCGCAAGTGAGACTGCAGACTTTGTTTTTTTTTCCTTTCCCCTTCCCTGTTCATGATTGATGATAGCAGGGGGGTCAAGTGAAGTCAGAACCTGATCTTGCTAGTTCATTTTTTTTTTTTTTGATACCAATGATCCGGTTTAGCTCGCCTTACTAAACAGCAAGACCAACTATATCTCGAGGGAGACTGGCTCAGCAACTTACTACCGAACCCCTCACTTAAATCAAGGAGCATACCTGGGGGTCGAATTCCTGACCTCTTGGTTCAGGGGGAATGCCCCACCAACGCAGCCATGCGTGGGTAGGTTTGCTCGTCCATTTTTTTATCTCCTAATGATTGGACTATACTATGGAAATTCACATTGACTCGTCCATCTGCATCCATCATGCTCTACCCATGGAATCTACAAAATGGGTTTCAAAGATTATTCGATTGAAACGCGTTACCTAATTTCGATATGCGACCCATCTCATCCAAATTCAACACTCAACAACTTCAATTACTCTTCTTAATTTTTTTTTTTCCACTTGGAATAATGGGAAAGGTGCAAAGTTTAATTTATGAAGTCGATTTATTATGTAGCACAAGAGATTATTGTTCGATCAATGATTGATTATGATTTACTTACATGATATCTATTTTTATATCAGTTTTATTCGGAAAATTTTAGTCAACACGGAGGCTGTGTAAATTCAAATTACGCATCTCACACCCGACATCATTAACATAAATAATCACTTATAGTTAACTTATAGTTAAACCACTGGGGTTTACTCCAGTGGCCACCCTTCCAACTTGGAAGGGGGATGTGGGGGGTTCGAATCCCCACCTTCTCAGGGAGTTGAGGTGGGGACAAATTAGTTTCAGAAGTGGGTTTCGACTTACCTACAAGGAGGCGGGGGCAAAAGTCGAGTGTTAGAATATGTGTAGAGTAGAGTAAAACAAAAAAAAAAAAAAAAACTACTCATATCAAACCACTGAGGTTTACCTCAGTGACCACCCTTCCAACATGGAAGGGGGAGGTGGGGGGTTCGAATCCCCACCTTCCGGGAGGTTGGGGTGGGGACGATATAATTTTAGGAGTGGGTTTTGATTTAAATTAAAATATGAATAGAGTAAAGCTGAAAAAAAAAAAAACTACTCATGTCAAATGTGATAAATATGAAATATAAAGATCTTTAATTACATAATTTCCGTATTGTCTGTTCATTAATCTGCGCTTTATATTTTCCTAACGTTATCACACTTTCGCTTTTTTTGGTGTCTCTGGATTTGGGGAGGAAAAGCGGAGGCACATCGTGGTGGGGGCTAAATGATGGAAGCCTTAAGGATGTGATACGAACCTTCGCTTTTGTTGGGGTAAAAGATTAGGGAGATTAAATAAAAATTTGGCTAACTTTAACTTTTTGCATCAAAGGGGATTCCTGCGGAGGCACTGGACACGAGGCAACCAAAAGTCATTTTGATCTCACATGCAGACGGAGACGACACTGCTGAAAAATATATTATTAGAGGAATATGAGGATAGCTGCTTTTGTCCGGAGGCAGAGGCAGAGTAATGTGCACGCAGAAGGAGAGTAAGGCAAAAAAAAAAAAAAAAAAATCCATGAAGTGCCACTTTCGGGTCGGAGTTTCTACCGTCTCTTGAGAGAATGGGACCAATCCCGTCTTAAAGATTTGGGAGTAAGTACACTATCAGTGTCAAAAGTTGTGTACGGCGCTCACTTTGATACTAAAAGTTTTCGTCGAATCACTTTGGTGCCATCGGTGAGAGATTCCGGCCAGATTAATTATGTGACTTTTATATTTTTAAAAAAAAAAGTTACGGTGGCTTTTAAACGATGTCGTTTTTCATCCTCCTTAAGAAACGACGCCGTTTTGCCGTCATACGTGGACATCCTCACAAAAACGATGCCGTATAGCTCATATGGGGATTGAAATTAGGGTTTCTTTGTCGTTCGCCGCTCGGCCATTGTCGTTCGCCCGCCGTCGCTCGGCCACCGTTGCTCGGCCACCATCGTAGTTGCTCGACTAGGTGAGCGAGAAGAGGCTGAGATTGTTACTCAAGCAAGAAGTGATAGGAAGAATAGGAGGCGAGGGCGGAGGAGGAGGAGGAAGAAGAGGGGTTGAAGGTGCCGCTGGTGGTGTTGTTCTTCGGGGAAGAAGACGACATGCCTTCTCTCTCTCAATTTGGGGATTTAGGGTTCTAAGTTGGGGAAAGACGCTAAACGGTGTCGTTTTGTTGTTTGGATGCTGACTGTACTCTTCAACGAGCCACGTTAGCTTAAAAATTAATAAAAAAGTACTACGTCGGATTTCCAGCCAATTTGATCGACGTTGGCACTGAAATGATCGTTTTTCAAATTTGTTGGCACTTAAGTTATCCAAAATAAACTTTTGGCATCAAAATGAGCTCGTACACAATTTTTGACACTGATAGCGTACTTACCCCTAAAGATTTGTACCCAAATGCATTTTGTTATCTCCCTTTGTGTCGTTGGGGTTGGTCATGCCGGATTTCAAAGAAAAATATTAGGTTGAGTTTTAGCTGATAAATGGGAGTTAAGTCAAAAGGGCACCGATTATGCTAAAATCAATTCATAAGAATAATAAGCATGCAACGTGACGGCTTTTGAGTGGCAGTTAATCGAGTAGGTGATAGTTAAAGATGTAAATAAGCATTAAGACATCACGTGCAGCCTATTTGGTTACAGTAAAGGTTACAGTAATGAAATAATGCTGTGATGTAATGATTATTAGAGTTGTAATAATATTACTTATTTGGTTTAAGTAATGTAATATCTATTATACTGTTTAGTTTTATGAATGACATATGAAATAGAAGGGAATACTATTGGAATTCTTAAAAAAAACCCTCAAATATATAGAGAGAGATACTGGCCGTGCCATTTCGCCCATTAGTGTACGACATTTAATTAAATGAAACTATTCTTTTTCTTGGCCAATTAAATCGCTTCTTTAAACAAAAGGGGGAAATCTTGATCAAGACAAGAATCTATGAGAATAATCTTAGGTCACCCCCTTGAATTTATATATACATTAAACAAAGGGAGAACATAAACAAATAGGAAAATCCGATTAGCTGGACTGTTTAGTGATAGATCCAACCCACTATAGCCACTAAAAAATTGTTCATGTAGGTAGTACAATGAACAATTTATTATTCACCAAGCATTAGTTGAGCTAGGCGATTGGTACACCACATTGATGTTTGGTCAATTAGGGGCTGTTTGTTTGTATTTTTGGTCCGTGTTTATGAACACAATTTCTTTTTTGCGTTTGTTTACATTTTTGTTCCAAATCTAATTTTTTTATTCCCGGGAACAAATTTGGAACAGAAACAAGAATAAAAAAAAAAATTGTTTCTTATTCCTAGAACACTTTCGAGAAACAATTTTTCTCTCTCCTATTTTTTTTTTTTTTTTTCTTTTTCTTCTTCTTTTTTCTTTGGCCAGTCACTAGCCTCGGCCATGGCCGACAACCGGCCTTCGAGGGCCGCCGACCTCGCCGAAGCGTCGTCGGCCCCCGGCGAGGCCAAGCGTCGCCGGCCCTTGGCAAGGCTTGGCCTTGCCAAGCCACCTTCAGGCAACGCCGACCTGGCGGTGGCCCAGCGAGGCCAAGCCTCGCCGATGGCTAGGTGAGCGGCCCCCAAGGCAAGGCCGACCACGTCGGCCCTCGTTTGAGAATGTGCAGCCTTTTATGTTGGAATGGTGCCCTCAAAGCCATGGTCGAAACCCGCCCAAAAGGAAGAAAAATGAAAAAAGGAAAAATAAAATAAAAATATTAAAAAATTAAAGGAAACAAAAAGATTAGTTGAGCTAGCCGATTGGTACACCACGTTGATGTTTGAAATCAATTAGAAAACAGATTTATTGACCTCAGAGACTTAAAAAAAAAGTCACAGGAAGTGATTATTTCATGATAAACAAACGAAGAAGGGGAAATTAAAATAACCTAGGTAATAAAAAAGATCGGTGAAAAGACTTCAGAGTCGTGAGGCTATACTGGTAACTCACTAAAAGCTGGCGAGTGTTGTGAAGCGGCGCTAACACTATTGCTACTATCTTGGATGTGTAGATCCACGGGACTCAGCTTGCAATTTTTCTTTCCTTAAACTGGTTATTTTCCGCTACATATCGTCAATTCGCTTTTGTGCATAGAAGCAATATTTTAATCGGAATTGTTTCTGCAAAAATTAGTTTTTATTTTCTTGAGAAATCAGTTCCGCCCCTCCCACTCTTGGTTGCTTATTTGGATCCGACGGCATGCTAAGTTATTAGGTTATGTGATGAAGCGTGGGAAAATAACAAAAAAAAGTCTTAAATCATATGACATTTGTGTCAATTTAGTCATAAACTTTTTCACGTTTTGCCAATCGAGTTCATCTAACCAATTTAGGCTAGAAATTACAGAAATATATGCCAACTTTTTTATGTGACACGACGACGGCACATGGATATTTTTTAATACTATTATAATAACTTATTTTTTATATTTTTCTTATTTTTCTTATTTTACTTTATTTTTTCGGGACTAAAGGCAAGTGAGAGGCTAAGCACGCTCACTTTGGCCAACAAGGGCATTGAGCAAGGGGCGTGATGCCCTTGCTTAGTGCTAGCGAGTGTTGTCAATCCTCAAAGTAAACAAAAAATATTAAAGAAAAAAGCTTTAAATTCATTGTAAAAAATTCAAAAGAATTATTAAAAAAATATCAATGTTAGTGTCGGCCGTGTTACATAATGCGATTTCCATGTCGGATCTCCAACTAAATTGGCGATTAGACTCAATTGGCAGAATGTGAAAAGATTTGTGACTAAATTGCACAATAAAAAGATTTACGACTAAATTATCACAAATATTATGGATATAAGAATTTTTGGTAATTTTCCCAAGCGCAAATGACAATATATAATATTTGGGTTGCACTTCTAACCTTGAAGAATTCCATTGAATATACCAATAAGATCTTGTCAAAGTAATTTACTTCAAAATTTACCCTCTTCACATTATCTAAGTTGGAAATTGACATGAATAGTAGTACTCGTCTAAAAATTATAAATTCCATTCCAATTCCCTTCTCTCTCCTTATCACCATAATTCACAAGAAATTGAATTTCGTGGAGGACTGTGATCGAGGAATTCGATAATCAATTGCCCCTAATTAATTGTAATTTCGCTATTCTCAAAACGTATTTAACAAAATATAATCTATCTTTCCTCGGAAGTGGAAAAGTAGCTAGTCTTTATTCAAGGACTAAACTGTAAAATTTCCGGCTTTATTAAGCGTGACTACCTGTCTGCCTTCTGTCTTCTGGATTTTGGCAGGGTTGAATTGAATGTACAGTCCATAATGCAATGCGTTCCTTTGTGTGTACAAAATCTCCGCATGACCCAAAAAGAGAAGAAAGTCAAACTCATGCTTCCCAGGGAAGGAACAAATTGAATTTTGATCCAAAAGTACAAGCACCAACATTTATAACTTGTCCTCCAATTTGCCCATCTCCTTGGATTCGGTATTGGATCCTTCTGCATTTACTTGTAATAAGGAAATATCAAGGGGTTGGCTTTCACGTGGAGGTGGCAATTTGTGACTTGACCCAATAAACTCGATGAACCTGCTCCAAAGTCGACCTCAATTCAAACCAAAGTAAATTTAGAAAAGCCAATAACCCAAACTCATCAAGACTGACATTGAAACAACCCACGCATTGAAAACTAATGTACTAAGCAATTTGAAATCAACCGAGTTAAGTACAAGTGCAAGTGATATACATGTAAATAACCCACCGATCTAAGACACGGTTGGAACCCTCACTTTGTTGGGGTTTAAAATGGATACGCTATTGATATCACGACACATTACTGGATAGAAGATGAAAACTTATCAAAAAAGTTATGATTTGTTGCATTTGTATCAATTTAGTCATAAATATTTTAATTTGGTCAATTAAATATTAAACATTTTAACGATTTGTCAATAAAATCCATTCGGTCAATTTTGATTAAAAATTATTAATGTGAACGCTAGCCGTTGATATTGAGATAATTTTTATAAATGTCAAAGAAATTGAACTAAAAATGAGTAAATCTAGAGAGAGAATAAGGTGAGAGGAAAGCATCTCATAAGTCGCATCAACATCGGAAGTCCTTGAGTCTTCAAGCATTAATCAAAGTCCTATCAAATGACATGATTTTTAGGTACAGCGGTCGGTTCACCGAGCGAAGACTTTGCCCGTGACATTTTGCCCAATAGCATATGCCGGCAAATAAATGAAACTATTCTTTCCCTTGGCCAATCGAATTGCTTCCTTTAAACAAGAATGAAATTCTTGCTTTGGCACGAAAATCCATGAGCATAATGCTTAGGTCGCCCTTGAAAAAAATAAAACCTATGTTAAGCAAAGGGAGAGCATAAAAACAAATGGGAAAATTCCAATTTGCTTGATCAATTGTTTAGTACAAAAGTCCAGCCTGCTATAGACACTTAAAATTTGACATATATGTAGCACAATAAACAAATTTATCTTCACCAAAGCATTAGTTTTATCGATGTTGGTCAGTAAGAAAAGAGATTTACCGACCTTTTAAAAAATGACATCCATTGATTATTACGAGATAAACAAAAGAACGGACCAATTACTAATTAGAACAACCTAATTAATTAAAAAAGATTAGTCAAACTTTAGGGCCGTGAGGCTATAGTGAACACCACCGAAAGCTGGCGAGTGCTACGAAGCAGCAGTAGCATTGTTGCTACCATTTTGGAGGTGTAGATATATGGGTGGTTACCGTCTTGGTTTGAAAATTTACCGGAGGACTTTCATGACAACAAAATCTTTGTCCGAGTACATAAAGAGCTCATTGAATTGTGCAGAGGCTTATATCTAAACCATATAGAAATTAGGATCTAACTCTACAAATATATGAGTCAAATTTCACTAAAGGTACGTTTGTGTCCGTGAAAACTTGTCGTCACTTAAAAATGTTTTTGAGAAATCCAATGTCAGAGAAAGTAAACCACTTTTTGGTGTTGTTTGTACCAAAATAAGATGAAAAGGATTAAGTTTATGGTGTTTGACAATAACTGAATTCGCTAAATGCATTGACAAAATCTAATTTAAGTTAATTTAATAGATAAGAATTAGCAAGAAATCTTTTCTTCTTGGGAGGAAGGAGAAGTCGTTTTCTCTCATTTAAACTTGTTGTTTCTAGTTATGGAAAACGTTATTCGCAGACTAACTTATTTTCCACTATTCAAACATAGGAAAATCAAAAATAATTTTGACAATTTTCTTTCAAACAAACAGACCTTAAGTCTGAAAATTGCAGATTAAAGGGTGTAGAACCAAAATCTTGAATTTTCAAAACAGTCAAATTTGATCTTCGAGCACTTTTCATGTTATATATATTTAAGAGAGAGAGAGAGAGAGAGAGAGAGAGAGAGACCAACTGTTGATGCTTCTAAATTGAAGACTCCGCTCATAACAATAAAATATGATATTCCAAATTATTTATGCCAAAAATCATAGACCAACTTGCTCAAGAGATTGAAAAGACTACGTAATCAAAACCGGTCATCAATAGAAGATAACTTGCCATCAATTGAAAATTTGATTGACAGCTTATATTGGGGGAATGTTACGCACATGTTTTTCAAGGAATTTTGCCAAGATTATTTTACAGAGAATTAAATGGATATAACGGCTATATGATCCAAGTGCAATATTCGAATGTGGAGCTCTATAAAATGGAGACAACTTAACCAAAAGTCGAGTAGTCGCAAAGGGAAAAAAAAAGAAGATGAATTGAGCATTCTCAGGAAGTTTTCGAGTCTGTCTCTTTTGTACGCTTGTAATATCTATTTGAATGTTATTCCTAAGAATTAGCAAGAGTGGCGAATTCATTTGTAAACACACAAGAGAAGTCGTTGTGCTTAGATGGAAGGCATTTGTTTAGGTGAGAGACAAAGAGTGCAAAGGACTTCTTATAAATATTTAGATGTGTTATTTATAGTTTAAAGAGAGCATCTATTGTGCTGTGTATATAAGATGTGAGAATGGTCATTAGGGGGTCCAAATAGAAGGAAATTGGGAGGAAAAGTGTTAAGAAAGTCCTAAATCTTTTATATTTGTGTCAATTTAATTTTAAACATTTTTTGTGCTAATTTAGTCATAAACATTTTTATTTCATGACAATTCAGTCATTTGCGGTTGATTTTGGCCGGATATTGCTAACTGGGTGCCAATCGATTGACGTAACACGATCGACGCTAACATAAATAACTTTTAATAATATTTTAATATTTTTGAAATTTTTTATTTTTTTCTTTTTTTTTTTTTTCCTCTCCTCCTTCCTCCAGCCAATCCGGACAAACCTTGGCGCCGCCGAGGGGACGGCTAGCCAGGCTCAAGCCCTCGCTAGTGGCCGTGAGGGTGGCCTTGCGTTGGGCGGTGAGGTTGTCCTCGTTGGATCTGGTGAGGTTGAGCCTCGCCCATGGTCAGTGAGGCTTGACCCTCACTAGCTCGGCATGAGGCCGCCCTTGTCGCCTAGCGCGAGGCCACTGTAATTGGCCATCACCTCTGGCTAGTTGTTGAGGTTCAATAATCAACTAGAGGAAGGAGGAGGAGAAGAAAAAAAAAAAAAAAAAAAATCAAAAATTAAAATTTAAAATTGTTGTCATTAGCGCCGATTGTTTGCCATGTTAGGCGGTTGATGTCCAGTCAGCAAAATCCGGCCAAAATTAGAAGGAAATGACTAAATTGGCACCAAGTAAAAATATTTAGAATTAAATTAATAAAAAAAAAGTTTATGACTAAATTGACACAAATACAAAAGGTTTACAACTTTTTTTAACACTTTTCCCTAAAATAAGGTTTTTGCATATTAGCTGGTTCTATACTTTGTAATAATATGATATTTATACTCTTGGTGTAATTAGCAGAATTAAGTTTGTTTGAGCTATTAGAGCAAGAAGAGAGTAGGCATGCTCAAATGAACTTCTATAAGTCTCCTTTTAAATTTCTCTTCCCCGAATTCATTAATTTTCACTGCTTATATTACTATTTTACTTGTGCGTGGAAGTAATATTTTTATTGGGGTTGGTTTTGCAATATTTGTATTTTCTTGAAAAGGTTAAAGAAATCAAACTTAAAATGTGTAAATCTTGAAATGAGATGAAATGAGATGAGGTGAGAGGAAAGCTTCTCTTAAGTAGTAACCACATTGGAAGTCCTTGAGTCTTTAAAAATGTATGGAAGTCCAACTAAATAACAACTTTTAGGTAGTGCAGTTGGATTCTATAGTGAAGGTCCTAGCCGTGCCATTTCACGCAATAGCGTCTACATTCAATTGAATGACTATTCTCTTTCTTGTCCAATTAAATTACTCCTTAAAACAAAAGGAAAATCTAGCTCGAGACAAGAATCCTTGAGACTAGTCTTAGGTCACCCTCGAAGAATAAACCTATATATGTTAAACAAAGATAGAAGATAAACAAATAGGAAAAATCCAATTAGTTCGATTGATTGTTTAGTACTAGATAAACCTACGTAGCACAATAACCAATGTATTCTTCACCAGGCATTAGTTGAACTAGACGATTGGTACACCACATTGACGTTTGGTCAGCAAGAAAACACATTGTTGACCTCAGGGACTCAAAAGTCACATCCAATGATTATTTCGGTATAAACTAAAAACGAAAGGCAGAAAACTAGAAAAATTTAGCATTCCCAAGAAGTTTTTGGGTCCATCTCCTTTGTAGGCTTGTAATACCGGTTCAAGTGTGATTCCTAAGAGTTAGCAATAACGACACACCCATCTGCAAACACATAAAAGAAAAAAAAAGTGGCTGTGCTTAGAGCGAAGTCATTTGTCTAGGTGAGAGACAAAGCCTAAGAAGGATTCTTTCTAGACATTTAGGCACTGTTTGGTAACCATCCAAATAATGCCTGATTTTGATTTTTTGTTCTAGAATAGTTTGGGAACATAATCGCGTTTGGTAAAAGTTTTTGTCCAAAATTGATTCCGAGAACAAATTTATTGAATCGTTTTGGACAAGAATTGAGAATAAAAAAAAATATGATTCTCGGTTTGAGAATAAAAAAAAAGAATCAAGTATTATTTTTCCTTCCGCCATCTCGCGACCACCGTCCGCCACCGCCGGCCGCCGCCCACCACGGTCCGATGAGCTCGCCGTCCGTGGTGAGGTCCGTGAGCTCGCCAAGGCTTGCCCGCCACCGGCGAGGCTTGCCCGAGGGCCGACGACGCTCCGGTGAGGTCGTCGCCCTCGTCGCCGGATCGGCGGCTTGCCCAAAAAGAAGAAGAAGAATAGGAGAAAAAGGAAAAAAAAAAAGAAAAAGGAAAAAGAAAAAAAAAAAAAAGGAAAAAAGGAAAAAAGAAAAGAATAAAAAGGAAAAAAAGTAAAAAATTTATTTAAAAATTAAAAGAAATTGATTTGGAATAGAATCAATGAGCATGGTACCAACGCAATTTTATTCCAAAATCATAAATTTTACAATTATCAAACGCGTTCTTTTACTCGAGAATCGGTTCTTGGGAATAGAATAAAAAAATCATTTCGATCGAATCTACTCCGGGAATAGAATCGTTACCAAACACCCTTAAGAGCTGTTTGTTTAAATTTGTTTCTATTCCCCAAAACACAAATTTTTGTTCTTTTGTTCCAAGGAATAAAAAAAGAACAAAACATATTTGTTTACATTTTTGTTCCTAGGAACAAAAATCTATTTTTTTGTTCGAGAACAAATTTGAGACAAAAAAGTAAGAAAAAAATTTGTTTATTATTCTCCTGGAACAATTTCGAGAAACACTTCTTTTTTTTTTTTATTCTTCTTCTTCTTCTTTGGCCGGTCACGGCCTCGGCCATGGCGGCAACCGGCCAAAAGGAAGAAAGAAAGAAAGAAAATATTAAAAAATTAAAAGAAATAAAAAAAATTATACAAGTTTAGCAAACGTGTTTCTGTTCATTTTTCTATTCCAGGAACAAAAATTTTGTGCAGTTATTAAACGCATTCTTTTGTTAAAAAATTGTTTTAGAATAGAAATAGCTTTTTTTTCTATTTCGTTCCGAAAACGATTTTGAACGTAAACGTTACCAAACGCGCCCTAGAGGTGTGGTTCATAACTTGGGCAAAGGATCTGTTATGTTGTGTGTGTAAGGTGTGAGAACGACTATTGAGGGGTCCAATAGTTTCTTAGTCTATAGCGGGAATGCTATAGAATGAAATCAAGTTCTGCGTGATAGCAATTTCTGTACATGTAACGGTGTAGTGTTTGTGCTCTTTAGTTTTTTTTTTTTTGGGTCATGGTGCTCTTAGCATAACTAGTGGAGTTTAGTCTATTAGATTGTTAAAATCGGAAGAGAGGAGTAGGCACACCCAAGATGAACCACTATTAATCTCGTTCACAATTTCTCTTTCTCTAAACTCATTAATTTCCACTGCTTAAATTGCTAGTTCACTTAATGGGTAGAACAATAATTTTGCTGGGTTTTCTTGAATTGATTTCTTATTTGGGTCCGATTATGTCCATGGGGTATGTGATTAGGTCATGTGATATAATGCCATCACTACATATAATATTGACTAGCACTTATAACCTCCAAGAATTCAATCATATGCACTAATGAGATCCGTCAAAGTAGTTCGCTTCAAACTTTACCCTTTTCGATTCCTCTCTCCTTTGCACCGTGATTCACGAGACATTAAATTTCATGATTAGTAATCCATTGCGCCATAATTAACTGTGATTTTGTTAATCCTCAAATTGTAATTACAAAATATAATCTATCTTTCCGGTTTCCTAACGGATCTCCCTATTGTAGCCACGGAAGTGGAATAGTAGCTAGTCTTCATCCCAGGACTAAACTGTCAAAGTTTCGTACCTAATCAAGAGTGACAATCTGTCAACCTTTTTGGCTTTTGAATTTTGACAGGGTGGAATTAAATGTCCAATCAATAATGCAAAGCGTTCCTCTGTGTTTGTGTGTGTGTATTCAAACTTATGCCTCTCAGGGCAGGAACAAAACGAATTCTCATCCGAAAGTACAAGCACCAACATGGGTGTAACTTGTCCTCAAATTTGCATATCTCCTTGGATTTGACATTGGTCAGTTCCACATTTATTTATAGTAAGAAAAATACAAGGTGTTGACTTCTAGGTTGGGGTGGCAATTTGCAACTCAACTCGATAAACTCGCCAAACCCATCTGAAAATTGAACACGACTCATATCCGAGTTGATTCAGAAAAGTCAATAACTTAAGCTCATCCCGACCAAAATTAGAAAACTTCTATATCAAACGATTTGAAATCGACCCAAGTAAGTACGAGTGCAAGTGACACTGTTGGAGCCATCGACCCATTGTACACTATTAATGTCGTGACAAATTATTGAAAAGTAGATCTTAAAGGGCCAATATTTGTTCAATCATAACAATTATAATATCAACGATAATAATGATGACAACAAATGATAGTACTAATTATGATAATGATTTGTATCTCAATAATAACCCATTTGTCGTTTTATAAGTCATCACGATCATGTTTAAGAGAGGCAAATCATCTCAGCTGATCTTCTTTACATCGAGAGAACTGGGTCCCAAAAAAGTGATCGCCCGCTCCTCCGCAATTAGAAAAAGTCGAACGAGATCAAACGAATCATATGATTCGATCTCTTGGCCGTGGGGGAAGAGAATGTTTGGCGGACGACCGGCCGATGGAATCAAAGGCATCCCCTAAAGAAAAGTCGGACGTACGATTGCATCGGCTCTTTTGGAGACTAAACATGTGAGGCCAAATTGTACGTTGTGCGTGGGAGAGAGAGAGAGAGCATGCACTTGTTTTTTCTTTTTAACGCTCACCGACACTGGATGACGAAGTCATTGAATGACTCGGTCCTTGTTTCGATGAGGAATTGCAACGTTACAAAACAGTGGCGAAGTTTTCTAAAGAGTTAATATTATGAAAAAAATTAAATTAATATATGTATGATAAATTTATTTTAAATTTATTTAAACTCTTTTGATATAATAAATTTATTTTAAATTTATTTTTTTTTACAAAAAAGCATCATGTATATTTGTAATAAATTTAGTCTTTGTTAGTTTCTATTAAATTAAATTAATATTACGAAAATCTAAAAACTAGTAACAAGCGGGTGGTAAAACTCAAACCAAACTGGTACATCTATCAACTATCGCGTTTTATTCAACTCTATAATTTGACAGTAAAATTTAACAGAGATTAAGGGAAAGTAAATTTATCATAAATATATCAATTTGGATATTTTTGAATAATTATTATAAATATACCCGTTTGAGATTTATAGTGGTATCAACCCATTTTATTTTTAAATGATGATATAATTCGTACTTTTTAGTTGATCGCAATTTAAAACTATCTAATTTTTGAATCCTTACAAAAAAAAAACTATCTAATTTTTGAAGCATACATTGAATTTTGTCAACAACTTGTCGAGCACCTAACTAAAGAAAGTCTACTACTTTCGTACTTCGATCCCTTTCGTACCATGTAATGTAATCGGTGCGGTGGAAATCGAACCTGATTTTACCATGAGTATAGTTAATGAACGTTTCGAGAACATCCCAAGATTCTCCGTACATAAAAAAAAAAAAAAAAAACTGCAGAGTTTTCTGAATGAACGACTTAATTTGAAGAAACCGATATCGAAACCCCTATCATTAATTACTCTTACTCCGGAATTGGCACTCTGATCCAGAACCTCACTGAAGTCCGCAACGCAGCATGACGAAAAACCCTTGAATCGGGGATAATTTCATGGCGGGGCGTTCTTGGAATTTGGAATGCGAACATCGGGATCGTCCTTGGGGGGAGGCAGCGATCCAGGCGCGCCACCTGTCCACCGCAGCGGCGACGGTGGTGATCTTCTGATCAGACTGGCCCCCGACACTCTGCGATTCCGTCGACGGCACGTGACGCGACGGATTTGTCTTTTTTCTAAGCGAAGTGTGCATGGCATTCAACGCCGAGGGAGGACGGACGTTTAACGGATCTCACGTTCCTGGACGCTTTTTCTGGTTTGCTGGGTCACCTGCTTTTTTATTTTTTATTTCAATTTTATTATTACCATATTTAATAGAGGCAATTATAGAATTATCGAAAGTTGGGAACTGCTGTCTAATCTCGAGTATTTGTTTAATGCGGCTCCACGTACTCTAAACCTAAAAATTGGGGGAAAAATCGCGTTGACCCTCCGTGGGTCAAGTTACGTGCGTTGTTTTACAACTGAGATAATCTATGAAATTAGCCAATTGATAATTGCATGAGTTGAGAGGGAAAAAAAGAATGTTCTATTAGTCCCTCTAATTAATTAAAATAAATTAAAGATGATTTGGTTCGAGAACAAGTGCTCCCTTACAATGTACTCCTACCAACTCCAGGACTAAATTGGCCAAAGGCGCTGTTCACCTCAACGAACGTTTACGTTACAGATTTTTAATTTTATTTATATTATTCAGATCTTGTGAGAAAGCACATCGGGGTCCCCAGACCGGGTCCTGGACAGCTAATCATGTGTTATTTTATCATAACATAATGTCGTGTCGCACCAGAATCCGGATAAAAAGGAAACCAGAAAAAGAGATGTTTTTCTTATTGTCCCTGTCACCAGCATGTGATGGTTGATGATGGAGCTAGAGTTTATAAGCTGACATTAGCCCCTAATTCCACATTTTAATTCTCATAAGAATGAAATTCCTACAATAGCAAGAACCAGTCCGACACTATTCATGGTAACATGTTTTGCTATGCTCTTCCCATATCGTCTTTCTACATCAACTCTATACTGACTTAGCATAAAGCAGGCAATTTGACGGGCAAAGTGCACTTTTACCTTTTAAGGCAAATTTCATTCACTAGCTCGAACAACATGAATGATTGTCGTGTTAACTGCCGTAGTATTCTAGGCAAGTAATTCTTGTACATACTGTTGGAACAAGAACCGGTGGTAAGTGAACTTTCAGGAGTACCCGGGATTCTTTTCGGTACTACCCCAAAGTAGAGTGCAGATTATACGGCATTGGGTGGACTCTCAAGTCAAAATATCAGAAGGAGAAAATACAAAATGGAACAAGAGTGATAACAGAAAACTTGATTATGCTATCCAGAAAGAACAGTTCATCAATAATACCTGTGCTACAAGACAAGTTGGTTTTCTACAGAAGGAAATTATTATTTTGAGGTCATTTAAATCAGGCAATTCACCACTTCTACAAGATGATAAAAAGAGGATGCAGAGGCAGGTGTTAGAAAATTCCTACCCTGAAATTGTGTCCCCAGAAGTTACTTATGACTAGCTTCTCATCTGGATCTTTTACAGTTGCAAATCAGATGATTTATTCCTTGCTGGCTAACAGCCTTTCTTCTTCAAATAAACAGGTGTGATCACATAACAGAAAAATTCCTGCGGCAAGAAACATGTGAAGATGCGTGTTAAATAAAAGAAGGCGAGTATCGAGGCATGCTATTTAATAAGATGGAGAAAACTTACCAAGAAAGGTTGCAGTTAGCGGCAAGTTGTGTCACTTTACAGCTGGACCTAATTGTGCTACTGGTCAATATGTACACTCTAATCACTACCCGCTAAACTATCTGATTTTCCATTGCCGTCTTTGTAAGCAGAAGGTTGAGCTGAAAATTTCCTTTCTTGACCTAGATGGAGGCATGATCACAGAACATTACTCGTCAAAAGCGATGCCTGTAGTTGATGATCAGCCTTCTTATGAGAATCACCTAGCTTCGACTTGTTGGTTTCAGCTACTTTTTTCATCTCAAGTTCATTCTGCTTGCAGTTCTCCTCATGGGATTTGTTAAACATTCTTACAAAGTTGAGAAGAGTCGACACAACTGCAATAGGTATTTAAGAGGAAAATTAGCCAACACATTTGCTGTGAAAAGAGACCATGCATCAACAACCCCTACACTAATGTACCATGAATTACTTCATCCTGTGGCTGCAGCCTCGTCTTAACCATGACCTAAGTATCTTCTCATGGCAGCATTTCAATTTCTCACAATCCATTAGTATGGCTTTAAAGCTGAGGGTATATCATAATAATTGTGACCATTTCCCACTGTATGCATATACTTCAAGAAAGTACAGGTCAAAATACCCCATTCACTAGTAGAAAAGACACTCAATTTGCTTTGTCAATCTTTTAACCCATCTGTTCATTTGTTTTGTCATTCACTTATTAAATAACTACTTATGATCAGGATAACTAAATACTACTCATTTGACCGTTAAATATCATACAGAACTTTGTCAGAGGGAGATTCTCTCAGAAGCAGATCAAATTTAGGCTGGATTTTGTCTGACAACGCTCAGACTTCATATGAGGCTGTATCGCGCTAGCAAGCATGGCTACATATCATTTGACATAATTTTGTAAAAGTTGCATATTCACTTGCTGACATATTGTCAAGCAAACAGAACAGCGATGGCAATATCATCTTCAAAACTAGCCAGTACACCATTCTTTCCCTAAGAAAAACCAGAATTTCAATATTGTCTAGCAACAGTACCTTGCTCAAAGGGGCAGCGAGCTGGATCTTCTCCAAAGTAGAGAATCAATGAATCCACGTTTCTACCCTGAAATACGTCTTCTTAGTTATTATCATTATAAAATAATACATAAATAAGTGCAAGTTCAGTTCTATGGTTCATGCCAAATTATGAGACATACCACCCCAGAGTAGAGTAAAGCTAAAGACCTCACTTCAGCTTCAGCAGAGCGAAGGAACTCCTTCAAGATCTGCAAAAATAAGCTAGAACATCAGTTTCCGCAATTTATTGTATCTAGGATCCTACAAACGCCACATTTTCGTAAGAAATATTTTGAAATCTGAATCAGACAAAAGTTCAGGATATATATTCAGTCAAGCTTTCCCTCAACAAAAACACAAAATAAACAATTTTCCTATTTGCCTCCTTTATTTAATAGTGGAAACAACAGTTGCTACCTCATTAAGCTAACAATATTCTTTGAAAATTCTGTTTGCAGATCCTGCTAACTAACCACTATTATCATCCTCTGACTTCAATAACAACTTTTTTACATCCTAGACATTTGAACTCATGGAGAATTTGGGTGAAGCTGCAGGGAGCCCCCTAATATTCTTATGACCTTGCGCCTCAATCACCACCACCAATAGTAATTATCATAATAAATGGCATTCAACAGTCATGCATTTACAGGCAGATTTGAGGATAAAATCATTGGAAATATTATTGTTGGGCTCAACAAACCTTGCAAAAAGTTTCTGAAACAGGACCATCGTTTTCAGCCACAGACAATTCCTGCATAACCTTTTCCAACCCTTTGCTTATCGCTTGCATTTCCTCTGCCAAGAATTTCAGTTGTATCTGAAAAGAAATGACACATATTTGTCAGGATGGCATAGTAGGTTCTGCTTGGAGAGACTGTTGCTTTTTAATGCTGGACAGTGGAAACTTTCAAAAATACAAATGTTGACATGTAGAGTCATTTTATCTTTTTTTCATAATTTTCTAAAGCTCGAACATTTTAGAAAGAAGTACTTAGGACAGGACAAGCGAACCTTAAATTTCCTATTTCATGAATAGTTACAGAAAGTACCTTGGATGCTGGTTCCAAATGAGCCAGGTCCTTTGAGAAATCTAGAACTTCTGGTAGTTTATCAGCCAGTACCTGAAGCTCATCAAGGAAAAAAATCAAGAACATCAGAAAAACTTCTTCAGAGAAACACACTTGAGTTGCTGATGATAAAAATGGAAGTATACAAGTATTGTCATTTGGATGAAATGAAGAAGTCAAATACAAACCAAAATAAACAAACACATGTTACATAAACTACATCACCAAGGCAAAGGCCAAAGCAGGCTTAATAAATAGAGGGACAGATAACGACCTTCTGAAATTCCTTTCCACAGCTAACTTTTATAAAACAATCATGTTCATACATCTCTCATTGTTCTTAATAGTTCATGTCATCATTAGCTTTAGTTTTTGACAACTTGGTACTACTTAGCATCTGCAGATCATTCAATTTACAGGCCACAGTGCTTTGGTAGTACAAAAGTAACTGGAGGAGGAGAACACCTTGTGTCAGTTTATTTCAATCTAATGTATAAAAGGATTAACATAAACTAAACTGACAAAAGGTTAATGTAAGTTCAGATATTAATGAGGCAATACCTGTCCCACCTAATCCAGAGTATATTTTATAAATCCATAAGGAAAACAACTCTTTTCATGATCAATATGTACAGCCCAACTTCAGGAAAGAGAAAACCATATTTCATCATCAAATTTCGAAAGCCATATTTGAATTCTAGAGGAGGTCCAGCCCATATTTTATTTATCTTCTGCTTTCCTTCTCAAGCCACCCTTTGTTTGTCACTATCCACACAAATTCAAACTCTCAACATTCATATATTGAGCAGTTCTCGGTCATGAGAATATGACTTTCAAGTTTAGCATGACCTCACTTATGTGTAATGATGATGATTAAGTTACTAAAGACTTCCTGAGAAGAATAAGCGCCTATTCAATCCTAAAGCTAGTTTCACATAACTAGTGCAAAAATTTTGTTGTCAGCCCCTGGCCAGAGCTAGCAATCATCACCTTACACAGATAATGCATGAGAGTCATCTTATTGTTCCGAGCACGTGTCTCAGTTAGCTTGAGCAAGCTATCCAACCTAAAGCCAATAGCAGAGCCTGGACCAAAAAAAAAAAAAAAAAAAAGTAAAGAGAATTCAAGCCTAAGATTTTGTTCCCCATGACAAGGAGGCAATATTACTACCACAAAATAAAGCCTACAACATAAAGTCATCATCACCAAGCATTAAGATACTTCCACAGATAAATTGATTAAATCAAAACTGCTCTTACTTCAGATGGGTAAGTTGGCATCCATTTATTAAAAAATAGAAAAACATGGTTGTTGCTCGAATCCATTCATTCAGTTAAGCAGTGCCCTTATGAGAATAATTTAATCAGAAACAAACTGTAATGTCCCATTCAAAGGGTATACCCTTGCTCAGACAGACCTTTGGAACCTACCTTGGAGTTTGACAAAAGCAATGACATATATATTTTAATTTGAGTTTTGAAAAGCATCTACAAGATTTTAAAGATCTTAACTGTCTTAATTTCTATGTCTAAAGATTCAGGAGGTTAGTGTTAGAGGAAAAGCTAAAGCAGAAGTTATTCCAATAGGGCTTAAATTATTGCTTACAGTAACTACAACAGATTTCGAAAAATTAACCAAAGAATAGAGAATAGATCATAATCCATGAACCAGGACCCTAAAATAAACATTTCAACTAACTCACCCCTGGCGGTCCCCTGGTTCAAGGCATTCCCAAGTGAGAGTATCGTCTGCATAATCCTCTTCAGTTTCGCAGAATTCTTGATCTGATAGGGACAGTAAAGAATAAAGTCATATAAGTTTTGGGTTAGGTTAACCTGCAGCTGGTTGCAAAATTGATGCTGCAATCTGCTGATGTGGACTCTCTCTCTCTCCCCCCCCTGCCCCCTCCCCCCTCTCTCCCTCTCCCTCCCTCCTCTCTCTCTCTCTCTCTCTCTCTCTCTCTATAAGTTTTCTCTCTGCTCATGCGAGTGTGTGTTAAGAACAAAACTCACAGCTAGATGCCATCATCACATTTGTTACTTTGGGCATCTCCAACACAAAACCTCAGCTCAATATTTGAAAGACCTAACCGGCTGATTCAGCGCTCTCTTTCTTGTGAGACTAAAGAACACCATAAATGCCTCCCTCTCTCGAAGCTCTGGCAATTTCATGTCCTCCTCTACAGTGGCCTGGAGGTCTTTCAATTGATAGGGAATGTAATAATGCTGCTTGTAGCAGCTTCACTCAGCTCAAAGTTTTCTCTCACCTCTAGTGTTGATAAGCTAGTCAAAAAGGACAAATCATGTTACCTCTTCAGCAGAAGTGTTCACTATATTCAAGTTGTTTCTGAGGTCAGCAACCTGAGAGAAAAAAGGAAATTAACACCGAGAAAAATGCTGGGCAATTTGCAAGAAGATGAATAAGACATCAACTATTCTCACCTGGGTTGAAAACTGTATCTTAAATGAAAAAACTCTCAGTTTGGATTCAACTCGGGGCACTTGCATCAATTCTAAAAAGAACTGCAATAAATCACAGTATATTTCATCAGATGGCATGTCAAAGGCATCATATATACTTAGAATCCACCATACTTCTCCAAGGTGTTCAGTACCAAGGGTTTTAAGGAGACTCCATCAACTTAGCAAGATTGGAAACTCTACTCAACTATTATTTAGTACACGTGCATCCTCAGTATGATCACAAGGAGAAAGTACACAGCTAAGCCATGCAAAGTAGACAAAAAGGTTGAGCATAGACTCCAACTCCAGATATAAAAACAGACTCATACAAACCTGTTCACATCTTCCTAATTTTTCTTTCTCTCCAGTGTAGCCCTGAAATTGGAGCACCCGAGAAATCAATCTTCAAATGAAGGGGAACATGTCTGCAGGAGTTAATCAGTTCCCAAGAAGTTTACTCTACCTTAAGTAGTTCCATCTCCTCCTTCGTTGGACAAAACTTTATGAGGTTTTCCACCTGGTCAACATCCAATGCAGAATCTTCTAGAGCAAGCACTGAGTTCTGTCATATAAATCTAGATATATTAAGGCACTCAGTGAAACATTAACCATATAAACATTTACAGCAATGTTGCCTTCGAACTAAGGGCCCAGAAAAAAGAAAAGCTACATAATCTAGCGTGCTTGCTCAAATAATACCGACCTAACATATAATGATGAAAACCAAAATATAGCAGTACAAACATTACGGTTGAGAAAGAAAAACAACTACATGCAAAGTGTTGAATTGCTACTAATGGTCATTTTAGAGACATAAGGGTTGGGGGAATTGATGTCTGTGGTCATGACACTCCTATCAAGCACTGGCATTACAAACATTTGCTGATTGAAAACACATACGCCTGCTAATCATGCCACATCTTTGTAGATTAACCTAAACCATTTATCAAGCACATAAAAAAATACGATGCATGGAACATACTTAACCAAACAGCTTTTCGTAATTAAGCAGGTGAATATCATAAAAAAATGTTTGAGAACCGTCCAAGAAGTGTTCTGAGGGCAGAAATAACTAGTGAACCTGTTTAATCTGCATTTAAAAGATTTAAAGAGGGCCAACCAACTAGAAGATGAAATTTTCTTTCCATGTGATGGATGGGATCACTTGTTTATTATATCATAATTACGGTCAACAAAAGCACATGTAACCAGGTTTTGACTAACGACTATATTTCATGTAGCCCATTGGATTGAACAAATTGATCTTTGTAGAATTAGTAACATTGTTTTCACTTTTTACTGAAGATGACCTTAAAAGTTGATCCTTTATTCAAATATAAGACCTAACAGGACTAGAATTCTGCTGATTGAATAAGCAACTAAGATTATTGAGATTTCAATAAATATTTGATGCAACTTTAAGTATCGTCCTACGTTTCTTATTTCTAATCAGTGTACCATCTGGTGGAAACTAATTGAGTAGGAGAGTTGATTCTCTTGGACTTTAAAGAATTGCTTGCTTTGAATCATGTGTTGCAGATTGCGGAAAATGAAACAATCAATATCTAGATTCCAGTCCAGCCTCTTCAAGTATGATGAAAAACACCACTTGTAATACTTCAGAAGCTTTAGGTGTGATGCCTAAAGAAATGTAATCCACTCAACTTGTCCTTTGATGCAAGTTCCCTTCAGATATTCAACTAAAATTAAGCTCATTCATTGTCCTACATCATGTTATGCAATATGATTGCCACAAATTGTCAACTGTAGGAAATCGAATATGCACTGCTGACGTCTCTGAGGAGTCCAATGATTAATTGATCAAGGAGACATGAAACAGGCTGTATGATGTATGAACAGCTGTGGTCATCTTGTCATTCATATGCTTTAAAATCCACCAAAATAGTAGACAAAAAGATTCTAGAAATCTTCGAGATAAAAATATAAAAAAGAATACAAAACAAAGATTAGCTTGCAACCAAAGAGATCAAAGAAGTCCACCAGACCATACATTGAAAACCATAAGTGCCAATATGTTTTCTAGTTGAGATTATGAGTTGGCAGTCACAAGGTCAACTTATCCAACCACAGAAGCATCATTACAATTCCACTTAATAAGGCAGAAATGATAAACAAGAAAGGAATTATTAAGAATGCACTCAAGTGCAATTAAATTAGAGAGACCACATTACATCACTATGCAGCTCTTATCAACTTATCGTCCTATATAGAGAAAGCAACTGGAGAACAAGACTACATGTTACGATGCTTAGTTAGTAAGCATGCATCAGCGTCACTTATGTTAGAGGTTTAACGCAAAACATAGCAGGATCAAGCTTACCATTAACTCATGCAATGGTACTTTGACCTTTGAAAGCATAATCTCACAGTTGTATGCTCGCCTGTGGTCAATCTGCAAACACCAATCAGCTAAATGCAAATATAAAGACAATAAAACATCATAGAACAAAATGAGTAAAAGAAATGTTTAAGACCTAACTTGACAGTCCATATTCCATCTCCAAACTAAATTGTCATTTATTAAACCTGGAGTTCGAAAGTTCATACATTATCTTCAAAAATTTGTGTCATAGCTTCACTCTTTATAATCAACAGACATAATAAGATGAACCATTTACATGAAAATTAAGCCCAACTATAGAAAAGGAAAACAGTACGTTCACCAACTGACTTTGCTCCAACAATACCCAAATTATGCCACAGTAAACCTCAAGAATAATAACACTATTGAAGAAAAGCATTGATAGGAGGCAAAAATTCTCAGAATGAGTCATTTATATGGATTTACTATAAGAAGTTCACAGCAAAGTACCAAATATTTCCTACCCTAATCTTGTGGTAGAAAATCTTTTGCCATGAATGACAACAGATTTTGCTTGCAGGTGGTCATGCAAATGAGCCCATGGATAGAACAAAATCAAATTTGCTATTTCTTCAATTAAAAACATAATACTGGAAAAGAAGCATAAACACAAAACCCAAATTGCCATTCTACGTAGTAAGAGATGGCTTTTTATTAGCTGTGATAGGGGTGGTTGCAGTACTCTCTAGTAGTTCCAAGAGGGGTAAAGAAAATGAACTAGCAATCACAGGCTTTAACTACACAAGCACTCATTCATAAAACTGCCAATACAAGCCATTTTGTTTCTAGCATAAGCTAAATACCTACATGAAAAGTTAAACTACTGAAACCATTAGAGTAGACAGGTTTTGGTGTATATTTGAGTATCCAACAGGCAGGCTGATAACAAGTGACATGTAACTGCATACAGTCAGATATATGCATTATCACTAAATGCGACTTCCAATGTATTTGCCAATTTTTCGTTGTGTCCAATGTGGTAAATGCAAGATTGACCAATGAGCAGTCACTGAATTTTGCTCCCTTGGATCACATATGCCAATAAGGGGCTGTAAAATACCAAGATTCAGTTTTTTTTTTTTTTCTTAAACCAAGATTGAGTTTCAAACTGGAATAGGGTCCTAAAATCTGAAGCCAAGAACATAGAGTTATCAGAACATAAAATCACCAGTTGCACTTTATCTGCCTTGCGTGCATCTGAGCCACGTGCACCTTTTTTTCTGCTGGAATCTGAAACTGGCACGGATGCTGAGAAAAGATTTTCCAGCTCAGACATGTCAATTTCCGGAGCACTGCAAATTGTTGCCAGACAAAAAATTATTTACTACCACATTAACAGACTACCATTGAAATATAATACTAAAACAGCATACTCGGTAGCTTCTCCAGATTTTTGAGTTTCAGCCCAAATGCTTCCTTGTACAGCTCTTGATAACTTCAACCAATGTAAAGGCTTTAGCTTTTTCATGTTGCTATTCTTTGAACTTAGAGTACGTGACAAGCCTCGTCCCTTTGCAGTGCTCAAAGCACTCAATGGTGGTCCTGGAGGCGGTCCTCCACCAGTCTTCGGTACCCCTTTAACCAAAGGAACAGGAGGAGGAGGTGCAGAAGGAACAGGTGGGGAGTTCTTCACTGTAGCTTCGGACTGTTTGGCCATGATAGGGGCAGGAGGGGGTGTCGGTGGTGCGGTAGGTGGAACTTTAGGACCCATAGCTTGCCCAGAATGAAGAGGAGGTGGCGGGGGTGGTGGAGGTCTCACATTCATTGGTTGATTCTCCTTCAAAGGAGGTGTTGGCGGTGGCGGCGGTGTTGGCGGTGGCGGTCGATGTGGTGTTGGTGTCTTTGAAGATAGCTGCTGAGCTGAAGAAGGAAGTGGAGGCCGAGGAGGAGGAGCAGGAGGAGCAGGAGGAGCAGGAGAAAGTAGCTTGGCTGCAGAGTTGGCTGAAGAATGCTTGTTCATATCATGTAAATGAGAAGTGACCTCTTCACCAACTAAAGCCCTTGGTCTCAAACCTGGTGGTGGTGGTGGTGGTGGTGGTGGTGGTGGCGGAGGAGGAGGAGGAGAATGTGGCACTGGGTGAGCTGAAGTAGTCTCCTCCTTTCCCTGTATGTGAGAATTTATCTCATCACCAAGTGGATTTTCCGCTTTGGAAGACAAGGGATAATGAGATGTAGGAGGAGAAGTGGTGGAAGCAGAAAAACTAGGTTGAAGAGGAGGAGGAGGTGGAGGAGGTGTCGGTGGTGAAACTAAGACACTTTTGGGTCCTAGATGCTCAATGGAAAGATTCTGAGACGTGGTTTGGACTGCTTGGTCTGAGGATACTGTTGTTGGGTTTTCTGCTTTACTCTCAGATGAGGCAAGATCACCAATTTGACTTTCAAATGCAAGACCAAGAGGTGCAGTCTCTTGTTTTGGCGTTGTTAGATTTGAAGCTTGGGCAGAATCAATGTAATCTGGAGAATGATTGGTAGTCTGAGTAGCCTCCACTCTTCTCTCTGGAGATGGCTTTTGGGGAACTGATTGACCCTTTAGATTGAAGGAAACAGAACTATGCTTCTCCACCTTACTCTCTAAGATCTTTTCAGCACTTTCTTCTCTGATACTTTCAGGATTTTCCAGAGCATGTAGAGAATCAGCATCTGATTTTCCTTGAAGTATATTCGAAACTTTAATTTGCTGGATGACATTAATTGCGGCATCTGTTTTGGGAGCCAACCACTCTACCTGGCTAAAAATTTCCTGAACTTTAGCAAATGCTTCTATTGGAAGGCCCTCCTCCTCAAAGCACGAAATATCTACGGGAACAACGGAAGCAGCGGAATCCATCTCAGAAAAGAGGATCTTCATCAACAAGATAGATAGTATATTAAGTTCAGCATAACGTGGATGCTTAGAAAAATATGTCTGCAAAGACTACACTAAAACAAAAGTGGCATCAGAAATACCTCTGCTCTGAATTCCTTTGGAAATAGATCTTTAGCTTCCCATAAGGTATCAACTTCATCACGATTAAGCATCAAAATGTTTGACCTGATGAAAGCCGTATTGAACATGACTCGGAACATCATCTTTTCTCGTTCCAAGTCTTCGAATAAATTTATGCACTCAAGTACAACGTCTCCTTGAATATGGCAGTTTATGTCAATCTTAACTAACTCGCATTCTGCCTGCATAATATAGGCACAAAGGTCCCAGAAAACCTTCATCAATCTTCTCAAAGGAGGAAAAGACAATATTAACAAGGGAAGTGAAATTTTGGAAGAGTAAATTGACATATGCCACTGCTAGCAGAAACCAAAAACCAAGACAGCTTGCATTTTAAAATCAGGTCAAATCACCGAATTGAAGACAAACAACAATCATTCATTCTTTATTTGACTTGTTCATTCCAGAGCCACAGTACTACATAGGAATTCAATCATTCTTCAGCTTCAAAATGTTGATCAAATTGATTTTGCCTTGTTGCCTTGGTATAAAAAAGAAAACAGTAAATTTGAGATACCAATTAATTTCGATGCTCCAGTAAGTTTTCTAACATCTTTAATGACTGATTCTACTTATCAACTCCTGCCTTGTGAATAGCAGCAGAGAAAGGGAGAAAGCTAATTTTGAAGCATGTCTCCATCAGAAAAAAGAGAAGAAAAAGTGTTGTTTAAACCAACGAGGGAAAAGGCTAGTGAAAAAATTGAATATATGGCGCATCGTAGCACCCCTTCAATGTGCTTACAGATAACCAAAGACTTCAGACCACATCAAACTTTTCTCTTCTACTTTAGATGATCAGTCTCCGAAAGTAACATCCTAACAGGTTCCTTGCATGGTATCTTTGCAAATCAGCATCAATATATATATTGAAGAAATCTACTTAACATATATCAAAGATGATATTTACACTCAGAATATCATGACTAACAACTGATGAGCTGCAAATGTGTTCAACTATCTACTAAGGTATGACCAACCTTGTATCTAAAAATCTTCCAAGTCTTCCAAGGACAGCTTTGTACAAAATAAGAAATTAATAACACACGCTATTGAGAAAAATCCTATACATCTCCCCAGAGATTAAATGGGGAGAGGACGGGCAATTAATAGACTCTTCAATTTCAACATAATTTGCAAAAGCCTATTAAGCTTTCCTTTATACATCTTCAACCGTCAGTAATGAAAACAAAGAGATTATTGACATAGGTAAGAGCAACCGTGTATTTCCATGATGACACAATTCAAATATATTACTTATTTCAGGAACCGCAAATTTATTACAAAGCTCTTAACTCTATCCAGAAAGATTTAAGAAGACCAAGGTAAAAATAAAAATAGATTTGATATAAGTTGGACAACATGTCACCTGCTTGTAAACCCGAACTCCTTTGCTTCTCTTTGAAGTTGAGAATAATGGTTTGGGAGTGCGATCATTAACGAGAAAGGGGTCTTGCCCATAAATCCTGAATATTGGGCGGCATCCACCCTCCCCATCAAAATTCGGAATGGATCTGATGATTATGCAGTCTAAAGTGAGCGCTCTGTCCAAAGGAGGCCATTCGGTGGCCACATTCCTCCTTGAGACATACTGTAGATATCTCTGTTGAGAAGGGACGGGATTAAGTGGCGACAACAAGTGCAAAAGCTCACGTGGAGCCTGCTTGTAAACCATGTCCAATGTCTTTTGCTCACCACTGTATAACTTCCTATAAATTAGAAGAGCAGCAAGCATGAAGGCCAAAACTGGCCAACCACCAAGTTCACAGTGCATTAACAACAAATTATGCTGCCCAAGAGAAAGCCAACTCTCGCATGACCTCAGAAAATGATGAATCATCTCCATTGTCAGCAAGGGGCAGCCCTCGTACTGCCTAGGGTAGTCCATGATGGTCATATCATACTCAGAGAGAATGTTAGCCAGTTTGCTTTGCTCCTCTCCTTCACGAAAATTGAACACCAGAATAGAAGACTCATGGAAGTGATCTTGAAACTGGCTAACTATTCCTCGCATATGAACCTTGTAGTCCTCCTCCGTCCACACATCAGTAGCAAAGCAGCAATCAAATACTAACAAAGTCACAATGAACATTTATCAATGGCATTTCCAAGTCATCATACCAACCAAATGAAAGGGTCGCAGCCAAAAACATTTTCCATACGAAGAATTATGCAGATAAAATGATTCACGTGATCAAGGCAATCTGGTTTCGTGTTACACTCCTCAATCTCATCCTAAGTGAAACAGAGGTTACAAGTAGTCTGAGTAGGAAAAAAGGCTCAGTATTGAGATTTGAATTCTTAAAGGGATAAATAAGGTAAGATATAGCTAGCCGTGTGCCTTTCCAATAACTCATCTACTGACCAAATAATTGTTGATCACGCATCTAACATCACAAATTACTAAACAGTTTCCCTGCCCCAATCAACTTTAAATCGCTATTCTCCAGAACTTCTATATCACATCAATTCTACCGACACAGCAGTCGATTCAAAGAGCTACACTAGCCACCTAGACTAAAAACCATAATCCATGCATACATCACAATTACGGTCGGGGAAAACAGAGTATCCTTCTTTCGCCCGCATAACAGGCCGAGCAGAAACAACATTCCATCGATTCAAGTCTCGCAGCAAAAACCAAACGCCAACCCACGCCAAAATCAAGCCGCGGAACAACACGAATTCAAGCTCGCACCCCCTTACCGTAGACCCGTTCGCAGATCTCGAGGAGCCCGTCGGGCGGCTTCCGGTAGAACAATTTGAGGAAGGACGCCATCCCGGCAACGGCCTCCCCGGAGCGCGCGCGATCGCAGAACCCTAGAAAGCAAAAAAAGCACGTGCGGTCTCAGCACGCGCGCGCGCGCAGCGAAAGGGAACGCGGCAGGAATCGACGGAGCGACGGAATCGGAACACGCGCGGGGGTGCGCGGAGGAGGACCTCGAAGTGGTTGTCGGCGGTTGGTGGCGGGGAGCTGACACTCGGCTTGTCATGTAAGGAAAAGAGCTCCCCGTCGGTTCGCGCGGAAATGGATTGTTTTGTCCGTTGCCGAGCGAGCCAGAGAGAGAGAGATGCAGGATGAATGATGGATGATGGCGACGGTGATGGTGATGGTGATGGCGATGGCACAGTGAAGATTTCGATTTCTGCTTCTCCTTCTTCTTCCTCTTCCTCTTTTTTTCTTCAACGACCGAATTAGCTTTATTGGTTTATTTATTTATTTATTTTTTTTCTTGTTTTGTTTTTGTTTTTGTTTAGTTTTGTGTTCTTGGGGAGCAGCTGGGAATCGCCTGCGGGGTCGCCACGTAAACTGACATGGGGATCACTACGCACCGACTTTAGACGCTAGCTCGCCAATTCTTTATTTTTTTAGCGCGGCGGGCGTTTTTCCCCGTGCTTTCGTGATCGGGAAATTTAGGGTTTATTTGTTGAAAAATATTTCTGTTTTTCAGAACAAAAGAAATTTATGTTCTTTTATTTTAGAAAAAAAAAAGAACGTAAACGTATTTAGTAAAACTTTTATTCTGGAAAGGATAGAAATAAAAAGTAAAAAAAAATAGGCTTTTTGTTTGAGAACAATTTAAAAAACAAAATTTCCTCTCTTTTTTTTTTTCTTCTTTTCTTTTCTTTCTTTCTTCTTCCTTTTTGGCCAATCACGGGCCTCGGCCATGGCCGACAAGGGCGGGCGCGCCGCCACCGAGGCCACCGACAAGGCTTGGCCTCACCTAGATTTGGCAAGGCCGAGCCTCGTGGTGGCTGGCGAGGCTCCAATGAGCTCGCCTTGCCGGCGCCGCCATGGTCGACAAACTGGCCATAAAGGAGAAATAAAAAAAAAAAAAGAAAAAAAGGAAAAATATAATAAAAATATTGAAAAATTAAAAGAAGTAATAAAATTATACAAGTTTACCAAACGCATTTTTATTCTTGAAATAAAAATTTTTTGAAGTTATCAAACGCGTTTTTATACTCGAAAATTATTTACAGGAACAGAAACAAAAAAAAAATTATTTCTCATAAAAAATTGTTAAAAACATAAACATTACCAAACGCGTCCCTAATTGTCTAATAAATTGACGCCATGCATGATTCTTTTTTTTTTTTTTTTTTGGAAACGGGGCATTCATTCATTGATGGTGAGGAATGAGTCCCCGAACATGAAAAAATCCCATGGAGGAGGTGACGGCGACTTTAAAAGATGGTACCGTGAGGAAGGGTCTTCTTACGATGGGCATTGGCAATTAGTTTGCAACCTAATTATACTCTCGTGGGCTATAAATCAGCTCGACAAAATGGGATGGGGCTAGCTTTCCCGTGCACTCTTCGACGATGGCCTGCGACGCCTGTGGGCTGGGATCTTAGCCCACAACCGTTTGCACCGATGATAAGTATCGGTCACTCCAACCACCTGCAGGTCAAGTCTCATCCTCAGATCAGCATCAGCTTCCAAGTACACCAAAACAGCCCTTTGTGATGCGTTATGGGCGAGTGAATCCATAACGGAAATTTTTTTCTTTTGGGATTTTTCTAGTTAAGTGTATGGAGTAGTGTCTAAGGGAAGAAACGGAGGGAAATATGAAAAGATAGAATGATCTCCTTCCAAGGTATAAAGGCGCGCCATCAACCGAAGATAAGGATCGAGATCTATGAAGTTCACCAATAAGACCTAAAACTTCCACCAGCCAATGATAAAAGACTTCGAGATGACTAAAGATTTCACCGGCCAAGGATAAAGGGCTTTTGGCTCACCATCAAGAGAGTGATCTACGCTCCAAGGATAAAGCGAAATGAGTTATCCATTCTCCAGAAAAAGTTCATCAAGGAAATCTCACCATTTTCATTTATCAAATTCGTATCTCCTTACAATGGATAGTTTTCCCATGTTTATAGAAGGATTTTAGACTAATGAAATATAAAAAAACAGACTCTAATGACCTAGGAAGTTAGACCTTTAACCCTTGAAAACTACATAACAATAAAGACACCTAGGAACTTAGGAAATGCATTTATTAGCATAGGAACTTGCATTCTTGAACCTTTAGCTTTACAAAATTCGTGCTCCTCCCTTGACCAGAAAATAACCCTCATAAAACTTCATCAATTGGTCATGCAAAACGTCTAAAATGATCTCCCATCGATAGTTTTCGACATACCATAAAGTATCGATAAGTAATTGATATTATTCATTCAAAATGATTCATCGAGGCACATGATGCTCAATTTCTTTGTTGGCTTAGATAAACATCGATGGTTCTGAGTTGATCGATGGAGCTACGTTGGATGCTCCTGCATCACTTTGTACTGCAAAGCTTCGATCTTCCAGGGCCAAAGAGGCGAACAGGTTCTTAGCAAGTCCAATGACCACTCACCTAGTCGAATTGCGACAAATGCCAGCTGCAACTCCCCTCTTTTTCCCTTTCTAGAGTAAATCCGTCGCTATTGAACTTCAATGAGCCGATTTCCGTTGTAGTCCACAAATCAAGTATAGTTCTTGTTTATGGCACTCACTTCGTCAACAATCAAGCTTGGGTTTGATCCTCGATTTTTAAAAAATGAAGCCATTGCGAGCTAACCACATATTGCATGGTACCCAGGCAATTAGTTCTGCGGAGGGTGCGTTGGTGTTTTGTTGCATGATGTCTGACACCTACTTGTCAATTTTAGAAATTTCAAAGCTGGAAACATTTGGATTTTTAATGGATAACTTGACCATATGACTTTTGTATAATTGCAAAGCAGGAAGAGATGCTCTAAAGTCTCCCGAAATTGATGGCTAAGAGGGCAGAGTGGGTCGGGCATGAGTGTTCTCTTGCGCATATTCTCATGAGTGGGCAAGTTATTTTGACAAATGCTCCATATGAAAATTTTGATTTTTGGCATAGTATTAAGGTTCGAGATATTCTTCCAATCGATTTGTGTACATGGTAGAATGAGGAGGCTCGGTTGTGGTTTTGTTGTTGTTCTGTCGGATGCATGTTGTTACACGGGCCTTTTTACGTGAATATCATTTCCTCTACCGTCTGCTCTCCGAACATAGAATTCAGCTTCGGTTCATCCCATCATTGCTCTTCTTGAATAAATAACTCTTCAACTCTTTTGGAGGTCCCCCAAGTTGGTTGGCCCTCCGATCAATCCTTGAGCTAACCACCTATCTTCTCGAATATTAATTGTTTTTCCATTGCCAACTGCCCACCTAGTTGTTGGATAAATGGATTATCTCCCCGTTAATAGGCTTTGCTATCCCCGTTAAGGTTGGGAACATTTATTGGCATTCTAGAAGTTCTTTACGTATCAACTTGTGCTAACACCTAACAAGGTGACACGTTTGGTAATCATATTGAGTGTATCTTGTCATGTGACCCATATTTCAACACAATACAATTTACACGACACAACATGAATTCCAATCTCATCTCTAATAATGAGAGCGAATACGTCCATACATCTTAAAGAGTCAAAATTCACGAGAAATTATTTTGTGCATCATAGAAGAGGGATGTATGACATAATTGATTAAATAAAAAAATATAGTACATACCCATATAGCACCAAGAGCAATAATGATTGATCATTTATATCATGTCGCCATTATCATGATTTGTACCCATCACATAAAATACTCTTCTCAAAAGCACATATTTTATTTAAGTGCTCTCATTAGTACTTTTATGTCAACTCGGTTCTCATTTAGTCACATGATTATCCAAAGCTTTTGAATTTTGGCAATCTAAGATTGACTACCTCATAATTTAGGTGGGATAATATGAGTCTTCGAGAGAGGGATGCTCACGTCGAAGACTCCCCCAGCTTTTCAAGTGGCTCTGCGCCATCCCATTGTGCTGGACGTCGCCCTGTCACTTAGTTTGACAAACAACTACAACGGATTAGTGTTAGCATCGAAGAAATCGACATGCTATAATGCTATCTATGTTGAGGAGAAACCAAATTGAGATAATTTATCAATGGATGACATGCTGCATTTTCAACTAAAAACATGAGCGAAATCGAAAACCAAATATAAAGTCCCCTTATATTTGCACTAGGTGCCATCAAACCACTTGGCCAACATACCAATGCTTGAGATTATTCACTACTACTAGACCTTTATTCACAATTGAGATGATTTTAAATTTTATATATTGACTTTATGGTTAAGGAACGGACTTGTGTTCATGAATTAGACGTATAATACAGATTCATTTCCCAACATGAGAAGTGTGAAACGACTTTATATTCAAGTCACCCATTCAAGTTTCGTCTCACATCTTACCAAATTGTCTGTGGTACGGAATATTTTTTTGTTTGGGGTGGGGAATTAAGGAACCATTGCATGCGGCATCATGTTTTATTCTTTTGCTTGAGATGGCTGGGCTTAGGACTGACTAGTGCTTATTTGACAAAGCACAAGGTGGCCCTCTTCCGAGCTACTAAATAGTTCGTTTAAGCCCTTGTATATTTCACCTAAGTTACACTTATAGTAGTCACAAGAATTTATGTCCGCCATACATAGATTTCAAAAATTGTGATCTTGTGGCATATTTCCAACTCAACACACAATTCAATCATTTAACAAAGTCCATTCCTTGCTTCTTCCTTTTGTTGCTTAACTCAGAATATACATTCACCAAAATTAAGTGTCCACAAGTTACTAACCTCATCTTAATGTAACATCAAGTTAGTGTAGTTTGTACATTTAATCAATTGAATCAATCACTTCTAAGAGTGATTAGTTTCAAGGTGATTTGGTTCTCACCATGGAATCGGATCGTACAAGGCTAATGACACATGAATTTTTGTTAGTATTCAAATAGCATTTTTGATAATAAAAAAATAATGAAATGCATAAAAAATATGAAGTTTTCCGTTCCCATTTTCGAGCTTAGCATAGTTTGTATGGTTAACCAATCAAATTAGTCACTTCTAAGAGTGATCGTTTTTGGGGTGTATTGGTTCCTATCTTGAAACTGAGTTGAGCAGGATTGTTGACACTTGAATTTTTGTAAATAATCCAATTATGCTTTTTTCGGGAAAATAATCAACAACAAAATGAAAAGGCTTCAGCCCATTGAAATCTGTTCAGGTCCACTAGTCCGGTTCGGCTCATTTTTGAAAACCATCTTAGCCCATGAAAAATAAGGTTAAGCCCATTAGGGATAACAAAACTAGGCCCAGCCGGACTTATTCTAGAAGATCCGTCCAAAAGCCCAAAGCCCAAAAGGCGGAGCCTAAGTTCAAATAGAAAGTTGAGGTCGCGGGGATGGAGATGACGAACGGAATTAGTGAGATTTCTCTGTCTCCTGTAACCAACCAGATTCCCATATCAAGAAAAACGGATTTCACGCTCGGATTCTTAAAGGATTCCTGAGATGATTTTCCTCCTTCCATCGCCTTCTGACGACGTCGCCACCGCCACCCCCCAGCCGGTCGACACCATTCGCGGCTCCTCATCTCTTGCTCTGTTCGGCTCTGTATATCGGCCGAGAAGCTCGAAGCAGTTTCATTCTCGCGTGAACCTCCTTTCGGGGCGTTGACTTTCACCGGGGAAACTGCCGGCCGGTGGAGGCGCAGACGGAATCAAGCGTCGCCGACTTCCCTCTTGCCGGTTCTCTCTCAAGAATTCAATAAAAAAGATATCTTTGTAACCAGTCTCACGGGGGAGAGAGAGAGAGAGAGAGAACAGGAGTCCGCTACTGATTAAACAAGAATTCACTCAGTTTTGGGGACTCTCTCCTCCTCCTATTCTCACGACGGAAAGCTAAGGCTGCCCGCTGGATCCATGGCATTAAAGCTGGCGGGTCACATCACTTTTTCAGATCCAAGCCGTCTCCAACTTCTCCTCCTTTGCCTGATGCCGATTTGAGCACTGAATTGGATGCAGTGTCAGTTTCAGCGACATGGGTTCGCTATCTCCACTTATATATTTTATTTTTCATCTTTTACATATTCGTTTGAATTCCTTCTTATGGTCTTTAATTCTTTTTTTTTTGCAGCTGCATCAGAGTTGTGTTTAGCTTTGTATCTTGGCCAGGGATCGCGGAGAAGCGCTCAGCTCGCTTTCGAGACTCTTTCGCTGTCTTCGGTGTTCGACACCTACGCTTCCGGGACACACATTCTTCAATCCAATCACTTGACATCTACAATTTCGAGGTATGTGTCTCTGTGCTCTGTTTGAACGATTCCGAGGCTGAGATTCTTGCACATGATTTAAATGAAAATCCTCCGTAGTCGAGGTCTTACTAGCAGTGTCAATGTTTTCTGATGGGTCAATCGTAGTTCAGGGATGAATCGTTGCTTCATCTCGTATCTATGTCTCTTGGTTAAGATGCTTGCAAATCGTTTGTGAAAATGCCTGGATGAATATTTGTACAGTGTCTTCCTCAGTCTGTATGCAAGATGTTCATGGCTTGCTTAAATCATGATGCCCATATTGATTTCATCTTGTATACTGTCGATCTAATCAATCTGAGCAATTTTAACATTATGGCATGCTTAAAACCTGTGCTCATTGGCCTCGTTCTTATGACTTTGATCGATGTTTTTTTTTTGGTAAGGGGACTTCAAACCAGATTGAGTTTTAGAAAGTAGTAAATCTCTGTCCTGATCTTGTTTTGCTCACATTTGGGAAAGTTTCTCGATCAAGCTGAGATCTGTTGATGGACGAAATTGATGGTTGAAGTTGGCGGATATAAGCAAAAATTTGGGGATATCACTGAACAAATTGTGCGCGTTTGTATGTTGACGAATAGAAGTTAGTTAATGGTTTGAATTAAAAGATAGAATGATGGCAGACTAGTGAAGGAGAAGTTGTGTTCTGGAGAGCAAGGGAATAACATAATAGGAGAGAGGGGAATTCTGGTTCGGGCGGGCAAAAGGCAGTAAAAATAACCGAAAATAACAAATCAGAAAATTGGTTAAGAAAAAGAGATAAAGCAATAGAATTAATTTAGTTTCATTTAGATAATACATATGGTTTAAGAAAATTCATTGATTTTCTCTAGTTTAGATTAAAAAAATTAGTTTTTTTTTTTTTTTTTAGGAAATTGGGATTCAAATTTAACTAAGCTCATGGGGTTGCCAACCTAGGGCTTAATAACGACGCCTGTCACATTCTCTGCCCAACTTGTATTGGGTTATTTTACTACACTTCACCATTTTATTCACTTTCATTACTATTCTTGATTTGTTTGTTTGTTGTGACTGTTTTTACATGATTTTCATGTTTTCTTAGTTGAATAATTAAATTACACTCTTGGACCATAATAAATACAAAAAAATTGCATGGACACTTAGCAAACAAGAACTTTATGACTCATAATTTGTAAAAAAGGTTACATGAATACCTTAGTTGACAAATAATCAAGTTTAGATATCGAAATGGCATTAGTTAGATAACTAGTGTAATCAACTCCTGATTTTAGATCTTTAGCTACATTGGAAGCTTGGTTTTTAGCTGACTCCAATAGGTTTAGTGGCGACTCCTCATAGGGTTGATTGAACTAAAACTGCAAATGCCAACATCGCAAGAGGTAAAGGTTTGGAATAACCCATGCCGATTGAGGGTTGCTAGCCTTAACTCAACATTACCTCTAAATCCATATTCTTCTAGACGCCTATTTTGGAAGGGGCGTGACAAGGGTTGGTTCTTCATTTGTGGACTCAAGAATCGGTATATAACGAAAACTTTTGATACTGAAGTGAGCGTCATACACAACTTTAACATTTCTATTGTGTTCTCTCCTAGAACAAGTACACAAACTCATATGCATGAAAGCATACAAGAAATCTTCTTCTTTGGGATGCAACTCTATGGTTGTGTGGATAACCATCCACTATAAAGAGAAAATCATCTCAAGGTTGTTAGTTGCAAGAAATCAATCAACTAAAAATTTTAGTAAACATTGGAAGTAGCAACAAATGTTATAAGATAGTCTACCATGAAACGACAAAAGTAAATGTTCCAAAAAATGGTCCATAGGCCACAACATCAAAACTTTCCTAATGCTAAAATTTTTATTTCTAATGAAAGAACTAAATATCTTGAACTATTGAGTATCTACTCTTGAAATGCTAAATCTGAAGAAGTTAACACTTCATCTAGCCAATGCACCAGAACACTTGCCTGGTTGGAATTGGGAAGTCGACTCTTCATTTAGCCAATCCTAATTTATTTCCGCTAGTAGCATATAGCCATCATCATTTTGTCATCTAAACATCCAACAAACAACAAATCAAAAGAGATTTAAATTTGTATGTGGAGAGCATATAACCATTTTGCTTGATAATACATGAGATTTGTCTATCGACTTGGATGGAGGTTGCATCACATTTCAAAACTAAAAAAGACAAATCACATGAAATATCCACCATGAAATGCATTTCATAACAATATTAGAAAATTTAAAGTCTGCAAATTCAAACTTGAACCATTAGGTAGCTATATTTATTGACAATGACATTTAACCTTATTTAATTAAAATGCCGAAACAAATATAGAGAAAGACACTCTTCATGTCAATCTCAAAGGTTCAAATGAATGGAACAAAGCAGTGAACACAAGGATTAACATAGAAGGTGAAGATCATTACTTACTAGAAAGTTACACAATCAGAAATTACAGGCTTGTGAATGTGCATATTGGATTGTTATGCATCGCTCCTAGTTGGACACCATCCAAGTATGTAGAAATTGGGTGAATCACCTTTACTTGTCATTATTTAAAAAAGAAAAAAGAAAAAAAAAAACTAAAAGCTAAGCTCCAAGTCCTAACCCCTTCCGTTTGCACAACGGAAGTAATTACAAACATAATCTACTCACAATCATTAAAAAAAAAAAAAGAAGCCAAAAATGAAAGATAGATAGAAAGAGAAAGGGACTGAATGGAGCTTTTGCTTCTCATGAAGGTAGGCATTGTTGAGTGAGTGAATGATAGGTCGCACAAAATCTCGAAACTATTGAATATCTCCATAGTGCGAGCCTCTAGCATCCAATCACATACTGTGTACTCTCGAAGGATTAGCCAGCATATGAGCTGAGATTTGGCATGGGTGTAGTGAATGGAGATTTGGGAATACACTAATGGATGGTGTAATTCCACTTTTCACAAATATATCCTAATCATGCTCTCTCCTTATTTGATGTGCAATTTGGTTCATTTTAATCTACTCTGCCAACCAAGAAGCCTATTAGGAGCCGCTTCTTGTTTAGGACCTCTCAACTCAACAACGACTACCCACCCTTGTTAGATCGGGTCATTATAGGCCAACCATCTTCTTCCGCATGATTTGTCTATGAACTACAAACCTACTGGAGGGGGGTCTCGCTCATGTACCATATTCCAACATCTCAGATTTAGCTTACTCGAGGTATTGTCCACTTTGACCGATTCCATATTGAGCCTCCCAATTTTGTCCTTTGGAGTAGAGGTGGATACTTTTTCGGGGGGTCACTTATCTTGGTAGTGCTCCCACCACCTGAGCACACTTAACTTTTCTCTAAACTAATAATTACTATTATGTCAAAAGAAGTCTATCTCAGTCACACTCTCTTATTACTCCATGGGCAATTCAGTTCATTCTTGCCCCTTCCGCTATCACTGAAGCTTGCCAAGAGTCGCTTCTTGTCTGAACCCTCTATCTCAAGTCATCATTCCCCATCTTTGTTAGACCAAGTCGTTAGACCATCCATTAATGTATTCCCAAATCTTCGTTCATTGTACCCGTGCCAAGTCTCAACTCCATCCATAGGCCAATCACTGTATATACTAAAGGCCAATCCTCAATCCCCTGTCTAAGTTGAGCCAGTCATGAGCTTAAAAGAGTGACAAAGAGAGAATTTGGCGAAAGAAGCGGTCTCATTAACAAACTCCGAAAGCTTATATAAGTCCCACATTAGATTGAGCGAAACACCAAGCTGAGTGAAAGATTAAAGCTTAAATTCTTTCTCAATGGCATCTTCGCTTCATGTTGACTCCAACTCCAGCTCTAGCTCAAAGGCATCAACTCCTATGAGATGACATTGTGTAGGGTCCCACCGTCTCTATAAAGTTCAAGCGTGGTCTCCTAAGAGATATCCAGGGGTGACTATATACACCACTAATTCAAAAACATTGTAATTTTTAGAAACGCTATAATTTTTAATACTATATACGCCATTGATTCACTTGGGTGTCAATTATCTTTGCAAGATAGTGATTATGGGGTCATCACAACTATCCAACTGGAGTCCTTGCACAACTCTAACCCTCCACAGACCCGAATACAATATGCCATTTTTTGTGTCTTGGCAACTTCAATCACCTGCATCTCATCAGGTTTTGTTTAGTGCCTCGCTGTTGTCTTGATCCATCAAATCAGAAAATAGCGCACATTTTTTCATTTCTAATTTTTCAATTCCATAAATAATATGTTCTTGTTATTTATTTATTTATTTTATACTTCTTAGTCATAGGAGTATTGAGCGAGGCACATCATACATTAAAAAGCATAAAAGGATAATTAAGGAGCTGATTGACCTCCATGTGAGCACTTTGAATGTATTCTCGCTCGCCAAGGCAGTGACGGATGGACGGATTACTGATCGGATTGGCATCGCAACACGATCACGTTCTCAATAGATAATTGATGGTAATTTTTATTTTTTGGAACTAATAATAGTTCTCCAGTTGAAAATCGAGGTTGGCACGTGCTAAATTGTGCCATTCTTATGATGTTAAATGGTTTTGTGAAGCTAGAAGTTTTTGGAGTAATGAACAAGAGAAGTATTTTTTTTTTCATATTTCTTAATGGTCATAAGAGAGATTTAATTTCTTGAAAATGGATGATATTGTTAAAAAGTAAGTAAATGTATGCATCATTATAAAAAATATATCATCTATGTAATTTATTGAGATGTTCTAGCACACAAAAATAGCTTACAGGAATATACGCAGAAAATAAAGGCATCTTTTACCACTTATAATACTACATATGAATGATTTTAATACGCTCAAGATTTAGATATGTCATGTATGTAGATGGGGATAGCTTCACATCGAACTATATGCTCCACTTGAAAAAGCAAGTTGAATAAGATGTTGCTCAAGATGCAATACATCTTTTGTAAGGGATGAAGGCTGTCATCTCATCCATGAGGTTTCATAATTTTTAACTTATTGTGTATCTTATCTTCATGGCTTCAATTAAAATATTATCATCCTGCTGGATATTTATTCCACAACTAAATGGTGAACACTGTAGTTAAACACAGCGAACAATCAACAAAGAAAGAGATGAGCGCTTGTGAAGTCACATGCTGGAAATGAAAATACTATGCACTTGATAAGTAGAGTTACGATACGCCAATAGAGTACATGGCAAGTAATGAATTATTTTCATCCCATTACTTTCTGCAACACATTTAGCATGAAAATCTTACTTGAAGCTAGAGATGACAAGTGGGTACTTGGAAGGATCGGAGGATTTTTCAAACGTAAAGTTCCTCTTGCCCCACCTTCAACTATAGTCCAACTGCTAAGAATGTCTTACATATTATTACTAAAGTTACATATACATGTACATGAGTGATAAGGTTGATGTGGCAATTTGTTTAGTAAGAGTACATTTTAAACATACCGCAAGCATGGAGGTGGCATGCTTGATGTTATAGGGAACAAAAAATAACTAGCATGCAATTGTAGAACAAGTTCATGGAGGTGGCAATTGAACGGAAAAGGAAGAAAACATCATGCGTATGAATCTGTATCAATAACTCTAGAAAAGTCCATTAATGACTTAGATAGCCGGTCCAATTCCTTTAGAGATCAATTCAAGAAGTTTAGGGGCCCTTTGCAATTGAGAAAAATTCTCGAAATCCTATTTTCATTCTGTTTTGAAAACATGGAAAACTCATTTTGGTAGCATATTCTAACAAAATTCTCCTGAAAATGTGGAAACTAGTTTTCTAAACTTAAAGTTGAAGATTGAAAACGGCACAACGTTTCCAACATTGTCAATTCAATTGAAAACACGCTATTGAGGAGAAGAAAAAGAAAGGCTTTGCTAATCACCTTGTAGCTCATGATTTGACACTTTTCAAAGAAATCTTGTTTTTACACCTTCAAGATTAAAAACACAAAACTCATTGCAAGCATATCAAGATCTAAAATTGAAGTCCCGGTATTAACAAACTTGATCAACCAAAATCTATGTACACATGTCCATGATGTGACAATGAGCTTTTGGAATAAATTTAATAGAGTGAAGAAGAATTTGGATGAAGGGAAACCAAATCGAGGACTATTTCTTTTTTCAATGCTGGGAGACTAGGGGCAAGCTTTTTGGTGCACTGAAAAATATGTGTTGTTGAAAGTAATGGGATGAAAAATATGCATTACTTGCTAGGTTTTTCTATTGGTGCATCATAACTCTACTTAACAAGTGCATACTTGATTGCAAGTTTTTCCATTGGTATAGTATTTTCATTTCCAGCATGTGACTTCACAAGTGCTCATCTCTTTCCTTGTTGATTGCTTCCCGTGTTCGAAGTCCACTTTGTTTGTCTATAATGTTCTCCATTTAGTTGTGGAGTATATTTCCAACATGATGATAATGGTTCAATTGGAGCCATGAAGATAAAGATACAGACAATAAGTAAAAAATTATCAAACCTCATGGATGAGATGACAGCCTTCATCTGTCATCTTTCCTTACAAAAGATGTACTGCATCTCGAACAACATCTTATTCAACTTGCTTTTTCGAGGGGAAGATATAGTTCGATGTGAGCTATCCTCATCTATGTATATGGCATATCTAAATCTCAAGTGTATTAAGATAATTTATTTGTAGTATTTTAAGTAGGAATAGATGAGTTTATTTTCTGTATATATTCTTGTAACCTATTTTTTTGCATCATGTCCACCGGAACATCTCAATGAATTAAATAGATATACTTTTTTAATGATGCATACATTAACCTAATTTTTAATAGTATCATCCATTTTGAGGAAACTAAATTTCTCTTTTGACCATTAAGAAATATTAAAAAAAGAAAAAAGAAAAAAGAGTACGTCTCTTGTTTGTTACTCCAATAACAACTATAATTCACATAACCATTTATCATCATAGAAAGGGAACAATTTAGTACGTGCCAACATCTTATTCAATTGGAGAACTAGTATTAGCTCAAAAAATAAAAATTACTATTGATTTTCAATTGAGAACATGATCGTGTTGCGGCGGCCAATCCGGTCCCACCATCACTGCCTTGAAGAGTGAGAATAAATTCAACGTGGCGGCATGGAACATCAATTAGCTGCTGAATCATCCTTTTGTCCTTTTTAATGCATGTGTGCCTTGCTCAATACTCTTATGACTAACAATAAAAAAACATGAAAATATTATTTATGTCAATCATAGCCATATAAGTTAAATCGAAATATTAGAAATGAAAAAAATGTGCCATATTTTTTTATTAGATGAACTAAGACAAAAGTGGGGCACTAACCAAAACCCAATTAGATTAAGGTGATAAAGGCTACCACGGCACATAAGATGGCATATTTTATTCGGGTCCATGGAGGGTTGGATTTGTGCAAGGACTCCGGTTGGATGGTTGTGATGACCTTATAATCACTAGATGTGTTTATTGATACTAGCAAAGATAATTGTCACCTAAGTGAATTGGTGGCTTATATAATATTAAAAATTATAGCATTTCTTAAAATTAAAACGTTTTTTAATCGGTGGCGTATTTAGGTACTCCTGGATATCTCTTTAGGATGGATCAGTTTCCACCTTGGAACCGGGTTGGGTAAGGTTGTTGACACCTGAATTTTTGTAAATAATTCAACTATATATATATATATATATATATATATATATATATATATATATATATATTTCTTTTGTAATATGAAAATAACAACATGAAAAGGCTTCAGCCCATCGAAATCTGTTCAGGCCCACTAGTTCGGTTCGGCTAATTTTTGAAGACCATCTTAGCCCATGAAAAATAAGTCTAAGTCCATTAGGGATACCAAAACGAGGCCCAGCCGGACTTATTCAGAAGATTCGTCCAAAAGCCCAAAAGGCGGAGCCTAAGCACAAAGAAAGTTGAGGTCGCCCGGATGGAGATGACGAACGGAATTAGTGAGATCTCTCTCTCTCTCATCTAACCAGAAAAACGGATTTCACGCTCGGATTCTTAAAGGATTCCTGGATGATTTTTCTCCTTCCATCGCCTTCTAACGATGTCGCCACCACCACCACCCAGCCGGTCGCCACCATTCGCCGCTCCTCATCTCTTGCTCTGTTCGGCTCTGTATTTCGGCCGAGAAGCTCGAAGCAGTTTCATTCTCGCGTGAAGCTCCTTTCGGGGCGTTGACTTTCACCGGGGAAACTGCCGGAAGGTGGAGGCGCAGGCGAAATCAAGCGTCGCCGACTTCCCTCTTGCCGGTTCTCTCTCAAGAATTCGATAAAAAGGATATCTTTGTGACTGGTCGCACAGGGGAGAGAGAGAACCGGAGTCCGCTACTGATTAAACAAGAATTCTCTTAGTTTTGGGGACTCTCTCCTCCTCCTATTTTCACGACGGAAAGCTAAGGCTGCCCGCTGGATCCATGGCATCAGAGTTGACGGGTCACATCACTTTTTCAGATCCCAGCCGTCTCCAACTTCTCCTCCTTTGCTTGATGCCGGTTTGAGCGCTGAATTGGATGCGGTGTCAGTTTCAGCGACATGGGTTTTCGCTCTCTTCACTTAGATCTTTTTTTATTTTCGTCTTTTTCCTGTTCGTTTGAATTCCTTCTCATGGTCTTTAATTCCTTTTCAGTTCGTTTTTCCGCAGCCGCATCAGAGTCTTGTTTCGCTCTGTATCTTGGCCGGGGAACGCGGAGAAGCGCTCAGCTCGCTTTTGAGACTCCTTTTCTGTCTTCGGTGTACGGCATTGACGCTTCCGGGACATACATTCTTCAGTCCAATCACTCGACATCTACACTTTCGAGGTATGTGTCTCTTTACTCTATTTGAACGATTCTGAGGCCGAGATTCCTGCACATGATTTAAATGAATATCCTTGGAAGTCGAGGTCTTACTAGCAATGCAAACGTATTATGATGGGTCAATCGTAGTCCAGGGATGAACCGTTGCTTCATCTCGTATCTATGTCTCTTGGTATCTATGTCTCTTGATTGAAATACTTGCAAATTTTTTGTGAAAATGCCTGAATGAATATTTGTAGGGTGTCTTCCTTAGTCTGAACGGCAAGATGTTCATGGCTTGCTTAAATCATGATGCCCATATTGATTTCCTCCAGTATACTGTCAATCTGATCAATCTAAGCAATTTTAAGACTCTGGCTTGCTTAAAACCTGTGCTTATTGGCCACGTTGACTTATGACGCTTTGAATGATATTCGTTTTCAATTCAAACCAGATTGAGTTTTAGAAAGTAATAAATCTCTGTCCTGATCTTGTTTTGCTCACATTTGGGGAAGTTTCTCGATCGAGCGGAGATCTGTTGATGGACGAAATTGATGGTTGAAGTTGGCGGATATAAGCAGAAATTTGGGGATATCACTGAACGAATTGTGCGCGTTTGTATTTTGACGAATAGAAGTTAGCTGGTGGTTTGAATAAAAAGATAGAATGATGGCAGACTAGTGAAGGAGAAGTTGTGTTCTGGAGAGCAAGGGAATAAAATAATAGGAGAGAAGAATTCTCGTTCGGGTGGGCAAAAAGCAGTAAATATAACCGAACATAATCGGGGAGTGAAGAATTCTCGTTCTGCTGGGCAACAAGCAGAAAAAATAATCCGAAAATAACAAATCGGAAAATTGGTTGGTGCCTCGCTTTTATCTCGATCCATCAAACCAGAAAATAGCACACATTTTTCCATTTTTAATTTTTCAATTCCATAAATAATATGTTCTTGTTTTATTATTATTATTATTTTATTATTATTATTATTATTATTATTATTATTATTATTCTTAGTCATAGGAGTATTGAGTGAGGCATCGACATACATTAAAAAGGATAAGAGGATAATTAAGGAGCTGACTGACCTTCGTGCGAGCACTCTAAATGTATTCTCATTCGCTGAGGCAACGATGGCGGTATGGATTATTGACTAGATTGGCCACCGCAACACAATCACGTTCTCAATAGATAATCAATGATAGTTTTTATTTTTTGGAACTAATAATAGTTCTCCAATTGAAAATCGAGGCTGGCACATGCTAAATTGTGCCCTTCCTATGATGTTAAATGTTTTTTTGAAGCTAGTTGTTTTTGGAGTAATGAATAAAAGATATATTATATATTTTTTTCATATTTCTTAATGGTCAAAAAAATGATTTAATTCCTCAAAAATGGGTGATATTATTAAAAAATAAGTAAATATATGCATCATTATAAAAAGTATATCATCTATGTAATTTATTGAGATGTTTCAGCGCACAATTTCAAGGGGAACATATAGTTCGATGTGAAACTATCCCCATCTACATATATGACAAATCTAAATCTTGAGCATATTGAAATCATTCATCTGTAGTATTATAAGTAGGAAAAGATGCCTTTATCTTCTGTATATATTCCTGTAGGCTATTTTTGTGCATGATGTCCACTGGAACATCTCAATGAATTATATAGATATACATTTTTTAATGGTGTATACATTAACCTACTTTATAATAGTATCATCCATTTTCAAGAAATTAAATTTCTCTTTTGACCATTGAGAAATATGAAAAAAAAAAAAAAAAAAAAAAAAAAAAAAAAAGAATACATCTCTTGTTCATTACTCCAATAACAACTAGAATTCACATAACCATTTAACATCATAGAGTATGTGCCAACCTCGATTTTCGATTGGAGAACTAGTATTAGCTCAAAAAATAAAAACTACCATTGATTTTCGATTGAGAACATGACTGTGTTGCGGTGGCCAATTCGATCAGCAAACCATCCCACCATTGTTGCTTTGAAGAGAGAATAAATTCAAAGTGCCCGCATGGAGGTCACTAGCCTTCTCAATTATCCTTTTGTCCTTTTTAATGAATGTTGGTGCCTCGCTCAATATTCCTATAACTAACAATAAAAAAAAACATGAAAATATTATTTATGTCAATCATAGCCATACAAATTAAATTGAAAAATTAGAAATAAAAAAAAATGTGCCATATTTTTTGGTTGGATGGATTGAGACAGAAGCAGGGAACTAACCAAAACCCAATTAGATGCAGGTGATAAAGGCTGCCTCGACACATAAGATGGCATATTTTATTCGAGTCGATGGAGGGTTGGATTTGTGTAAGGACTCCAGTTGGATGGTTGTGATGACCCTATAATCACTAGATGCGTTCATTGATACTTGCAAAGACAATTGGCACCTAAATGAATTGGTGGTGTATATAGTATTAAAAATTATAGCGTTTCTTAAAATTATAATGTTTTTGAATTGGAGGTGTATTTAGGTACACCCTGGATAACTCTTTAGGGACCACACTCGAACTCTTTGGAGACGTGAGACTCTACAGAACGTCGTCTCCTAGGAGTTGATGCATTCGAGTTGGAGTCATCGTGAAGCAAAGATGCCATGGAGAAAGAATTTGAACTTTAATCTTTCACTCAACTTGGTGTTTCGCTTGATCCAACACAACACTTATATAGGCTTTCTTTTTTCTTTTTTAAATAGTGACAAGTAAAGATGATTCACCCCAATTTCTACGTACTTAAATGGTGTTCAACTAGGAGCGATGTGGAAGAATCCAATATGAACATTCACAAAACTGTAAGTTATGATTGTGTAGCTTTCTAGTTTGTCATGATCTTCACTTCGTGATCCTTGTTGACAACTAATTTTAAGTAGACGCATTGATAAGGTAAGAAAATCAAGATTAGAGTTTCCAATTATGACATAGCTTGTTTCTCGAACAAAATGTGTTGTTTTTCATTTCTTTCCTTTGGCCAATCATCTCTAGGTAATTTATTATTTATTTTCATCAAAAACTCAAAAACGTCAAACGATTGACTTTTGAATTGACTTTTTGATAAACTCTTTAACCAAAAATCAACCATAGGTCAAAATTTAGCTTTTGCATAAAAGGATCCCCTTTGATTTTAATTTCACTTTAGTCACAAAATTTTTTGGAAAAATTCAAAGTTTTGATCATGAAATCAACCTTTTAAGGAAAAGTCAACTAAAATGTTGACTTTTGATCAAACCATTCAACACTTCGTTTTAGCCTTAATTTGACTTTAGCATAAAAATGCTGCGAAAATCGATTAAAAATCTCATTTTCTAAAATTTTCAATTTTAGGTTTGAAATCGACAAAAAATAAAATTACTTTCATTATGTTCATATTTTAGTTCATTTTACGACATTTGATTTAGAGGTCATTATCCATTCACTCGTGCGGTTAATTTTGAGATTTGGCATGTTGGCATGCAAATTGCCATTTTTAGCCCTAATTAGGGATTCCAATCAATCATTCATGATTTGTGTACCGACACTTCAACTCCACTCATTTTCTTGAGTTAGAGTCAAATCCAGGATCAATTTTGGTAAACTTACTCAAGAATTCACCAATTTTATAGATTTAGCTTCCTTGAACTCAAGGAATCCAAGCTAATAAACTATATTTAGTGCAATTCAAGTAGACCCATTCTAGAATGAGGTTTAATTTGATTGTTTGAGGTTCAATTTTGACATGGACCCTTGATTTATTTTTGATGCAAAGGTTGTGCCTTCATCTTAACATCAATTTGGATGCAATAGGCTATCATGAACATATGTAATTGAACTAATTGATGTCTTGTTAAGTCAATTGAGTTCAATTTTAATCGATTTGTGTTTTGAGGTGAGCAATTAAGAGAATTTTCTTGTTTTTTCCTTTAAGTGAGTAAAGATTCTTTTCAATTAGGTCCCTAAAAGACTAAATTGCACCAAAAAGGACAAGAACTGGCTAAACCGATCTGACTAGCCTCCAGTGAAAGGTGGCCGGTTCAGCCATTCTTCGGTAGACCTCTGGCAACTAGTGATCACCGTAAGGTGCTCCGACATTTGGCCACCCTTGGGTATCTTTATTTCTTGAATTTACAAATTTGCCCCTAAGACTTCGTAAAATTACAAAAATTCCCATGAATCAGGTTTTAATTGCTCGATTGATCACGATTGTTTATCCTCAACATATCGTAGTCATCCAAATTAGACATGTACATGATTAGTTGTCATCTTGAACATGCTTAAGGCCTAAACGAGGATTGTTAGGCTTGTGAGATTAATCCTTAACCCTTGGATCAATCTGGATTGCATTTTGCATGGGACCACATATCAAAATTTCCCTCTAAAACCAAAAAAGGCACCACATTTTCAAATTGAGTTTCTCTCTTCCCCTCCTCTCTCTCACACTCACGCCCTTCCTCTCGGCCGCCTCCTTCGTCGCACCTAATCATCAGTCGTCGACCTTATCTCGACACCCCACCTCATCACCGATAACCTCCCATAACTCCTCTTGCCAGTCACATCCTCCATCAATGCTAATTGTTGCCGGACGGCCCAGATTCGGCTCCTTCCCCTCTCAGCGCCAAGTATCAACGTTTATGTCGGTAGCTTAGCTGATCGGTTCAATTGCCCCAATCGGCGGTCCGACGACCATCCCTCAACTCTGAGAGCTTGCGACGATGATCTCTGAAGGATCCTCGAGGTTTGGTAGCCTTTGGTTCAAGTTCATTTGGGCTTGATTTGAGAAAATGGCAAATGTAAACATCTAGAACTCAAATTTGATGAAGTGAGGTTGTGTTAGACGATCGGGGTTAGCATTCAAACCTAGGTGCTTTCATATGCTCAAAAATGATCGATTGAATGTTCTGCAATGAATGATAGATGATCCATGGATTGATTGTGTTTATTTGTCATTTCTGGAAATTCGTAAAACCTTTAAATGAACTTTCTGTTATAGTGGATATAAGATCCTAAACCTCGAAATCTTAAGTTGATATTTTCTGGACAATTTATCTATGTTCAATAAGCTTCGATTTGATATATTATAGGCCTCAATCAAATCATTTACTAGCTCGAATCTATTTAGAAAGTTCATGCATTGTTATAGAAAATTGACTCGTGTTCTGTTGTTATTGTTAGGGGTGAGCGGTTCCCGGTTCCGATTTGGGTTCGATTCCGTGGGAACCCGGAACCTACCCTCGGGTACAGGTTCCTCATTTTTTGGAACCTAGACCCTACCCGTCAGAATAAAGAATCTAGAACCTGCCTTGTCACAGGTTTCGGGATTGGTTCCAGGTTCCAACAAGTTTTTTTTTTTTTTTTTTTTCATTTTCATATTTAAATTATAACGAAGAAGGAAAGAGACAAACCAAAGCTTCTATGTCCATAAATTGCCAAAAATAGTTCCTTGAAAGCAGAAGCATAAAAAAAAAAAGCACTTTTCTGTCCCTTTGACTAATGCCGCTCCATCAGCAAACTGAATTTTCATAAATATAGCTTTATTCTTCACAGACTGCAAGGAGAAGATCTATCTCTTAGATGAAACAAGAGTTACAGGAAGAAAAAACAAGGGCAAAAAAAAGCAGTAGCACAGTCAAAGTTCATATTAGCATGTCAATTTGCTATTGAGTGATGCAAATCTCAACTAAACCAGACAATCTTACCCTTCCTGTCCAATATAATGAAGAGCCTAGCTCCCTGCACTCAACCACAAGGTACTTAAACTCATGTAAAGATGCAGCTGCTTGAGAAAACCTAGAACCCTGTAGAAAGGCATTCCACAATATCAGGTCTCAAGACAATAGACGAAAAACTAAACAGATGAATGTGTTTGACTTTTTGTTTTTCTTAGACTTTACTTCGTTGATCCGGCCCTCAAATAAAAAAATGAGATACATAAGTTCCCTCCTGACTCAATTTATTAATGAAAAGATGTCCAATAAGAATTTCCAACAATGGCAGATGTTTGTACTTCATTGAAGAGAGATATCACCAAACTATTTGTTAGAAACTACTTTTCAGCGTGTCATATGGTAAAGCAGTCCAAGAGAACTTTCAGTTGTGGCATTGGCAGGAAAAAATAAAAGGAAATTCCAATGGCGGTAAATGTCTTAGTACATTAAAGAGAGGCATCATCAACCACTTTCTTATCATCCTATATAACCAATCTTTAATAATTAGAAAAGAGAAGGGAACATTCAATGGTGTCAAATGTCTCACTTCATGCAAGAGAGCCATCACCAACTATTTTGAGTGTCTTATATCACCAATAACCAAATTTCAATCGTATCATATGCAACAAGATCTCTCATGGCGAGCATAAGACTCACCTAATGTTTATGGTTTCATAGCCAACTTGTTCAAAGCAGCATTTACTCTCTCTTATGTGATTGATGTACGGTTCTCATAGAAATCCAATATCTCCATTGCTATATTCTTCACTTGTTCATGGACACATCGGGTTGGTTTGTTAAAAAGTTAAAGAAACATTATACAAGAAATGACAAGATGGCAAAAATGAGCCTTGTAATGTCAGAGTTATTCTCTGGGAAACAAAATATTCAAATGGTGCATTTGGTTCAGCATTTTGAAAGCCCATTGGGAAAATGCAAAGTAGTTTAGCCTAAAGGACTTAAGGCAAATGTTGCTAAAAATTTAGTCTTTAATGTCATCACAAGCTTATTCAATTAATGTCAAAATAATGAATACACAATATTGGATGCATAGAATTACCTCTTGATAATCTCCTAGGATACTTGAGCTTTGATCTTTCGAGTGTTAGATTTATGAGTACATATACTTTTTCAAAAATATATTTGTATACAACATACAACATTGTTTTGGTTGCTAAATTACTGATATTTGACAATAGGATCATAGACATTAATTAGTGAAAAAGTATACTATTTTACTACCACAAATTTGGTTGGGCAAAGAATATTACAGCACATCTTAGATTTGCTAAGTAGATTGACTAGGGGCCGGAAGTTTTTAGCCTAACGCACCAATTTATAAGATACTCCCCACATCTGTTCGACTTAATAAAAAATCTACCTTCCCCCTCCTTTAATTGAGAAAAAGAACACAGTAGAAAAAGGAATGAAATATTAATTAAGAAGTCACAACATAGGATCGACATTATTTCATTGTAGAGAAACTATGTATGTATCAAACAAACCATACGTGCTACTTGTCCTCACACCAAACCATGCCTGTTACTAGTCTAGCCACTTGATTGATAAACCATGCGCATAAAAAAATTACATCGTTGTATATGTTTTTTACAGAACTGCCAAAAGTGCAAGCAATAATTTAACAAAAACTAGCCTTAATCTATCTAAAGAAAAGGAAAAAGAATGCAATCGTCAATCTATCGAACATGATCAAAACAGAGCTCGAAATAATAGTTGACAAAGGTCTTACCATGAGGGATTGGCTTGTTGCGGAAATAAAAGTTGAATAATATTCCAGACCTCACCGCTTCACTCCTCTTGTGTGATTGTTGGACGTCGAAGCAGTGACGATAGTGTGGAGCGATGGTCAACGCAGAGAACACCCCATTTAGAACTTCTCTTTTACAATCTATCCTCTCTGAAGCAAGGCCCTGTGCAAGTGAGTCTTTTGGATAACTCTTCGTAACATAGTGATTGGGATTAGATTTTATCTAATTTTAAATTCCATATTCAAATTATTTTAAGTTACCTAATCCCAACACTTTCTCTTTGTGCATAAAACCTTTCTACTCTCTCTAAGAGGGAAAAGATTCAACTTTAGATCATAGAAAAAATCTCTCGCTAGCCTTGTTGATCATAGGGTCTATCTCCACCGGGTTTATCGAGAAGAAGAAACCTTATTTGATCATATTTATGATATGAAAATCTAAATGATATACCACTCGACCAACCCAGCAGCAACCAGCCCCGTCGAATCGTCCACCGCCCCCAGCCTATACGTCTGTCTTTCCACCACCTCAGCCAGCCACGCCGTCCGGCCCAAAGACACCACTCGACCAGCTCAAACAAAACCGAAGCCCCCCCTTTGGCCGTGACTTGCAAGGCTGTTTTTAGTCTCGTCCGGGCCTTCGTTGGTGACGCCGTAATTGCGAGATCTCACCGTCTTCGTGCCGCCGTCGCCGTGAACCCGTCGTCTCGTTAATCCGGTGAGTTACGCCCTAATCTTGGATTAGGAAGTTAATTACACTTAGGGGGTTAGTTTAGTCTTAATCAAGGATTAGTAGTTAGTTTAGTTGGTGTAACTAAGTTAGTTAGGTTAGTTAGTTACCTAGACTAGTTAGTTAGGTGGTTAGTTTGATTAGGTTAACTACCCTAGGTTAGTTAGTTAACTAGGGTTAGTTAGTTAACCGTGGTTAGTTTAATTAAATTATATTAATTTAATTTAATTGTTATTTATTTAATAAATTATATTTAGCGTAAATTGTGCCGGGATAGCTGATTAGTGAAATTTTACGTTGATCGTAGTGGTTGAATTTATATGTGAAATTGATTGTTGAATTGTGCAATTGAGTGCTTTGTTGACGTTTTGGATTATTATTGCAAAATTGATTTTATGGTATTTAAATAGAAAATACCGGGTGTTGGTTTTTTATGCAAAAATATTTTATGTACTATATAAAATCGTGAAATTTTGAAATGGGAGAGTATCACGTTTTATGGTTCGATTTGAACGTGTGGCCACGCACAATTATTTTACCGAGAATTTTTAATATGAAGAAAATTGGCCAAGTCCATTATTTGAAGTTGAGGTATTTGAGTGCAAAGTACGATGTTTTTGGCCAAGTATGTGCTGGTGTGTGATCACCTAAATACCCTAATGTGTTTACGCGGGGTAGTGAACCCATTCTGATGCATTTACGCGGGACGATGCCTGATTAAGTTCGGATGCCCCACGTCAATGAATGCCAGTCGCAGTGGAGGCTGGGCTGATGCTCCTTATGGAATGCCATTCTGATGCGTTTACGCGGGACGATGTCATGCCCAATGGAGCCATTATTGGAACCGCAAGAAAGGAAAAATTGTCCGAGTGCCACTTAAATTGTCCGAGTGTCACTTAGAACCCTTAGTTCAAATAATCTGAATGTCACCTAAAACTTGTTGCTATGCTAAATCCTTAAATTATACCTTTTCAACATAAATTTTGGACGTAATCGAACCGATTAAAATATTTAGGGCTTAATTATGTGTATGTTTATAAAAATGCAACATCCGATCGAATTAATTAGAAGATTTAAAAGTGCGATTCGATTTTGTACACAAGGGACTAGCCTCATCGTTGACTTATCCACCAGCTCGATTTGATTAAACAAAGAGGGATGGAGAGAGACTGAGAGCGAAAACCTTGAACCGGAAAATGCCACCTGCACATCACAGTCATAGACCACACCCAGTCCATTTTGAGCACAAGCCTTTTAACTTTTAATGGGGTCAACTCATGCAACAAAACAAAACATGCGAGGCATAAAACTCCATGTTATTTTCTTTTTATTACATCCTTAAAGGATGCTCACGAGTCACAGCCTAAGGGTAAAAAAAGAGGGAGCATCGTGGGAGTTTTATTGCAATGGGGCTGTAGTTGCAGCTTTGTTCAAACAACAAGTTGCTTCCTTTAAGGTAAGTTGTTGTCGAAGCAGGTAAGATTATTGGCAAGGAAGCAAGTCCAATCTATGCCTGCATATTTAAGGTAAGTTTTGGTGACGCAGTGCGGTGCCCTTTCTTTCTAGACTTTCCGCTTCTTTTCTTGTAAATGGCAGTCTCTTGGTCCTTGTTACGTTTCCATATTAAAATTTGACTTCTCTGTAAGAACAATGGAGTCCAATTGATGTTTTTTTGGTAGAAGTATTCGGGCAGCCCTTCATGGTTTAGTTCTTGCTCTAGCTGTAGGAATCCCAGCTTAAATTTGATACAATTTGATAGCAGAAGCAGTCAATTACCGAACCGTTGGTTTTGGGCACAGATAAGAAAGCGGGACTAGAATGAACATGGTCCAATTTTGAAAGCCAGGCTAAATGCAAAACTATCAATTTATCGAGCCATCACAAGATTCAAGATGAAGAGGTCATCATCTCTTGATTTGGATGGTAAAGCTCTGAAGAAGTTTTGGCTTGAGACTCTTGTAATATTCCCTGACGTAGCTGAGGCATGTTTACTATTCTTCTAGAGAAAATTAAGGATGTGTGAAGATCGATTCAGTGCTTTCCTTAATAGGTTGGTTCAAATTGTTGTCACTTAGGGTGGACAGCAGGACAGTAGGAACGAGTGCTGCTCAATTGCCACAAGCTATTTGTACTGACTGCATATGCTCAGGCACGTCTAAGAAATGAATTATGCCTGTTAGCATCATCCATTTGCAATAACTTTGATTGATTTGTTTTTCCATATTATTCTGTTTCTGGGACTATAATTTGTAGCAGGCCAATGCATGGACCAATAGCCATGGAGCCATTATTGAAAGTGTAATGAAGGCAAGTTGTCTAGTGATTAAACATGGCTGAGCAAGACTAAAGTTGTATACTGCCACTTTTTATTGAAAGTTATTGAAGGGGGTAGTGCTTCAATTCTTGGTTTACTGCGGATTCTTGTACGGACCTCTACTTTCTAGTGTATTTGCTCATATATAATTGGAATGTTGCCCATGAGTTTGCATTATAAACTACAAGGTTCCCACGGGAGCCCAGTTTCTCAAACTTTTCTTCTTCCATTAATTCTTGCCAACATTTCTTTAGTAGAAATGGTACGATTCAGGTTCTTCCCAAAAGCTAAAGTTAGTAGCTAGGATAAAACGGTTAAATTTTCATTGAATTGTGTCTAGAGATCATTATGTGCATGACAAATGTCTGTCTAAGTCTGACAGAAGATGAAAGTTGCATAAACCAAATGAAAGAACAGAGAGCAGCAACTCAGCAAAACGATATCATCTACGAGAAGAAAACACATCCTGCTAGTGTTCCTCATTCATAAAAGAGTACTCCTCAACAAAATTATTCAGTAAATCCAGACATCTAAAGACAAGTTTCATGTTGAGAAGAATTAATGAAGAAATCATAGACACTTAATTATTCCTAATCAACGCTTGGCAAAATTGCAAGTAATGATAGCTTTCCTAGAGCCAGCAATTGGCCACGAGTGAATTTTAAAATAGGTTGCAGACGCCAGTTGTGCACCAACAAGAGACATGCCCTTAGAAACTAGATGGATGAAAACATCAAGAGATATGTACATATGATGGTCAAGAAGATAATTCCAAGAGCATTCAGAAGGCACTTCACCATCGAGAGCTCCTTTTGGCTCCCGGTTTAGGAATATATATGGCCCTTAGAATGGAAGTCTGAGAAAATTTGGTCCTTGAAGCAGAATGTCTTCATTAGCCAAGTAGTGAATCGTCCATGAAAGATGGACAATGGTACTTGTAGCCAATAGTCACATCGTGAACTGCATTAAAGGAAAGAAGCTTACTCAAGCTGGAAGGGATAGAAGATAGGACTACTTCACACGTCATTCATATTTTAAATACCTAGTAGGAGTACCATTTTTGTTCGTCTTTCCCTCGAACAAGATTTGCCATACTGTTTTCTTCTCAATTCAGCTCAAAATGTAGGGACTACAATTCAAGAATGTTCTCTTCTTTAGTAATAGAAGAAATCGGGACAATTTCATCCCCTACATCATTCGGGAAAGGAGAAAACTGTAATTTCATCTTCTTCATGTCGAATCTTGAACCTAGTGCCTATTAAGATATAGCTTCTCAAGTTCCACATGGAAAAACTGATGAATTTGCTTCAGCATTAGAAACTCCTGACTTGGAGGAATCCTAGGAACCAATGAACATCCTTCACCAACCATCAACATTTGCTTCCTAGTTATGACTACTTATTAGAAAAGTACTTTTGGATCAATTTAAAATGTGGAAGCTTCGAGGTCAATATTGGAGGTCCCCATCAGAAATATAAACTTGCCACTTCCTCAGTCAAAACAGATGTAAATATAAGACAACCTGAGTCAAGAGACACCCGCAACTCCTACAAGCATGTATCACGGCCCGAAGGAAAGCCCGATCCAAGAGGGTTCTAAACGACGGTCGTGACCTATTCGTGAAGAAGCGACCCTCGACTTGTATCCCCGAGACTTAGGGTTTTCTCGAGTCTTCTAGAATACTCCTAGGGACGGGCGATACGGTAATTGTAGACGTATGTAATAAATGCGGGAAGATGGTAGTTGGGGAGATGCGATATCCACCGTCAGATCAAGGATAGATTTACGGATACGGTTTGCCTTGTATTTGTATATATATGGGTCTCCTCCCCCTCATTGTACTCATCACATTCACAAGTGAAATACAATCCAAAGCTTCTCTCTCTTAGGCTACTTGGGAGAAATCCTAAGGCCACACGAGTTAGGGAACGCTAGATCGATTGGCTCGTGACACATGCATAAAACTGTTTGTCTTTGGAAGCAGCATATTTTTTAGGATTGGTAGGCTACTTTCAGCAGAATTTTTTTTATAATACTTTGAACACAGTTCTGCTCACTGCAGTGAACATTTTAAGCTCAATCCACTAGGCATATGGGGTAAGAGAAAAAACATAACAAAGCTCATCTATCCATAGGCAGAATAAAAAGATTCATTATCCAGATGCACAACAAGACGCCTTGTCGATATTGTTATAAGATGCTTACGTATATAGACAATACATAAGCTTCTTTGAGCAGTGAACACATTCACCATTTTGAAAGTATGGGAAAATAAAATCACCCATTTCAATGGGAAGATAGGGGTATGTCAAAGGTTTCTCATGATGTGTATGTGACCCTGCTCTCTACGCGAACCTTACACCCATCACAATCCATAATCATCACAAACATAATCTCTTTCAAAGAGTATTAAACTAACATACATTTATTTTTACCTAACACCCCTATCTTATAATTACTCCTGCAACTGCGTTTGAGCCACTTGCGTCCCCAGCGTCCTCAGTGGCATGGACCTTCTCAAGGCTATGTCCTTGGCCACGTGCTTCCACTTGAAAAATGATCTGAAAAATTGGATCATCTGCTCCATTGTCAGGCCTCGAGTTTCCAGCACTATTTTGTAGAAGAGAAACCATGAGATGCATGACACCACCACGAAGAAGAAGGTAGCCTTGCTGTGGATGATCACCTCGTCCGGTGGTAAGAATGCCCATGATGTAATTCCACTCATCGGTTGGTTTGCAATGAAGGCGATTGCGCATCCCTTGGCTCACAACCTGAGCGGGAATAGCTTAGAGTTGTAGACTGAGGTGATTGGTTCCATTCCCATCGAGTAGCTGGCCACATAGATGAACAATGATGCAATGCACTAGTGTTTGGTGTGGCCTTGGTCGATGTAATTTAAGGTCATTCCAAGGGAGACTAGGGACCCGATCATCTAGCCCAGGCTCCACAGTAGCATCCGCCGTCGTCCAACCTTGTCAACAAGGAAGCTGGTAACTAGGGTGAATATTGCCTTTACAAATTCGAGTGCGATGGTCGTTAAGAGCTTGTCATCCGAGAACTTGACACCAATCATCTCGAAAATACGAGGGCTGTAAAGAAAGATTATATCAAAGCCACAGGATTGCCGAGCCACTTGCATCAAAATGGCACAAACAAGCATGTGGCAGACGGATCGAGTTGGATAATAGAGATCCCACCACACGCCTAGGGTCAGCCCATGTGCCACGTTGCTGACAGCCTCCTCGATTTTGGCAAGCAAATGAGCTCCGAGTTTGAGATCCTAGCGAGGACGCCCTGCGCATCGTACATGCGTCCCTACATGACAAGCCACCGAGGGGATTCTGGCATAACGCAGACCTCGATTTCGAGAAGGATCAAGCAGATTGCTCCCACAAAGCACATGATAAGCCACCCGTTAAATGGAAGCTGATGAACACCTAAACCACCCAAACATGTTCAAATGAATATATGCAATCACCTTTCTAATTCTAATTTTTCCAGTAAAGTAAATTATGAAAAAGATAAAAATCAATGACATACTAAAAAAATGGAAAAGAAACTATAAATTAGGGAAAAAAATGTGAGTACCTTAGGAAGGGAGTGAACAAGCCATGAAAGACGACATGAGTGATCTCTGCAATGTAGATGGGGGTGACCATAAGGGCATAGCCAGTCTCGACTAGAGTGATGAAGCGGCCAAACAAGACGAAGGCATCGTTGGAATTGATGCCCGTGACATAGGGCCCAATGAAGAAGAACAACCCCACAAAACCGATCACATGGCGGCGGCCAAACCAGTCTGATGTCAACCCTGCCATCACCGATCCAAAAGCCGAAAATAAGAAGAGGTACCATATCACGGTCTCAGCATGCTTGTTGCTTGTCTTCTGCTCCTTCATTATGGACGCGATTGTCTCGCTCATTGCTCCAATTTTTGGCAAAACATAGATCTGTCACTTTCATCAATAATAAAGCTAGACAAAAAGAAAAGGGCAATAGCTTAACTTTTTTTGGTTTGCAACAAAAGACTAATTCACCGTAACCACGGGGTGACATAGGACTAACCAAAACCAAGTATCAGAGACATGATGGAGGCCAGGAAGGCACATTTTAAAAGGTATTTATTCGGGTGCAGCATCGGATTGTCCTCAATTTGCTCCACTTGGAGGGCGTTGTGGACACTAGGATTGGCAGTGGCTATCTCCTGTTGTACGTCATTGACACTAAAATTAGTAGATGTGCCTCCCAGCAAACAATTGGCCCTTATTTTGGTCAATTAGTGGTGTATATAATATCAGTGGCTATGGGTGCATTTAGTTTAGCATTTTGAAAGCCCATCGGGAAAATGCAAAGTAGTTTAGCCTAAAGGACTTAAGGCAAATGCAAAGGCCGTTTGGTACACCATGCTTTGAGAAGCAATTTTGAGAGAAATGCCGTTTGGTAGAAAACACATTTGAAAAGCTCTTTGAGTGATTAATATTAGTTTTTTTCTTTTGATTTCATTTGTTTAAAATTGAAAAAATAATGTATACAACTTTTTAAATATAAATTTTGAAAAAAAAATCAAATGCATATATAAATTTTTTAAAAAAAGACCAAACCCTTCATTGGAATTTTTAATTTCTATTTGCTTGTAATTGAAAAAATAATAATTTATGCAACTTTTTAGATATAATTTTTCACAATAATGCTAAAAAAATCAAATACATATATATAATTTTTAAAAATAAAATGATCAAATATTTCGTCGAAATATTTTAATTTTTATTTGTTTAAAATTGAAAAATAATGTATGCAAATTTTTAAATATAAAATTGAAAATAATGCTAAAAAAATCAAATACATATACATATACATATATATATATATATATATATATATATATTTTAAAAAGACCAAACCCTTTATTGGAATTTTTAACTTTTATTTGTTTAAAATTGAAAAAAAAAATTATGCAACTTTTTAAATATAAATTTTGACAATAATGCTAAAAAAATCAAATATATATAAAGGACCAAATTCTTCATCGAAATTTTTTAATTTTTATTTGTTTAAAATTGAAAAATAATGTATGCAACTTTTTAAATATAAATTTGAAAATAATGCTTAAAAATTAAATACATATATATACTTAAAAAAAAAAAAAAAAAAAGACCAAACCCTTCGTAGGAATTTTTTTAATTTTTATTTGTTTAAAATTGAAAAAAATCATGTATGCAACTTTTTAAATATAAATTTTGACAATAATGCTAAAAAAATCAAATATATAAATAATTTTTTTTTAAAAGACCAAAATATATTTAATATTTTTAGCATTGATGTAATTTTGATTTTTTTTTAGCATTATTTTGGCATTTAAAAATAATAATGATAGCAAAATAATAAATTTGAAGAATGCGTGATGATAATTTTGGAAAAAAAAAAAAAAAGTTTCAAAGCATTTGGCCAAATGCCGAAAGCTCAAAGCTAGTCCCTACTAGCATTAGGCTTTTAGCCTTCCCAATGCTGACTTTCATTTGAAAACTACTTTAAAATAGCTGCCAAACGGTCCAGTATTTCCCCAAAGGACTTTGGAGGCTGAAAGCCCATTGGGAATGCTGAACTTCTTCCTTTGAAGATATTAGAAGCAAAAAGGATGCCAATTGATCACATTGCTCATCTGAAGCCATTTAATAGGGTTCCAATGGCAACTTAGTATAAGGCCTCGTCACCTTCCATACTCTCTAGGGAGCCTTGGTCCCTAATCAAACACCATCTACATAATGCATAAAATTACCCCTTCCATTAAACAAAAAAAGGAAGAAGCAAAATTTAAATATTCCTGCTTTTTTTTTTTTAAAGCGCTTAGATGCATAATTATTTTTGTATCGAAGGACTAGCAGCTGATCTACCTTTATATGGCAGAGGAGAAAGAGAAGGCCTCTATGGATAAGAGTACAAATAAGCATTATGACTAACTATGATCAATATTGGTTAGGTATCTCACTCAAGATTGTTAATTGCATCACGCTCGAAAGTAGGTTTTTATGAAGAAATGAAAAGGACCTCATAATATGTTTAATTTCTTTGGTGATACCATCAATACAAGCACCGTCATCTCATAGAGTTTGTGTTGTAAACACCAAAAAAAAAAAAAAAATCACAAGTGGAAATAAAACATGATGATCATATATATTAATGACTTTCGTGCTATGTTTAGCTAGTATCTTTTTGGATATTTTGGAACTTTCAATTCTTGGAGCTAATAATAGTTTTCCAATCGAAAATCGAGGTTGGCATTTAATATTTCTAGTTGCCTTCCTATGATGTATAAAGGTTTTTGAATTCTAGTTGCTATTTGAGTAACAAACAAGAAATTTTATTATTTTCTTTTTCGTGTTTCTTAGTAGTTGAAAGTGAGGTTTAATTTCGAAAAATTGGATGGTACTATTATAAAGTGGGTTGATGTATGCATTATTAATAAAAGTACACACTATATATTATATATGTAATTTATTCAAGTGTTCTAATGGAAGGTGTCGTTTCCTATTTATAATACTATAAATAAAGAATCTCAACGTGCCTGAGATTTAGATCAACCGTATATGTAGTGGGGATAACTTTATATCGGACTACAAATTTCTTGAAAAAAGCAAGCTGAACAAGATGTTACTCGAATTGTATTACATCTTTAGTTAGGAAACTTGATGGATGAAGGCTGTTGTCATCCTATCTTCATGGCTTCAACTATACCATTATCATCCTGCTAGAAATTTATTCCGTACCAAAATGGAGAACCCTGTAGTTAAAGAAAGTGGACTTCGGACACGGGAAGCAAGGAAGAGAAACGAGCGCTATGCTCCAGGGACAGGTATCGTCATTCTGAGCTAGTATTTACTCTCTTTTCCACGCGAAGCATTGATGGATTACAATTATATATAGGCAAGGAGAAGGGAGCATATGATGTTATCTCTAATGACATTGTCACAAATTCTGCAGTCAATGGAATTGGGTTTCGAGTGACTTCACTAAATCTTTTGAGTGGTCAGCCCCTCGTAGGTTAGACACCAATAATTGCCGAAGTCTTTAATGATAATTTTGGGAACATGAAACTTAATATTTTTAGTGTTATCGCGAACAAAATTAAATGCTTTTGACATAGTCAGATAATGGCTTCGGTTTTGACTTGTGCAACTTGATTTCATGCAAATAATTCAATATCTCATGGCTATTCACGTACATACCTATGTATTGTAGTTATCCGAAATCTTTTTCTGAGCCTCTGCCAAGCTGGTCTAACATTCGAGCCCTTTTCTTTTCTTTTAAATTTCATGGCGCATGTACAAAGAACATAAATCATACAATTGAGTAACCGAGTCGAGAGGCTTTAGCATAATATACCGTCTTGAACAAATAGTTAAGAGGCATATTGTATTAAAAGTAGCATGAAATGTTGCCTTGCTTCATGTGAACGCACATGGTTCATGTTGCTTGAAATCCTCTTCAATAGGATAAAAATTGGGGGAGGACTCTAAATATCTCACGCGTGGCATTTGCGGAAACGAACTCTGAATCCAAGAGGTACCATCTAGGAAAAGGAATAATGAAAGTCAACATTTAGCGGTAAAAGAGGAGTGAGAGAGGACCAATTGGGGTTCCGAGAGCCGGAATGCGGCAGGGCCTTCAAGCCTCATGCTCAATTCACGATGGAGAGTTTTAAGAAATTTTCCTTACCTCTCTTGGAAAATTTTCGAAGCTTGATTTAACCAAAAAAAGAAATTGGTTTGACTTTGATGCATGTGACGTTTAAAAGTCACATTTATTATTAGATGTTAGGCCCGTTGGACAAGTCGGGCTAGGCTATGGCCGATTTAGGCAAAACCGACTAATTGGGCTTAAAAAAATATTGGATGGACCAGCTTGGTCGGACTTATTTAAAAATATTCGCATAAAACTTCCCCAATGTATAATGGGCTTAGTCAGGCCCAGCCCATGATATTATCAGGCTCATAGACTAGTCATAATGCAAACAAACTCCAATAATTTTTTTTAAAAATAATTTCTAGTATATGTTCTTTGATAAATTGGAGGGGCAAATCAACATCGAAGCGAATATTATATTATCAACCATATGTTCCATGAACATGGACCGGTTTCAATTTAGGAAGTAGATTGAAATATATTTGTGCAGAACCTAATTCAATTTTTGTGCTACGTATGGGACACTGAAGAAATGAGGGGATAAAAAATGGGAAAAGAATATTATATTTCCGACCTGACATTATACAACAAATTTGAAAAGTTTCCCAATTTTCCGTCTGAATTTTCATTTCTCCCTCCATGTTCTCTAATTTTCCAAAGGGAACATTAGTTTAATGATGCATTATCAAGTAGGAGTAAGCACTGGGTTTGGTTTAACTTGAGAATTGACCAAATCAGCCTACATCTAAGTAGCACTAACACGCGATATAGACATGTGATACGACATGTCGACATGTTATTTCTAAAAAATAGATAATTCCGACACGTTGTGACATATTATATATTAAGTTAATATTTTTATTTTTAATTAATTTGATTAAAATTCACAAATAAATAAATAATAAAAAGAGCTTATAATGAATTTACACAATAATATTCATAAATATATTCATAGGAAATTCAAAAGACATTTTTATAATTAATACGTATCCATTTTGGGGATACATTTCTAATTAACAAAAGTTATCGACGAAACTAATCACTAACAAAATATTAGAATGAACTTATTTAAATAAATCTATGATCTTCTTTAATGACCAAAATTTATCATTATTTAACATTCAGTGCTTTTATTTTTGAAATCACTTTTTAACCCCATTTTTTGTTTTTTGACGAAAAAATAGATATTAGAATCAACTTATTTAAATAAAACTATGATATTCTAAAATAATCAAAAATTATCATTATTTAATATTCAACTCTTTTATTTTTCGGAATCACTTTTTATTTTTGTTTTCTGACACGAGAAAAACCCCCTCCCCCCCCAACCCTCACCCCCTCCCCTAAAAAATTATTTCCCTCCCTTGTTTCTTTCCTCCCATCAACTGTCACTTCTTTTCTTGAGAATTGAAGTCATCCTCCACGCCCTCCCTCCAAAAGGAAAAAATCACGCCAAGTCCCATCAAAATCCCTATTTCTAATTCTTTTACCTACTCTTCTTGCTAAAGCCTAAAACTAAAAGAGGAGGAAACTCAAAAATCCTAACCGCAGCCTCCTCCTCCTCGCACGAACCTCTTCCTCTTGATCTTTGCTTTCTCCCATTATTTTTGTTTTTCTGACACAAGAAAAACCCCTCCGCCCCCCAACCCTCACCCCCTCCCTAAAAATTATTTCCCTCCCTCGTTTCTTTCCTCCCATCAGCTGTCACTTCTTCTCTTGAGAATTGAAGTCATCCTCCATGCCTTCCCTCCAAAAAGGAAAAATCATGCCAAGTCCCATCAAAATCCCTATTTGTAATTGGGAAAATGTTACAAATAGTCCCTACACTATTACTTAATGTGCAATTTGGTCCCTGAACTTTCAATCGGCTCAATTTAGTCCCTGAACTATTGATAAATGTCCGATTTGGTCCTTGAACTTTCGATCGACTCAATTTGGGTTCTGAACTATTGATAAATATCCGATTTAGTCATTCGTTACTGTTTTTCCTTTTTTTTTTTTTTTTTTTTTTTTTTTTTTTTCTTCTTCTCTTCCCTTCGCCAGCTCCAGCGGAGGGAAGTCGGCGTCTGATGAGGGTCGCCCTTGTCGGCGTCGGGCGAGGGCCGTCCTTGCCTGGGACGCAAGCGAGGGCGACCCTCGTCGGCGCCGGGCAAGGGGCTCCCTCGCCAAATCTACGAGGGAGCGCTCGCCCGCCCCCGCCGCATCACCCCCCATTGTATAGGGTTTCGGGGGAAGGTAACGGCGACGACGCATTCGGGTGGTAGCTTGGCGGGTCGTCGAGGGACCAAGCGACGACAACAACGGTGTCGGGCCGGGGATTTCGTGGCCGCCGGGCTGGTGGCTAGTTGACGAGGTGGTCGGGACAGGGGCTTGGTTTCAATGACGGCGGGGGGTGGCAGGGATGGCACGGCTCGGGTGCGAGCGCCGAGCAAGATCGACGGCGCCTTCTCCTCGCGCAGACCGGGCGAGGGAGCCCTCGCCGGCGTCGGGCGAGGAGCACCCTAGCGTCAGGCGAGGGCCGCCCTCGCCCGCGTTTGACGAGGACGGCCCTCGCCCGACACCGGCGAGGGCGACCCCCGCCGACGCCGCCGGAGGGAAGAGAGAAGAAGCAAAAAAAAAAAAAAAAAAAAAGGAAAAAGGAAAAAGGAAAAATGGTAACGACCTCGCCGGAAGCCAATGGAGGGAAGAGAGAATAAGCAAAAAAAAAAAAAGAAAAGGAAAAATGGTAACGAATGACTAAATCGGACATTTATCAATAGTTCAGGGACCAAATTGAGCCGATCGAAAGTTCATGGACCAAATCGGACATTTATCAATAGTTCAAGGACTAAATTGAGCCGATCGAAAGTTCATGGACCTAATTGCACATTAAGTAATAGTATAGGGACTATTTGTGACATTTTCCCTTTTTAATTCTTTTACCTACTCTTCTTGCTAAAGCCTAAACGAAAAGAGGAGGAAACTCAAAAACCCTAACCGCGGCCTTCTCCTCCTTGCATGAACCTCTTCCTCTTGATCTCTGCTTTCTCTTGGTCGCCTCACCTTCGGCCCTCCTTCCTTCGCAGCTATAGCCTCGCCTCTAGCCCTTTATCGCGGAATCGTAGTTACGGCCCTTTGGGTCGCCTTAGTCTCTACTCTTCCTCTGACCCTCCTTGTAGTCACAACCTTGCCATTGTTCGCGGCCTCGCCTCCACTCTCTGTCGCCTTCTTTAATGATTCTCTCTCCCATCGCACTTGTAGACCCACCCTAGAAACCACCATGCCTCTCGCAATTTCGGAATGCGTGTCAGAGTGTGTTGGAAAGAGTTGACCATATGTCAGATTTTTCGACACGTGTTGACCGCGTGTTTGAGTGTGGTCAACATGTGTCGAGGTATCTGACATGAGATGGAAGCTCCTAGAATATGTCCATGTTTCATTAGCCTACACTGGTTTGTTCCAAGAGGAACTGCTTCAATTTCTAATTTTGCAAACCAAGAACCGGGCCAAGATTGGTTCAACTATGGTTCCAAGGCCAAAACCGCATGTTCTACTGAGGTTGAACTAGTTTGAAGCCTCTTTTAGAAAGAAGAATTTTTTCTACCTATTAGATGTTGAATCTTCAGCATGAACAAATATCATAACCGATGGACTAAGAAATGTTTTCATAGTGAAATAGCGTTAACTTTTATATATTATTATAAGAATTCGATTTTGTACTCAAAACATAAAAGCGACTAGAACTGGTAGTTTCAAAATCGATTAGTTAGGATTACGATTTCTAATATTTTGGAATTGCACAAGGTGATTTTCAGTCATAAATCAAAAACTAACTCATCTTGAAACTGATGAACCATATTATAATGTGAAGAAAATTGTCTAATTACTGGAGAACCGGAGCCATATGATGAAAGAATCCATTGAAAAGAAGGCCATATTAGAATCTTAGTGGAATTGTGAAACGCGTGTTGTTTTTGGGGATTGGCCTACAAAGAAGCACTAAGGGCACGCCATTGCCAATTATGCTAAAGATTTGAACCCCCACGACAATCTTGTGCCACATCCGCGCAACACATCAATGGTACTTTTGAATTCAATATTGAACATGAGCTTACGGTATCGGCAATGATTCGATTGTTTGGCACCGAGGGGTGTTCAGTGATCGGATTGAATTAAACTCTGCGCTACGTGCCGATCAAAATAGACTTTTCTTGTGTAGTTCTCAAAAATCACCTATTTGATTTGAGCTCGATGATACTCGTGTTTCTCAAGTTTGAGTTTTAATTCACATATAAGGCATGACCAATTTGGACTCAACTAAACTTAACTCGAGTATCAAGACAATGATATAATCTACATGAGGAAGTTCCATTGTCTTGCAAAAATTTATTCTGACACGATATCAATATTTGAATCCCTTAGCTCTACCAAATCGAAATGAATTATGAGGAATCAGAATACGAATTAACTTAAAAATTACTATAATAATAAAAATTATAATAATAATATCATGATGATGATGATGATGAATGGTGATGGTGAATGGTGATGGTGATGGTGATGATGAATGGTGATGGTGAATGGTGATGGTGATGATGATGATGATGATGATGATGAGAGCGAGCACATGTTTTATTGAATTTTGTTTTTCAGATAACTATAACTAACGGGGCATTAGATAAAAATGCTTACAATATTAAACTTTTGACATGCAAAAGTTAGAAAATGCAAGGTTTAGTTAATAACCACATGTCTACTTGCCTTTTCATGCGACTCTTATTATTTAAACATTTCATAACCTACATATATCAATGTATAAATTCGTATGTAACTATATATAGTTTTCTGAAACTTAAATTCTTTTGAAATTTATATTTTAAAGAAATAAACATTTGTTTATTAGGCAAAACCGAAATTGTAAAATTATTTGAAGTTGTCTAAATCTCGAAAGTTAACCCAAAGTTTGGTGTGGCAAAGCAAAAACCCAAAATTATAGTCTGTTTTGAGCTCCGTTTATTTATTGGTTATTTAAAAATAACACCAGATTTTTTTTTTTAATATAAAAATTGTCATCCTCTATGTTCGGCACGATGAAAATTGGTCAACGAAGGATATCTTCTCATTCAATGGAACAAATTTTTTTTTTTCAATTAAACAATTAAGTATTCTTAAAAGTTGAAAGCTATATGTACCTAACTAAAAGGTGCAAAGTCATTTTCTAAAGTTCACGCTTATTCCACGTTTCCACCTCCACCACCAGTTATGCAAAGTTGACAAAGTGAGTCAACGTAAAAAATGAATAGTATTTACTCCCATATTGATTGAGAGATAAAATTTATTTGAAGACTATTTTTGAAATCGTAATGGTAACGATTTATATAAATCAGCACAAAAATTTTCAATCAATTGAAAGACATGCAACATTATGTGATAATTAACAATGTCATGTTACTTTACAAAGATTCATAACGCCTTATAGATAGAGAAAGAATGAGGGGTTAATACCATTGAAAATCCAAAACTGTAACTCAATGGCAGATTTATCTGAAATTAAATTTTTGCCTAAAATAAAATTCAAAATTATTAGCCCAAACACATACCTACATTTCAATCAATATTCCATTAAATGTATACGTGTCAACACACGTGAATTTATCACATTGAATCCATCATTCTCCACGTTGGATCCGTATGGTAGTCATCTATTGAGTATGTTGACATGTGGACATTTTAATAAGGTATTGGATGAATGCCAATGGATGGTAAATTTGGATTTGGATACTGATTTGAAATTTTATGTAAGATAAAAATAATATATAATTAATTTTTTATTAATTTCAATTTGAGATTTTCAATGTTAATAATTGAACAACAAGAGTCTTGCTAGAAGTCTAAACACTTTCATTCCCCCCTTAGTAGTTGTCTATTGATTATGTTGACACATGAGCATTTTAATAAGGTATTGGATTGAATGCCAACGGATGGTAAATTTGGGTTTGGATACCGGTTTGAAAATTTATGCAAGATAAAAAATAATACAAAATTAATTTTTATGAAAATCTATTTGAGAACGATGAGTCTCGCTGAAAGTCTAAAACGCTTTTCTCCCCACCCCCACGCGAAAAGTTGGGTTATTGACTTTGACAAGTGCATATGGTGACATGGCCAAACGAAGACAAAGCGTGCATGTGATGGTCGCTGTCCGTAGGACGGCAAGAGCGACAGGACGAGTGAATTAGGGTGCGTTTGGTAACAATTCGTTTAAAAATCGTTGGGAACGTAAATGTAAAAAAGTGTTTCGTCCTAACAATTTTCAACAAAAACACGCGTTTGATAAACTTGTTAGGGAATAAAAATGAACGTAAAACACGTTTGGTAAATTTGTCTTTTTTTTATTTCTTTGAATTTTTTAATATTTTTATTTTTATTTTCTTTATTTTCTTTCTTTTTTTCTTTTTTTCTTTTTTTCTTCTTTTGGCCGGTCGCGCCCTCGGCTATGGCGGCGATCGGCCGACGACCGCCGGGCGGCTCGCCCAGCCACGGCGAGGCTCGGCCCGCCGGGCCACCTCCAGCCGGGCGTCGCTCGAGCGGTGGTCCGGCGAGGCCGAGCCTCGCCGGTGGTCGGGCGAGCTCGGGCTCGCCGGATCCGGGCGAGCCCGAGCTCGCGGCCAAGGCGAGGCCGAGCCTCGCCGGGCCGGCGACGCCGGCCTCGCCTGGGGCGGCGACGCCGGCGAGGTCGCCGGCCCTCTTTGGCCGGTCGCCGGCCATGGCCGAGGCCGGGACCGGCCAAAGAAAAAAAGAGAAAGAAAAAAAAAAAAAGAGAAGAAAAATAGAGGAGAGAGAAAATGTGTTTAATTTTGTTCCTTAAACAAGAAACAAGTTTTTTTGTTTTTCTGTTTTGCTCCAAAAGTGTCTAACAAAAAAAATAGATTTGGAACAAAAACGCAAACAAACGTTTGTTCTTTTTGTTCCCCTAACAAAAAACACAAAATTTGTTTAAAAACAGAAATAAGAAGTAAAAACAAACAGGCCCTTAACTTACGCACTCCACGCCGATTGGGGTGGCTGGTTTCTGACTCACAATCACGAGCGACACGAAAGACTCAAAGGGTCATATATGATTATGTGTGGAATTCATGGGAAACGTGCGCAACGTGAATGCCTAATTTTATCTTTCAGCTGACAAGATTGAACAGGGATGCCCCAAAAATCTTTCTTCCTGATAAGTTTACTGAGACACGCCTTAAACTCGGTGAGATGCCAACGATACTCTTCCCAACATGGGTCTAGCGTTGCACTAGCTCTCCATAGGTGAAGAAAACATGTTATTGATACATTGTTTGATGTATGACGCGGTCGATAGAAGTGATTTGATGGTTTAGAAAATGTAATAAGCCTTCAATATGGGTCTCGCTCTTTTCTTGATATGTAATTACTTAGCTCTAAATTGCCACATCTATGAAATATCATATTGTAATTATAAATGTGTTGTGGATACACTCAACTGTCTCTTAATTTGAGTAAGCAACCGGATAAAGTACCATCCTATGTTATTATTTTTGTGTTAAAGAGGGGTGATAAGGTTAATATATGCATCCATTAAATTTTATGATATCAAGGATTAAATTGAGTATTTCTATCTATCATAACAATAAATTCTGAAATTTTCATATTCTACCATATCGTTCTTTTAGACCTTTTCAAAAGTAAAAAAGTACATTCTTTTTGCATTTTTGCCAACTTCTGAAATGTTAATTAGAATCATGTCAGCATTCGTATGTTCTAAAAGTTTTTTATATTTGGCGTAAAAAGAAAAAAAGAAAAGAAAAATAAAAGTTGGCGAGCTGCAATATTTTAAAACGTAAAGATTAACAGTCAATATTAAATACAAAGTTACAAACCGCATATAATTATCTAAGTCATAGTAAGATAACAAATTTATAAATTATGTTTTCCTCACGCAAATGTAGATATTATTGAAGTTCAATCAGCATATGAATTTGTGATCGACACCTTAGATTAAGTGCAAAATTATATGCACTACTTAAATGGAGTCGATCCTAAGTAAGAGCAACACGAATACACAATTTGTGATCCTAAATAATTGTTAACAACTTGAACAAAAATCCTAACTTAACACATAATTCTCTCTATGGTTTCATCTACAACACTAAATGTCTAAGTATTGTTAACAACACAAACATAAATACTGAATAAACATATAATTCTCTATAGATAAATAGTCATCATGTCTTTACAAATTACGTTGTCATTGCCTTTATTGAAATATTGTCTCACATTACTTAACAGTGAGTCCTATATGCTTTTTATTTTTATGTAGTCTTCCTCAATATATTAATTAAAATTTTTGAGTTAGACTTTCTACAATCTAAAAAGGATTGAACATTTTCTATAATGAATTCTTATAAATATTTACATAGAAAGCATTTTCTTTCACTATAAAATTTTCTTCAAAACAAACATGAGGAAAAGTTGTTTTCCTCGGTTTAAATTTATTGTTTTCAGTTCATGAAAAACAATTTCCATAAATTGATTAATTTTTCGTTCTCTAAATATCGAAAAGTTGAAAAATAATTCCTCGTAAATATATATATATATATTAAACAAAACGGTGTTCTACATGTTTTGCCATATCAAAAGTATATGCCTATGGCGTCAAGTAACTAGATGTCGGTCAAACCTCGTGGCATGGAATCAATCGCAATGAACAATCCCCGCTTTCCCGGGACTTGGCTCCCTAATCCATGTCCAAAGCATCGGTTGGTAAGACAAATTTTTTTTCAAAAAAAATTATTACGAGTAAGTTGAAGACTAAGACGAGTTTAATAGTTATTCTGTCAACAAACAAATCTATGTTCTGTTCAGAAAACATTTATTTGCGTACGAATTGATAGGGTGAAGCCTAAGTAGCTATTTGGACACGGGTGAATCTATTTATGCTCTTTATAAGACTATATCCATCCAATTTCTAGTAAAGAAATAAAATTGTTTAACCATCTAAACGAAACTTCAAGTGATGGAGCTCCAAATTTCTTCAACTTTCCTTTTCTTCAATTTTTTTTTAATTTATTAGTAAAAATCTAGTTGTTGCAATGAGAATAGCACATATTTTTCCTATATTTTCTTTTTTCTTGACTAATTTTACGTGGGTACATATCACCATGCATGTTAAAAGTGCAATGTATTATTTTTTAAGTTTTTAGATTTTACCTTGCACATGTTAGCTTTGTCAATGAGAGAAAGTTCCCAATCATTTTCATGTTAATCAAGCAAATTTATAGATTGATTGTCAAGTAAAAATTAAGAAAATTTGAACATTTATACACTTTAATTTTTGTTGCACATATTACCCCCAAACTCTTTTTTATCAATCGTCTCTTTATATCCATTTAAATGAAATGACCGGATGCAACAAAAAAGAGGCCCTCTTTAAAGATTTGTTAAAATAAGACCACAACTAAATTTTCCAATTCAAAAATTTTAAAAACGAAATTTATTAAATCAAAATTTGTAAAAGACAACAACAATTTTAAAGTGCAGTTAAATTTCACTCCACTTCAATCAAAATTTGTCTCTTTATATCATTGATAGAGTGTTCGTTATAAGAAAATTCAAGGTGCCTCAATGTCCACAAATTTTTCACGCTGTGTGCTTTATTGTATAATGGAAATGAGATGGATTTAATCATATGCAGGGTGGAAACAGCTCCATCATTTGGACAAAATTAGTCATATAAAAGCAATAAAAAGAAAAGTGGCATAAATCCTATTTTTTATTTACCTTACAAAATTACTGTTGGCAAAAAAGGCAAAGAAAGGAAAAAGTACCCCCAAAAGAAGGCAAAAAAAAAAAAAAAAAAAAAAAACTAGGAGGAAACAAAAGGTTGAGGATACCTGCGAAATGCCGACCACACTTTCGATGCCGACCACGGACAAAGAAGATGAAGTTTGGGGAAGGCGACTTCCCTCATATAAATAGCCAGCAAGGACGCCGTTTGGAGATCCTCTCCTTGGGGTTCCACCGCCTCGTCCCATGTGTTGTAACCCCAGTTGCAATAACTAGAGGGAGAGATAGAGAGGGAGAGGGGCTTATCTTTTGGGTACTTGGGTTTGTGTGTCTGTGTTTGGGGGTCCTCTTGAGCAGAGCTGCAAATTCTTTCTGCATTTCTGCTTCGTCATGGCTTGCAGGCTTGCAGATTCCGCCTTCCTCCTCAAGGTGTGTCCATCTCTGTCTCTGTCTCTGTGTCTCTCTCTGTGGCCTTCAAGATTGATTCTTTCTGTAAATGCAAGATTTCTTTTGGATATCTTGATTCTTGGGTTCCAAATTCTTGGTTGAATTTGGATTTTGGATGTGTAATTTTAGTGTAACGAGTCAATGGGCATTTACTGTCCGCCCCTCCCTATTGACTAGTTCATATGGATTTTGTATTCAGGGCCCCCATCAGACGTCGATTCGGAGCCGAAGAATTGCTACCCAGTGTTCACCTGGTATTTGATTTTCTATTATGCCTTTTCGCCTGGAGTTTAACTTTTTATTTATTTATTTAATCTCATGTGTGAATTGAGTAACTTAAATACTTTTTCTCGAAACCTCCTCCGTTGGTTGTGCCCGGTGGTGGTACCCTCCGTTAGTGGCCAAAGTAGCCATGAATTCGAGCTTTGACTCTGCTCTGTAAGTTTAGAATTTGGTTGTGATGGCTGCAGTTGATAATACGGGTGATCCGTGAAACTGGTTCGTAGCTCTATACTTTTTAGAAAAGTGATTGCTCAGTGGTGGGATTTAGGATCCTAATTATGATGCTGCATAACACTCAAAAGCTATCATTTTTTTCTTCCAAGAGAACGCATTTTATGCCATATATTCACAATGCATTTTGTTGCATAGAACTTGGATTCCCAGTCACTGCCTTACTCTTCTGGTAAAATTCTGAAATTAATCCTTTTTTAAATTGATGACGCCCATTTGGATTGCCTAAGGCATGTGGATTATCATGAGTTGAGAACAACTTTTGTGTTTTAATATCTTCCGTTGGATATATATCAAGACAATTGTCTTACCTAATGCAATGCTGGTTAGAGGCTTAAGGCTCCATTTTGTTGGAGTGGCCATTCACGGACTTCTGACATTGATTGCTGTTTTGGTAAAATATGATGGTAAATGTCGACAATGCACTTTCTTACTGTTGTATGGTCGCTGAACAATAGCTTGGAGTTGGCTCCCACACCCACCCCAGGCACCAACATGGCCGCACACTCCCAGCCCACCCACCCACCCAATTTTATCAAAATGATCCATTTACTTAAATAAGTAGTTCAGATGTAGCCTGGTTCAGTATGATGTTGTTTCTTTTCATCAAACTAATGATGTGGCTGAAGTAGAGGGCCGACTAAGTGCTAGAATCATGAAATATAGCTTTCAATTGGAAAATCTGATTCCTACTAGTTGACCAAATTTATTTTATCAGTCAGCTGAAACTTGATCTTAATTAGATTTACTCGCTCAGATGTATTTTAATAAGAACAAGTCAACCTAATCTCAGGTATGAGCAACAAAATCTATGTGAACACGACCAACTCATACATCCGGCGGCTATTCAGTCGTTTAAAAACTTAGACATCATCATATAGGCTAGAACTTATTTGAGTGCAAGCATCATTTTGATAATAGAATTTTGGGAATTGGGATGAAACCAACCAAATTACTGGGTTTTATTTTGAACATATACTTAAAATGACATGAAACAAATTGCATGAGGCAATTGGTACTGTACTGGTTTTAAAGGTTTCTCTGGTTTTGTTGGGTTTCTCATAATACTTTGATGGAAGACAGGCTTATATTATCTGAATTGGGAAAATCAACTCCGGAAGGGAATAAAAAATAAAGGACATTCATTCTCCCCTAAAAAGATTCACATTGTAAGGGCTGTGGCAGTTCCTGTTGCACCGATTTCAGAAGACAGTGCTGAGTACCGGAAACAATTAGCCGATAGCTATGGCTTCAGGCAAATTGGAGAACCTCTTCCTGAAAATGTTATGCTCAAGGATGTTATTGATTCACTTCCCAGGAAGGTATATGCTTGACTGGCTGCAGAATGTGCTTACATGTACTCTTATCCATGAAGCATTCCCATCTTGTCATATACGTTGCTAAGATTGTTTATTTAGATCATCCTTTCCACTTAAGGATGTTGTTTTTGTAAAGGGTGAAAAAGAATCCAATGATGTTCCTAGTTTGAAATTTTAGCTCCTATTGTTTTGGAAACAGTCCTCCAATAAATGAACAGTTGTCTCTTTTAATACTACTACATTAGCTTTTTACTATGCGATTGTAATATCAGCTGCATCTTGGTCATCTAGGGCTAGATGGTCACAAGAAACCTTCTGGTATAGCCGAAAGTGTTACACCTTGTTAGCAAGTTTTCTAACAATTATTGCCCTCAAATTTCATTGAAGGTTTTTGAGATCAACGATGGGAAAGCCTGGACTTCAGTTTTGATATCTGTTACTTCCTATGCATTGGGGTTGTTCATGATTTCAAAAGCCCCATGGTACCTACTCCCTTTGGCGTGGGCATGGACAGGAACTGCTGTTACTGGGGTAAGCTTTGTTTGCTATTTTTCTTCTTTGGTAAAAATTCCCTTGCTTGTTCCTCATATGGGTTGTCTTTTCATTCCGTAACATATATTAGATTAACTTCCTAGACAGCTCTGTTTATCCCTTCTTGTTTTTCCTCCCATTTTTAAGTTCTTTGTTATAGGGCATGATTGTGCTCACAAGTCATTTGCGAAGAACAAATTAGTGGAAGATATAGTGGGAACGCTGGCATTCCTACCGTTGATATATCCTTACGAGCCATGGAGGTTTAAGCACGACCGACATCATGCAAAAACTAACATGTCTGTAAGACACTCCCTTTAGATTTTTCCATTTGATAATCCATTTTAAATACCTTTTCATACGAAATAAAGGAGTAGATGGTCCTTTAACAACAAGCAGAACACTCTTGTGACAGTATATTCTCCCTTGTTTTTTAGCAAATAGTCCACTTTAAGGCTATCTACTCTGCATAATCTACATACTTCAAGACCCTTCTTTACACTTTGGATATAGTGAGCAAATGTACATGAAGACACTTGTTTGCACTTTGCACACTCTTTCATGTTTATGATGTTATGTTTTGGACACATTCTGCTTGCTTTTTCTTCTTCTTCTTCGTCTTTTTATTTTTTATTTTTTACTTTCGTGAGAAAATTCCCCTTGGTTAGCATGCTCACATGGTTGTAGTTGTCTGGTTAATCTCCTCTTAATTGCCTTTATGCAAACATCATGATGTTTTTCTTCCCTTTTTTCTGTAAATATTAGGTTGTCTGAAGACACAGCTTGGCATCCTATTTGGCAAGAGGAGTTTGACTCTTCACCTCTTCTGCGCAAGGCAATTATATATGGATATGGCCCAATTCGTCCTTGGATGTCTATAGCTCATTGGTATGTATGGGACTATTATTTCTATTTAGATGCTTGTTTTCTCGCTCTCCATGCCTGTGAATTCAAAATATCAAATTGATGGTGGCTTGTTATAATTCTTATTTGTTGCCTTTTCTTGTAAATGCATTGATCTTAATCTGACTGAATGCCCTACTAGGTTGATATGGCACTTCGACTTGAACAAGTTCAGACCAAATGAAGTCAAAAGGGTGAAGATCAGTTTGGCTTGCGTTTTTGCTTTTATGGGGATTGGGTGGCCATTGATCATTTACAAGGCTGGCATTTTGGGGTGGATTAAGTTCTGGTTGATGCCATGGCTGGGCTATCACTTTTGGGTAATGATCTTTTTCATCTGCATTAATGTATGCTTCATTGCCCTTCTTTACTGAAGACACCAATAATTCGTTGACGAGTAATACTCACAGTCATAATAAATAAAACCTCCATAAGAATCTAGTGGTTTCTCTTCTTTTTGTAGCTTTTGATCGTTCAGGATATCTGGTCAGAAGTTGATCATAGTCGGTCATTATTGCCAAGTGTCTGGAAATTGCGAGTTGTATAATTAGGAGCTTTCACTTCAAGCTTTTTTGCTCTAGTAATTTAGTTGCCCTGGCTGTTCAAGTTAAGGTGTCCGCTGCTGAATGAGGAGCGATCTGTTTCATGTTTATAGATGAGTACTTTCACAATGGTCCATCACACGGCACCTCATATTCCTTTCAAATCTTCCAATGAATGGAATGCTGCTCAAGCCCAGCTGAATGGAACCGTCCACTGCGATTATCCTAAATGGTAATAAAACTTTTATTTTCCTCAAGTTTCTTCATTACTTGCTCTCTTTTGCTCGCATCTCAGATGTAAATGAACTATCGATGACATGATGATGGTGGCAATTGTGGGGGTGTGCAAAATGGACTTGCCAGAACTGGAAACCTGCCCGGACTGGACCGGACTGGACCGGTTCCAAGGGGGAACTAGACTGGATTAGACCAGACCGGACTGACTAAATATACTTTTTTTATATTATTTCTTTAAAAACATTGGTAAAATGTGAACTAAACACTATCTCGGTTAGGTTCCAAGTAGTGGATAAAAAAGCAATGAGAAAAAATAAGCGAGAAAAAATAAGTGACCGGTTCCATTGGACCGGACTAGACCAATGTTGCAGTCCGGTTCCTGGTCTTAGGACCAACCGGTTTGGTCCCCGATTCCAAATTTTGGGAACCGCTTCTTCCAGTCCAATTCCCAATTCCACCTTGGAATTGGATCAGACTAGGAACTAATCACCCTAGGCAATTGGGTCTTGTACCTCTAAACTTAACACATTTGGCATTGCTTCTGGGCATTGCCATGCAAAAATGTGTATCAAGAAACTTTTTCATTTTTGAAAGTGGAAGATGAAATTATTATCAAGTTGATGTGGTTATAGGCAGAGTAGCTATCTTAGCTGACTGCATGCTTCGGAAGAAGGGTTAAGAAGGGTTTGTCACTTGCATTGTCTTAAAAGTTCATCTTAGTTGACCTTGGGGTGCAAGGATGAGTAGAATGATCAAAAAGCAAACTGTGATGCTCTTCTCTTGTGCAGGATTGAAATTCTATGCCATCACATAAATGTTCACATACCCCATCATATATCACCAAGGATTCCGAGTTACAACTTGAGTGCGGCTCACAAGTCTATACAAGAAAACTGGGGAAAGGTGAGCTGGTTTTTGTCAAGTATGTTATTTTGGCATTCAAAAGGCCAGCTAGATTAGGATGATTCGGAACAAGTTCCCCTTTTTTCTCTTGTCATGAGTAACAGATGCTTGAAGTGGAAGGGAGTAATAAAGTTGAAACTAAATTTGGCAAACTTGAGATGGTTCCTTGATTTTAGCGTTTGGTGCTTCAAATATTTGTAAATGCAGAGTGATCTGAGTACTGCACATTTGCCTAGTGACCAGTTGTGTCGTTGTCGAAAAAAGCCTATTTGCTTATTTGCTAGTCTGCTCATTTTGATTTACATGTCATCCACAGTACTTAAATGAAGCCACATGGAATTGGCGACTCATGAAGACGATCATGACGATGTGCCATGTGTATGATGAAGAGCACAACTATGTTGCATTTGACCAACTGGCGCCTGAGGATTCCAAGCCAATTACATTCCTGAAAAAGGTGATGCCTGATTATGCATGACTAGATATATTTATCGGACTGTGGTGATCTTCAGCTCTCTCTCTCACTGGTGGTCTTCTCTTCTTGAATTAACCCGACAATAGTTTATCAATCATTAAGATGATTTTGCACTTGTGGAGTTGACGCTTATCCATATTAGAGAAGAAAATGTTCTTGTGGACTTTTTTGGAAGTTAAATTTTCTGTTTTGTCTCTAGTATGTTTCAGCATCAGCATGATGACAGATTATACATTTTCTTCCATGCCAACATGATAATTGCTCAAAAAAGATGCACCTAGTATCTCTATATTCTGGTCATGCCATTACAAGACTTCTTGATTATAATTAGAAGAAGCTGCTTGTTTAGACATTTTTGTTATGAGTTTGCGCCAAAGTGCATATTTCTTGAGAATCTCTTGCTCATGGCCATGGGTTGTGAATGCAATATGTCAACACAACCCTTTAGTGAGGATTAGATCCCACAAATACGGCAATAAGGATAGCGCTCCTACTTCAAAGGTAGCTGTATCGTATGAGGATAGTATTCTAATTTCTTGGGCGAATCTCGGCATCTTCCATTGATGAATGAATTCGCACATTCGTGAAAGTTTAGTTCTATCATTTAAGATTTCTGTACCAACGACGTCTTCCTAGTGTACTACGCAGCATGTAGCATCGTTGCCTTTTATTTTCTCTCTTCTTTTGTGGACCAAAAAAATTATCAGTTTCTCCTTCTCTGGAGACATCTCTCAAATTGTTTTGCATCATGGACAAATGTGGGCGATCAATAGATGAGCAAACTAAGAATAACGAATTAATTTCACATCACGTCGGTTAGTTTAATGCTTATAGGATGAGCTGTACATTATTTCTTACAAACCGACTGAATGTATGCCTATGCATGCAAACATTGAAACGGACTGGATGTCTAACTCGGGGTCATGGGCCATGATGTCCTTGCCGATTGCAAAGCTCTCGTTGGCCACTGACGGCCCTCTCTGGCCACGGGCATCACTTACACAGATCTGGCGAGGCGATTTCATCGCGGCCCTCACTGGCCACTTTGTTTAAATCTGGTGAGGTGAGCGAACCAGCGGTCGGCAAGGGTCAACGGCCGTCGTTGAGGCCCTGTTGGCCTTGAAGGAAAAAGAACTATACTACAAAAAAAGAAAAAGAAAAGAAAAATATAAAAATAATAAAATATTCATAAAATTTTTGATCGTGTCAAAAAAAAACTTACACAAATCCGGCGAGGCGATTTCATCACGGCCCTCACTGGCCACTTTGTTTAAATCTGGTGAGGTGAGTGAACCGGCGGTCGGCAAGGGTCAAAGGCCGTCGTTTAGGCCCTGTTGACCTTGAAGGAAAAGAACTATACTACAAAAAGGAAAAAGAAAAGAAAAATATAAAAATAATAAAATATTCATAAATTTTTTTGAAAAAGCATTGATTGTGTAATGTAGGACAATTGATATCAACATCATTATCTTTTGGCTTGAATTAGCTGGACAAAGACTATTGGCAAAATGTTAAAAAGTTATAACTAAATTAGCAAAATTAACAAGTTTAGAACTAATTGGTCTTCGTACAATGACTTTAGGATTATTTTGGTAATTATCCCTTTATTTTTAGTTGACACTTTATGTAAAAAATATTGAGTTATCAATTACATAATATATTAACATATCATTCAATTAGTGAATATATCTGGATAATTTAGCAAATGATTATTCCTACTTAAATGGAAATGTGATTATCATTTGCAACAAAACTAATACTTTGAAAAGAGAAAAAGAAGAATTTTTTTAGCTAATCCCTTTGGTCGTTACTATAAGATTCTCGCCCCTGTTATTAGAGTCTCCTACGGAATATTCGGTTTGAACTCTTCGTCCAATGATATGGCTTCATCTTGTAAAATGGTTATCTTGAAAAACAATATTCCTTATTTTTCCATTGAATTTTTATTCTAATACCCGATATATGAAATATTTTCTTGATTAAATAGAATGTATTACAACGATGAAATGCTTTCTTTATCTTAAATTTGAAAAGATCATTCACGTACGCCACGGGCAATTTGATATGGACAAATGGGGTCCTCACCCATTGAGTAGAACAAGATGTGAATGGAAGTGCCGTCCATGAATTTAACTGGCCACTCATGTTTCATGTTTTTTTTTGGTGGATTGATACTTTTCATATCCCGACATGACTTATTGTTTAATGACGTTCCCACCATTTCCAAAACTTCTCTCTTGAGGAAATAGGAAGATGGGACCTTTTAGTCTAGTAGCCTTATTTTCCACGAATCTGGCCCCAAAAACGTTGAATAAAGGATCATGATTCTTGTATCTCTTGTCCTCAATGTTCTTGTTTATTAATAAATTAGAACGTGAAGTGGAAGTAATTCAAATTATATGATTTGTTTATGGAATGAAGGAATAAATTTTCATTGTAGAAATTTTCCAAGCCCTTCCAAAAAATAACACAACGCAATGAAAGAGACTTCTCATGACATAAAACGTGAAGTATAAAAAATGAAGTGAAATTTATTAATGTATTATGTATATATTCTTTGTAGTGGGTAGTGGGTATCAATTAGAATAGTTAATAGAATATTTTTAATTAGATCAATTTATTTGTGTTTTTTAGCGTTATCCAGTAGAGTCACAACAAAACAAACAAGGAAATTACTACTGAACCGATAACACATGGTACCTGTGGAGAGTTACTCTTCTTCTTTCAATGAATTGCACTAGTGTGAGAACAAGTGTAGTATAAGTCCTAATGTTTTGACGGTTGATTAATCAAGTCCTAAACAAATTATTTTTCGTCAAATGAATCCTATATGTTTTGGCTAAGATGTACTCAAGTACTAATATCATTGCTGGTGACCTTTCGTAACTAGAAGTACTCTTTGAGATTATTGTGAAATGAAGCATCATTTGAACCACAATTAGAAACTAAACATATGAATCTTACAGATCATTGAGTGGACAATTTCATTATGGAAAATAATAGAGAAATAAAGCCTACATTTTACCAAAACAGATAGGAAAAACCCAAAGCATATTATTTTCGTTTTTTCTTGAGTCACATAATATTATGGAGAAAAATCTTATTATGTTTTGAATCAAGTTTCAGAATCAAGTTTCTCACTCAGTTTTCAATGAAATTTATTACTTCATTCCTTGGTTATTGTCAAAATAATTTCTAATTTTTTTAAGAACTAAAAGAACATGATTTTGCGATGAGTAATATCACCAGCAGGGAGACTAGGATTCAATTACACATTTTCTAAAAAGATTTAGAATTCAATTGATTAAATACAAATAAGACTAAATCAAGAAACGACCAAAATGCTTAAGTTTCCTATACCGCATATAATGCTTTTTGAGAACCTTTATTATGTAGTTGACACTTGAGAATAAAAAGTATTGAGTTATCAATTACCTAATAGATTAACATATCATTGAAATAAGGAATATATTTGGATAATTTAGCAAATGATATCATGCAAGTTAGTAGCATATAAATTTTATTTTGAGGGAAATGAATTGTCATCGGCAAGAAAGATAATACTTTGAAAAGAGGAGAATTTTTTTTTTTCGCTACCCCTTCTAAGCATCACCATAACAGTCTCGTGCCCGTTACAAAACGTTTAGGGTTACTATATGTTTGTGTTGAGCTTTCATCAATAAGAAAAGAAGTTCTGATTTTTCTCAATTTTGTACTATATATAAATATAGCAGAAAAAGACATGAGGCGTAGTTTGATAATATTATTATTTACTAAAGCTGAACGTCTGGGAAATAAAATATGGGTAGGTTTTAAGCTTCTATATTTTTTGTCAACAAAGGCTATGAATTTTTTATTTTTCCTCTAGCTTTCATACGTCGAGCCATATTATAGCTCCGAAAACTCCATATACCAGCAATCACGGGTTACTTGCCAATTAAACCTTTTTTAAATTTTTTTATATAACATTATTATCTGAATACACAGCAACACAGCACTACTGGACAAAACCCGCTTGAAAAATGAGGATGCTGTTGGCCCCAAGAATCTATCAGTCACACTTCATCAACTATGTCAATACACATCCTCAACGGTGGTTTTCATGAAGTATGTTCCTTGTTTTTAGCATTTGGCGCGTCAATTATTCGCAAGTGCAAAAGTGATCTAAACACTGCATCTTTGCCTGGAGACCAGTCTTGTCGCTTTGCCCGAAAAATGCCTATTTGCTATTTTGTTCATTTTCATTTACATATCATCAACGGTAGCTTGATGAAGCCTCATGTCAAACTAAAAGCAAAGTGAACTTAGCCTCACGAAAACTATATAATGAAATTGTAGAAATTAATTTCACATGAAAAGTGCACAACACCGGACTAAGACTTGCATCATTTATAGCTAGATTGAATTTGTTGCTACAGTGAAATTGAATCTAAAACTATAATTTTCGTAAGGTCAATTTACGAGTATTTTTTATGGTATCTTATACGGTGAAAGACAGAACAAACCAAGGACTTGCAATAGAATCAATTACACACAGCCCATGTGGAGAGTTACTCTTCTTTTTTTTTTTTCTTTCTTCTTTTTTAAGTTAATCACCCTAGCTGTGTGACCTTTAGTAATTGGATAGTCACACTCTATGAGATTCTTATGAAAGGAAGCATCATTTTAACCTCAATAAAATATAAAACATATACATCTTATCGATCATTGGATAGAGAACTTGATTATGGAAACCAATTAAGAAGTAAAGTGTAAATTTTACCTAGACAGATAGGAAAAACCCAAACCATATGATTTTGATTTTTTTCTTGAGTCACATAAAGCTATGAATTTTTTTTTTAATTCTATTTTATAATAGAATCTCATAATCAAGTGTCTCACTCAATTTTAAATGAAACTTAAGTGTCTTATTTCTTGATTATTGTCAAAGTAATTTTTAATTTTGTAAATAACTAAAAGGACATGATATTTGCAATGAGTTAATGTCACTAGCAGGGAGTTTAGGTGAGTTACATATTCTTTAAAAATATTTATGACTCAATCAACAGACAACCAATTAGCTTGGGGCTCCTATTGCTTGTATATCGTATTTTGAGAACCTTTATCATTTAGTTGACACTTTAGAATTACAAAAATATTAGGTCATCAATTACATAATAGATTACCATAATATTCAGTTAGGAAATATATTTGGATAATTTAACAAGTGATCTTTGCAAGCTAATAGTGCTTAATTTTTAGTGAGAGGGAAATATATTATCTTTGGCGAGAAAGATATTACTTTGAAAAGAGGGGAAAAAAGAATTCTTTAAGCTGCCTCTTTGGACCCTATCATAGGAATCCCCCATATGTCATGGAGCGTTTGAGTTGAACTTTTTGTCCAACAAGAAAATTTTATCTTAGAAATTATAATCTTGAAATAGAAATGTGTAGTATTTTTCCTTTAGAAACTTATTTGAACTGTAACTATATATGACATATTTTACTTAATCAAATTTAGATGACTGAATTGCTTTCTTTATCTTAAATTTGGAAAGATGAATACATGCATCGAACCTTCGTGGAATCATAAATTCATGTAAATGACGGGGCAATTATATATGCACGGGGGAGTCCTTCGCTCCTCGAATAGAACAAAATGTGAAGGAAAGTGTCGTCCGATAATTCAAGAAAAGAACATCATCATCTGTTCATATTGACATATGAACAAGTTTTGTCGTTACATCCCTCGTTTTGTCAATTGACTGGGTCCTGTTGGTCTTGCCTTCCTACCACAAGTAGGTATTATTTTAGAGTACATCTTTTGTTTGTTTGTTTTCTTAGTTTGAAATTAGGGACGGGGTTCATGCATCTGGTGCAGTGCTAGCTGTCTGAATGAGATAGCCTTTCTCCTGTTGTGACATGGGAGACCTAATGCTTTGAGTTTTAGGGACTGAATGGGGTTCATGCATCTAGTGCATTGCTAGCTGTCTGAATGAGATAGCCTTTGTCCTGTTGTGACATGACCTAAAGAATGGGAGACCTAATGCTTTGAGTTTTAGGGACGGGGTTCATGCATCTAGTGCATTGCTAGCTGTCTGAATGAGATAGCCTTTGTCCTGTTGTGACATGACCTAAAGAATGGGAGACCTAATGCTTTGAGTTTTAGGGACGGGGTTCATGCATCTAGTGCATTGCTAGCTGTCTGAATGAGATAGCCTTTGTCTTGTTGTGACATGACCTAAAGAATGGGAGACCTAATGCTTTGAGTTTGCCTGCTTTCTTTATGGAAGAGCGGCAGAATTGAAAGCTTCTAAACTTCTTATGAAACTATTATTTTATGAAATGGGGACAACTTTCTGATATAATTTTTTGTTAATTAACCCACTCAAATGCGCGTCTTTCAGCTGTGTGACCTTTAGTAACTGGACAGTCACACTCTATGAGATTCTTATGAAAGGAAGCATCATTTTAACCTCAATAAAATATAAAACATATAAATCTTATCGATCATTGATTATGAGAACCAATTAAGAAGTAAAGTGTAAATTTTTTAGACAGATAGGAAAAATCCAAACCACATGATTTTGATTTTTTTCTTGAGTCACATAAAGCTATGATTTTTTTTTTAATTCTACTTTATAATAGAATCTCATAATCAAGTGTCTCACTCAATTTTAAATGAAACTTAAGTGTCTTATTTCTTGATTATTGTCAAAGTAATTTGTAATTTTGTAAATAACTAAAAGGACATGATATTTGCAATGAGTTAACGTCACTAGCAAGGAGTTTAGGTGAGTTACATATTCTTTAAAAATATTTATGACTCAATCAACAGACAAGCTACTCCTACTGCTTGTACATCAAATAAAGGATTATGATTTCTTTGTTTGGCCCGTCCATAAATCCTCCGGAATCACAATTGTTAGACCCTACCCTTGCATCTCTCCTCAGAATAACTTTGCTCCTGAAGATGAAGAGGAGGGACTCATCACATGGAAAAGCGGCGGTCATGACTGATAGAGGTGATGTCGAGTTGTCACTAGGGGCTGAATTCGAAGTATTCTTGAATTTTAGAGGGCCTGACACTCGTCTAAATTTTACCGATTGTCTCTATCACTCCATGGATGGAGCTGGGATTCATGTTTTCAGAGACGATGAAGAGATCAGAAAAGGCGAAGTGATCAAAGGCGAACTAGAGCGCGCGATTAAGAACTCCACAATCTTTATGCCCATCTTCTCTAAAAACTACGTGTCTAGTCCGTGGTGTCTTCGCGAGCTTGCATTCAGGTTGGATTGCTCGAGAAATAGAGATGACAATGCAATGATCCTACCGATTTTCTTCGATGTGGATCCTGACGATGTCAAACTCAAAACTGGGCTATACCACGATGCTTTCCAAAAACATGAGCAGAAGTTCGGCAGCAATCTAGTGCAGCAATGGAAGGAGGCTCTGATGGAGGTCGCTCATATCAAAGGATGGGATCTCAAAGATACAGGGTAAGGTTTTAGTATTTTTTCATTTTTCGTTGATTTAGATATTTAATTGATATTAATAATACTCATCCTGGCATCAAAAGTTAAAACTACCCATTGCTCTCTCTTTCATCAAATTATCACTCAATTCACACATATTTAATTACTACTAACTACACATCCACTCAATCAAATAAACAGTCAATTCTTGTCAAAACTAGATAATTTCTCTAGAAAGACTCGATAAATCAATTTTGAATTAATTATTTCATTTGCATCTTTTAGATAGACTAGAAATACTTATTCTTAACTTCTAAATCCAATTTGTGTAGGATTTGAATTAAGAAAGCAATTGTTCTAGCTATTACTATTTTAAACAATGCAAAACTAGAAAAACAGAGCACTCACCATATTTGAGCAATCAAAAAGGAATCAACAAATCCTTTGCATATTTAAAGGAAGAAAGTCCACGGCTTTCGATTTTTACAATTATGGACGAGGGAGCATCTTTTGTAAAGTTTAACATTTATAAACTTATATAATTGCAACTCATTTTAAGTACATTCACTTGGATTTTGATTGATATATTTTTTCCTTGTAAAAAGAGTTAGAGCTTTTGTAAAATTAATATTTCTTTTTCCAGCTTTTTTTTTTTTTTGGGGGAGAGGGGGTTGGTGGGGGGGCTGCCAATTTACTTACAATTGACCTTTTCCTATTTATCCATAGAGTATATATACAAAAAAAATTTGGGAGGGGGCCAGTCACCCTGTCTCCACCCCTCTCCCTTAGCTGGTTTGTGTTTAACTTCTAATATTTCTAACCTTGATAGGTTAATATTCTTTCTGCAATAGATCTGACTAAACCCTATCGTATCAAATATGACAGCCATGGTGAACTCATTAGATTAATCGTCGCTGAAGTTTTGATCAAATTGAATAAAAGAGAAAAAATTCTACCTGATCATTTAGTTGGAATTCACGATCGTGTTGAAGATGTCATGCACCTATTAGATGAAGGTTCTCCTGATGTACGCTATCTAATAATCCATGGCATGGGGGGCATCGGTAAGACGACTCTTGCCAAAGTCGTCTTTAACCAAATTTCTAGTCGGTTTGATGGGTACAGCTTCCTTTCGGGTGTTCGAGAGGCTATAGAGGTTGGCAAAATTGTCCAATTACAAAAGCAATTATTGTCAGAAATTCTCAACTCCAAACCAGTGGAGATTTTTGACTCCGATGCAGGGATTAACCACATTAAATGGAGATTTCGCCACAAGAAAGTCCTTATTGTTCTTGATGATATAGATGAGTGGGCCCAACTCTTTATGCTTGCAGCAAAGGGTGATTGGTTTGGTTCGGGGAGTAGAATCATTATTACAACAAGGGACATCAACAATCTAGCGATTGAAGAGTACAAACTTTATCAAATGACAGAGTTGCATTATCACCACGCCCTTCAACTTTTTAGCAAGCACGCTTTCAAAATGGATTCCCCTCCACATGACTATGATGATATTTCTTGTAGTATTACTCACATGACTGGTGGGCTTCCTTTGGCTCTCGAAGTTATTGGTTGTTCTCTTTATCGCAAAAGCAAACCAATATGGAAAGAAACGTTGAAGAAATTACAGTCAGCTCCTCACCAACATATCTTTGATATATTAAAGATTAGTGTTGAAATGCTAAGTGAAGAACAGAAGAAATTTTTCTTGATATTGCTTGTTTTTATGTTGGTGAAGAAAGAATCTATCCATATTATATGTGGAAAGCTTTGGACTTTTACCCAAAAATTGAGATCGATTTCCTTATTGGTATGTCTTTGATAAAGATCGATGTTGATGATAGACTGTTGATGCACGACTTGCTTAGAGACCTTGGAAGAGAAATTGTTCGACGAGAAGACCTCAAAGTTCCTGGGAAATGTAGTAGACTTTGGCAACCCAAGATTGCGTTGAAAGTAGTGAAGACTAGAATGGTAAATTTCATTCACAATTATCGTCTTCTAAATCAAGGGAACATTAGCTCGATTAGAGTATGTTTTTGAATGTGTTCTTTTGCTTTGCACATTGCAGAAAACTAAATTTATTAATTTTGAGTGATTGAAGGTAGTAAAAAAATTTATATCTAGTGGATATTAATAGTTTACATTTACAATATGAAAGTAGAAGCAAACAATAATGCTTTACTTATTGAACAAGTCTATGCAATATTTACTCACGGAATGCATTCCTTTTTTTCGTAGTAGGAAAGCTCACTCATGCTTTTCATGTTGTCAGGGAACAGAGAACATCATAGCTCTCAAACTAACTGGACTTTCCAAAGATCACAACTTTACAGGTGAAGGCTTTTCAAGGATGCCTGACTTAAGGTTGTTGGAATTAGAAGGGGGAAACTTGGTGGGAGACTTTAAGAATCTTTTCTTGAATTTAAAATGGCTCTCTTGGCATCGTTGCCCTTCACATTTGCAGGCGATCAATCTATGTTTACGAAACTTAGTCGTGCTCAAGTTTTTGAACAGCAAAATTCCTGAAAACTGGAATGGATGGGGCCCATGCTTGGTATGGTTTCGCATCACAAATATATGTTTGTTGTCATTTACCTTGCCTTGCTTTTCTAATTGTAATTTGTTTTGTAGGAAAATAGTGATTTGAAAGTTATACATCTCATGAGATGCTATCTCTTGACAACTCCTGACTTCTCAACATGCCTAAAGTTGAGGATATTGGTTTTTGCTGAACATTGTCTAGAGTCGCCACAAATCGGTCCCTCTATTGGTAAGCTAGATCGCCTAAAGCGCTTGGAAATAATTGCATATGGAATTCAACAATCAAAGTTGTCTAGAAGCCCCCATTTTGACTTGTGCGTAGTGCCTTCTGCAATATGCCGTCTAAAGAACTTGTCAACTCTAAAGCTAGAAGGGCTGTCCATGTGGGAGCTTCATCCATCTATTGGAGAGATGGCGGGCTTGGCATGCCTGTCGTTGGTGCGTTGTGATCGGCTAAGAAAACTTCCAGATTCTATTGGGAAATTGAGATTGCTCCTTGAATTGGATTTGTTCGACACAAGAATTAGAGAGTTACCTGATTCTATTGGTGATCTCAAAATGATGGAGAAAATGCACCTGGGATGCACTAAAATAAGGAGTCTACCAAACTCCATTGGAGGACTAGAATCATTGAAGTGCTTATTAATGCCTTCAAGCAAGATAAGAGTGTTACCCAATTCTATTGGAGATCTCAAAAGCTTGGAGGAATTGGACCTATATCAGACTCAAATAAGGGAGCTACCAAATGCCATTGGAAGACTAGAGTCATTAAGATACTTATGCTTGTCCTATACAAAGATTACTACGTTGCCTGCATCTATTGGATATCTTAAAAGATTGAATTCCTTAAAATGAGTCTCAGCAAGATAAGAGAGTTACCCAATTCTATTGGAGATCTCAAAAGCTTGAAGAGGATGGACTTGACAAAAACTCAGGTAACGGTGCTACCAAACTCCATCGGAGGACTAGAATCTTTGCTTTACTTAGGCTTATCGGATTTAGAGATTACCGAATTGCCTACTTCTATCGGATGCCTTAAAATGCTAAATTATTTAGACATGAGCCGGAGTAAGATAAGAGAGCTACCAAAGGCCATTGGGATGTTGGAAAATCTTGAAAGGTTGGCGTACGATGGTAGTAGAAATATGGACATGAAATGGCCTCCTAAGCTTTTTCAATACTATGGATATCTTCTAGTGATGATCCTCAATCTCTTACACTGCCTCCTCAGCTTTTGTCATTTTCCATATGTTGTGATGATCCTCGATCTCTCATATTGCCTCCTCAGCTTTGGTCATTTTCATTACATTGTGATGATCCTCAATCTCTCCCAAGGCTTCCTTTAGGTCTTGGTAGTTTGGAATTAAAGGGTGTCAAGTCACCGATAGTACAATCACTCTCTTCCAAATTGAGATATTTGTCTAAGTTATCACTTGTTGAATGCGGTTTAAGAGAGATCGTTATTGAACAGCTAGAGAGCCTCCACTGTTTGGAAGTGTGGGACTGTAATTCGCTGTTGATATTGGGTCTATCAAGCTTACAGAGGCTCGAATGGCTACAAATCTTTGGGTGCCCTCATCTAATTGAGATTCGAGATTTGGGAGAAATGGAGTCGTCGAAAGATTTATCTATGACGACATGCAGCTCGATAGAAAGGTTACCTAAACTATCAAAACTATATAGGTTGAGGAGGTTGCATGTAAAAAATTGTAGATCACTGCGGTGTTTGCCCGATTTACCAAACTCACTTTTATCAATTGGGAACTGGAGGTCCACGGAAAGTTCACCGGAAAGTTCACCCGAGCTATCAAAGCGTAGAAGGCTATCAAAACATAGAAGGTTGTGGGCATTGGAACTGTCTCACTGCGAATCACTGCAAGGTGCCATACCAAACGGATGGCATCCCGATATTCATGCATGCCCACTGTTAGGCGAATCTGGTGACGTTTCCATAGATTGCTACTTGTGTCAGAGGTCAAACCCGAGCCTATGTGCATCGTTGGGAGCTATGAGGAGATGGGCAAGACATTGGGCACCTTAACAGCTCCATATTGTCTCTACTTTGAACCGTTCAGCGATTGACACCAGTCACAACGGGTCCACGTCGTCTCAATTCAAAGCCGCGTCTCTCTCCTCTTTATCTTCTCTCTCCTCTGTTTCTCTCTTCAAAAGCCCTGGCCCACCACTGCAGCTGCTCTGACTTGACGTAGTCTCTCCACTGCAAACCCTCTCTATCCTCTCTCTCCCATCTCCCAATTAAACTCCGTTCCGTTACTAAGGGTCCGTTCGTTTCGCGGAAAATATCGTGTTTTCGGAAAATATTTTCCTGGAAGTCATTTTCCGGGAAAATGACTCTATTTTCCCAGGTGTTATTTAAAACCTAAAATTTGAGTGGAAAACATTTTCCATCGTTCGTTACCTAATTTAATTATTTGGGAAAAATTATTGAAGAATTGAATTTTAATATTTTTAATTGACCAAAAATTAATTATATATATATATATATTTTTCTTTTTAAATTGAATTTTTAATTATTTATATTTTTTAAAAATCGAAATTTTTATTTCTTTTTTCTTTTTTCCTTTTTCTTTTCCTTTCCCCTTCCTCCTTCCTCCTCCTTCTTCCTTCTCCTTCCTCCGTCACCGCACGCACACCGCCGCACGGCCTGGGGCGGAGCTCGTGGCTCGCCGGATCCGGAGCTCGCGGTTCGCCAGATCCGGTGATCGCCCGAGCTCGCCGGAGGTTCGCCGGCTCAGTGAGCCGCGAGCTCGCCGGATCTGGCGGCGAGCTCGGGCTCCCGATCCCGGCGAGCCCGAGCCGAGCTCCGCCGCAGATCCGGCGAGCTCGCGGCTCGCCGAGCCGGCGAACCTCCGGCGAGCTCGGGCGAGGCTCGACCCCGCCTAGCTCGCCGGATCGGCGAGCCGCGAGCTCCGGATCCGGCGAGCCACGAGCTCCGCCCCTGGCTGGCGAGGCTCGGCCTCGCCCGATCCGGGCGAGGCCCGAGCTCGCCGGGCTCGGGCGAAGCACGGCTTCCCAGATCGGGCGAGGCGAGCCTCGCCGCCTGGGGCGGAGCTTGAGCCGGCTCGCGGCCGGTCGGGCCGCCGTCGTGGCCGTCGACCAGGCCAAGGCTAAGGAAGAAAGTTTTTTTTTTTTTTTTTTTTTGGGTCTAAAAGGAAGAAAGATGAAAATGAAAGAAAGAAAAGAAAAAAGGAAAAAAAGAAAAAGGAAAAAGAAAGCATAAAAATAAAACAAAAATATGTTGGTGAAAAGAAGCAAGGTGGAAGAAGTTATGGAAAATGTTTTCCACTTTTCAAAAGTGGAAAACATTTTCCTTATCTTTGAAGGTTGTTTTTTCAATGATGGAAAACATTTTCCTGAGTAGTTTATTTTTCGTGAAGCGAACACCGAAAATCCGGAAAACATTTTCCGGAAGTCATTTTCCCGAAAAACGAATGGAGCGAAAAAAAATTTCCCATCATTCAAGTGATTCCGCGCTCTCTCTCGGCCCCTACTCTGCACTTAATCAATCCGCTCCACCACTCTCTGAAACTGCTAGCGAACCACCATGCCTCCACCTCTGCCGTCCCCAGCCGCCGCGCTGACGGCTTTGCCTTCAGCTCCGCACTGAAGCAATCTGCTCTCTCTTTCTCTCTCCTCCGTGAAGTGCTGAATCTGCCAGTGAACCATGACGCCGACGCGCCTCCGTCGGTTGCCTCCGCCATTGCCTCCCGAGCCACTATGTCGAGGCAATCTGCCAGCGAACCACGACACCGACATGCCTCCGCCTCTGCAGTCGCCTGGTGAGCCGCCGCGCCTCAGCACTAAATCAATATGCTCTCTCTCCCCTCCGCAAACCGCTGAACCTGCTAGAGAACGCCAACGCCGACGTCAACGCCGACGCACCTCCGCCTCTGCCTCCGCCATCGCCTCCCCGGCCTGCCATCGCGTTTTTCCCTCATCCTCATGACCTCCGCGCTGTTCTCTCTTTCTTTTCTCCGCGAAACGCCCCTGCTCGTGAACGCCAACGCCACCGACATTGTCGACGCTGTCGCTTCCTGAGCCCCGCCATCGCTTGTCAAAGCCCCATTGGCGGCTCCGATACGTCCTCTGCATCTCGAAGGTTAGGGTTTTCTACGAATTCTGCTCAGTAGAGTTTTAACTTATGTTATAATGTGCTTATTTGTTTATTGAAGTGAAACGTAGATGAATTTCGTTTCATAGATGAAGAATCCCTTGCCACCAGGTTTTTACGGCTTATATGTGAGTCAATGGAGCAGGTCTTCCAAGCTCTATAATCTCATTGTCTTTGGAAAAAAGTTCATAAAATTGCTAGGTTTGCCTTAAACTGCGTTGATCTGGAGTATTGGCTGAGAAAGATGCACGATTCTTTGAAAGTATCAAATGAACTATGATAAGTGTAGATCGCATATTAAGTCTATTTACAGAGCATATTTTGATCTAATCAGGTAGCTTGATCCAGCTCTATGCCGTCTAGTTTGAGAGATTCTTTGTATCAGAGTTTGCCACCTAGTATAAAGTCATCTTTGCGCTCTAGAATTCATTCTTTTCATGTCAAAGAAAAGGTATTATCTCGTAATCATTCTTTTCTTGTTCAAGAAACTGAATGCATTCTACTTTCTATTGATCCAAAATACTAAATTCGAAGTCTATTTCTCAAGCTTCTTCCGTTGAGCAGGTATTGCTTTGAGAAGGGTCCATATAGCTTGTCTTTGTGCAACTCTTTGTTGCAGACATCAAAGTTGAGATGGAGAAGACTCTACAGTGGCTTGTTCCAATTGCCAAAAAAACAGCGAAGTAAGATATCCCCACTACCGACCTCAAATGCTTTCAAGCTTGCCTTTGTTTGATATTTCTGTTTTTATTTCTGATTGGAAGAGAGCTCATCATGACTTCGGATGGGTTGGTGAATGGGCGAATACTGGCTTAGTTAAAAAACTCGAGAGCACTTTCTGTCATTTTTTAACCGCCACTTCCACCCAACCAGCATCTCTACAATAGTAAAAAGAACTCCATAGTGGTAAATTTATGCCAAAACATAGATGATGTGGTGTGTTGTTGCAGGTCTGAGGTAAACAAGAAGCCTCCTGTCACTGGATAAATCGAGCTATCATGTTAAAGACGCGTCTGCCAAAACCTGCTCACCTTTATTGACTGCCGATGACTAATGTTACAAGACATAAGTAAGAGAAAACGGCGGTTAGGAATCAGTAAGAGCTAGGATTTCGACTCCTTCAAGGCTAGGTTGAAGAAGCACGACAAACTGAGCAAGAGGATGTCACTGATAGAGTCAATATATTTAGATGACTCAAAGGAATCCACGTACCTTTTGATAAAGTAGAACGCCTTATGGGTAAAGAGATGGTCATCCCACGTCCTGCTTTTGTCTACCACTGTGTACATAGAGTTCTGGAAGACAGCGAGCCCCATAGCATCCCTGGTAGATGGCTTTGAAAGAATTTGGGGAATATTCGCAACCTCCATCACTCAAAAGTTCCTCCTACGACGTGGGGGCAACGCAGGTATGCTTTGGAAGCTGGAGAGATGTGGCTGGGAGAATATGCAAAGGAGATGAATCACAGTGTAGTTTGAAAAGATAGTGAAAAGAATACGTGACATACTTTTGGTGTCTGTACAAAAAGTGAAGTCATATTGTTCAAATTATTCATTTTGGATGCATGGAGTTGCTCTTATTGGGGGTTCCGTCTGCATTCCTTCACTCTACTCTGTCCTACTATTGCGGTTTCTTTTCTTGTTTCTTTCTTTTGTCCTTGTTGAATATGTAAACGGGTGGCACCGCAAGAACTCCATTTGTGAACTAAACACAACACTAAACCGCTTGCTGGTGCTCGAGCGGTAAGGAAATTTTTGTTCTAAGCATATTTGTTAGTGTGGTTTTTCTTCACAGCCGTCTTCTCAAAACTCAAATGCCATTCGGTGCACAAGTTCGAACACGAGACAAGAACAACAGTATCAATTACCTCGTAGGCTTTCTCCTCCCCACTCTTGGGACTCTATTTCCCTTGATGTTTCTAGCTTGGTTTATCATTTCGCTCTTGGTGCGTCCATTTGTGTTGGACTTTCAGTTGCTCTAGATGTTGGACTCGTTGGATGAACTTTAAGCTTGTGCACATATCAACATGTGTGTTGGAGCTTGTGGACGTATCATGCGACTTTGTAATATAGATAAATGAAGGACTAAGAATTAGAAACCAAGATACTGGACCTAGTGAAAGTCAACTGACTTCTCTGTACCCTATGATCCAAATGCATTGGGTCCACGTGCACTAAATTCATGTAAGAATTACAAGCAAGCAAGGATCGAAGTCAGTAAGAATACTTGCAAATCTACCTGCACAAAACAAAAGGACAATTTTGAACTTCCTCACTAGTGGCTATAGTATTGCGCTTCAGCGATTCATGAAGTTGTACTCTATATTGCAAGCTTAAGCATATTAAGATTAACATTCAAGGGAGACTATAGTTTCCTTTAAGTAGATCAATGAATTGAATTGCAATTCCAAAGTGTTCACACTTGAACAAAAAGCAAGAGAAATTGACAAATCGAGAGGGACGGAAGTAGCAAATGTTGGTCTCAATAAGTGCTGACAATTATTGCAATCCCTGAGTTGGCTGCTGCGATGATCTTCCAAGTGACGCCCCTTCTCAAATCATGACCCATTCTCATGACAACCGCAAGGATGGTTGAAAAGTGCTTCGAGCTGCTAAACCCATGCATTATGCATCTCTCATTGTACAGGCGCCGGAGGCACTAAAAATATGGAATGTCATGACAATTAATCTGAGCTTATGCTTAAACCTTGAACGCAAATATCATATCAACCTACATTGGCCCACAATGATATGTGTGTGCATGATATTGGAAGAGCAAAACTGATAACATAAATTGCAGAAACGTTATAATTTAATAGTTCATTTAGGTAGACTAAATATCGTATGCACTCCAAAAAAAAGGCCTACCATGACCACACCTACATTGATGTCTATTGGACTGGCAAAGTTGACCGAAATCAACAGAGATAAGTCGAGTAATCCATAAGATTATAAGTAAATGGAAGAGGAGAGTCCTGAAACTAATAGCTTTTTACTAAATGGAAACAGAAAAGGCAGAACTTTTCTAGCCTTAATATAAATAAATAGGCATCCTCCAAGTAATAATGAAGAGTGAAACTACTACAAAGTACATAAATGCGGAAATCGCAAAGGGATTCTAATTGCAACTAAGTAAGTACCATCAGTGATCACAATCAAGAAGAATTCTTCATTTGTGCCTATATGCATGTGTGCGTGTGTGCATTCGTGTGAGAGAGAGAGAGTCTATAACCTTCTTTCCTTATTATGTCAAACAAGTGTTAAGTAGCTAAAATAAAGCATCACCATGCACATAAATATACCCCCTAGGGTTGTTTTGCAAGATGACCGAAATGGAGAGGAACCCGTAACTCAATCTGAATTCAAAAGTAGTAATCGCAAAGGGACCAGCTATCCTCATGAAGCCCTCCTTATGTTTACACCTCAAACACCAGTAGCCGCAGGAAGATGGAACAGTGTAGCTAAAAGTATGAGAGAGGGAAGGAGGGTGGGAGGGAGGGAGGAAGGAAGAGGAAGAGGAAGTGGGGTGTGAGAGCAATACCTTGTGTATTAGAGGAAGAGTGGATAGCTCAATAGGCGACAACTCCCTCAGCTCGCTAATCACGCTATGAAACGTATTGTCTGTGGAAGAAAAACTAGAAAAACATAGACACATAAAATTGCAGCTGTTAACATGGTTTAAAGATAACAAGAGCAAGGAAAAATGCAAAAGTGCTAAAACTAGTTGGAAATTACACTTGCTAAGATCTTGATATACGTTTTGTGAATTTCGAAATGTTCAGAAAAATTAGATTCCCTCTGTTTGACGAGAAAAAAACTATTCATGGACTATCCTATCACCAATGTATAGTGAGGCAAATAAAATCTTAAATCTCTACATTATAAATGCATTGCATTTTCATTTTATATCGTTGTGTAGGTCTCAAATTCTATTGTAACTGAAATCTTCTACTTGAATCCATAGTCCCTTTTCAGAACTGTAGTCACACTCCCCTTATATCACATGAATTCATCTGTTTCACTAAGACACCAAGAGACCAAATTTAACGAGTCAAATATCTTTTCTGTTGAGGTATGTGACCCAAGATTCATTACATGTTTTTACAACCAGATCCCCTGCTGTTGAGTAAGTAGTTATGCAACTAACAATTGGAATAGATATCAGTAGCTCCATTCATCGATTCTCACAACTCTATGATCACAAAATTCTAGCCAAAAAGGTTATCAGCGAGCACTAGTCATGCATCAGAGAACCCTCTTCAAAGCCTACTTCAGATATTTATATGAATACTTCTTGCATTTCGACTACAAACCCCAATCCAAATAGGTTATCAGTAACTAAATCCTACATATGCACCAAAAAGCTTCCTTCAAACCAAATTAGAGGCAGATGGTTGCCCAGGGGGCTGTTATGCTAGTATGTATAAAGATCTTCCAGTTATGTTCAGGAGAAAAGAGTATTGCTTCAAGTCATTGGTTAATCTATTTGGGACAAGGAAAGGAAAAAATCCCAAGATTAATCTATATCAGTTTCCAAAGGCTTCTGTTACAATGCTAATTCTTAAAATGGTGAACTGTATAGAGAATGACCAGAAGCCAAACAGATGCTACTTTTAACATACATTCACAAATATCATGTTGCTCATAAAAGAAGGTGCAGTTATGCATGATATTTTTCAGTTACACTTATCTTAAGATGTACCATTCGCTACCATAGGTACAACCCATCCTGAAGTTTGAGTTGCACGTCTAGCAATAACAGAAAAAAAAAATAATAAAGGAGAAAATTCAATCTTTGTTAAGGTGTTTAATTCAAAAGGTAACGTGTTTAATTCAAAAGGCACTTTTAAATATAGTTGCTAAACCACTTTTAGGCGTTCTTAAAGATTTGATTTGAAGGTCTACCCTTACAGCTTATCACCTATGTGCAGCTTTCCAATTTCCTCAATTTGGTGGGAATGCAAGAGATGCAACCATATATCTTACAACACTTAGCAATGCTAAAGTGATTGCAATTATCTAAAATAAAAATACCAATAAAAAAACCTAAAAGATGTCCATCACCTACACACCGAAAAAATGCATGTCACAAAAGAAAAAGATTGTAATAGAGTTCCAACGAGTTGGCTAACATTCCCTAATAGCAAGTTATGTCCATTTCAATAGCAGCAAAGCATTGTGGAAACCATTTAAAAGGTTCCGCTAAGGGAATTCCCAGAAGATGCCTGCATAACTTTGTTATTTTGTTTTTTTATTGGTATTACCTGCTCCATCTCAACTTTGATGTCTGCAACAGAGAGTTGCACAGAGACAAGCTATGTGGACCCTTCTCAAAGCATTACCTGCTCAACGGAAGAAGCTTGAGAAATAGACTTCGAATTTAGTATTTTGGATCAATAGAAAGTAGAATGCATTCAGTTTCTTGAACAAGAAAAGAATGATTATGAGATAATACATTTTCTTTGACATGAAAATAATGAATTCTAGAGCGCAAAGATGACTTTATACTAGGAGGCAAACTCGAATACAAAGAATCTCTCAGACTGGATGGCATAGAGTTGGATCAAGCTACTTGATTGGATCAAAATATGCTCTGTAAATAGACTTAATATGTGATATACACTTTGTTGGGAAAATATGGCTTCGAATTGGGTAGAATAATGAAGTCGGATCTTTAGAGTAATCAAGTCGGACTTTGAGGCGTGATATCACTTTCTTTAAAGATTTATTTGCCCCACAACATTATTAATGGTCACCGGTAAATTTCCTCCGGGATACAACAAAGTCTCAAAATAAGAATACTAGATAGCAATTCTAGTATTTCTCCAGGATCTCTCTAGGAAACAGTTGAAAAGATGGCTGTCGTTTTTTTTAGAATGAAGGCTTGAAAAGATAAAATGATCATATACACTGTTCTTTTGAAAACTGACATGTATATATAAAATAGTCTTAAAAACATAGGCAACTCTTCGTGAAAAATTGCAAAAATGAACAAACGTATCATTTCGAAAATTGCTCAGATGAACAAAAGCGTCTATCCGTAAGAAGTTGAAAAAATGAACAAATGCAACTCTACAGGAAAAGTTGCAAACTAAATGAGTATCTTTTCCAAAAGTTGTCTTGAAAAGACATAAACAAAAATTCGGAATAAATTAAAAAATATATTATTATAATTACTTTTTAATAAATAAAATTTTGATTTTTTTTTTTTTAAATTTTCGAAAATTCTCAATAAACAAAACAACCTTTGAATTAATTAAAGTTAATAAGATAACTCTACAAAAGAAAAAAATAAAATAACAAAGGGGTTAGTGCTAATTAAATCAAGCGTGCGTCAAGTGTTAAGTGCGCCAAAATCGTGCACCCACACGCGGGTATGGTGGGGTCTAGCTCACACCTAATCATTTTTTTAGGTACGCTAAATAAACCCCACACTTATTAATTAGCCCACTTCCTCCCACTTTTCCTATGTGGGACAAGGAAACATACACTTAATTTGTTTTACAAACAAACTTCCAACACACTTATCATAGTTCATTTGATACTTTCAAAGAATCATGCATCTTTCTTAGCCAATACTCTAGATCGGCACAGTTTAAGGCAAACCTAGCAATTTTATGAACTTTTTTCCAAAGACAATGAGATTATAGAGCTTGGAAGACCTGCTCCATTGACTCACATATAAGCCATAAAAACCTGCTGGCAAGGGATTCTTCATCTATGAAATGAAGTTCATCTACGTTTCACTACATAAACAGATAAGCAAATTATAAAAGAAGTTAAAACTCTACTGAGCAGAATTCGTAGAAAACCCTAACCTTCGAGACGTAGAGGACGTATTGGAGCTGCTAATGGGGCTTTGACAAGTGATGGTAGGGCTCGGTAGGCAACGGCATCGACGATGTTAGTGGCGTTGGCATTCATGAGCAAGGGCGCTTCGCGGAGAAAAGAAAGAGAGAACAATGCGGAGGTCGCGAGGATGAGGGAAAAATGCGACGGCGGGTCAAGGAGGTGACGGTGGAGGCGGAGGCACGTTAGCGTCGATGTCGGTGTTCTCCAGTAGATTCAGTGCTTTGCGGAGGGGAGAGAAAGCAGATTGATTCAGCGTTGAGGCATGGCGGCTTGAGAGGCAATTGCAGAGGCGGAAGTGCGTTGGCGTCGTGGTTCGCTGGCAGATTGCCTTGACACGGTGGCTCGAGAGGCAATGGCAGAGGCAACCAACGGAAGCGCGTCAGCGTCATGGTTCACTGGCAAATTCAGCACTTCATGGAGGGGGGAGAGAGAGAGAGAGAGAGCATATTGCTTTAGTGCGGAACCGGAGGCAAAGCCGTTGGTGCGGCGGCTGGGGACAGCGGAGGTGGAGGCATAATGATTCGCTAGTAGTTTTAGAGAGTGGGGGAGTGGATTGATTAAGCATAGAGTGGTGGGGAGAGAGAGCACAGAACCATTTTGTATGAAGGGAAAATTTTTTCACTCCATAATGGAACGGAGTTTAACGGGGAGAGGGGAGAGAGAGGATAGAGAGGATAGAGAGGGTTTGCAGAGGAGAGAGGGCGTCAAGTCAGAGCAGTTGCAGTGGTGGGCCGAGGCTTTCGAAGAGAGAGACAGAGGAGAGAGGAGATAAAGAGGAGAGAGACGTGGCTTTGAATTGAGACGACGTGGATCGCCGAGACAGGTGTCAATTATTGAATGATTCAAAGTAGGGATGACATAGAGCTATTAAGGTACCCAATATTTTCTTGGCGTCCCGATATTCATGCATGCCCAATGTTAGGCGAGTCAACGTTTCCATAGATTGCGCCTGGTGTCAGATGTCAAACCCGGGCCTATGTGCAAGGTGGCGAGCTATGAGGAGATGACTGGCGGTACTCGTTCCCAATTCATACGTACTTTGCCTATGGTTTCTTCATTTGTCATTTCCCTTCCCATTTCTTTATTACATTGTCTCCTTCCAACTTTTTTTCAGTTCCTCTTGTTCACTATATAGATGCATATCATATCACCATTTTTCGCTCTTTCCCATTTCTTTATTTCACTGTCTAATCTTATCTTGTTTAATTAGTTAGATGCGTGGTGGTGCATACTCGTAGGGCTATAGGAGAAGTTGACACTGACACTTTCTCCGCTGAACACATGGCGATTTTTCTTCTTATTTTTTTTTCCCTTTTCTTGGGCTAACTTAATTGTGATTAACAATGGAGAAATGCCACCAATTGTTTTTAAAAAGAAAAATTAAATCAAGCTCCACCATAGTCATACTAAATAAGGAGATAAAACCTTTGTCACCATCAGGTGATAAAATTAGAGGAAAATCATAACAAAAGAAAGCTGTAGAAAAAATGGGTGAATTATCAAAAAAGTTCTAAATCTATTATAATTGTGCCAATTCAATTTTAAATTTTTTTTTTGCCAATTTAGTCCTAAATTTTTTACAATTGTGACTTTTTAATTTATTTTTTTTTTTTTTTTTTTTTCCCACCAATGGTGAGGCTCGCCTCGCCGGCCACTTGTGAAGGTGAGGCCGTTGTTGCCAGATCTAGCGAGGTGAACCCTCGCCTTGGTTGGGCAAGGCCCTGTCGGATCTAGTGAGGCTCGGCCCTGCCTAGCCATGGTGAGGGTCGACCTTGCTAGTGTCGACGAGCTTGGCCCTCGCCATGGCTAGGTGAGGCTGAGCCCCACCAAATTTGAGTGGGGCCTCGCCTAGCGACGGCGAGGCCGGCCTTGCCATAGCCTTGTCGACCAAAGGAAAAAGAAGATGGATGAAAAAAAAATTAAGAAATTTGAAAAAATTCGAAAAAATAATTAAAAAATGCCATGTCAGCGTTCGCCGAACGGCCGTCGTCAGCCAGTGTCCATGTTAGCGTTGGCTGGCTAAATTTGATCGGATGGACTAAACTGATACAATTGCAAAAGGTTTAGGACTGAATTGACAAAAAAAAAAAAAGTTTAGGACTGAATAGGTACAATTCCATTAGGTTTATGACTTTTTTGGTAATTCTCACCAGAAAAAATATCACTGAAGTGTATCGATTCAAAGGTAAGAGAAGATTGAACTAAAGCAGAGGATCTATAGAATTGACGTAGCATGGTCATAATAAATTCGGCATTGAAGCTAACAGAAATTATCTAATAATTAAATATAGTATTAGGATAGAAATTCAAGGGTATAAAAAGAGGGATAAAGGCACGAATAGATCTCAAACTTTTATAAAATATTCAATTGAGTCTATGAATTATTTTTATTGATTAATGCAGCTCCATAGAAAGGTTAACTAATCAATCAAAACTATGCAAGTTATCAAGTTTGTCTGTAAATCAATGTGAATCACTGCAAATATTAAGAATTGATAACTTGAGCTCTATAAAAAGGTTACCTAATCTATCAAAACTACATAAGTTGCAATACTTGAGCGTAAGTCGCTCTGACTCATTGCAAGGTTTGCCTAATGTGCCAAATAATTGCCATCGCGTTGTTCGTCCATGCTCAGTGTTAGGCGTGTCTTATGACTTTGACATGTATTGCAAATGGTGTCAGAAATCTAACCCGGGCCTATCTCCAAGGTGGATGGGTATGTTTATTTGAACATGGATTTGAACGTGACACTCTTTCCCATTTCACACGCACTTTGCATCCTCTTTCCTTCCCATTCTTCATAGTCTCCTCTCAACCAATTAACCAACTTTTATTAGTTCTTCCTGTTCACCTCTAGAGATGCATATCCACATCGTGCACATTACACAATAGCTCAGTCTAATCTTATCTAGTTTAATTAAATAAATGCGTGGTGGTCCATAGTGCTCTATGAGAAGTTGACATCGACACTTTCTCCTCCTAACAACCGGCAATTTTTCTTCTACTTTTTTTCTTTTCTTAGGCTAACTTGATTATGATTACCGAGTAAAGAAATGCCATCATTTACTTTTGAAAAAAAAATCACATCAAGCTTCATCATAATAATATAAAATAAGTAGACAAATGGTCGTCTCCACCAGGTGACAAAATTACAAGAAAATCTTGATAAAAGAAAGCTACATTAAAAAAGATCACTATAGTATAACTCCATTTGTTTCGCGAAAATGAATGTTAGGAAAAAATTGTCCATATTTTTCGGTATTTGATACACGGAAAATAGTTCAATCAAGGAAAATATCTTCAGTCATCGAAAAAGACACTTTTAAAGTACCGAAAAATGATTTTCAAACTGAAAAAAAGAAGAAGGAAATCATTTTCTCTTAACCCACCTCTCACACAACATAGCGCCTTGGTGGCAGGCATGCATAGGCTTAGATGGCTTTAAGGTGAATGTGCAGTGTACATCGGATACGCTCGGAGTCGGGTTGGGCGGTAGGGCCGAATCGACATGGCACTCGATGCGTTGGTTGCCACGAACTTCCCGGATAACGGTTGCATTGCTCGCATGAGCCACGGCACCGATGCACTGTACTGGTAAGTCTGGCCTCTTCGTTTAAGGTAGCTTTGGTAATTTTTACATTACATGGACATGAAGTCTCAGTTTGATTATGAATCTCTTATACACTCTGACTTGGTTATTTTATCCGAATGATGCTACAGCAAACAGCTCGAAACAAACCGCGATATTTTCCACCCAAAAGACCCTGCCTCGCATACCATCCACATAGCAGCGGTTGCATAAACCTGCGTCTTCCTGGAAGAGTTCATGCAACCCGATCGGGACATGTTCCACTCTGTCACGACCCTCCATTTGAGAGAGTTTTCACTATCTAATGCTATATTATGTGATATCATGGTGAAGTGCATTCTAATTATTTAATTTTACTGAAAGTACATTGGACTCGATTCTCTTATGGTAATACTGATTTGAGGGTTTCCCCTTTTGAGCAGTGATGCCCTAGGAGGCACAGTGAATGAATATGATGAAGTTACGTCTTGGATCGATTTTTGACTGTCTAATTGAGAATGAAAAATTTGGAAATGCACTCATGATGAAGAGTGCAAATCTTCAAAAAGTATGGAATGAGATTTTCTAAGTAAATGAGACCATATTCAGTGATACATTTTAATGAGCTCTACTGCCAAAATACTCATGTATTCTTTCTTTTTATTTTGTTATTTATTAGTACCGGGAGACTTTTTATAGTATGGATATTATTAGGTCAATTCTATGGGTCGTCTTCATATGTGTAACTATTTTGCTTATTAGCTCGCTCTCTGGCATAAGCTCTCTCTTTCTCTCTCTTGGAGTACTACAATTCGAAGTGTAAGGAGGAGAAAGAATTAGTGTATTTGTGATTGTTAAAATAAATAAGTTTTATTGTGCATCATCCTCTTGTGTAGTGAAACATGAGATTGAATTTGCCTAGCTTGTTAATTTTGCTTCTTGAGAAACATTTGTGTAGCACTAAATTTACATGAAAATGTGTGATGGGCCCCCAACTCGCATTTGTTCATTAACAGAGACCAAAATATACATTTAGTATTAAAATATGGTCCACCGGCCTCCGTGGACCCAGGCCCGGTCTCCATAGACCTGAGCCTGCTTTTGATGGACCTGAGCTTGGGTGTCGGGGATCCAAGCACGAGCATTGGGGTCCCAAGCCTGGTCAAAAGGAGCCTACATGTCGTCAACCAATTGGTAGGTTAGAGCCAATTAAACTAAAGGGTTTTTATAACTAACATAACATGGTCACAAGGTCGGCATTGAAGCTAAAAGAGGTTGAACTCAAGTTATTGAACAAACAAAAGGTGACTTGATAAGTAAATATTGTATTAAGATAGAAAGTCTACGGTATAAACAGAGGTATAGAGGTAAAATGTTTAATTGAGTCTTTGAAGCTATTATTTTATCTTTTTTAGCCAATTGAGTTCTTGAAGTTCAATTTATAGGCTAGCAAATGATTACTCTGAAAGAAAGAAAAAGAATAATCATGATTTAGTGAAATTAATTGGGTCCTTTAAGAAGTCCAAACACTCAATGTTTTGATTACATGGCCACTCGGGCATGGCGTGATGTCATATTTCAATCCAAAATCGCTCGTTAAAATTTCGTTAGATGCCACGATCGAGACGTCACCGTTTCGAAGGTGTAGCCAAGTGCCAACTTCGCTAGAGCCCCTCACGCGGGTGTTCTCTTTGTCGCTCTCATGTACTTCCTTGATTTGTGGCAACGGTATATAATTTCTCAAATATTAACTTTCAGATGAGAATAAAGTGAAATTGCCAAAACAAAGAAGAAACCGAAATGAACAAGAGGAAAAGCAAAAGAGCAAATTTGATCTAATCAACTAATTGGCATAGGTCCTGGATTTAAGAAATCCTAGACTCGCTTTTTATTTTTATTTTTATTTTTTAACATGAACACGCTTGGATGCCTAGACTCATTGGGTACTTCGATCTCCATGTGCCCACCTTCGATTGGCGGCTGGCGGCGAGCCACGACTAGCACGGCGGAGCACATAGTGGCGAGGGAGGTTTACGACCTCACCTCAGCAACGCTGCGAGGTGCAAACGAAGACGCCATCAACAAAGAATGATGCAGAAGTGTGCGGGCTGGATAGGCCCTTGCTCAGGCCCACAAATATGCTTTTCGGCTGGCCCTTATGGCTCGGGCCGAATCTGGGTGGGCCCTTGTGGCGCCGGGCCCATTTTAAAGTCTACTAGCAATTACTCTATTAATAAGAAAAAAATTTCTATTAATAAAAAAGGTCTTAAATGAGTTCATGAACTTCATCACTAATAAATGAATTTACTGCTAGCTATTGCGGTAAGCATAACCTAATGGTAATTTCTAGTCGTTTTTGACAAATACTAGAGTTCATGGTAAATATAAGTTGTTTTTGATAATTACTACTTCTTTTTAGCATATACAAGTTGTTCTTAGTCAACACACGAGTTGTTTTCTTATAAAACTAACTCGTTCTTGCTAAATATAAGTTCTCCTCTTCCTCATTTGGTTTAATAATAGTGTGGCATTAGTGTTGATAATTATAATTTATTGAATAAAAGTTATTTGAAGTTATGTTCACTAGGATTGAAAAAGTGTACAATGAACATTTATCACGACTCACGAGTTCATGGCCTTTGTCATTTTTGTGGAATAGTGGAAAGCTAAAGGATTTGATTAATTAATTAATTAATTAATTTAAAAACAAGAGTAAAAGTAAAAGAGCAAATCTGATCTAACTAATTAATTAGCATAAGGCCTGGATTTAAGAAGTCCTAGGCCCATTTTTCCAAAACATGAAGACACTTGGACGCTTAGACTCACGGGTGCTCTGATCTCCATGTGGCCACCTTTGATTGGTGGCAAGCCATGACGATGTGGGCGACAGCGGTGTCAAAAATCGAACCGGAAATGGAACCGAAACCGAAAATCTTGCCCAGGGATGTCAAAAATCGAACCGAAAATGGAACCGAACCGAAAATCGAAAACCGAACGGAACTGAAAATTCGATTTTTTCGGTTCAGTTCTCATTAAAAATCAATATTTTTTTTATTGATTTGGTTTTTATCGGTTAACCGAACCGAACCGAATCACAAATCGATAAAATCCACAAACTATTTTTATCTCTCCCGACTCTCGTCTCCTCCTCTCCTCTCATGACTCGTCTTGGTTGTCGATGGCGATGGTGACGGTGATGGCGACGGCGGCAGGGACGGCGACAGCGGCCGATTGAGGGACAGGCAAGTCTCTCCTTCATCCTCTTCCTTCTGCGACGGCGACGGCGATTGTGGGATGTCCTGCGCAGGAGCCCCTTTCTTTTGTAAGTCTCTCCTTCGTCCCTCTTCCTTCTGCGACGTTCGTTCATATGCTCGAGGATGGGCGATTATTGTTTCGTGGTGGGCGATTGAGAGAAGAATTTGATGCGGTTTTCAGGGCCACGTGCCCGAGCATGTCCTGCGCAGGCAAGTCTCTAATCCCGTCTTCATTGCTCGCCGCCAATTAATTTAATCCCGTGTTTTGGGGACATGGGCGATAAGAGGGATTGGTTTCTCGGAGTTCCATGATCACATGGAGTTTGAAGCGGTGGATACGTTCGTTCATATTTTGGAAATCTGCATGCACGTAGTGAAGCCCTTAATTGGCATAACCCACAAATTCTCTATTTTCAGATGCTTTAGGAGCAAATCTTTATCTATCTTATTTTTAGTCCTCTGGGAATTTAGTTCTCAGTTGCTTATAGGAAATCTCCTCTGTCTAGTTCAACTGGTATTTTTCTTGGTTGTTTAGCGGTTGAATAATGTTATATTTTAGCTGATCAATTCTAGTGGTTACTATTAAAAATGGTCTATCAATTGCGAGTATTGATCATTATGAGTGAAATGCCTGTTTCAGCTAGCAGGAGTTGTTGCAGTAGAAGTCACTGGAGGTCCCACAATCGACTTTGTTCCCAGAAGAAAGGTACTCTGTTTTAACTGTATGTGAGCAAGATAATTCTTACGAGTGCCTTATTCATTAAGTTTTTTTCTATCTGCAGGATTCAAGAGTTTCTCCAAACAAAGGAAGACTTCTAGATTAATTTAGATTATTTTGAGTTGAACAGAAAAAAACAAATGAAAAAAAAAAAAAAAAACGAAAAAATGAAAAAAAAAAAAAATCAAAAACCGAAAAACCAAAAGCTGAAACCAAACCGAAAAATCGAACCGAAAATTTCGGTTTGGTTCGGAATATTTTCGGTTCGGTTTGGTTCAGAAGATTTTTCTAACGGTTCGGTTTTTCAAAAAACCGAACCAAACCGAACCGTTGACACCCCTAGTGGGCGACATATGAGGTGTGACACTTTCACTCGAGTCTGACGAGGGATGCCGGACGCTCATCGGTGCCACCGCCCATCCTTCCTCTTCCTTGTCTCCCTCCCTCTCTAGTGTTTATCATTTTAGATTTTTAATTTTCTTCGTTATTTTTATTCCACGTCAGTAAGTAAATCCAATTACTTGATGGAAGGCCCAACATGAACAAAAAACGTTTTAAGGACCTGATTAATCAATTTTACGAAATTTTAGGGATCAATTTTGCTTTTATCCCATTAAAAAAACCGATAGAGCTCATAAATCTTATGTTTTTTGAATAATACTCTTTTCTGGTCTTTCCCCCCCAAAAAAAAGGCCCCAGCCAGCTTTCACCTGTGGCCAACTTTCAAGTGATTTACAAAAAGGCTCCCAACTCATACTCTAAAGATAAATTTGGCCAGACTTTGCTTATGCGGCATCTGACTTGTAAGGAGGATGATGACGTGGCCAACAATGACTGCCACGTCCCTAGTGGAGCTGATGATGTGTATATACAGGTGTGGAAAATTGAACGTGGTCATATTGCATGTGAGTCCCATGTGTGAGAATCCGAAGGTCTAGCTTGAATCGAGTGACGGAGTTTCAAAATACAATATAGCCTGAGTTCAAATGAGAAACTGCATCGACTAAGACTTGTTCGAAAAGTTGAGATAGAACTTTTTATTTTAAGACAGTGAATCGATGATTATTCTGTCGCCGCAAGTCCGGGAGTTTTGAATGTGACGTGCGACATGCACGAGAATCCGAAGGTCTTTTAAAGCATGATGAGACTTTTGGAATTCCTGGTTCATCATCGTCGTCATGGCTTGATCACCTGCTAGCGAGAACAAAGTCATCATCGCCACTCGTCACGGACACTTTGGAGTGTTTGTTCATTAGTATGCTTTTGTCCTGCATGCAAATACATTCTGGGTTTCTTAATTAAACCCGGCATCTTGTCGTGGTCTCGTGCAGTACGCGAAATCGATGCTACGGTTACTAGCCACTACCATTGTGTGGAGATCGTTTCGAAAAGTCGACTTTTCACTTGCAAGACTCCATTTTTATATGTTCGGCAGCTCTTTTGTTGGTTAAAAATGTCGCGTTTGTATTTTTGTATTTTGATACCAATTTTGACAAATGAGGGAGTAAGTTGGATTCATTTTCCTCTAAATATGCTTTTTCTCATAAACCCTAGCCCAAAATCGAGCAGAATTCATTCCACGGATCAAATTGGAGCTTTGGGCCCAATTCCATAAAAAAACACCAACTTTATGTATTGTCCCAAATCTGGTCCAAATTTTATTTTGTCTAAAAAAAAAACCACAAACTTTCACTTATATTCTAAATCTAGCATGTTAACCCTTCTTCCACAATAACCATTAGTCATCCGACGTGGCCATTCCATGTCAACAATAAGCTTTCTGAACTAGTGGAGAAAATATAAGGTGGGCCAGTCATGCCACGTCATCATGCGCAGGCCCAATCAGGAAGTGACATGTGTCTCCACATGCAGCCACGTGGAGCCCAAGTCACACTTTTTTCTGAGCTAAATGTTTCCCTTTCTCTTCTCTCTTCATTAATTGCTATGTCCTTTTCTGTCTTCTCTCGCTATTCACATTTGAATGCCTTCTCTTCTCTCCTTTGACTTCGCCATCAAGCCACATCAATTCACTCTCCCACTCTCCCACCCTCCCTCTCTCTCTCTCTCTCTCTCTCTCTCTCCCAAATCTCTCCTCCCCAAGAGCCTGCCGATTGCATCCATCCGCCTCTACCGCTGTCGCCTTCGGCACGATGTCTCTGCCATCCTATAGTCACTCCCTCAAGCCACAAGAAGCCCTCTTTAAAAAATCTCTCGAGAGTTTGCCTGTTGCATCTCAAGCTCGAATCTACCACCTCTGGCACTTCGCCTCTGCCTCCACCATCGCCATTCCCTCAGCCATATGAAGCCCTCTTTCAAAAATCTCATAGGAGACTGTTCGTCACATCCCGAGCTCAAATCCGCCGCCTCTGGCACATCGCCTCCGCCTCTGCCTCTGCTATTGTCATTCCCTTAAACCGCACAAAGCCCTCTTTCAAAAATCTCTCCCTCCTAAGAGGGATATGCTGGAGGCGGTGGATTTGAGCTTGGAAGCAATGGGCAGGCTTTTGGGAGGGAGAGATTTTTGAAAGAGGGCTTTGTGCGGCTTGAAGGCGTGGCGACGGCGGAGGCGGGGGTGACATGCTAGAGGCAATGGATCTGAGCTCAGGATGTGATGGATAGGCTGTCGAGAGATTTTTTAAAGAGGGCTTCATGCGGCTTGAGGGAGTGGCGACGACGGAGGTGGAGGTGGAGGTGGAGGTGGATCTGAGCTTGGGATGCAATGGGCAGACTCCTGAGAGATTTTTAAAAGAGGGCTTTGTGTGGCTTGAGGGAGTGGCTCTAGGAAGGCAGAGATGTCATGCCAAAGGTAATGGAGGCGGAGGCGACATGCTAGAGGTGGCGGATCTGAGCTAGGGATGCAACAGCCAATCTCCCAAGAGATTTTTGAAAGAGGGCTTTGTGCGGCTTGAGGGAGTGGCTCCAGGACAGGGAGGCATCATGCCGGAGGCGGAGGCAGAGGTGTCATGCCGAATGTGACTGGCGGGCTCTTGGGAAGGAGAGATTTTTGAGAGAGAGAGAGAGAGAGAGAGAGAGAGAGAGAGAGAGAGAGGAGGGAGGGAGAGAGTGGGAGAGTGAATTGGTGTGGCTTGATGGTGAAGACCAAGAAGAGAAGAGAGGGCATTAAAATGCGAATGGTGGGAGAAGACAGAAAAGGACATAGCAATTAATGGAGAGAGAAGGGGAAGGCAAAAATTTAGCTTAGAAATAGTGGGACTTGGGATCCACTTGGCTCCATGCAAACCACATGTCACTTCTTGATTGGGCCGACGCACGTTAACTTGGCGTGGTTGGCCCACCCAATATTTTCTCGAAATAGCTAGGCATAGTGCATAGCAAAACCATCACAAATACAAAAGATAATTTGCCAAATCCCTAAACACATAATTCATAGCCATCCTGCTCGAGAACAATCAAAGAAGCTTTTCACCTAGAAAATTTTTTCCCACTTATTTTTTTTCTCAAAAATTTTCCATTCATTTTTGTTCGGAATTGAGCCAAGACATCACCGGATTCTCATCTCGGAGAGCACGAGGCCATGATTGCAACAATGAATTCCAAAATGGTGGAGGAGATTGAGTTCAAAGAGGACGAGAAAGTTAGGGTTGTGAAGGAGGGCAGCATTCTCGCCACCGTCAATGAGGATGTCAAGGAGATGATGAGGAAGAAGATGAGGAAGACGGCGTGCAAAGCCAAGAGGAAGTGAACGGTGAAAGAGACAGGCATGGCGGCGTGGACGACAAGGACGATGGCAAGGAAGCGGAGGACAATGAGGACGACGGTGGGTTCGACCTACTCAAGTCTTTTTTCTGTCTCTTCTTCCTCATTTGACCTCACTTGTCGGGCCCATGGACAAACTAGAGTTGGCCGTCGGGAAATTGAAGACGAAGATGAATAGAGGGAATCGCAAGAAGATTGTGAATTTCTGAGTCAACTCTAGCATTCAAGTCTAGGTTTCTTTTTTTTTTTTTCCTATCCTGGTGACGAGCTATGATGAAAAGAAGGAGACCTTTAGCATTCAAGTTTCCTAGTTTCCTTTTTTGCCCTAGATTCCACAGATTTCCCACAAACCAGCTTCCATAGATTTTGCAAAACTCGAGTTGTTTACGGCCATGTCTTCTATGTTTGGCCAAAAGGACAAGCCAAGAGACCCACCGATTTTTGACTCATGTTGCTATGTAAACTCCTCCAAATGTTAGATCTTTTAGCTAAAAAGACAAGCCAAGACACCCACTGCCCAAGACTATTGGAAGATATGATGTTGATTTGGGAGAATATCCCAAGAGATGCTGAAGATTCATTTTAGTCAATTTAGGATTAGATCCAATACTCGTAGATTAGAAAAATATAATCATTCTCTTTTTATTACTAGTCATCTGTATTATATAGGGATTCTTTTGTACATTACACAATAGAATGAATGAATACAAAATTTCCCCACGTCTTCTTCTTCTTTTACTTCAGATTTTGTTAAAGACACCCATTGCCCCTTCCTTGTCTCAAAGATTTGTCCCCATATTTTTTTTCTCAAGAGACTTCTATTTTCTCCAGATTTTTGGCCATTTGCTCGGGCCAAAAAAGAGTAAAGATGACCACAAAGATGACGAAGAGGGAGGACTCCTTCCTGCGAAGACAAAGCTAACAATAAGGACGACAGAGGGGTGGTCTGGTTTGGACGCGCAACGTTGGCCTGGACAAGCGTTGGTGGTGGACCGGTGGATGTTAAGCTTGGCAGTGACTCTAGCTAGAGGAGGTCGAAGAGAGAGAAAGACTTGATGAGCAGATTTTCTCGTGCTTTAGAGATGAAGAAGAGAAAGCCCAGGTTTAGTTTTATCTTTATATCCACGTCAGCCTGCTATGTTGGATATTAATGCTGACATGAAATGCCATTAACGGTGACTATCGAAAGATTGTTAATGGAGGTTAGATTTAGGATTAGAGTAAAAGTTCATTTTTTTTAAAGACAAAATAAAGTTCAAGTTAGATTTGAGACAATACCTAAAGTTCATGCTTTTTTATGGGATTGACCCTTTTTTGGGGGATAAAACAACCAAATCTTACACAACTCTCTTAATGTGGCTCCATATTCATGCGGGTCTCAATTAGCTTTTGTAAAGAAGGAATCGTCAAATTTTCATTCCAAGTAACATCATTAATCCTTGGAATAAGATTCTTTTTTATTGTTTGGATGATAAAATATTCCGATACTCTAATAGAATACTTCTCATCGACCACGGAGATCACTGATTGGCAATCGTCATGGCTACCGAGCGATCTAGTGTCAATCGACAGTAATCATTAGTGATCGTTGACAATAATCAAGAAAACATGTTTACTTGAAAGAAAACTATTTTGAAAAAATTATTCTCCAATTTTCCAATATTTGGATGACAAAAATTAATCGATTTACGGAAAACATTTTTCATAGACTGGAAACAACAAACTTAGATTTAGGGATAACGATTTCCACTTCTAGTAAGAAAAAAATCACTTCCTCTAAACTAACAAATAAATGAAAGTTAACCATTTTCCTTGAAAATGTCTTTCGTGAAAAATATTTTTCTTTATCATGAAGTATTTAGTGAAACAAGCTCATTCTTCATTAGAATAATCATTTCCTAGTATTTTACTGGGTATAAAGATTAGCTTTCATTTAGAGAATTCATAAATTGCATTTTCCTACCTAAGAAAATATTGCCTACGTCTGGTGTGCCAACTTAGAGAATAAGAAGGCACCTTGGAGCGCAACACATGTCGAAGCTGGATTTGGAGGGGAGGTATAAGGGCTCGTCAATTGGGTGCGGTGGTTCATCAATGGGAGAGAGGGGGGCAAAGAGAAATGGTCGGGCATGAAGAGAGAGAAAGTGTAGAAGAGAGAGAGAATGAGCATTCTCTTAAAAGGAGAAGAAAAGGAGGTTGCACAGTTCAACAATTCTAACTTGATAATTAGCCCCCCTGGCAACACTTGTCGTGCTCTGTGTGACACATGTACAAAGTGGGCCCAAGTTGTTAGGCTACGTAAAATTCGTACTTCAGTGAACGTGAGCGAGCATTCTCTCTCTCCCCCCCCCTCTCTCCTTTGCACAGTCTATCTTCATTTCATGCCCGACTCTCTCTCTTCCTACCTGACTCTATCTCCTTTCAAGCCCTCATCCGACTGTTGACCACCGCGCCCAACCAATGCACCATTGTAGCCGACCGACAAACCATCGTATTAGCCCTCCGGCTCCGACTTTGGGCTCGTCTTGCACGCTCTCTCCTTCTCTCTCTCTGCCCAACACTATCTTCTCTACCCCCTTGCTCCCTCCGACGAACTACCGAGCCCTCGTCCAACCGACGAACCACCGTGCTGCCAAACCGACTCCTCCGTGGCCACCGCTATAGCCAAATTGCTAGCCCCTCGTGGCTCTCCCCTCTCTCTTCCTCTGAGTCATGATTGAGCCCTCGACTAATGAACCACCATGCAGCCTCCGTCATTGCCGAATCACAACTAACCACTGCCTTGGCTTCGGCCTCGGCTCCCGATCAAGCATTGACGATGTCGACCCATTGCCTCCACCTCCACCTCTATGATTTAGGGTAATTGCGCTATTTTTTTTTTAATTTTTTTTTATCATGGGCATATATTGCCCTAATTTCTTTCATGAATTTTGTTGTGTCCCCGTGGTTTTTTTTTTTTTTTTTTTTTTCCTTGGGTGTTTTACTTGAACAGATATTGATAGCAATGAGTATTGGTTTAGGGTTGACTATGGACCGGCCTTGGATCGGTCTAATCCCATCAGTCTTGGTTCGATTTTTAGGAAAATTGGGTCGGTTCTTGGTCTTGGGATTCCTAGACTCTACATTGTGTGGGTTGGTTCTCGGTCCTAGGAGTTTAGGGTTGGTCCAACCTAGGCCAACTCTGTAGATATTATATATTATACATGTTATATATTTAATAAGTTATATATAATATTCTTTTATTTATTCTAAAGTCTATGACCTTAACTTAACATTAAAGGCATTAACGAGTCCCCTTCCTCCGGCATTTGTTCTGTCCTCTTCTTTCTCTTTTATTTTTGCCAAGTAAATCCAAAAGAATAAAGCCCTAATTAGAAATTTAGAAACCATCTTTGTGAGCAACACTCGATGCTCACCCCACTCCCACTCATCGCTTGCGGCTCACCCTGCTCTTGCATGTCGCTCGCTCGCCGCTTGTGCCGCTCTTGCACGTCACTCACCGCTTGCCCCTCACCCAGCTTGCCCAATTGCTTTGAAAATCATAAGCTGTAAAAGGTTAGTCAGCACCACGTCAGCTTGAAAAGAACCCTTCTCAATAGCTGCTTCAAGTCATTAGTGTCATTCATTAATACTAGGGTTTGGATGATTATTTTTGTTTTAAGTATGATTTCCACAAAAATTTTCGTGGAGTGTTAGTAGTGTGGATTTGGTCTAGAATTATTTTGAGAAGCGGTACTTCCTTCGTAATGGTAGATTTCTTCTAGTGATTCAAATGATATTAGGTAGGGGTTCCATTCTCTAATTGAAAGAAAAAAAGCAATGCGTAGGTAATGATATTCCTCAAACTTTCTTGCTCCACTACGACAAAGCTTTTTAGAATTTTTCTTTGAAATTCTCTCTAAACTATTGAATTATCATACTAAGTATTGCATGAAGGTGCATGGCTTAAGCTCATGCTACTTTTGGTCTTTTATGTTTTTCACTTTACTTTTTCTTTCCTTTCAAATAGAAATTTATGTAATAGTGCTAGTTGAGCTCCATGAAACTATATTGTTACGTTATCTAAAATTTACGTTGGATATGCACCGGTGTTTATAGTTTGGTTTATCAATGCCTCATTGTTTTTGGATATGGTATTTCAAATATTAAGTTTGCCTTTTCACAGAATACAAAAAATGAAACAAAAAATTTATTGGTTGGTGTTGCGACCCAATCTTGCTGCCCTTAAATCCCTCATCATCACGAGGAGAGAAAAGGGGGAAAGGTCGGATTTAGGGGTACCTGATCACGAGAGTTCTTTCACGGCTCACGTTCCAAAAGACATCATCACCTTGCCTTTTGGATCAAGCTTTTCGTGAGTTCCTGCCACGAGTGTCGCGATTCATACCCACACGAGTGGCACGCCTTAGAAGAAGGGGTCGGGTGTGGATATCAGATTTAAGGGTACCTTTACCATCGTAGCCCTCTCGACAATACGCCTCGCCCATAAGGATGTCATCACTTCATCCTTTGGGTTACTTCCATATTGAATATGCTAAACCATGGTGAGTTTCATTGAAACTCATACCCCGCGTGATGGGTTTATTTATACGGTCTAGTTGTTTATGACAACCTAAAAATAAGACGGGAGTCGCCACTAGCCTTATTTTGGGGGTCGGCTAGAAAACCTAATTAAGGGTTGGGATCGGGAGTGTTCTCTCGATTCCTACACAACCGATTATCTAGGTTCGGGGACTTGGTTACGCTAATATTTCTATTAGCGCCCTTTCGGTACATAAACAGTATATTGTGTTTTCCTAACATGTCCATGTGTTTCTTTTTACATTTTTGGGATCATTTGTTCTAAACTAAGTGATCATGCATGATTGGTCATTTTCATTCTATTCTATTTCTTGAAAAACAAGAAAAGAAAGCAATCAATGGAATTGAAATTGCAAAATTGTAAGTAAACAATTAAGGAAAGCAATAAATCTATCATGCAATCTTAAAAAATATAAAAGAGAAACACAATTGAAAAAGATGAGAGAAAGAAAAAAAAAAGCCGCAACTCGTCGGGCTTTATACCCGAGACATATGTCGAGGAAATCAATAGTACATGATAATGGTCGGAATATACATCGACCTCCACCGTCTTCGCTTTCTCCACTTTCTCCATCTATAACTAGGGATGGAAAGAAACCTAATCTAAAAAAACAAACATCTGATCAATCTAAGAAACTTATAACTAGGTGCATACAATGGTTTTCCAAAAAAGAACTTTGAAAGCGTACACATCAAAACAAAAGAAAAATAAAAAAAAAAAACAAGACATCATATCGAGATCAATCATTTAGAGGAAGTGCATGCTGCCTCGACCTCGGGCGACCTCGATCCGGGGCGGCGAGGTCGCGAATGTCAAATTTTGGGACCTCGGGGTCGGCCTTTGTCTGTCATGCGATGGGTCGCGCGTCCCATGTCTTTATTTGAAGACACAAACAAATGGACCCAATCCATTTTTGATATGATTCATTAAAAAAAAAAATAGCAATTTTTTGACCAACCTTTTTTTTTAAAATTTTTTTCGGTTATGTTATTGCATGTTCAACTTTTAACATTCCCAAACAATTTTTAAGTCTCCTTGGCAAAATCAACGCACCCTAAGACACCTACCCAATCCATGTGATCCTAGGGTTTTTCATCGATGTCATGCATTAATCCTACCATTCATCTAAAAATCACATGCATTACAAAAATTTAAACATGTATGCAAGTCTTTTGGACATTGTTTCTCAACCAATCAAACAAGGAAGTGAACCATTAGCGGGTCACTTATTACCAAAGGTACGCACCAATCATAATCACATGCAATTTCAGAACAAATGTGTAAGGACAGAAAAATTGGGCAATACCTAATGACAATTTGGCAATGAAAAAATTTCATAACATGCATGACATGATGACGAACAACTTTTGTGAAAAAAGTTTTATCAAACAATGTACATATAATTTTACAAAAATCAAACAACAAGCAACAACACATTAGAAATTTGCTAAAACAATAGGACATTTAGCTAATGTCACGATGATTTGTCCTATTAAAACATGTCTAAAAATCATCAAATTTTCACATGATATAGCCAACACGATGACAAGTAAGTCTCATTAAGAGGCCAAATTCAAATTCCAAATAGAAAAAAATGGAACAAAAATATCAAAGGTCTGTCCAAACATGGATTAAAACAGGGGTTTGAATTTGATCCCTTGTCCAGATTGTGATTTGGCTTTGAAAAAAATGGAAAATAGTCCAAACAATGAGTGATTGGCATGAAATCAATGACTTTAGAAACTTCTAAGTGTGTCCTACATCTTCCTAGAAGAGTTCAAGTCCAAACTAAGACAATTTGGTATTCTAAAATCGAGATCTCTAAAAGTATGCGCATCAGTTATCGAAAAAATAGAACATAAGCATTCATTAGAAAACCTTAAAATCATTCAAAGAATGTATAAATGGCATGAAGAAATCACATGAGACTTATGATTGGATATGACAGAAAATTTGGATAGTTATCTAATCCTAAGTCGGCATGTAAAATGTCATACAATTTAAATGACATTATGAAATGATTCATGATTCCTAATGATATGCTTGCAAATTCTAAATATGACGAACACTTTTTGTGAGACAATTTAGTGCGCAAGATGAAACTCAAATGACATGACATAAACACATATGCAAACTTTGCAGCATGCGGTTCAATTATCAAGAAGGTATGATCGTAAGATTTGATCCTTAGATGATTCAAACTAGCATGAAAATGTGCACATATGACAATGTTTCATTTCAGCATTAAGTTTATAGAACAAGCATGATTTTAACCATCCTCAAGACATACATGAATCCTATGAAAAAATTCACATATAAAGTATACAATGATGATGATTTCTTGTTGAGAGATTGAGACTCAATTAAGATCACATGAGTTGTGGCAAAAATGGCAAAACAGACCAATCAATATATCCAACACATATTGCTACAATACCTTTTACTCGAATGCATGCAATTGATTCACTTTACCAATGTAAAACCTTGCAAACTATGCATTAATTAAACATATATATCATGTATTTCAACTTTCATGAAGGATTTGAATCTAAATAGGTGCATTTATGGACTCAATTTCACCAAAACAAATCTCGGATTAATGTAGGACAAATGGACCTATGTCCAGATTTAAGCGATTTTGACCTAGTTAAACATGTCTAAAAATTTTGAAAAAAATATAGAATATGCATAACACCTATAAAAGAAACTTTTATGAAGGAAAGTTGTTCCAAAAATTAGCACAAAAGTAGCGAAATCATAGATTGATATGGAACAAATTGACCTAAACCTAGATCTAAGTAGATTTGACCTAGTTGAACAGATCCAAAAATCATGAAAAAAATATAAAAGATGCATGAAACGATTTGGAAAAAAACTCATGAAGACAATTTTGTCAAAGAATGATCATGAAAATCGGCACAAAAATAACAAACCAGAAGACATAATAGAATTAGAATCGAAATAGACCTAAATTACTGCAGAATCATTAATCTTTGAAGGTGTTTTTTGAGGGTCAAATGACGCTCGATTGGGGCGTGCAATACCGTTTCGAAGCTCGAAATGTCTATTATATAATTCTAAGATAACTCGAGCTGAAATGAGGTCGTTTCGGACCTCATTTTGTTCAAAACAAAAGTTACTTCTGGCGTAAAAAATGTGCAAAATAAAAACGATTTTTTTAGGATCAACCTATCCAAATGATTTTCAAAAATTCTGGAAAAATGTATGTTGTAGAGAAATATGTTTTGAACAATTTTCATGAAGGCGTTGATTTAAGATTCAAAGTACAAAAATCCAGAGAAAATCGACAAACAACCAAGATCGAATAATACATAACAGTAAACTAAAACATGTCAGTTTTCCAGAATCATTTCCTAACTTTTGAAGTAGATTTCAAATAGCAAACAACATCAGATTGGGACATGCTATAGCTCATTGGAAAGCTAATCAAGTCATCTTTGACTCTCACGAAGGCATCAAGTACAAAAAAGTACATCTACTAGCTCTTTTCCAGGCATATGCACAGAGAGATCCATCATGGATCCAAAATTACAGAATAATGATCATTCAAGTTCGAAAATCACAAAACCAAAAGATCTAAATATAATCAACTCTAGATCATTCAAGCATTGATTCTAATCAGATTTGTAAGAGCATCCCGGCCCCAAATTTTCGTTGTCGACCATGTATTTCGACACGAGAAACTCTTGCCTCATCGGACACTATTAAAAGGAGTTTCATCTCGCTTACCTTGATTGAACCAGAGAAGAATTAACTTTCAAAGATGTCCACCTTTTAACGACAATGAAGCTGCTAGCTTCGATCTCGCTTCAGGAATCGCCGAACGTGAAGAATATCGAGTTCAACTCCAGCACGAGAGCTATTCAACGCCGATCTTCAGATTCTATTAGCTAGATCTTGTTGCTATAATTTTTTTTGAAATCAGAACGCTAGCAACTTTTGATGGCCGAACAACAACTTCTGATGGCTGAATCAACAAGAGGAAAATCCTTCAAATGGATAATGAAGTTCAAGGAGATTGTTGGAGAATCGGATCAATTTTCTCCACAAAATGCAGAATCGCTAGCCTCCATTTTCTTTCGGCGAAAAGAAATCCATGGATTATTCGCGCCAGAGGGATCTTCTTGAAATCCTTGCTTGAATGGAACAAAACCAGAAAAAGAAAGCCTTAGTGGAGAGAATTGCAAAGAGGATTTTGTGAAAAAATTTTGCTAGAGAGAGAATGAGTGGGCGGAGAGGGCATAAACGCTAAAAATTGCCGAGCCTCTTGAGCGAACACTTGTTTCGCTTTTCCTTTTTGTGCTGAATGTGGAGTAGTCGGGGGAGAGAATTTTAGAAAGAGAGATTTAGTGAGAAAAAGTAGATTTGAAAAAATGAGGCCCCCCTTCAATTTTGGAGGGAAAATTTGTTATATAGTTTAAGGCAAGATCAAATCTTAGCCCTTGGATTAATCTAAGGTCTAGGGTTGGATCTTCTTAGCTAATTGATTTGTTAAATCTGTTTAAGAGCACCCCTAATTGAGCACATGTCTATTTCAATGGCCATGATACATTCTTAATGAACAGATGATGACCAATCATATATTAATTTGGGTCTTTTTTTTTGCAATTTTCATAACATGGGAGGCTGATTTGCGAATTTCGTAAAATCTGTAACAAAATTGGAAATTTGAAAATTAAGGGCGTGGATGCATTGGCCATGAAGTGGGCCAGCAAATGGTGGTTTCTGGCCAAAAGATGGCCGGAAAAATTTGCCGATCAACGCCGATCAAATATGGTCAACCTTGGTCAACGCCAGGTTGATTGGGTTGACTTTTTGTTCGAATTTTGTTCTTTTTTTTTTTTTGGTTTTGCCCGATTTAAATGAAATTAAATATTTATATATGATTTGGCTCAAATGAGATGCAATTGAGCTATCTCAAGTCGACTAATTGTGCATAAAATATTCAAATTCATTGAAGTCCTATTGAAGTGAGGCCACAAGCTAGACTCACATCATAAATTGAACCTCAATTGGCCAAATTAAAGCTCAATTACTTCAATTGCACTCTAGTCTAAAATGGGCCAAGTCGAATTTCGTAAATTGAATCACCTTAACTGAGCTTTCTAATCTTTGAACATGCCAAACTAACCAAATTAGAAAGCATTTGAGCAAATCTCCCAAAATTGACCCCGAATTTAGACTCATATCTTTTAATGACGAATCGACTAAAAATCAGGTGTCAACAGTTGGTCTTGGGTTAATCCTAGAACCAGACCGGTCTGGTCCATGGTCTCAGGCTCAATAAGGTTAGTTCTTGGTCCCAAAAATTGAGGACCAACAATGTGCGGATTGGTACTTATTTTAGGTGCTAGATTGGCCCAACCGGACCATGTTCACCCCTAGATATTGATATTAGGTTCACGTGCTTGGAGTAATTTGTAGATTCCTCGAGAATGCTATCTAGTGAGAATTTCTAAGGTCAATTGATTCTATGTTACTTTCTGTAGAGGCAACGACTTTTGGTTGAAAATGGTTCATTTTACTTGTATAAAAAGCCAAAAGTAGAGGCCTAGGGACAAAAGTGAGACCTAAAGAACTTCTAAGTTTTTGTATCCATTGACCTTAGCGGACAAACTACTTTTCTTTGCTCTTTAGTCGGACCAAATCTCCATCTAGCTTATTTGCGTGTCAGGAGATATTAGGGCTTACAAAAAGTTCCAACGCTTTTTGGCCCCTTCAAAGTATGTTTTGCACCGGCCCCTTCAAAGTTTGTTTTCCTACATGTATATGTTGAGCACTTGTTCATAACTTGAATAATTGTCAAATTATGTGCTTTTGGTTAAGTCTATGTTGTTTAGAGCCTCTAATGTGCTTTTTGAAAACCTTTTAATTCAGTGGAATCTAGTCATCTTGAGGGACCATAGGCATGTGTGGCTTCCTTTGCTTATCGGGGGTCTTATGAATGGACTCCTTAGTATAGTTTTTGGTTTCTTTTATGGTTGAGGGTGTCAATCTTTTGGCATAGGAAGTGGAAGCTTCCTAATGGGTCAAGTTCATCAATGGAGTAATGGTGCTCTTTTCATGAGGAAAAAAATAAAGGATTTGTGTATATCATCCATCTTCTTGATCATTCTTTCATTGGCTTACATATCTTTGTGGCTAGAGGCTAGAGGAGTTTCTGGTTCGGAGCTGATGGTATTAACATGTTGAGCGGACAACACTGTCATTGTAGTTTATATATATATATATATATATATATATATATATATATATGTGTGTGTGTGTGTGTGTGTGTGTGTGTGTGTGTGTGTGTGTTCAAGTGATGTGTATATTCGCCGAGTATATCTTTACGGATGAATATTGTTTTTCCACATATTTTTCAAGTAGTTAAGCAAGCAACTCGATGAAGTTCTGAATAGTTTGCTTTACTTGTTTTTCCTTCTTCCATTGCCCTTTGATTTACAAAGACATCCTGGAAGGAGTTGGGAATGTTGTGACTTATGCTGTATGGACCAAATTGATGCGTGACTAGTTATATTGATGTGGGGTCATTTGGTATCTAAAGATGTCTTACCGTTGCCTAAGGCAAACAAGGAGAAGAATTTTTGCTTGGATAGATTTAGTTCCTAAACAAGAAAACTTTAATAAGAAGCTAAGAAGGTGGAAAGTGTATGGAAATTTCCTCATGCAATCAATAGTTTTAGATATGATATGCTTTGAAATTTTCTCTTGCGATCAAGGTAAACTGGTACACGTAAGACTCAGTCCATTAACAAAAATCAAGATGGAATGCCACAAAGAACATGAATAATTTATGTTCAAGTTGCAGTGTTTCACTATATGGTATATAGATAATCGATGTGTGCAATGTTTCATTTTTGTCACTTTCTTGTAAGAAATAAGACAATATCCTGGGGAAATATGTTGGTCTAGCAGAAACAATTAGAGGGTTTAAATTGATCCTTTCCGGAGAATTAGATGGTCTTCCTGAACAAGCCTTTTATTTGGTAGGTAACATGGGCTTACCAGCCTTGATCGTTATAAAGGAAGATGCTACCACATTGAGCCTGTTACTGGTGGGACGTAAGGCTTTTCGAAGTAACTAACTTAAACTTCAATATTAATATTTAGTATTCAAAGTCCAATCCATTTGGACCCATTAGAGGTTCTAACCAAGGAGCACGCATATCCCAAAAATGCATAGTTTCCCTTCTAAAAGTTACTTCTCTAGTTGGGGAACGCATTAGGTATTTACTTAAACCAGTAGGCCCTTAAGCGCCGTTTTAGCTACCACAACAACTCCCCTTTCCTGGAGAGTATCTACTATCTGAGCCACAGTATGCTTCTACCTCTTGGACCTCAAGAAAGCTTCCGCTTAGGAAATGCAGAGAAGTGTCTATGCTAATTATGCAATATTCACGAAGTGACTTCACAAGTTCATCGTTCATTGGATTATGGGTGACCAATAGTGCATGTTAACCCATTGTTTTCTAAGCCTATCATGGTACCGGAAGATCCTTTAGCAAATAAATATGATGATAGGCAATTGATTAAGTTGGGAATTTGCTAATTTGATTTTTGTTTATTGTTCCTCTTGTAGAACATCCAAAGAAAATGGATTTAGAGGGATAAAATTCATACATTGGGAACTTGCTGCCGACTCAAGCTACCTTAATTCATGGATTAGCTAACTTCTTTTGGTTGAGCAAGATTAAATCAAGTGCAAAGTTAATCCAAGAGGAATATCCCAAAACCATAGTTTATGAACAAAAGCACAATGCCCTAAGACATGTGTAACTGACTTCTTTTGGTTATTCAAGTGCAATTTGGCATGTTTTGAGATTTTGTAAACGTGAATATTGGTTGGGCTATTCATGAGTTTGACATGTTTGTACATGTATGTGAAATCTATTTGTGGGATGAATGAAGTGAAAGTTTTTTGCAATTTGAAAAGCACATATTTGTTGCAATGTTCCTCATGTGTACTAGGTACTTAGAAGCACTTTTGGATTTTTCTATGGAAAGATAAAGAAGAAAAAGTGTAGCATTTCTTTCTTTGGTTTGGACAAGACATCTTGTAGGAGTTAGATTTTGCCCTTTGGCATGATGAAAAATGAGTTAGAAAGAAACCCAAACCAATGATTTTCAATGCTTTAGAAAACATTCCTATTTGCTCAAGACTTGGTAAGTAGTTTGTTCTTGTAAAATATATATCATTCATAGCTGAATAAATGCATAAATGCCAAGAATTTTTCTATTCTTTACTATATATAAGTAGTATGATTGACAAAAATTTGTAGTTGAAGTTCAAAGAACAAGAAATCGATCATCAAATTGGTCAAAAAAGAATTCAAGAATCATTCAAAACATGCACACAACTTCAATGCTGATGAAAACAATTTATGATTAATAACACCATCTACTGATCTCCCTTGCTATATTCTTCTAAAATGCCTTCTATTCACTTGACATGCTTCAAAAACCAATTCAACATGTTCTATTGCCCTCTTCAGCACTCTTGACAGCAAATTCGTTGTTGTTGTTGCACCTCACGCTCCATCCATGACTGACACTAAGGAATATTTTTCACATAACTCTCAAAATGCAAAATAGGGTCTCTAAATTAGTGGAAGTGCGGAAATAACCAGAGAGGGCAAGAAATGCTATGAGAACGAATTGACAGAAATGTGGAAAAGCGATCACATTGTCTGACAATTTGTTTGCAATCAAATGCACAAAACATCCTAAAATGCTTACTTTCTTAGCTAACATGATCTCCCCAAACTTTTTCAGTTCGTTAGGTAGGGAAGCATTGTTGATCTTGTCTCTTAATATGGCAGTTGAAATTTTGACGGCAAAAATGCTGCATTTGATGGGTATTATAGAATCCATCTGCACTGTCTAAGGCCTAATAATAATCAATATTAGCAAAGAGTAAAAAGTAAAGTCACTTCCAGAAAACAGAGACAGACAACTTCTAGGATCTCACCCTACCACAAGCAACTGAGGTGCATGCGCATAGAAAGCCTTACTTATTTTAAATTGAAAATTACAAGTTGAACTTGTCTTTGCAACATTTCTTTTGCCTTCAAATGTAATCTTGGTGCCAAATGAACAAAACAACATGCTCCTTGATGGAATTTGGGAAGTTAGGCTAGTACTAGAACATCACATTTAATGTGAAGAGTCTTATTAGAAGATCTTCTTCGAGAAATTCTAAAGCGGTTTGTTGTTATTCATAGAAAGAAGGAAACCACACCAGGCCTCAAATTTTCAAACTTCTCTTAGAAACCAACATATTCATGCATGCCTACGTGGAATGTGAGGCCAAGTATTTCTTGAGCAAGATAAAGGATGTCATTGTGCATGAGAACATTGACTTGGTTGATGCCATCAAGTTGCCTTTCTTGCTTCATAACCCAAAAGAGACAATCAAGATCACATCACATAAAGAGACATATGTAGTAACATAGAGGATACTATTGAGTTTTTCATCTGTACCCTCATATCTAATTACAATACAAATTATTACTCACTCTGAGCAAGGGGGGAAAGTAGCAATCTTGAGCATTCTATATCATTAGCCAATAAAATTTTCTAATGCGGACATCAAATCATACTCCAGTATATACATAGTGACATCATATGTTAATACCATATTTACGCATATGCTGGTCATATCACCTACCATGATAGGAATAATAGCCTCATAAAGAAGAATAACATCCATTGCTGCACGGGACAATTCCAACACAACTCTGTTGGATGACGAGCAAACATCCTGCAAGAGGTCACAAGTCAAAATTATCTTCTTCTTTTTTGTTACCGTCTGATCTATAAAATAAAACCATCAATTTGTGCCACTGGCACCCTTCACATATAACACTAGGCAACAAATTGGAAGGTATGGAAAAGTTATGCTTCTCACATATTAAGACTATGAATAGTAATGAAAGAATGATATCGTCGCATCAAGATAATCAACAAGCTTTATGACATTCACTAAAAAATGTGAAAGCGTTTCCATTACCAATCAAAACAGTTTGATAATGCAATCATAATTCTGCTACAAAAAACAGTTTTAAAGCAATTAAAGTCTACATGTATACCCTCACTTCTACAGCATAAGTAATTAAAGTGCACTATGCCTAAGATATGGCAGATTGATTTTTTTATGAAGAATTGGTCACTTCGATAGTTCCGCCATGTAAAATGGAACTTCTTTTTTCTAGATTTGAACATATTTGGGCGGCCAAATTTTACACTGGTGTGAAATTTTGCAAAGAGTTTAGAACTCTAACTACCGAAAACATTATGCAAAAATTCATTCAAATTATGGCTATACTTCATTCAATTGACAAATGCATAATAAAAAATCTAAACAACGCTTAAAACATATCTACCATTGCTAAAATCATATACTCTTAGCAAAAATGAGGCTTTGCTAAAATCACATACTCTGTCAAGGTGGAGGCGAAGGCGGAGGCAATCCGGGGGGGGGAGCGTCGTCAATGTAAGCCTTTGGATTCATAGCGATTTGTCAATGGTGGAGGTAAAGGCTAGGTGACTAGGGCTTGGTCGTAACTCAGGGGGACCTTTTGTCACGCCCCGATCCTCGAGCGCATGCCCATCCCTTGGTGGTCGATTAAATTGTGACATCCCAGGACGCGTCGCCGACCCATTTATTTTAATGCACATGCGGAAGTGAATAAATAAATCCCAAACAACACAAAGATGGGATAGAAAAGCAGTGCCACAATTTTGAAAACCACAACAAACCTTTATACACCGCAGACTAGGTCATTTACAATACTAGTCTATATTCACAAGCCTACAAAAGATCGATCCTCAAAACAAAATTGTCCTATGACCAGCTAGTTGGACTCATTCGCCGATTCTTCAGTCTCCACCGGGTCCGGACGGGACGTCGGGTCCTCCACCATGCCATTAGGAGGGTCAGCTGGATCCTCGTCTAGAGTAGCATCAATTACCACAGCAGGGATATCGAAAGTCCTAAAGGGACCCACCCTAAAACCGTTGAGTCTGTAGCGGAACCACGCTATGAATCGATGAGGTATCCTATGAGCTGGATTCTCTTTGACCCAGACAGTGGTCACTACAAGTTCATAGACCCAGTGACTTCCGGGATCGGGATAGCTAGAAACCCGCTCAGTAACCCTCATGGGACGGCCAAAACGTTCTGGAGGATTCGCCATCTAAGGACCTGAAAATGTTAGCCCACGACAACCACCCCGCGGTGGACACGTTGGTTCGCGCCCGCCCCCTCATCTGAGAGGGGAGGGGTTCGAAACTTCAAGCCCCCATTGCGTAACTAAAGTGGAATGCTGTGGGAGGTGGGCCCTCACGCTAGTACTCCTCCTGGTTTACGCCGCCGGCTGCCGGTTGTACGGTGGTTCTAGGGCAAAAAAAAAAATGTTAGCCCACGACGAGGTGAGACAACGTCTTAGCAAGTCCACTCCCTAAACTCCGATTAGGAAGGAAATACGCCTAAAGGCTACCTATGCACACACAAGATAGAGGATTTACCTTTGCCTCAGTTCCTTCCTATAAGTCAGTACAGTTTATGATCTTAACCAATCCACTCAATTCAAATCAACCCATCAATCAATCAGTCAATCAGCTCAATTCCATACCAACAGTACTATCTATCAATTCAATATGACCACTGTTCACACAAGCTGAAATAATCAATCAATACTCTCACAAGCTGTAATATATGGTCATAGCTCTCACAAGCTGATATAGATAGATAGTAGCTCACACAAGCTGATAATAAATATCGTGCTCTCACAAGTTGATATAACGATTTTAGCTCACACAAGCTGATAAAGTATACTGCTCTCACAAGCTAACGTATCAAAGCCCATAAGCTGATACAGTATACTGCTCTCACAAGCTGACGTGCAAAGGGGCCCAAAAGTTGATAAAATGTATACTGCTCTCATAAACTAACGTATCAAAGCACATAGATTGATACAGTATACTGCTCTCACAAGCTAATGTGCAAAGGGTCCCAAAAGCTTACGATAAATATGCTCACACAAGCTGTCATGCACATATGCTCTCACAAGCTGATAAATTACCAAGTTAAAAGTACCCGATAAAAATAATCGTGTGTGGGTACACAGTCGGCCTGAGCCAAAAACACAATATATTTCTTTTAGAAAATCCCACTATTTAATATAGTCCATAAACACAGTTTTGGCTTTATAAACCGACGCCCGGTATTTTCCAATTAAATACCGAAATTACTCAATTTTGGGATAAATACCCAAAATTACAAATTCTACTCAATTTGCACAAAATATCATTCAATTAAATAAACCAAACATACCATTGCAATTAGTACGAAATTTCGGTCAACGGTTATCCTAGTATAATTTCCAGAAAATAATAAATAATTATAGAAATACCAAAATTAATTAAATAAATATTATTAAATGCCATAAATGCAAACTTAGGCCGGAAAAGCTTAATTAAATACCGAAACGGACCCGGAAAATTTCCGAACCTATCTAGATAAATAATACAACTTATCTAGTTGCTAATTAAGCCGATCTAAGCACCTAACATGCAATAACGAGTAATTAAATCACTAATCCATTCTAACTAACCACATAAACCATACTTAGTCTAAACTAATCAACCCTTAAGCATCATTAACTCCATAAGCAGAGTTTAGTGAGTAAACTCACCGGTTTTGAAATCCGATAAGTCCATGACGACGGCAACGCGGAGATGAGTGACAAATTTCGAAGCGGCGACACCCCACGAGGCCCAAGAGTGTCCTAAAACGGGCCTTAAAGCCCAAAGACCCTTGCTGGTCTTTGGTTCTGCTTGAGGTCGAAGGAGGACTACTCGGGGCTGGAACGGTAGGCTGAGGTGGACCAGTGGCTACAGCGGATGAGCAGGGGCGACAGTGGGACCTCTGGCGGCTTGGATGACCACGTGCAGTGGCTAGACGGCCAGAGATGATGACGGATAGGGGATTGGGATGCGGCTAGACGGCGGACAACGTGGCAGGGGCGCAGGCTCGCACGAGGGCTCATGGGTGGCGCGACGACGAGCGGTGAAGCTCTAGCGGCCTAGGGTAGCTTGTGATGGCAAAGGGGAAGCTGTGGTTTTCTCTAGTTCTTTGGAGCTTCAAGGTGGACTAAAAATGAAGAAAGTAAGGTGAAATGAAGAAGAATGACCAGCTGCAACTTGAATGGGGGCCACCAAGCCTTCTAGAACCAAAGTTGTCCCCTTTGAGCCCACCAACATGCCCCACCTCTTCAGCCAATGTTTAGCAGCCATTATCCACTCCAAACTTCCCCAACACACTTGCCAAAGGATCTCATAGGTTGTGCACCAAGGGGACCTACGAATTTGACACCAAATTCCCCAAATTAGATTCAATTTCTCTTCAATTGGACTTAATTCGGTCCCCATAAATCCCACCAAGGTGTCCTCGACCAAATTGACATTTTTCCTCTTCAATAGAACCAACTTGCATCCCAAAAATGCAATAAAAAACGGTCCCATGAATTTTTCGGTTGAAAACGGCTCTATTTTGAATTTTCGTGAAAAATCTCGGCTTGCGAAAAAATCTTCGGAAGATGAGTTGACGTTCCTAAAATGAAGCATGACATAACAGAATTTTCAATTTTTGAAATCGGATTCGAATTTGCGGTTAATTTCAATCAGGCGCGATGTTAGCGTGACCTAACTTACCGGGTAGCTTTCTGAAATTTTTGGTGCAATTGACCCGTGATCAATTTATTTCAAGTCACAATGTACATTTTCAACATATTGGCGACTCTCAGTTGTCGTGAAAATCTCAAGATTTCAAATACGGGCATAAGGTACCCAAAACGACAGAAAAATCGGTCTAGTGTTGATCAACGAGAATTTTGCAATTAGGTAGAATCATCCACACTTTGATCACATATCTCAGTCGAATCGACCTATCTCTAATCTCTGATCGATTTTGACAATGCCGTAATGACCCTTGCAGACTAGCACGGTTGAGCAATCGATTCCTAGTCGAATTCTCAAGTTTGTTGCGTTAAAATCCATTAATGGCTTCACCTGATAGTCTAGTTATCTCATGAGTGGCCAACTCAGAGAAAATAACTATAGGCACGTCGATGAAAAGCCCAACTTACCCAATCGAAAATAGAACCTGAAAATCAAGATGTCACACCTTTCGAGGCGGAGGTGGAGCCAATGGGATGGCGATGTCAACGTAAACCCTCTAGATTCATTGTGTTTCAGCGACAGAAAAGGTGAAGGCCATGTGGCTGGGGCTTGGTCGAGGCGGAGGTAGAGGCGGTGGCAACGGGGCGGCGTCGTCAATGTAAACCCCCTGAATTCGTTGAGATTCAATGACGGCGGAGGTGAAGGCTGCGCAGTTAGGGCTCGGTCGTGACTAGGAGGGAGAGAGAGATGGCACGGCTGGGAAGGACCAATGATTCGGCGACAATGGACACAATGGATGAGTCGGAGGGGCAGCGTGGAGCCTCGGCGGTCAAACATGGACTCGATGGGTCGTTGGAGGGACAAAGAAGGAGCAAAGACGAGTGAGGAGAGAGAATATGTAGGGGCTTCGTCGATCGGGTGAGTCGGGGTAGGGGTTGAGGCTGGGGGTCGAAGCCAGAGTCGGAGTCGGAGGGGCGACGTGGGGGTTCATTGGTCATGCACAGTGGTTCGTCGATGGGAGAGAGGGTTGAGCGCAAAGAGAAAGAGAATGCAGGGGAGAGAGAGAGCGTTCTCTCAAAAGAAGGAGAAAAGGAGGCTGCATGGTTAAAAAATTTTGGCTTGATAATTAGGTCTCACAGTGACACATGTCGTGCTATGAGGTGTCTTTCTTATTCTCCACGTTGACACACCAAACATACCTGATATTTTCTCATAAATGAGACGAATTTGCCAAATCATATTCGAAATTGAAATAAAGAACAAATCATAGATGGGAAAAACAAAGGGACATCTGACGATAGGGATCCATGAAAGTAACAAGAGTTGGTGCATCGTTAGCCATTTAAATTAAGTAGCCTCTGTCTTGTTGTGACTTGGGGGAAGTTTTTAGTTTAATAAATTACAATGTCAAATCAATTGGAATTTTGTATTATCTATCCTCGGACCTTGGACTTCCGATCAGTTGAATGGCTTTTGTGAAAGCCAATGGGTGCTGCCACCTATCAAGGCTGTCCTTGATAACCCCTTAATGGAGTGTTAGCAAAACTGCGTTCGTTATTTTAACGTGTCGATATCCACACACCTCACATTCCCAAGTTGACTATGGATATTTTTCTTCCCCCAAAGTCAAGGAAAATCAACAATGTCACACTAAAGAAATACTGAACATTAGTAACATCTCATTTCAAATCATCCTCATACCAGGTTTTCCCTACAGGGTCATTGAATGTGTGTTTAGTATAATGAATTATAACGTCAAATCAATTGGAAATTTGTATTATCTGTTTTGAGGGCTAATCAAACTCGTATTATTAACTAGAACAGCATAAAATATAATTTTCTATCGTAGGAAATTTACTGGGTCCTCGCAAGAAAATGCCTAACGCAGTGAAGGAGACTTCCCATGATTATTTGGCTCGTCCATAAATACACTAGAACTGATGGATGAGACGCTGCTCTTTTACATCTCTCTCCTCATTTTTCAACTCGGTCACTATACTTTTGCTCCGGAAGATGGGAAAGAGAAAATATTCAGATGGACCAGTAGCGTCGACCGATAGTAGTGATGTCGATTCGTCACAGGGGCTGAATTCAAGGTGTTGTTGACCAATAGAGGCGATGCTGAGTCATCACTTGGGATTGAATATGAAGTGTCCTTGAATTTTAGAGAGCCTGATGCTTGTTTGAACTTTACCGACTGCCTCTATAATGCTATGGATGGAGCTGGTATTCATGTTTTCAAAGATGATGAAGAGATTAGAAAAGGGAAAGCGATTGGAGGTGAATTGGAGCGTGCGATCAAGAGCTTCGCAATATGTATTCCCATCTTCTCTAGAAACTATGCGTCCATTGCATGGTGTCTTCTCAAGCTTGCATACATGATGAATTGCAAAGCAATGATTCTGCCGATTTTCTTTGACGTGGAACCAAGATGTCAAGCTTAAATCTAAGCTATACTAGGACGCTCTACAAAAGCACGAGGAGGAGTTCGGTTGCGAGGTTGTGCAGTAATGGCACGAAGAGGATACTTTGTTCTCACAGAGATTTTTTTTTTTTTTTGACTAGTGAAATTGAAATTGAAACTGTAGTTTTCATTAGCTCAATTGATCTGTATTTTTCCTTGAATTTTTATTCTAATAACCAGTTTATGACATATTTCACTTGATTAAATAGAATGTCTTACATCAAGGAAATGCTTTCCTTATTTTAAATGTGAAAAGATCATTCCGTAGACCATGCGTACTTTGATATGGACAGATGGAATCCTCACCCATTGAACAAAAAAAAAATATATGAACGGAAGTGCCGTCCCCTCAACTTAATTGGCTACTTATGTTTCACGTTTCTTTTTTTTTTTTTCGTGGATTGATACCTTTCATAGTCAAACATGAGTTATTGCTTATATATGACGTCCCACCATTTCCAAAACTTCTCTTAATGAATTAGGAAAATGCGACCTAGTCATCTAGTAACAACCTTATTTTCCACAAACCTGGCCCCAGCAACGTTAAATGAAGGATTATGATTTGTTGCATCTCTTGTCCTTGGTGTCCTTGTTTATTAATTAATTAGAACGTGAAGTGGAATCAATACAAATGATATATTTTCCTGTATTGACTGAAAGAATAAATTTTCATTGTGAGAAATTTGTTGGGCCCTCCCAAGAAATAACTCAACGCAATGAAAGAGACTTCCCACGACTTAAAACATAAAGTGAAATCAATTGACGTTATAAATTTTCTTTTTCGAAGGTATCAATTAGAATAGTTAATAGAATATTTTTAATTAGATCAATTTGTTTGTGCCTTTTAACATTATCTAGTAGAGTCACACACAAAAACACAAAAAAAAAAAAAAAAAAAAAAAAAAAAAAAAAAAAAACAAAAAACAACAACAACAACAACGGAATTGCTATAGAGCCGATAACACATAGTACATGTGGAAAGTTACTCTTCCTCTTTCAATGAATCACACTACTTGTGTGAGAACAAGTGCAATATAAGTACTGATGGTTGATTAATCAAGTCCTAAATATTTTTTTTGGTTAATTGAGTCCTAAATGTATTGACTAAGATAAAATAAAATACTAATATCAATGCCGATAACCTTTCCAAACAGGAACTTTTTCTCTTTGAGATTATTATAAAATGAAGCATCATTTGAACCACATTTAGAAATAAAACATAGGAATCTTATAGATCATTGAGTGAAGAATTTGATTATGGCAATCACTAGAGAAATAAAGCATCCATTTTACCAATACAAATAAGGAAAAACCCAAAGTATATGATTTTCGTTTTCTCTTGAGTCACATAATGTTATGGAGAAAAATTATGTTTTGAAAAAAGTCTCATAATCAAATTCCTGACTCCGCTTTCAATGAAACTTATTCGTTTTATTCCTTGGTCATTGTCAAAATACTAATTTTGTAAGGAACTATAAAAGGACATGATCTTGCAATGAGTAAATATCACCAGCAGAGAGACTAGAACTCAATTACTTTTCCCAAAAAGGCTTAGGAGGTCAATTGATTAATACAAAAAGTCTCCATCAAGAAACAACCAAAATGCTTAGGTCTCCTATATCACATATATTGCATTTTGAGAACCATTATTATGTAGTCGACACTTTAGAATAAAAAAATATTTAGTTATGGATTGCATAATAAATAAACATATCATTTATTAGTTATAGTCTAGCTACCCTTGGTATCTTTTCTATCGTTTTAGATTTTCGTACTAATGGTGTCTTCCAAATTTACTGTGCAATAGGAGAACATCGTTCCCTTTTCTTTTCTCTCTTCCTTTGCGGACTAAGATTGATCAATTTCATTTGCCAAAACAAATAAGTGATCAATATCTCCTTTTGAGACATTTCTATCAAATTGTATTGAATCACGGACAAATGTGGGTGCGCAATAAATGAGTAAACTAAGAATAACAAACCAGATGTATGTTTGTACCAACATGAGACATATTACAATAGCCGTGAGATATAATTACCGTGGTGAGAGGACCATAATTACTTAAATCCGATGAGCTGTGTATTGTTGTGCTAAACGCAGAGAGAGAGAGAGAGAGAGAGAGAGAGAGAGAGAGAGAGAGAGATAGGTCCTTCGGTTGACTCTGGAAAAAACAAAGCTCTGCCTAGCTCTGCCTAACTCACTAAAATAGATACATTCTCTATTTTTTTTCTCCTTTAAAAGCTATATAATGAAATATTGTAGAAATTAATTTCACATAACAAGTGCATGACATTGGACTAAGACTTATGTCATTTGTAGCTGGATCGAACTTACTGCTATAGTGAAATTGAAATTGAAATGAAATTGAAATTGAAATTTCCATTAACCCAATTGATATGTATTTTCTGGATTTTTATTCTAATAACTGATATATGACATATTTCACTTGACTAAATAGAATGTATTACATCAATGAAATGTTTTCTTTATCTTAAATTTAAAAAGATCGTTCAGGTACACAACGGGCAATTTGATATGGACAGATGAAGTCGTTAGCTCTTGAATAGAACAAAATGTGAATGGAAGTGCCGTCCCTTCAACCTAATTGGCTACTTATGTCTCATGCATTTTTTTTTCATGGATTGATACATTTCATATCCCAACATCAATTATTGTTTATATATGACATCCCCACCATTTCCAAAATTTCTCTCTTAAGGAAATAGGAAGATGGGACCTGGAAGTCTAGTAGCTTTATTTACCACGAATCTGGCCCATACAACATCAAATAAGGGATTATGATTTCTTTCTTTGGCTCGTCCATTAATCCTCCTCGTAATACCTTAGCTCCCGCAGATGAAGAGGAAGGACTCATCGCATGGAAAAGCGGCGGTCATTACCAATGGAGGTGACGTCGAGTTGTCATTAGGGGCTGAATTCGAAGTGTTCTTGAATTTTAGAGGGCCCGACACTCGCCTAAATTTTACCGATTGCCTCTATCATTCCATGGATGGAGCTGGGATTCATGTTTTCAGAGACGACGAAGAGATCAGAAAAGGTGAAGTGATCAAAGGTGAACTAGAGTGTGCGATTAAGAATTCCACAATCTTTATGCCCATCTTTTCTAAAAACTATGCATCTAGTGCATGGTGTCTTCGCGAGCTTGCATTTAGGGTGGATTGCTCAAGAAACAAAGATGACAAAGCAATGATCCTACCGATTTTCTTCGACGTAGATCCTGATGATGTCAAACTCAAAACTGGGCTGTTCCACGAGACTTTGGAAAAACATGAGCAGAAGTTCGGCAGCAATCTAGTGCGGCAATGGAAGGAGGCTTTGACGGAGGTTGCTCATATCAAAGGATGGGATCTCAAAGATACAGGGTAAGGTTTCAGCTTTTTTAATTTTTCCTTGATTTAGATATCTAAATGATATAAATAATACTCATCCTAGCATCAAAAGTTAGAACCACCGATTGCCCTCTCTTTCATCAAACTATCACTCAATTAACACATATTTAATAACTACTAGCTACACATCCACTCAATCAAATAAATAGTCAATTCCTTTCAAAACTAGATAATTTCTCTAGAAAAGCGTGACAAATCAAATTTAAATTAACTATTTGATTTGCATCTTTTAGATAGACTAGAACTACTTTTTCTTAACTTCTAAATCCATTTTGTGTAGGATTTGAAATAGAAAACAATTGTTCTAGCTATTACTATTATAATCCACGCAAAACTAGAAAAACAGAGCACTCACCATATGTGAGCAATTAAAAAGGAATAAACAAATCCTTTGCATATTAAAAGGAAGAAAGTCCACGGGTTTCGAGTTTTACAATTTATGGACGAGGGGGCATCTTTTGTAAAGTTTAAGATTTATAAACTTATATAATTGCAACTCATTTTTAGTAAATTCACATGGATTTTGATTGATGTTTTTGTTTTTTAAATTGTTTTTAGTAAAAAAAGAGCTAGAGCTAGTTTGTGTTTAATTGCTTAAGCTTGATAGGTTAATATTCCTTTTGCAATAGATCTAACTAAACCCTTTGTATCAAATATGGCAGCCAAGGTGAACTCATTAAATCAATCGTTGCTGAAGTTTTGATCAAACTGAATAACAAAGACAAAAACCTACCTGATAATTTAGTTGGAATTCAGGATCGTGTTAAAGACGTCATGCGCCTATTAGATGAAGCTTCTCCTGATGTACGTTATGTAGTAATCCATGGCATGGGCGGCATCGGTAAGACGACTCTTGCCAAAGTTGTCTTTAACCAAATTTCCAGTCGGTTTAATGGGTTCAGCTTCCTTTCGGGTGTTCGAGAAGCTGCAAAGGATGGAAAAATTGTTCAATTACAAATGCAATTATTGTCAGAAATTCTCAACTCCAAACCAGTGGAGATTTTTGACTCTGATGCAGGGATTAACCAGATTAAATGGAGATTTCGCCACAAGAAAGTCCTTATTGTTCTTGATGATCTAGATGAGTGGAACCAACTCTCAAAACTTGCAGCAAAGAGGGATTGGTTTGGTGTAGGGAGCAGAATCATTATTACAACAAGGGACACCAACAATCTGGCCATCAAAGAATATAAAGTTTATCAAATGACAGAATTGCCATATTACCATGCTTTTCAACTTTTTAGTAAGCATGCTTTCAGAATGGATTTCCCTCCACTTGACTACAATGATATTTCTTGCAATATTACTCGCATGACTGGTGGGCTTCCTTTAGCTCTCGAAGTTATCGGTTGTTCTCTTTATCGCAAAAGAAAATCAATTTGGAAAGAAATGTTGAAGAAATTAGAGTCGGTTCCCGAGCAACATATCTATGACAAATTAAAGATTAGTGTTGAAATGCTAAAGGAAGAACAGAGAGAAATTTTTCTTGATATTGCTTGTTATTATATTGGTGAAGAAAGAATATATCCATATTATATGTGGAAAGCGTTGGACATTTACCCTAGAATTGAGATCGATTTCCTTATTGGTATGTCTTTGATAAAGATCGATGATGATGATAGACTATTGATGCACGACTTGCTTAGAGATCTTGGAAGAGAAATTGTTCGACAAGAAGACCTCAAAGTTCCTGGGAAACGTAGTAGACTTTGGCATCCCAAGATGGCATTGGAAGTAGTGAAGACTAGAATGGTAAATTTCATTCGTAGTTACTGTCTTCTCGATCAAGGGAACATTAGCTCGATCAAAGTATATTTCTGAATGTGTTCTTTTGTTTGCTTTGCACATCACAGAAAACTAAATTTATTAATTTTGAGTGAAATAAAGGTAGTAAAATTTGTTTATATCTAGCATATATTAATAACTTACATTTACGATCTAAAAGTAGAAGCAACAAATAATGCTTTACTTATAGAACAAGTCTATGCAATATTTACTCACAAAATGCGTTCCTATTTTTCATTGTAGGAGAGCTCACCTATGTCTTTTCATGTCATTAGGGAACCGAGAACATCATAGCTCTCAAACTACGTGGATTATCCAAAGAGCACAACTTTACAAGTGATGAGTTTTCAAGGCTGCCTAGCTTGAGGTTGTTGGAATTAGAAGGGGGAAACTTGGCAGGAGACTTTAAGAATCTTCTCTTGAATTTAAAATGGCTCTCTTGGCGTCGTTGCCCTTCAGACTTGCAAGCGGTCAATCTATGTTTACAGAACTTAGCCGTGCTCAAGATTTCGAATAGTGAAATTCCCGAGAATTGGAATGGATGGACTCCATGCTTGGTATGGTTTTGTGTCACATATATACATTTGTTGCTATTTCCCTTGCCTTATTTTTCTAATCCCAATTTGTTTTGTAGGCGAGTCGTGACTTGAAAGTTATACATCTCATGAGATGCTATCTCTTGACAACTCCCGACTTCTCAACGTGCTTGAAGTTGAGGATACTTATTTTTGCTCAACATTATCCAAAGTCGCCACAAATCGGTAACTCTATTGGTAAGCTAGAGCGCCTAAAGCGCTTGGAAATAATTGCAGCCAAAATTCAACGGTCAAAGCTGTCTAGAAGCCCCCATTTTGACTTGTGCATAGTGCCTTCTACAATATGCTGTTTGAAGAACTTGTCAAGTCTAAAGCTAGAAGGGCAGTGCATGCGGGAGCTTCATCCATCTATTGGAAAGATGGCGGGCTTGACATTCTTGTCTTTAGAGGATTGTTATCGGCTTAGAAAGCTTCCATATTCCATTGGGAAACTGAGATCGCTCCTCGAATTGAATTTGTTCAACACAAGAATCACAGAGCTACCTGATTCTATTGGAAATCTCAAAATGTTGACGGAAATAGACCTGGGACGCACTAAAATAAGGGGACTACCAAACTCCATTGGAGGACTAGAATCATTACTTGACTTAGACTTGACGTGTTCAAAGATTATTGCACTCCCTGCTTCTATTGGAGATCTCAAAAGCTTGGAGCTATTGGACCTAGGACATTCTCAGATAAGGGAACTACCTGACTCCATTGGAGGACTAGAGTCATTGCTCGACTTAGACTTGTCCAATACAAAGATTACTATGCTGCCTGCTTCTATTGGATGTCTTAAAAGATTGAAGCGTTTAGATATGTATTTAAGCAAGATAAGAGCGTTGCCCAATTCTATTGGAAATCTCAAAAGCTTGGAGGAAATGGACTTGGGAGGGACTCAGATAATGGCGCTACCAAACTCCATTGGAGGATTGGAATCGTTGCTTTTCTTAAACTTGGGAGGCACCAAGATTACCGAAGTGCCTGCTTCTTTTGGATATCTTAAAATGTTGGAGAGCTTTAACATGATAGGGAGTAAGATAAGAGAGTTACCACAAGCCATTGGGATGTTGGAGAATCTTGAAGTGTTGGCATACCATGGTAGTGCAAATATGGATATGACATTGCCTCCTAAGCTTTCAACACTTGATCTATCTTGTGATGATCTTGGATCTCTCCCAAGGCTTCCTTTAGGTCTTCATGATTTGGAATTAGTAGGTGTCAAGTCACCGATAACACAAACACTTCGTTTCGAATTGAGATATTTGTCCTGGTTAACACTCACACAGTGGAGTTGCAGAGAGATCGTTATTGAACAACTAAAGAGTCTCCATAGTTTGATTGTGCGAGATTGTAAATCACTGGTGATATTGGATCTATCAAGTTTAGGGAGACTCGAAAACCTAATAATTGAAAGGTGCCCTCAGCTAGTCGAGATTCGAGATTTGGGAGAAATGGAGTTACTGAAGAAATTAAATATTAAGACCTGCAGCTCGATAGAAAGGTTACCTACACTATCAAAATTATATAAGTTGAAGACTTTGTGCATAAGTGACTGTAGATCACTGCAATGTTTGCCTGATTTACCAGACTCCATGGAACGTTCACCTGAGTTATTTATGAGTAGTCTGTTGCGATTTTTGTACTTGAGTCACTGTGAATCACTGCAAGGTGCTGTACCAAATTTTTGCCATCGCGTTATTCATGAATGCCCACTGTTAGGCAAGTCTGATGAAGTTTTCGGTGATTGCCAATTCTGTGAGGAAACCAACCCGGGCCGACGTTCGAGGAGGCGAACCATAGGGGGTTGACACGTGGTACTCTTTCCCATTTCACACGCCCTTCGCCTTATTTTCTTCATTTCGTTTCCTTTCCCATTTCTTTATTTTATAGTCTCCTTCCAAACAATCAGCCAACTTTTTTTTGTTCTTCTTCCTGTTCACTCTAAAGATGCGTAATCCCCATTATTCACTCTTTTCCCATTTCTTTATTTCATCGTCTAATCTATCATGTTTAATTATATAGATGCCTGGCAGTGGGTAATCGTAATACTTTATGACATGTTGACATTGACACTTCGTCCGCCTTACGCATGGCGATTTTTCTTCTATTTTTGTCCTTTTCTTAGGCTAACTTAATTGTGATTAACAATGAAAAAATGCCATGAATTTTTTTTAAAGAAAAATCAAACCATCATAGTAGTATTAAATGAGTAGACAAAGCCTTGTCTCCACCGGGTGACAAAATTAAAGGAAAATCGCAACAAAATAAAGCTACACCAAATATATCACTAAAGTATGTGTGATTAAACAATAAAATGGTAAGAGCAAATTGAAGTAAAGGAGAGGACTTTCATAACTAACATAGCATGGTTGTAATGATTTCGGCTTTGAAGTTAGAAAAGGTTAAATTCAAATGATCCAACAGACAAAAAGTGATTTCATAAGTAAATATTGTATTAAGAGAAAAAATATACGGTATAAAAAGAGGGATAAAGCAACGAATAGATCATGAATTTTTGTAAAATGTTCGATTAGGTCTCTAAACTGTTTTTTTTTTTTTTGGCAAATTAAATTCTTGAACTATATACTATTTAGTTCATATTGGTCCTTTAAAAAAAAAAAAAAAAAAAACTGCTGACATGGCCGTTAAATCACCATTAAATGCCACGGTAGCATTTTTGTTCACAATGTGGTGTGTTAAACATCAGAGTGTGAAGGTAATTTTTTTTAACTGAGAACTGCAATGGTGGGTTGGTGGCTGTACAGGAAAGATGTGATAAGGAATTATTGTATTTGAGTGGAACTAGGTATGATCTGGTGGGATAGGACAAATAAACTAAGGTAGAAGGTGTGAAATAATGCCTCTCAATTGCTCTTCAAAGAACATGCGACTTTTCTATCGATATGCTTTTACTTCCTTGATTATGATCTCTTGGTTCTTTTACTTTTATTTCCTAATTTTTGTTTCTAATCAAATGATCAATATATTTACAGGGAACGTTGAGGATGCTTTGTAAAAGTTTGTTTACTTGCAAGGGACATATTTGAAACCACATGTGAGTACCTCCTTTTAAGGTTTGTAAACTATTTAGCTCTTTAGAGATATGGTCGGTCTACTACATAATTGATAATTTCGAGCCTGAATTTTCATCCCCTTTTCTCTTGGTTTGAGTCATGAACTCTTGACACAATATATATTAGCTAGACATTATAGAGTACGGTATGATGAGAAACAGAACTTTCATCCTAGATTCCTATGATTCTGATAAATTATATAGTTGATAGTATATAACTCGTCTAATAGATTTTGAATTGATGCTTCAAGTTTCGTGAATAACTGGTAGAAGTACGCTTCAGATATAGCTTTTTTGTCATGGATAAAGAGCTTGAAACTCACATCTTGCGGTATTACTAAATTCCAGCGACACTGACATTGCTCATGTCCGTGCACTGTAAAACCAACGTACATGTGCTGATATAGGGTACCGTTACATTTGTGGATCGCCAAATTTGGCAATCTGAACTGTAATTAATTCATTATACAATTAGAAAGCATTTACCCAAGCTTTTGAAATCTTGGAAAATAACTTGGATGAATGATTGTGGTAACATTAAAGTAAATGTTTCTCTAAATTTGATATTTCGCAACAAAAATTGGCAAAATATATCTTTTATGTTACAGAGTGAGTGATGGCGGATGAATCCTTGGAGCTCAAGTAGATGTGGTACCTCCGCATTGGTGGCATGACCATTAAAACTATCTTCAAATAATGATATGCATGACGGTGACCTTTATGTGTAAGGCCATTCACGGTGAGATGAGAGGATAAATTAAGTCCTTCTGATGTTTAACTCTTGTACTCTCAATACTCTACCTTCAATTAAGAGATAAGAACAAATTAAAAATTATTTAGATTTTCCCTCTTAAGTTGCTGGAGTCAAATGTGAAGGGAGTGACATTTACTGCAAGTGGTTTATGGTAGTCATCTTATATGCATAGTTTCTTCCATGTCAAGCAGGATTCTGGTTCTAAAATTAATGGCATGATGTCCTCCGAGTTACTTTCATTATTCATTATTTTTGGAAAATAATTTTCTATCAAAGTGTTTGCTTACTTGACATCAACTCGTTGACTTGTTTTCACAGTAAAAACTGCAAGCTTAATCATTTTGTCGTCTGGGTTTTATTTTTCAGTCAATCACAGTTGTTAGAATGTCTCAGCACTCATGTTAGTTTCAACTTATGAGTCAGTCTTCATTATTTTACTTCACTCTTGGGCAGCTGGTTGTCTTGGATGATGTCGCTATGGCAAGTGGAGCTGGAATTTCTCTACTGAAATGTTTCAATTAGCAACTGATAAAACTACATGTGACTTTTACTAAATGCTAGGACAATTTTGGCCTTTTTATGTAATGGTGTACTTTGCACATGTATGTGCTTTTTGGGGTTGTGTTTATTCAACTTCCTTTGTCAACTTAGTGTAAAATGAGGTTCAATGCTGTTGGCCGTCATTACACTTGATTTTGCTTTTGAGCTGGAATATAGTTTTCTGGCCAAACTAGAAAGCTAAATTGTCATGCCATCGGTGATTAATTAACACAGATTTTATGTATGGTATAATGGCATGGGAGGTCCCTGAAATTCTATTGACTTGCATTTGTCGTCCCTCTACTTCCGTTTTCTCTTGGCAATCAAATCTTTGAACTCCATGTTTGTTTGTTCAAGTTAGTCCATTTGTTCAACATTTAGACTACAATGCGGACATGCCTATCCACATCAATGCCGCATCATCATTCTTCTTCAGCAAATTTCTGAGGTGGAATCCAAGAAAGAGAGAGAGAGAAAGAGAGAGGATGGGGAAGGCCGGGATAAGGGCGACTTGGCGGGGGAAGCCAATGGCAGCAGCCACCGCCAGGGCGGAGGCGACTGGCTTGCTGCCATCACCTCTGAATGCCACTCTTAACGGGGAGAGACAGGGAGTTTGGGGGAGCAATAACGTGGTGTTCGCACAGCACAAAATCTTCAAGAAAAGAGGAATCCAATCACTGGCTCAACAAACATGAAATAGCAAAATTCTCAAAACACGAAGCCAGAACTAACAATGCCAATCAAATCCCGCATAACCCATCAACCCAAATTAAGGTAATTTAACAAATCATCAACAAAAATAGCACAGAGGAAATGCTAGTTCTTTCTTTTTGGGGGGTTGACTCTATTTGAGCCCAATGCAGAAAAATAAGAAGCAGCTACGATGACCACGCTTGAGCTGGGTGCTTTTTGAATCATAGCCTAATTCTATGACCAAGCAACTCATCAGAAATCTAGCAAATATCAAACACTTACCAGATTATCGACTTTGGAGAATGATTCCCTTATCAAAGAAAAGTGCGTATTAGATGATGAAAAATTGCAAAATGCATTAAGTCTATTTCTTTTAGGAGCTTGCTACTTCCGAAATCATACGACTTCTATTAAGGCTTCGTTTGTTTCGTAGAAAATATGGCGTTTTTGTTTTCCAGGAAGCCATCTTCTTGGAAAATAATCATATTTTCTAGTGTTCGGCTGAAATTTAAAAATGAACTAGAAAATATTTTTCACCATTCGATAAAGAAAATCTTTTCTTGCAAGTACTCATTGCAGTATGGGGCAGGCGCCTTCAAGCTTTCTTTCGCAGGACCTCGAGCTCGAGGTTTTAATTTTTTCATAGTAGTAATTTTCAATAATTTTATTATTATTTTATTTTATTGTAAATCAATTTTTCAATTCTTAATTTTTTTCCTTTCCTTTTTTCTTCTTCCTTGGCCATTTCTTTTCTTTTCTTTCTTCTTCTTCCTCCTTGGCCTTGGCCGGTCACTGGCTATAGCAATGGCATGGCCGACAATCGGCCATTGGCGAACTTCAACCTCACCCTAGGTCGACTAGGCTTGAGCTCGCTAGATTCCCACGAGGTCGAGCCTTACTAGGTTGTGGCAAGGCCCAAGCTCCCTTGAGGCTATCGAGCTTGAGCCTTGCTAGGTTTAGCAAGCCAAGCAAGGCTTGAGCCATGCCTCAGGTTACCGAAGGTTGACAAGGCTTTGGCGACCTTGGGCAAGGCTCGAGCCACACCCAGCTTGTTGGATCTGGGAAGGCCCAAGCTCGCTGACCTTGGGCAAGCTCAACTTCACTAGATCAAGCAAGGCTCAATCTCACCAAAATCTAGCGAGCTCAAGCCTTGCCAACTTAGGGTAAGGCCAAAGCTCACCAATGGCTAGTCGTCGACCATCACCATAGCCATGACGACTGGCCAAGGCCAAGGAAGAAGAAGAAAAAAAAAAAGAAAAGAAATTAAAAACTCACTTAAAATAATAAAATAAAAATAAAAATGTGTTTGGTAAAAGAAAGTGAGGTGAAAGAAGTTATGGAAAAATGTTTTCCACTTTTTGAAGGTCTTTTTTCCAATGGTGGAAAACATTTTCCATGATTAGTTCATTTTTTTCATGAAACGAATGTCTAAAAATTGGGGAAACGTTTTCCTAAAAGTTATTTTCCATGAAACGAACGGACCTAAATCTCGGATAATGAGGTCTTGCATGGCAATTTGCCAATTTCTTTGTTGTTTTGTTCTTTTGTTTTCTAAAACAAAAAAAGTTCAAAAATCTATTTGGTATTGTTAACTAATTTTTTTATTCCCTGGAATAGAAAAGTAGCCGAGAGAATAGATTTCAAATAGAAATAAAAAGTACAAAAAAGTGGATTCTTGTTTCCATAAACAATTTCTAGAAATAAGTCATTTTCCTTTACTTTTTTCCCTTCTTCTTCCTTGCTGTTTGCCGCCCCCCACCACACGCCGCCATATTCCTCCATTGGCTGCCACCGCCGGCGGTCACCGGCCATTGGCCGTTAGTCGCTGCCGCACTTGCTAGAGGAGGATTGAAGAAGAAGAAGAAGAGAAGGAAAAAAGAAAATCTAAAAAAATTATTAAAAATTGAAAGAAATTCTACGTCATAAAAATAAATAAATTGTGAGTCGTATTATACATATTCCTATTCTTTTCTATTCTGAGAATAAAAATTTTGTGTATTTACCAAACACGTTCTTTTACTTAGTAAATTGTTTCAGCAAATATAAATAGAAAATGACTATTTCTGAAAAGAAATTATTTCTCGGAACAGAAATGTTATCAAACGCGCCCTGAATTTTCTAACTAGCCACCTAATCATTGGCTAACAATGTATACTAGTGTTGATCAACTACTTATCATTACATTGGTTGGTTTATCACATGCCTTCAAAGGTTGAAGAAACTGTCATATCCAAGCCAAGTATTGGAAAACACTTTGTTAGTCGAACCATATGGAAATCAATTTTGTATTGCGCTATTAGAAAGAAATACCTTGGACATGGATAATGAATCCCCAACGCAAAGGAAGTTCCTATTCAACACGAGTTCCTCTTTTTGGAATAGTTGTCCCTCGATTCTTGTTGCCTTTGAGTATGATCAAGAAGAGTCTAAAAGTTATCTTTTGAAGCCAACACTTAGCTCTTCAATCAATCAAAATGACGAGACTCGACTTGGTCTTTCCGTCACCTCAAATATCGAATTACCCTTCAAATACTTTTTCTATTTCAAACTTTCAAAGAATTTCAGCTTAAAAGCAAGGAAAGTTTGCGGTTGTAGATCCATATTCTCACCAAGCATGTCTTGAACCTATCAGAAAATGTTCTTAGTAGAGCAAGTTCATCCCAACCCGCAATAATAGGTGTGATTAAGTTCAATTTGTACTTTTTCAATATATGTGACATTATAACAATCGATCAAAACATAGACAATAGTGGTTGGGTTCCAATCTTAGCTTCATTAGGGCGGTTGATAGAATGGGCACTCTCTTCCCATAGAAGGTCAACTCTGTAAGGCCCATCCTCTAGCCCCTTTTGCTAATGATATTATCTACCTTGGGCCATAGGACTCACCTGCCCCATGCCCTCACGGTTTTTTTCCTCTAGGCTTCACCCATAAAAAGTCTCATTGGTAGTTAAGATTGGTGCTACTCCTTATATAACACATTACCTCACCGTCCTCGGGCAATGCGAAATTTGGTTCATTTTTGTCCCCATTACTATCTACAAGGCGGAGCCACACCCCCATCCCTCGCAAGACAAAGTTGTCATAGGCCCACTAGCTACCGCTTGGTTCGTCCTTAAATCACACACTTCTAGTTGGGCTTGGCTCTAATACCATTATAAGGGCCGACCTCTGGCCCCACTTGCTAATGATATTATTTGCTTTGGACCCCAAGACTCACTTACCCTATGCCTTCACAGTTATTTTCCTCTGGACTTTGCTTAGAAAAAAGGCTTTGTTGGTAGTTAAGACTAGTGCTACTCCTTATATAGCACATTACCTCACCATCCCTAAGTAATATGGGATTCGGTTCATTCATGCCGCCTTTGCCATTCTCAAGGCAGAGCCACACTCCCATCCCTCGCAGGACTAAGTCGTCATAAACTCACTCAAAAACTTTGATTCTTTGGGGACTAAATCACCTAACCTTTCTGCAAACTAGCAATCCTCGATTGATAAGTACGACAGTAATGTCATCAAACCAAGAAATTCATATGCTTGTGGGGGAAACTCTGACAACTCTTGAACCTTGTGACATCTACTTAAGTCTGGTTTTTAGAGGTGAGGAAGCATATTGATTGTGCTAAGCAAGGTGTCTATTCGTGTACCTGATAAATTTAGGATTCTCGACAAGAGCAAGATTTCAACTTCATTAGGAATTCCACTTTCCGACTCTTCACAGTGCTTGGCATGCGTCACTTCAAGATTCTCTGATATTTCAGTCAAAAGCTTAAAGGCAATGAGTCATATTAACTATTTTACACCACATTAATTATCCAATATGAATTTTTCTAACATAATTCACACATACATCTCAACAACATTGAAAGTCGACAAAACATTTTAATCAACAAATTGAATCGGGCAAGCTTGTAACTCTCATGTTTTATAGATACAACTCCGACAAGGATCCTAATTTCCCAATTGAGTTAGGGAAGTTTGCTCACCTCGAAGCAAATCGTCAAAGAGAAGCGGGTAAGTTTAGGTGGCCCTCCCATTTCTTAGGCAATACTTCAAGACAGAAGTTGTTCTTTATTTTTAAGTCAATTAGGCACTTTAGTCTTCCAACTGAAATATCACATCTTTCTAGAGTCAACCTCTCTAGTGGTGTAATTATTAGTGAGGGTAGTGAGTTGCTAGCCCAATTTTCAGATGTGTGGGTGGCTTGCTATTTTAGAGAAGCCAATTTGATTGCCAATTGGGTTGCTAAAGCCCATAGTAAAAAAGCCTTACCAAATCATCGGTTATCTTCTCCCTGTTAGGTCTTTTTAGATTTCTTTTGTAATGATGCCCACTCTATGGGCTCTCTTTTTCCCTAATATTATTAATTAAGAACTATTTCGACCAAAAAAAAAAAAAAAAAACCTCTCTATTGTCCAGCACTTAGAGAAGTCTGGAGACTTTGTAATGCTAATGCACTTTCTCAAAGCTAGAACCTTTAATTTGGTTGCCATCAATTGATGGTAATTACATTTCAAATGGAAAACCTTCATACACAAATACAAGGAGAAATAAGAATAAAAGTGATCAAAACATAAAACACCTTAATTAAGCTACACACGTCCGAATCATCTGTAAATTGATTGTCATAACGTTCGAATACAGCTGTACTTCTTGAATGCATATTGACCGCCTAAAAAATTGTGGAGGGGAATGCCAAGAAAACTATCTTTTTCTTTGAAAGACAATCAAGGAAACCTCCGACAAAGGTTAAGTTACATAACTTTAAGAACCTTCCACTTCCAAACCTTTCAAGCTATCAATTTGTAGTAAGATTGGAGGATACTTTCCATCTAATTTAAATGCTTGAATTTTCTTCTTCCTCTGCCAACCATTAACCAATACTTGCAATTGTAAGTGCAAGATCGTTAATCATCAAGTATGTTTATTTATTCACATAGAAAGAAATGTTTCTCAATAGAAAAGGCAATTCTCAGTACTAGCATGTTTGATTTACTACTTGCAAATTAGTAATTGTTGTTACTTTACCACTTCCGTTCTTAATATTTCAGAGATGAAGCCTCTTTCATAGCATTCCAAATTGGCGGAATACAACAAGAGTCTCAAGTGCTCGAGAATTTTATGATAAAAACCAAAGGTGAAACTCATGTTGGGTTGTTCTATATGTGGGTTTTTGTTACCAACCAATGCAAAGATTTAAACATGAAATCTATATAGAATAAGAAAATATTGAAATGATAGTTAAATTTCATTTGGTTTGGATTGATTAAAGTTAATCTCATTCTTGGAGTGTTGGCAATGTCAAGAATTCAATGCTTAGTGCCATAATTTCTCACAAAATAATTTTTCATTCTTATAGAATTAATAAATCTTACCACAAAATTAATTGGCCTCAACACATGAATACTTGGTGTGATTCCACGGAGAACAAACTTCACTGCACGAACAACACACAGAGTCACTTTGCCTTCACATCAGCCCCATCGCACCAACACTCACATAAACGGCGCTTCAAGACTTCAATCCCACTCACAAGAAATATGTACATGTAAAATATATGAAACCCAAGTCATGGTCAAATTCAAACTCCATGTTGTACTATCCTATTTCAGTGGTCAAAACTCCAATGCCCAGTCGGACTTCAACAGGGAAATTTCAACCCAAAAAGCACATAAACAAAACCTTTATAATCTGAAATGGGAAAAAAAATAGTAATGAGTATTGGAAATTGGCCGATACTTATGACTTTGGGCAAATTAAAGAACGTCCTGAACTTGAGTATATCTTAAAACTATTTCATTTGAACTCTGGGATGTTAAATTTGGGGGTATTCCCAACAATGAGGGAAGAAAAACTCTCTCTCCAATTGAGGGGACAAGGCATCCGAGCACAAGCACATTTAAATAAGGAACACATCTAAGCTGAACACCAAGTTATTGAACTACCACTGGAAGCCCCTATCGGAAGCTTGCTTTCTACTGGTTAGACATGTGCTTTGCATAGTGTCTAGAATCGGCACATCTAACCATTATCCCTTGGTCAAGTAATTAAACGTTTGTCTCTTTTAGTACTACTACATAAGATTTTCACTATACATCAATAATATCAACTGTGACTTGGTCACAAGAAACTTTCTACCATGGATGAAACAACTTTTTACACCTTGTTAGCAAGTTTTCTAATGACATTGCCCTCAAAATTTTGATCGAAGGTTTTTGAGATTGATGATAAAAAAGTCTGGACTTTAGTTTTGATATTTGTTACACTCTTGGGGTCTTAGGCCCTCCTCAAAGGACCAGGGACCTAGGCCCTAGCACTAGGTATCTAGGCGTGGGCACCAAGGTCTTGTGTTTGGCCTTGATGGATAGGGCTGAATCATCGAAGATCCATGCATGGGCTCCAAACTCCTAAGCCCAGCCCTGATGGACCTGGGTTGTCGAGCTTGGGCTCCAAGGATCCAATCACAAGTACTATGGTCGCGGGCCTCATGCTGGTGGCCCAGTCATGAGCATTGGCACAAGTAGCTAGGCATGGGCACTTGGGTCCTTGATCTGTAAAGGTCCAGACCCAAGATCCAATATTCTTGCTTAGTTTCCTGCCTGCTTGTGCCCAAGTCACCAACATCTAAATAGTGCATGTCTAATTAAAAAGAAGATTTTCATTTCCAAATGACGGAAAATAATTTTTCAATTTATTTTCGATTTTAACTATATACCACAAAATTTTATTGGTTTTTTAGAAAATGATTTACTGGAAAATTTTTTCGAAAAATGTCAAATTTTTCATGAAATAAAGGAAGCTATAATTTGATGATGGCTTGATGTGAGATGTAGTGCACTAGTTTTATCGAAGTTTTGGTCTTGAAGACCTTTCTTCAGTGATGGGAAGAATCCTCTTGGGAAATTTTTATCTTAGCAAACACTAATGCTACATTTGGTCATCCGGATTTCTAATTGTGATAAAATTGAATATGATAGGTTATGAAATTTAGAAGATTTTACTATATTCTATCTATTGTTTGGTGATTGCAATAATAAAGTCAGATATATTCATATCATATTTTAAATATTTTTTGTATAAATACCTATATGAATCATAAATTTTACAAACGGAGATGGTAAAAATCTCTCGTGACACTTGTTTACTTTATTTTTATTTTATTTTAAATTAATTTTCCTCTCTTTTTTTTTTTTTCTTCCTCTTCCATCATTCTCTAACAAAATTTTATTAAATAGAAAATTGTACTCATATACCTAAAATGCTAAATAGAATTAAATTTGAATATATATAAAAATTAAATTAAATTAAAAAATAAAATTTATTTTTTGTTATTTTGAATTCTCTTATATTATAATTCAAATATTATTTATATTGAAATATAATTCTAATTTGTTAATTTAAGAAATTTTTTATTTAAGAAAAAAAAAAACATTCCTATTATAGATATTAGAAATTCCATCCGCATTTATCTCACATTTCCTATGGAATAATTTTATTCGATCTATATCCTATTTATATCCGATTTTATCATATCTTGAGCAAGCACTGAATATAGGATAGGAGAAATTTTATCATATCTTGAATTTTACCTTGACTGCTAAACGCAACCAAAACATCTTATAAATTGAACCGACTATTTTGCCCTCAATACATCACATGTGTCAAATTTGTTAAAATGGGAAATCGGAGATACAAATCTAATTGGGCAGAAGAGAAGTTACAGAAGGTTAAACCAATTGCTTGTCGTGCCAAAAATAATAGTGAGAACAAGCTTTTTAGAAGGGTTATCATTGTTATTTATCTTCATAATCGAGTAGAAAAAGGTGGCGTTTGGGTTCATTTTAGTTTCCGGTTTTTAATAAACAATATGATCTCTTTATACTTCTGTTTTTTTTTTTCTTGTTTAGCTAAGCATATGATGAAATTTTCCTGATAATACTTATTGACACTTAAATTTTGACGATCCTTTTAATTATACATTAATCGCATAGAAAATTAGGGATTAATTTCTAACCCCCAACAAAAATTAATTTTCATTATATTGCATCAAATACAGAAATTAGGGACATTATCATTATTAGTATTAGTTATTAATTTTTTGGAAATTTTTTTTTTAAAAAAAAAGGAAAGGGGAGGAGATGCGGCTGGGGCTGGGCCAGATCAGCCCCCTTTCTCCTTTCTCCTTTTTATCTCCCCTCGCGTGGCCCAGCCCGCTTCTCCTTCTTTTATTTCCCCCGCACGGCCCACCTTTCTTCTTCCCCAGCCCGGCCCGCTCTCTTTTCCTTCTTCCTCCTCCTTCCTTGCCTGGACATTAGGTTCAGGACAAAGCAAAGAGAGGGACGCTTGCCGAATGACGCAAGGACACGCGACGAGGAATATCGTGCGGTGCGGTGCGGCCAGAAGCAGCTGACAATAGTGGAGGCCATGCAAGCCGAAGGGCCTTAAATGGGAGAGAGCCCAAAAACCAGGTGGGTTTCTTCGGGGTGGCTGGCTTCTTTCTTCGGTTGAAAACAGAGAGAGAGAGAGAGAGAGAGAGAGAGAGCTTGGGGAAGAGGAGGATCCGAGAGAGAGAAGCGTGGGTTCTTCGGGGGGAGGTTCGGAGAGCTTGAGAGGGGAGCAGAGAGAGAATCGAGGGCCAAGATTGAGAAAGAGAGCTATTGAGAGCCTATAGCTCGGCCACGCCCGAGCCCCACCTGGCATCCTCAACCTCACGATCTCGCTTTCCAAGTGTCCATATCTACGGTAAGTTTCCTCTTTGGTTCGAGCCCCATTGCCCTGAGGATCTCAGCTCGGAGATGTTGAGCTGGCTGGTCGTAGTTCGACTCGTCTCAAACTCGCCCTATGGCCGTCGTCTTCGAGCCGGGTAGGAGTACTAGCATTGGACGCTCATTCCGGTGAACCTTTTGCCGCTCCGCCTTGTTTTGGTCCAACCGGAAGCCGAATCTCGTTCCTCTTGTTAGTCCATACTTGCGCTGAGTTCAAGTAAGCTGATGTGGTCGATTTTGTATGTTTCTTGGTGATTTCTCTGGGTCTGGATCTGAGCGGATCCTGAAAATGGGTTAAGATCCTCTCCCCCAAGTTAGTGCTCACCACATGTTTGATAAAACGCTTGAACTAAGTTAACGTGGATTTGGCCGTCATTTCCGGACCATTTAGAATGAGTATGCTCCTGTTTTGCATAATAGGGATCCTTTATGGTTCGTTGAACATGATTTTATTTGAATTTTGTTGTTGTCACGACCGAATCGGAGCTTTCCTAAAATATGTGTTTCTTGGTTGTGGCGGGGGTGATCCTGTGGTGGTTTGTCTGAGAATTGGCTTACGGTTAGTGTAGTGTCGATGGTGATAGGAGGTGGGCTTTCTCAATTGTTCTCTCCTCTATGTTATGATAATACTTCCGCGACAATGTGTAGTTGAGAACCATCAGACCGATTGGTGGTCGACTAGAATATTCTAGTGATCAGAAGCAACTGGAGACGGCGGTTCGGTGTTGGACGTATATTGATTGACTGTGAGGGAAGTTGCTCGCGTTCCGACGTGGTGAGCTACGGCCATAGGTGTGTGCTTGTCGCCTCCCTTATCGGTTTGTGCTGAGGAAGAGCAAGAAGTGAGCCGCGTGAAAGACGACAGCAAATTAGGGGGTTTTGGGCTTGATTCTAACAATAGGATTACTGGGCTTTGGGCTGGGCTTCTTTATTTCTCTTTTATCCTTTTCTGTTTTGGAGGGCCATAGGACTGAGCTCAAGTCGTGGACCCAGACGGTCCTGAGCCGGGTCGGATGTGGAGATCCGACCCGGGTCCTTTTTATGTTATATTATTTTAATATTAAAAAAATATCTCTTTTATAGAAAATTAAATCAATTAAAAATTCCAAAAATTTTCTAATTTTTTTTTTTTTATTTTTCAAAATTCAGAAAATGATAAAATACAAAAAAATAAAAAAAATTAAAAAAAAAAAAAAATTTTGGGAAAAAAAATTCAAAAATTCATAAAAATTTAGGAAATTCCAAAAATTCTTTAAAAATTCTAAAAAAAATTAAAATTTCCTTGAAAATTTTGAAAATAGTCTTTTGAGTAATTTTCTCCTAAAAAGTGAAAGTCTTTCAATCTTAATCATGCTCAAAGTTGATCAAGCCCTTAAGGTTTTACCTTAGAGTTTCGATTGTTCTTAGTGACAAATATTCTTGATTGTGCACTTTCGATATGATGATTATGGTTTCCATTTACCCTAGTTAGATTGGTATTTATTTATCTCTTAGTGTTAGATGCTTGTTTTCCCTTACAATTTATTTAATACTTTCTTTAGATGCTTATTGTCATTTTAATAATCATGTAACCACATCATCACCTCATGTGTTAGTGGATAGGTCTAAAACCAATTGAAATTGCATAACAAAAATCTTTTTTGAAATGAATAAGATTAGGTATCGAAATGGTACTACTTGATTAGTTAGTGTAAATAAGCCGTCGACCCTATATTGTCTGGTTGCATAGAAAGTAAAGCATAGTCCCATGTCTCACTTGATTTCTAACCAACCCCAATAGGCTAGTGATGACTCCTCATTGGAAATTTCTTAAAGTGCCAATTTGAATACCTAATGTCATGCAAGATATGGATTTGAGAGGGCCTACGTCTAAAATTAGGAGGAGGCGTTGTTGTTCCATTGATTTTTATCTTTCATTAAGCATATGCGAAAGCATGTAGTCTCTAATTACCTAATCAATCAACAACAAATAATGGATAGCTAGAGAGAAACACATCCACATGCTTATACTTACAACATCACTTCTAAACTTCAATTATTTAACTAGAATGTTTACAAATTTATAGGCCCTTACTTCTTGGGCCGTTTTGATCCGGTCATTCCCACATATGAAAAAGATATAAACGGGAGAGGGGTTAAAAGCTGCAAAAGGGAGTTTATCTCCTCTACCAAGATATAAGTAAAAGCGGCTTCCTTACTTGAACCTACTACCTAGGCGTCATCCACCTGGCTGTTTGGCGGGCCTACGTCCTCGCTTAGTCTAGGGGGGCCACGGAACCCATAGAGGGGCACTAAAGAGGTTTTTGTTGAACCATGCATACCATGCCTGGTAGTAGTGTAGGACGAGGTCACGATACCCCTCGTCAACACAAATTGTGGTGGTGACTCCTCGAAAGACAACGTCCTCCCTAAATACATCTATCACCACAGTCTCCATGTTAATAGGCATACCAAAGCACAGGAAGCAGTGCAGTAAGGGGTCCATACCTATCAGCCTAAAAAAGGTTAGACAACAATAGTGAGTCGAAGATTCAATAAGTAAAGTTCCTAAATCTTGCATAGGCGGATGCCTCACATCGGAGCCTTACAATTCCTCGACCTAGACATATCGATGGCAGATCAATAGCAAAACCTAAGCTTTGCCTTAACTATAAACACGAAGTGATCTAACCTCAACCTAAATCCCTTGAATTCTAATCAAAGGCATATAAAACCACATGAGTCACAATTAGTACAAATAATAGCTAGAATATTCATATGTGACAGATATGAGCACTCACATCTTTATCACAGCCTTCGAGACTCAAACGTCAACCTACAAGACATTCACATGCTTCTTAATTCATAGACAAAGTTGATCAAAGTATGCACGTGCCACTTAAATTACTAAAATGCCATTTAAATCATGCACGTGTCTTATGCAACTAATATAAATCCATGCTATACATGTATAGGTCATAACATCACTTTCAAAGTATGCGTATAGCATTCAAACACTTCGCACATATTTTCTGTCTCGAGAATCACATGGCATCTCATACTACGATGTGATCTCAAGTCTAATTATTAATCACACATAATTGAAAACCTATAGCTCTTTCGGAAACCTCTAGGACATCATCTTGCTCCCTCGAGCACAGCATCTGAAATCCATCAAGCATCATTCTGATATATAACACATCCCACAAACGGCATCCCATTGACGTGGGGCATCATCTCGTTCTCACTAACTAGGCATCCCATTGACTTGGGGGCATCATCTTGAAATCCATTGGTGACGGCATTTCTCGTATGACCACACGAATCAAGCATTCAAATAATCAGTTTTATCTTTCTCATTAGTCTAAGTATGAATGCTACAAGGGCATGCCAAGCGATGTGTAACTCATGCTCTATTGTATATGCAACAATAAAGTATGTTGAGTATGAATCTAGAATTGTGGCTTGACCCATGACACTTGACTACTGGCCTAAGTCTAATTCGGATCGAATGATATGCTTCAATATCACCGAACCAAGAGAATGGCCCAGCCCGACACACTTTCATGTACGTCCAATAACCAACATTGCTCTAGATTCAACGGTTTGATGTGAACTCAAGCATTGACCATGTCCTATGGACATCTATATTCAAATATAACTTCATCCAACACTCATATGACCATCCATGGCATTCAGATAAGGAGATCAAGCATAAGTAGTCATAACAAAGGATCCATAACAACAATCACAACAAGTCTAGCCTAAGTGAATCATTTACATAACCTACACCAAACCTAGGCAACCTTAACGTTCATATATTTGTTCCTCGATCAATCCTAAAGCATATAACTCAAGTATATCTTGAGCAAACCATACAAAATTAAGCACATGATGTTCCTCAAATTGGGATAGTTCTATGGCAATAAGGGTGGTCCTAAATTCGAGTCACGTAATGTAACGGCCTAGCCGATGTTAATGAAATTTATTTACAGACAGTCGAAATGAGAGAAAGGGTGTTGGGTGGTGGCTTGAGGGCAACGAGTAGACAGTAGCAACTCATAGCAGTGGTCGGGCAGCGACGGTAGCTCGATGGATGGACGAGCGGACAAGCGGCAAATGGTGGCAAGCGGCGTCTAGGCGAGCAATGACTAGGGCGAAGAGCGGGCAAACGGCAGAAGGCCTGCACACACAAGAGAGAGAGATAGAGAGAATGGAGGGGTCGGTCGAGAATGAGGGGAAAGTTGGGGGGGAGAGAGAGAGAAGAAAAAGAAGAACTTGATGGAGAAGTTGTCCATCACATTTAATGCTTAATGCATTATTGTCCTACCTTCATCATTGCCCCCAAACTTGGAGTTCAAGAACAAATCTTGGCTTTTTATTAGGCCATGTGCCTTATTCAAGATCAAGGGCTTGGATTGCTTCTTGCAACTTCAATTGTTGACTAGACTTAAGGGCAACTTGGTCCATTCCTCTCATTCATGCCAAAAGTGGCGCCCAACCTAGTGTCCATGGCCTAACAAAGTTTGTCTCACCTAAATTTAAATCTTAGTAGGCTAAATTGGCCCACCTCTAGGTTTGTTAAAATCTATATCCTCAAATTAACGCACTTTCTTAATTAATGCATTAATGGGCTCCCTAAAAATATTTCAAATTGGAAAGAATGCCTTAATAACATCTACAGTCGATACCCATTGTTGGACCGGGGCTTGTGGCTAAGTTTTGATCAGGAACGGCTTAAACGTGACTTACACGAATTTATGTGGCATTGCTAGAATTCACGTGACTAGACTCGAATTGAGTTTGACGCCTATCCAGGGTTTTACACATGATTTTCGGCTGAGCTTAATCGATCAATGAATAACCTTCGATTGTCATGTAATCAAGTATGATCGATTAGCCTGTCCTGACTCACGGTTGTTCGAGATTAGATTAGGATCGTTTACAAACCATACATTGGCCATGTGGCATCACCCGTGACTGGTATATACTTTAGCTAAATCGATCTATACTCGTTGTCGCGACCAAATTTTCGGGTGAACCACCTAAGGTTTGGCTAATGGATTGTTAAGTCTAGACTTAACTCGGACTCTCCCAAGCCCATACCAATTCGCGACTTAGGTTCAAGTTTGTAACATGCAAATGATTTTTTAGGAGTCGCCACTAATCTATTTTCGATAGGTCGATTAAACACCTAAGTAAAATAATGGGAGAATCGTTTTACTTCTACGAACTAGAGATTTTGGGTACGGGGACTTGGTTGCACTAGATTTCTCTAATGCCTTTTCGGTACCATTTATTTTATTTTCAAAAATGTTTTTACAGGCAGCTTAAATTGATTTTAAATCTATTTCCTTAACATGTAAGATGATCATACAGGTGCGTAATCCACCAATTTAACACCTAAGAAAGCAAATAAAAAAAATGCATGGACTTACCTCGTAGAAACGAAAGCATCTGCGTTGTTAGGTCAGAATTCACATCGATAACCCTAGATATGATTTTTAATTAACACGCATTTTTTTTTTTGTTTTTACTTATTTAATGAAGATCATGCAATATGCAATGCATGAAATGATATGGCATAGCAATATGTCCTAAACTATATGAATGAGTAATTTTTTTTAATGATTTCCTAATGAACATGCAACAATTAAATATGCAATCTAAATTAACCAAAATGACCTAATTTTGATGACGGGCAATTTCTAATTAAATAAACCTAGCAACAATCACTAAATGACGTGCATTTCATGAACCTAATTCTACATGACGTGCACACGATTTTTTTATTTTCTTAAAAAGCATGCAATCTATCCTAATATGCAATGATGTGCAAAGAATGCCCTAATTCTATTTTTTTTTCTTTTCCTTTTATGAAATTCGAAATTAAAATTGCCAAATAATTAAACGTGCGATTCAAATTTAAAAAAAAAAAACTAACATCCTAAATGAATGCATTTTTATTTTACATTTTCTAACAAATTCGAAATAAAATCCCTATTCTAAATATGCAAAATAGCAATAGATATTCTAAAACCAACCTAATCCTAATTTAATTTTTTTTGGATTTTTCCTTTTACAAAAGTAAAATTGATTCAACCAACTTGACAGCAAACCAGATAAGATAGGATCGATATCCACAAATTGACGATCCATATCTCGCGCATGAGATCGAGTTAGCCAATTTTTAAATAAATCGCAAATCGAATCTCCAGCGTGAGATCGGATTGACGATTTTATAAGCGATTGCGAGTCGGATTTCGGGCGCGAAAATCGGATTGTTAATCGTATTTACGTTATGAAATTAGGGAATAAACCCTAATTTAAAAAGATACTCGATATTTTGTGGATATGATAGCATCGTTTAAAGATTCATACGAGATAGCGATTTCACAAATTAGGCCATAAAAATATATGAAGATCAATTTGATGAAAATTATTACCTAAATGACAATAACGCTCGGATACCGTTTCCAAATTTGAATGATGGAAGGCTCGCAAGGGGTGACCGGGATCGCAACCAGCTCCACGATGCGGCATGACTAGTAGTGAGCGAAACGGCTCACATCAGGGACGTCATGGCGGAGATCGGGTGTGAGGTGGGTTTTGCTTCATTATTGTCGAAGAGAAAGAACCGCCAACGTGGGATCTGGACTTGCGAATGAAACCTGGTAATAGATTTTGGCGACGGACATGCTCTTGATTTGCAGACGTCACGTTGCTTAATGCAACTGAGATCTCCAATTTCCACCTTCCTTGATGTTGTCTTTTCCTTTGGAATTTACTGCTCTGGATCACGTGGCCATGAATTTCAATTGAAGCTCCTTATTTTGGCTGACATGTTGTGATAAAGGAACAAAATTCGTCTCCTGGACTCACGATGACGGCTCAATGGTTTGTCGGCCAATAAGGATTCCCGACCAATGGAACAACGTTGTGGTGATCGACTAAGGAAAGGCTGCGGTGGTGGCGCTGGTAGTGTGCCCCGAGTGAGGGTCGGCTAGGTGAGCTTCTCAGAACAGCAAGAAATTATCGGAGCCCTGCAAAAATAGAAACTTTGCTGATCTGTTTCAGTGAGGACATGGCTCGGCTCACAATGCGCTCAGCCTCTTGTCGCTCATGGTGGAGCAACTCCGGGCCGGCATGGAGAGGGAGGTGTATGTTCTGCAGTAAAATTTAACCGGATCCATGAGGGAGACTGAGACACGAGCGGCGTGGTCGATAGACCTGGATCGCGGTGGCCGTGGCTACTACGGAGGGAGACGAGGCTGCGCGCTATTGGGACTTAACGGTGAGGTTTGTCATCGTTAGATCTCGCTGGGGCTGCAGCTGCAGCTGCGTTGTCACTAGCGCGGCTGAAAAGGTAAAGCGTGGATGTTTGTAGGGTACGTGGAGGATGGCGCTGGGAAGCCAATCGCCATCTTTCTTTTTCTCCAATATGTATAGAACGTCCGTTGTAGAGAAGCCCTTCTTACAATTTTCGATGAACCAAGCTCCCTTCTCTCTCTTCTCTCCACACTTTTTTTCTCTTTGACTTTTCTTTTTCTTTTTCTAAAAAAAAAACCCTAGCGAGAGAGCCCCCCCCAGACCAAAGACCCCTCGACAGCTTTTTATACTTGGGTTTTCCGCCGATTTCTTTTTGATTGACCATGCGAATAATTTATTCGGCTATATTGATTTCCTTTTTTAGGCAAATTTCTTCCTTGATTGACTAAATCCCGATCTTCTTTTGATTTCTCAATATACACTCTTGACGTGCCCAAGATTATATGCCAGATTCCTTTTAATCAGTCAACCACGGTCTATCCAAATCCAGCATAAATTAATCCCCTAAGTGAGCACTTTCCAATGAAAACTTCAGTTCTTATAATGTCCATGAGCTTTGCCCAAGAATTTTCATTATTGCGGGTTTAGTCCAATTTCATTAAGTTCGAAACCATCCCTTTAACTCCATCCGACGCCGTTCCCATGCAAATGCAATAAAAATAAAAATGCTCTTAAAACTATATGCTATGTGATTTATATATTATATTTTTTGGGGTAAAAATTAACCCATTTTTTATGCAAAAAAGAAATGACTAAACGGGTTGTCAAAATTTAGGTGTCAACACTCGTCTATTGACTGACTTGTGACGGCACATGGTTGTCTATAGCGATCCTTATGGTCAAATGGTCCTTTTATAGTCGATTGCTCTAGTCTATCGTAACCCTAATTCAGAATTGCCTAGTCACTAATTAGCTAGTCAGCTTTTGAACAATCCCTAGAATTGAATCACTGCCTATCTTCGTTATTAATGTACCGATCCTTAGACATTCCCTCACGGTCTAAGTCAGGGTTTGAATCGAGGATGTCGCACATTAAGGATGTTCGGTTTGAATTCTTTGTCCAATGAGAAACTTATTTTAAAAAAAATAGTATTTGTTATTTTTCCATTATGTTTTAATTCGAACTAACCTATATATAAGATAATTTATATAATTAAAAACCATGTAATACATGAATGAGATGTTTTCTTTATTTTAAACTTGAAAAGATGATTATAAGCATCGGACCTTCATAGAAAAATACATTCACGTACAACATGGACCAATTAATATGGATAGAGGGAGTCCTCACTAATTGAAGAGAACGAAATGTGGACGGAAGTGGTGCCGTCCCTTGAACTTGATTGGTCACTCATGTTTGATATCTTATCCCAACATGATTCATTAATTTTTCTTATTTGCTTTTGTCACTTGTGACTGGGGGCTTGTTGCAACCTACCTTCAAGGAATCCATATCACACAGTCCTTACTCTTTCTAAATGCGTAATATATATTTATGCTCATGATGGACGTTCTCACCATTTTCATAATTCCCTCTTAAGGAAAGAGGAAAATGAGACGTAGTAGTCTGCTACCCTAATTTCCCCGAATCTGGCCCAGACAACATAAATAATAGGATACAATATTTAGTACTTAACAATGACCATGTTAGCAACCTACGTGGCACGCGTGAGCCTAGATGGCTCCACTAACAGATTGACACATGGTGGTTGACGTGGATTAAAAAATAGACTGAAAGCCACCTTTTTCTCCATCCTCTGCTCTGCTGACTTGCTGCATTTATTGCATTCTCTCTCTCTCTCTCTCTCTCTCTCTCCTTTTTTTTAACAAAACACGCTTCTTCTCCTTCCCACTTCCCCCTCTCTCTTCCTCAAGCGCTCCTCTCGTCGCCTCTATCCTGAACCTGTCTCTCTCACTCATCTCAAATGCTCCTATCGTCGCCTTTGTTCTCATTGCCATCGTTGACTTTCCAAGGCCTCAGATCTAGAAACTACCAACCATCGACTAGCTGACCAGCCTCTTGAACTCTTCTTGGTCTTCTACTCCTTATTGAGTCCCAATTTTGGGCTCGAGTACGTTGCCAGGGATTTTGAAGCAAAAGAGGTTTACGAGACTAGATATATTGAGTTTTGGGGTTTTGGCAATGGCCGTGAAGGATATTGTGGCGGAGGAGAGAGAGGCGTATGGGTACCGTGAGACCTTTCTCTTTCTCCTGTTCTTTATTTTTTCTTTTCTGTCGGTTGTATTTCGGGTATGGAGACCTAGTGATAGTAGTTGCTTTGGCTTCTAGGTCCAGCCGGAGTCGGAGAGTTCTTCACTGGCCATTGTTAATCTTGTGAAGCAAGTCACGTCCTTTGCCATTTCCTGCTAGAGTATTTGTCATTGTGACCCTTGGTATAAAATTTTTAACGTTATTGTTGATTTGTTGTGAGGGAGAGTAGGAGTGATTATTGTCTATGATGAGAAGCTTTTCCTAATTGGAATTGATCATAACGTGGTTGTTTAAGGTTTGATGTTGCACTTTTTATAAAGAACAGTGCCTGGTGATGCTGTTATTAGGCTTAGGACTGTGCTACATTTCGACTTTCTATTCGTATCTGATTGTTCGGGTGCCCTTGGCTTCCGCTTACCGCTCACAAAGAGAGAGCTTTACCTTTTGCTTCATGGGAAAAGTAGAGTTCTTTTTAGCAAATGTTGGAATGAACAACCAAGCTCTTAAAGTTGCTCAAGAATCTGTGCAGAAGTCAGAAGAGTTTGACATAAGGTACTTGTGATTTTCAAGCTCATTGCATAAGTTCCCCATTTTTTGGAAGAACTCATGCATCCACTATCCTACATGTGGAGATATTTGCAGAATTTATAATGTTGATCAGATAATCATTCTGAGAAAAATAATATATTGAGGGCTTTTTTTCATAGGAAGTATCAAAGAAAGCAAAACCATATAGGGAATTCCAAAGAACAATGGAAAACGAAGAATGCACTCTTACAATTATTCTGCTACTGCCACAAAGATGAGTTGGTCATGTAATTGTTCTTTTGGATTGGATCCTTTGTGGTAGAAATTTCAGTGTTTTTACTTTGGAACGCGAACAAAATATCATGGCTCATAAAGATATAGGAATCTACACTTTAAAGGGTAATGGTGCTTTGCTCTTTTAATGGGATTGAGAAACATTGTTAGTTGTTATTAGGATTACCATTTTGGATTGTGGCTACCTGAATATGTCGGTGGTTATCGATTGGAATTTTAATGATAAAGCTGGAGGAAGAGAAGCTGGAGGAAGAGTCAAAAACTGTAATACTTGGTTGACGACATTTCATCTTTCTTCTGTTGAGTTTGAAAGACATTGTGATTTAAACAGGTTCCTCAATGTGGGCGTGCTGTGTATAAGGATTATTTACCAAGTTTAGTTCAAACTTATGCTTTACTGTTTTTCCTTTTCGAATGCTAATCTATTCTCTTCTTTGCTTTTGTCCTTTGATTTGTAGGAGGAGCCCCATATCAATTGCGGTAGCTGTTATTTACATTACTATCAGTTCTCTGATGAGAAGAAGCCTCTATGAGGTTTTAGTTTCTCCAATCCTATTCAGTTCAAACAACTAAAGACATGTTGGTGCATATAATGACATTTGAAATAGTGTGTGCATATATATAACCGAATGTTTATGCGGATATATCACTTACTGCTGGAGTTACCAAATAGACGATCAGGAACTCCTATAGGGATTTGTATCCTCACATTTCCAAGATAAATACCAAGCCGGTACGCTAAGGAAGAGGATCTGAAGGATCTCTACGGTCCTTGAGTGTGTGTAGATATATAAATGGAATCGACATTAGTTAACATTCAGTTAGTTTTGGAAAATGGAACAATCTTGAATTTTTAATTCTTGTCTTAAAGAATATGGTGATTCTTAATTCTTGCACTTTTTGTATTATTGCAAGATATCTTGAAAACTTTATTATTCAAATGTTGAAAGGCCACGTTCAAGTTCTTTTTGGCCCTCAACTACAGAATACCTATATCATACAAAATACACTGCTTGGATTTTGCATGATATTGTGGGCGAGAAGACTAAGCATTGTCCGACTCTGCTATGCAATATCTTATCTTAACTAGCTTTTCGCGCAATTGCACCCCCGAAGTAATATACTTTTACTAATGACAATATGAACCAAATAGGCATTTGCTAATACCATATAAGATCTATTAAATAAGAGTCAACCCTCTTATTAACTTAAATTTGACAACTATTGCAAACCCAAACATTGGGTTAAACTGTAACTCTGATGTTTGATATTGAAATCCTATCCATTTGCAGAAGAAGATGAAAATGATTCAACTGAAGAAACACTAAACTGAGTTCTACAACAGTAGGGTTAATCATGCAAAATGGCAAACAATGCCACAATGGATGAAACAAAAACAAAGCATATTAAAAGGGCAATTGTATATGCTGAAAGTTTCTTGCATCCACATATCAATAACTAAATACTTCAAAATAATTATGCCCCCAAAGTTTCTTGTGCCCACATATTAAATGGGCACGCCATTGGTGCCGCGTGATTCCTTGGCGCAACTTCAATACTTGCATTATTATAAGCTCCATAAGTCAGCAAATACGCCAAAAAAATTCCATCACCAAGTGCAAAAAATAACATTAACTCCAAAGACAATCAAATAAGAAGAGCGAAGCTCATTACCATCTCTGAAACCACTCTTGAACCTGCGAGATTGAGTTTTTCTTCAACAACTCTATTGGTTGTTGTCCAAGGGATGAAAAAATTTTACTCCTCAAGAGTTGAAATGTTGTCCATCTTTATCCGTTCCATTGAAATGGAGCCCACATGGTTAGCACAATAATATATATATATATATATATATATATATATATATATATATATATATATATATATATATTGGTAAGTCAATCGTACAACTGCCAAGAAGAATCGCAAGTCGAACAACACCATATAATACAAAGGTATGGAACTTGTTGACAGGAGCTTGCACTACACTCTCATGACAGAATTCCCATCCAAAATTCGAGCAGCTTATCCTTAAGAAAGAAAAAGGGAAAAAAATGAATAGTTTATCCTCAACAACTTGTTTCCCTCCAGCCCTTTAGCCAAAGCATTGGCCCCTAGTGCACCACCATAGTTGTTGCTGAAAATACATCGTCCATCAAAATCTTCAGTGACGTAAAACAAAAGCACGCCACTAGAAGATTCAAAAGCATATCAAAGATGTGCCTACCATGGAAATGCAAATTCACACATGCAAACCAAACTCAGATGCATCTTTGTAGTAAAGACTAAGATTCACGGATAAATTCAAATTGATGCAGATAAGACAACAAGAAGATTCAAAACGGTTAGGTACAATTTTTTGGGGACCATCATCGGAAAGTTAACTTACTTTAGATGTAAATTTCGTATGGTATTACTCTCGAGCAATGCTCCTGCAAGACCTGTAAATCCCCAACACCAGTGAATAAATGAACAGTCAATAAACGAACTAGTCTAGATGATGAGTTGAAGAATTCGCAAGGTTGAGTTTTTCTTCAATAACTTTGCAATAGCCTTAGCTCCTTGCAAAAAAAAGTATGACGACATCTTCAGCCTGTCACCAGTTGGAAGGTTTAAACTTAATCCAAAATTCAATGCTTGGTAAACATGTTGCAGTCAAGACAAAGAATACCTCTTCTGTGACGTCCCAGGGCGTCACGTACTAAACGCATGCGGAAAATTTATTATAACTATTATTATAATTCTTTCTAATATAAAATAAAAACCTCCTTCAGTGATATCCATAACTTTTACCATTGAAGGTTAACATGTATAACATGGATTATTTAAAATCTAAAGTTTGTACTATGGGGTTATCCCACCATTACTCTACTAAAGATGATTAATATCATTCACATAGATAAGATCACAAGAAGCTTCATTACTTTAACATCACAGGGCTTACAAAATTTTATCGACCTGGACTTCTTTCATGTTCCTCGCCTTTATGTACAACATATATATATAACAAAAGTAAGGCGCATCATAAACCAGGGATAAGAGGGTATGGGTATCTACTTCATAAGTTCCCACACAAGCCCACGAGCAAAAAGAAAAGAAAGTTAGACAGCTTCTTCGTGATCAAAGGCGTCTAGGCGCCATCCGTCCCAGCTCTGCACCGTCGTTTCCAAAGGGTATAGGGCCAAACATCGCCCCATCATGCTTGATAAACCAAGCAACAAACTTCAGGAGAGTCATCTCTGCTCTACCGTCGTCCATCCATAACGTAGCCTCATACTTGGAGAAAGTCAGCTCGACATCATCATCATACACGTCAGTAAAAGTAACCTCAATACTTGCTATCACGCCATAACGAGTTACAGGTGGCACGTCCATACTATCAATCTGAAAAATGTAAGGTATGAGCAAATCTATGCCCAGTAAAGAATAATAAAACTCTAACTTAAATAATCCACAACCATCAATATTACCAGGGAATCATAATCAAAGCAATTCAGAATATAATAATATAATTGTCACAAGCATAGTTAATTAGATATTAATACATCACCTAAATAATCACCTTGTATGCATCCATCTCCATACTTACCCTTTTCAAATATCAATTTCATTTCGAGATGCAATGCAACATTAATGCATGAACTCACTCACCAAATAGAATTATATTTAGTGTGCACATAATCCACTCTCGAATCAGTCATAACCGGAACTCGCCGGCCTGATCGAGTCACTTCCGGAAAGTACGTTATCCGGACTTCCACAATATTTCTATTATGGGCATCTCACTCCGAGGCATCCCGGTATCACACAACCGAGGTCCTCCCAAGACCACTCAGCAAGGGGCATCTCACTCCGAGGCATCTCGGTATCACACAACCGAGGCATCCTTGATCACACACAAGGGCATCTCACTCCGAGGCATCCCGGTATCTCTCAACCGAGGCATCCAAGACCACTCAGCAAGGGCATCCCAAACTTCCGGGGCATCACCGGTATCTCTGTACCGATGGGTCCGTTCACCCTCTTAAGCACACATTTCACACCATCACACCTTTGATTAATGCATTTATCGTATGCAAAGGAAAAGACTCCAAAGTATCTATCTAGGTATCTAATTCTCATGATCCTAGCACACGTGCGTGTCCAAATTATAAGATAAAATCCATTACGACATGTCCCATACCATGCCGAACAAATATTCATCCCATAATCAAGCACTATGCACCGCACACATTGCACTCGCATGGTACTATATGCATTTATATTCCTAATGATGTATGTGGCCTAAGACTATGTCTACCGTGATCTTATTAGACTTTTTATATATATATATTTACCTCATGAGTCGATTATATAACACAGTATATGTATATATAGAAGTTCTCGGATTAGGACACATTATTAATTAAATGCACAGTTTCTGTTTTGGTAATAGAAAATATATCAATTCTTGTTAAAATATTACCAAAATTTTGTACATTATACAAGAGACATAGATCTACAACTTTTGTGAAGAAACTTAATTTCGAATCTTACTGTATTAAGAGAAACAATTACTGTAATCTTTATTATTACCCTATACTGACGTCCAGCTTTTACATTTACTAAGAAAATTGTTTTATTACTCAATTCATGTTCATTTAATCTCAAATTTTGACACGTTATTCCTTAGGATGTGTCCTATAATTTTTATTAAGAACTCGAAGTCCAATTCTTAACAGGTAAATACATAAAATTCATAAAACAGTGAAGGTCATACTAATTACCACAGAACAGTTTACTGACTTTACTGAGTTCGTTTCTATTTCTACACTTGTATAGATTTATATTATTATAACTACGTGTATAACTCAATCTTATATATGTTCCTTCATATAAAATGGTTCTTCCATATTTCTATTAACATACATAAAGAAAACTTAACACAAACAGAAAACTCTATAATTATTTTCACCTAGAACCGAATAGATACCTCCCTATTCTTACTTTTAACTTAATGAAACAACTTATCTATCCATAATTTTCTTCCAACATACTCAAATGCTTACTCTCAGCAACACAAAACTTATCTTTCTTGAACAAACACTCTATTTCACAGCTCGGCTCGAAGTGCCGTTGTACCCGCAAGCCATTTATCACGATTTCTACCCAAAACAACACACTCGGCATCCACTTCATTACTTGTTCAACAACACAGCCAACCTTCATCAAATTTTCGAGACATGCAAAGCTCAAAAAACAACATGCAAAGACCTCTAGCTTCACTCTTAGGTCCATCAAGCTCAAAACAACACAAATCCAACACTTCTCACCACTTTTCTTCACAAAACAGCACACTTTCTTTTGGATTTCGCATCATGCAAGGTCCGAATATAACATGCAATGACTTCTACAACTAATCCATCACTTACACAGCTTAGATAAACAACAAAACAACAACTACATCTCATATTCCTCATAGCTTGGTTAGATTCACAAGCTTTTCTTGATGAAGTAGTGGATACACTTCAATTTAGAGTTCTACTCTTCCTTACCTTGCTCGGCTATCAACCTAACACAAAAACACTCCAAGAACAACACCAAAACTTCACATGCAAGAGAGAAAATGACTGGTTTTGCTGCTGGTTCTTCCCTGCTCGTCCGAGAGAAGAAGAGAAGATGGAAGTGAGTTTGTGCGGTTCTTGAGGAGAGAGAGAGAGAATTTCGAATTTATGAGGGGAAAACAAGCTACAAGCTAGTCCTAGGTTAGAGAAATGATTAGATTTAGCTCATGATTGAATCTTCTTGAAGTTGTCATTCGGTCCTGTGGATTTGAGAGGAAAACCGTGGGTGGGGGAGAGAGAAAACGGATGGAGAGGAGGGAGAAGGTGTCGTGTCTTCCAAAGGGGGTTTCCTTGCCAATTTTCCACTTAATTCTTTTATTAGGTCTTAATTCATATCATTAACTATAACATTAATTGACAATGTCCTTCAATTAATCCCTTTCATTTCCACTTAATTCAATCACACGAAATTGTAACCTATACCACAAATCAAATAGTTAATGTTAGTCAAAAGAAAGAAATCCATCACAAAATACTAAAGTCAGAATTTATATTAGCATCACAATTATTAATTTAAATCACCTTAATTGAGATCTATAAATATTAACTAAAATAAAATTATTTGGGCCTAATTTATCTATTCCTAGCCCAACGGGCCTAATCCATAACAATCCCGGCCCACTAAACTAAGCCTTCGATCCTAAGAATTCCGAACCTTGGCCCACTTAAACCAAGTCCAAGCCCACTATCTCTCACTCGAATCCACAACTCCAATTCGTGTGGCCCACTTATTTCTCAAGCCCATTCGATCCTCACGGTCCATCGGGTTCACTTCTTGGCCCATTTAAGAATAATTCCGAACTCCTAATGATTCCATTACACTAATGAAGGTTAATGAAATTCGGGATGTCACAATCCTCCCCTACTTAGAAAATTTCGTCCTCGAAATTAGAATTCTTACCTTACTTCACTCGAAAAGCTGAGGATACTTTTGTCTGATCTCTTCCTCACTTTCCCAAGTTGCTTCCTCTGAATCATGATATCGCCACAAAATCTTGACCAAAGGTATAGTCTTGTTCCTTAATACTTGCTCCCTTCGATCCAAAATTTGCACGGGCTCTTCTACATATCTAACCTTTTCATCTATTTCTAGTACTTCAAAATCTAACACATGGGTTGGGTCAGGCTCATATTTCCGAAGCATAGACACATGGAAAACATCATGAATACTGGATAACTTTGGTGGCAATGCTATCCTATAAGCCAACTCTCCAATCCTTTCTAATATCTCAAAAGGTCCTATAAACCTCGGGCTCAACTTTCCTTTCCTTCCAAATCTTGACACATTCTTCATGGGTGATACCTTTAGAAACACATGATCTCCTACTTCGAATTCTAAAGGTCTACGACGCTTGTCTGCATAACTCTTCTGTCTACTTTGAGCTATCCTGAGTCGTTCTCGTATAGTCTTTACTGCTTCCAAAGTAATTTGAACTATTTCTGGTCCCTGGAAACACGTTTCTCCAACTTCATTCCAGCAAATAGGGGTTCTACAACTCCTACCATATAGAGCTTCAAATGGAGTCATACCGATGCTTTGCTGAAAACTATTGTTATAAGCAAATTCCACAAGATGCAATTTCTCATCCCAATTTCCTTTGAAATCAATGACACAGGCTCTCAACATGTCTTCCAATGTTTGTATAGTCCTCTCTGATTGTCCATTTGTTTGTGGATGAAAGGCGGTACTATGCGGAGTTTAGTTCCTAAGGCCAGTTGAAGACTCTTCCAGAAATTTGACGTAAATCGCGGATCTCGATATGATGTTATAGTCACAGGAACACCATGTAATCGTACTATCTGCTTAACATACAACGTGGCGTACCTTTCAAGTGAGTAGTCTACTCTTACAGCTAAAAAGTGAGCTGATTTTGTTAACCGGTCTACTATTACCCAGATTGAGTCATGTCCGCTTGAAGTTCTTGGCAGTCCTTGTACAAAGTCCATGGTTATGTGTTCCCACTTCCACTCTGGAATTTCCAATGGTTTCAACAATCCTGCAGGCTTTCGATGTTCAGCTTTCACCTGTTGACACGTCAGACATCTTGCAACATACTTAGCAATATCAGTCTTCATTCCTTCCCACCAAAAATATTGACGAAGATTCCTATACATTTTTGTATTTCCTGGGTGTATACTATAACTACTACGATGAGCTTCAGTCAGAATTTCCTTCTTTAATTCATCATCACCAGGTACACAAAAACGTCCATTGAATTTAACTATCCCATCATCTGAAATCTGAAAATTTAACTTCTTTCCCTTTAGAGCTCTATCTCGAATTTTCAATATTTCAGGGTCTGACTGTTGTAAGGTCTTGATGCGCTGTATAATCTCAGGTTCAACTCTCAGTGCAGCTATTATACCAATAGATTCATTTACCTCAACCTTAAATTCAGAATTTGAGATTGCCTCCAATAAGTTCCATTCTTTAACCATCATATTGGCTACTCTCATTGCCGAGTTCCTACTAAGTGCATCTGCCACTTTGTTGGCTTTTCCTGGGTGATACAAAATTTCACAGTCATAGTCCTTAAGTAATTCTATCCATCTCCTTTGCCTCATGTTTAACTCCTTTTGAGAAAATATGTACTTTAAACTCTTGTGATCCGTAAAAATTTCAAATCTTTCCCCATAAAGATAATGTCTCCATATCTTTAAAGCAAAAAATAATGGCAGCTAGCTCTAAGTCATGAGTAGGATAATTCAGTTCATGTGGCTTCAATTGTCTCGATGCATATGCAATAACTTTCCCATGTTGCATAAGAACACAACCTAGTCCTTTATGAGAAGCATCACTGTATACCACAAAACCTCCCGATCCTTTGGGTATTGTTAACACTGGTGCTGTCGTCAATCTCTTCTTAAGTTCTTGGAAACTTTGCTCACATTCCTCTGACCAATCAAATTTTGAGTCCTTCCGAGTCAATTGTGTTAACGGTCCCTGCAATTCGAGAAAATCCTTCTACAAACCTTCGATAATATCCAGCCAAACCTAGAAAACTTTGTACTTCTGTCACTGCTGAAGGTCTAGGCCAATTAATTACAGCTTCAACTTTAATTGGATCCACTGATATTCCTTCACCGGTCACCACATGCCCTAAAAATGTCACTTGGTCCAACCAAAATTCACATTTACTAAATTTTGCATACAGTTTGTGTTCTCTAAGAATTTGCAGCACAATCCTTAAATGCTCTTCATGTTCATCTTGTCCTTTCGAATACACCAAAATATCATCTATAAAGACTATCACAAATTGATCCAGAAAAGGCTTAAACACTCTGTTCATAAGGTCCATAAAAGCTGCTGGGGCATTCGTTAGTCCAAAAGGCATAACCAAAAATTCATAGTGTCCATATCTAGTTCGAAAAGCTGTTTTAGGAATATCCTCCTTTCTTATCCGCAATTGATGGTATCCTGATCTTAGGTCAATCTTTGAGAAAACTGACGCTCCTTGCAATTGATCAAATAAATCATCAATCCTTGGCAATGGGTACTTATTTTTAATTGTCACTTGATTCAATTGCCTATAATCAATACACAGGCGCAATGATCCATCTTTCTTCCTGACAAACAATACTGGTGCGCCCCATGGGGATACACTTGGTCTAATAAATCCTTTGTCAAGTAGCTCTTGTAATTGTACCTTCAATTCCTTCAGTTCTGTCAATGCCATCCTATAAGGAGCTTTCGATATGGGTTCTGTGCCAGGTGCCAATTCAATGGTAAACTCAACTTCTCGCTCTGGGGGTAATCCTATCAATTCCTCGGGAAATACATCGGAAAATTCTTGCACTATAGGAATATCCTCAAGTTTTACTTCCTTCTTGGTTTGATCACTTGCGTATGCCAAATACCCTTGACAACCATTCCTGAGAAGTCTATGGGCTTCTAATGCAGTAATAAGGGGTATAGAGGGAGTTGTCTTTCCATTACAAAATTCAAAACTTGGTCCATCTGGTGGGTCAAATCGAATCACCTTTTATAACAATCCACACTAGCCCGGTATCTTTGTAACCAATCCATTCCCATAATTACATCGAAGTCATACATAACTAACACCATCAAATCAGCTAACAAATTTTGTCCACCTATGAGGATAGTGGAATCCCTACACACTGAATCAGCTAAAATGACATCCTTCAATGGAGTAGAGACACTAAGAGGTACTTCTAACAATTCAGGTTTCATCCTATTCAGTCGCACAAATTGAGCAGACACAAAAGAATGAGTTGCTCCCGTATCAAACAAAGCATAAGCATTCTGTTCGGATAGGGAAATGATACCTGTGATAACTGTTTGGGACCCTTCAGCCTCATCTTGAGTAATCGCATAGATCTTTCCTTGAGCTGGCGGTCGCTGGTTATTTCTTGGTGGTAAAGGTCTATTCGAATTCCGTTGGGGTTGCTGCATTCTCTTCTGAGGACAATCCCTAATATAATGCCCTGTCTGTCCGCAATTAAAACATGCATTCGTTCCATAACATGGTCCAGATCCATGTGATCTACCACACCGACGACAATCATTGTTACTATACTGCGGTCGTTCCATTGGTTGATTATTCCACACTTTTCTAGGGTTCTCAATCTTGTTCTTCTTGTTTTGTACAAATGATCGCTTTCCAACCTGATGAGATCTTTTACCATAACGAAAATTCGATGAGTTTCCTTGAAATTGGGGTCTTACCTGATATGCCGACGTCAGATCTCTTTCCACTAGCTGTGCCCTTTCATATAATTCACTATAATCTTTCAAATTCAAAGGCACCAATCGTCCTCTTATATCAGGCCTCAATCCATTCAAGAATCTCTTAGCCTTATCCTCTGGGTATTCTATCAATCTAGGAGCAAATCTAGAGAGCTCAGCAAATTTCGCCTCATATTGATCCACAGTCAAGTTATTCTGATTTAACTGCATAAATTCCATCACCTTTTTATCTCTCGCACAGTCTGAAAAATACTTACTATAGAAGACTCCAACAAATCCAGTCCAAGTCACATCTACACCTTCAGGGAATACTGTTCTTTTCGTCGCTTTCCACCAATAATCAGCATTTCCTTGCAGTTGATACTCTACTAAAGATACTTTCTCTGCATCAGTACAATTCAGCAATGCAAATATCTTTTCCATCTCATCTACCCACAACTCTGCTTCTACAGGGTCTCCTAATCCAGCAAATCTAGAGGGTTTTAGTTTCAGAAATTGCTCTACTAAGCCTTGCATCCTACGGTCACCTCCTACCTGTTGTTGGGCCTGCCTTTCCAATAGAACTCCTACGTTAGCAAGTGCTTCCAGAATTCCTTCCACACGGGGATCCGTGGCCATCCCTCGTCCATTTCTACTCATCTTGCCAGTTCCTGAATTCTGCACATCGGTCACTACTCATTAGTCGACCTAGTCTCCTTACTCAACTAATAAGTAACAACTGTAACAATTGTTACTGATACCCTATGAGTAACATAAGTTACTTATTTCTTACAAAATAATACTGACAAAGAAAATATTACTGTCGCACCTTATCACTCCAGGTAATCCTATGCTCTGATACCAAAAAGAAGAGCTGTGACGTCCCAGGGCGTCACGTACTAAGCGCATGCGGAAAATTTATTATAACTATTATTATAATTCTTTCTAATATAAAATAAAAACCTCCTTCAGTGATATCCATAGCTTTTACCATTGAAGGTTAACATGTATAACATGGATTATTTAAAATCTAAAGTTTGTACTATGGGGTTATCCCACCATTACTCTACTAAAGATGATTAATATCATTCACATAGATAAGATCACAAGAAGCTTCATTACTTTAACATCACAGGGCTTACAAAATTTTATCGACCTGGACTTCTTTCATGTTCCTCGCCTTTATGTACAACATATATAACAAAAGTAAGGCGCATCATAAACCAGGGATAAGAGGGTATGGGTATCTACTTCATAAGTTCCCACACAAGCCCACGAGCAAAAAGAAAAGAAAGTTAGACAGCTTCTTCGTGATCAAAGGCGTCTAGGCGCCATCCGTCCCAGCTCCTGCACCATTGTTTCCAAAGGGTATAGGGCCAAACATCGCCCCATCATGCTTGATAAACCAAGCAACAAACTTCAGGGGAGTCATCTCTGCTCTACCGTCGTCCATCCATAACGTAGCCTCATACTTGGAGAAAGTCAGCTCGACATCATCATCATACACGTCAGTAAAAGTAACCTCAATACTTGCTATCACGCCATAACGAGTTACAGGTGGCACGTCCATACTATCAATCTGAAAATGTAAGGTATGAGCAAATCTATGCCCAGTAAAGAATAATAAAACTCTAACTTAAATAATCCACAACCATCAATATTACCAGGGAATCATAATCAAAGCAATTCAGAATATAATAATATAATTGTCACAAGCATAGTTAATTAGATATTAATACATCACCTAAATAATCACCTTGTATGCATCCATCTCCATACTTACCCTTTTCAAATATCAATTTCATTTCAAGATGCAATGCAACATTAATGCATGAACTCACTCGCCAAATAGAATTATATTTAGTGTGCACATAATCCACTCTCGAATCAGTCATAACCGGAACTCTGCCGGCCTGATCGAGTCACTTCCGGAAAGTACGTTATCCGGACTTCCACAATATTTCTATTATGGGCATCTCACTCCGAGGCATCCCGGTATCACACAACCGAGGTCCTCCCAAGACCACTCAGCAAGGGGCATCTCACTCCGAGGCATCTCGGTATCACACAACCGAGGCATCCTTGATCACACACAAGGGCATCTCACTCCGAGGCATCCCGGTATCTCTCAACCGAGGCATCCAAGACCACTCAGCAAGGGCATCCCAAACTTCCGGGGCATCACCGGTATCTCTGTACCGATGGGTCCGTTCACCCTCTTAAGCACACATTTCACACCATCACACCTTTGATTAATGCATTTATCGTATGCAAAAGAAAAGACTCCAAAGTATCTATCTAGGTATCTAATTCTCATGATCCTAGCACACGTGCGTGTCCAAATTATAAGATAAAATCCATTACGACATGTCCCATACCATGCCGAACAAATATTCATCCCATAATCAAGCACTATGCACCGCACACATTGCACTCGCATGGTACTATATGCATTTATATTCCTAATGATGTATGTGGCCTAAGACTATGTCTACCGTGATCTTATTAGACTTTTTATATATATATTTACCTCATGAGTCGATTATATAACACAGTATATGTATATATAGAAGTTCTCGGATTAGGACACATTATTAATTAAATGCACAGTTTCTGTTTTGGTAATAGAAAATATATCAATTCTTGTTAAAATATTACCAAAATTTTGTACGTTATACAAGAGACATAGATCTACAACTTTCGTGAAGAAACTTAATTTCGAATCTTACTGTATTAAGAGAAACAATTACTGTAATCTTTATTATTACCCTATACTGACGTCCAGCTTTTACATTTACTAAGAAAATTGTTTTATTACTCAATTCATGTTCATTTAATCTCAAATTTTGACACGTTATTCCTTAGGATGTGTCTATAATTTTTATTAAGAACTCGAAGTCCAATTCTTAACAGGTAAATACAGAAAATTCATAAAATCAGTGAAGGTCATACTAATTACCACAGAACAGTTTACTGACTTTACTGAGTTCGTTTCTATTTCTACATTTGTATAAATTTATATTATTATAACTACGTGTATAACTCAATCTTATATATGTTCCTTCATATAAAATGGTTCTTCCATATTTCTATTAACATACATAAAGAAAACTTAACACAAACAGAAAACTCTATAATTATTTTCACCTAGAACCGAATAGATACCTCCCTATTCTTACTTTTAACTTAATGAAACAACTTATCTATCCATAATTTTCTTCCAACATACTCAAATGCTTACTCTCAGCAACACAAAACTTATCTTTCTTGAACAAACACTCTATTTCACAGCTCGGCTCGAAGTGCCGTTGTACCCGCAAGCCATTTATCACGATTTCTACCCAAAACAACACACTCGGCATCCACTTCATTACTTGTTCAACAACACAGCCAACCTTCATCAAATTTTCGAGACATGCAAAGCTCAAAAACAACATGCAAAGACCTCTAGCTTCACTCTTAGGTCCATCAAGCTCAAAACAACACAAATCCAACACTTCTCACCACTTTTCTTCACAAAACAGCACACTTTCTTTTGGATTTCGCATCATGCAAGGTCCGAATATAACATGCAATGACTTCTACAACTAATCCATCACTTACACAGCTTAGATAAACAACAAAACAACAACTACATCTCATATTCCTCATAGCTTGGTTAGATTCACAAGCTTTTCTTGATGAAGTAGTGGATACACTTCAATTTAGAGTTCTACTCTTCCTTACCTTGCTCGGCTATCAACCTAACACAAAAACACTCCAAGAACAACACCAAAACTTCACATGCAAGAGAGAAAATGACTGGTTTTGCTGCTGGTTCTTCCCTGCCCGTCCGAGAGAGAAGAAGAGAAGATGGAAGTGAGTTTGTGCGGTTCTTGAGGAGAGAGAGAGAGAATTTCGAATTTATGAGGGGAAAACAAGCTACAAGCTAGTCCTAGGTTAGAGAAATGATTAGATTTAGCTCATGATTAAATCTTCTTGAAGTTGTCATTCGGTCCTATGGATTTGAGAGGAAAAACCGTGGGTGGGGGAGAGAGAAAACGGATGGAGAGGAGGGAGAAGGTGTCGTGTCTTCCAAAGGGGGTTTCCTTGCCAATTTTCCACTTAATTCTTTTATTAGGTCTTAATTCATATCATTAATTATAACATTAATTGACAATGTCCTTCAATTAATCCCTTTCATTTCCACTTAATTCAATCACACGAAATTGTAACCTATACCACAAATCAAATAGTTAATGTTAGTCAAAAAGAAAGAAATCCATCACAAAATACTAAAGTCAGAATTTATATTAGCATCACAATTATTAATTTAAATCACCTTAATTGAGATCTATAAATATTAACTAAAATAAAATTACTTGGGCCTAATTTATCTATTCCTAGCCCAACGGGCCTAATCCATAACAATCCCGGCCCACTAAACTAAGCCTTCGATCCTAAGAATTCCGAACCTTGGCCCACTTAAACCAAGTCCAAGCCCACTATCTCTCACTCGAATCCACAAGTCCAATTCGTGTGGCCCACTTATTTCTCAAGCCCATTCGATCCTCACGGTCCATCGGGTTCACTTCTTGGCCCATTTAAGAATAATTCCGAACTCCTAATGATTCCATTACACTAATGAAGGTTAATGAAATTCGGGATGTCACATCTTCCCCAAATTAGGACTACTGTTCAATAAGAGCTTTGTATACTGGTATTATTCACCAATACATCGCACAGACTCTATGTGACATCCTGAATTTCGAGTTATAGTTTCAATTGAATAAGTTAGGCCTTTCATCGACGCGCCTATAATTCTATTTTCTGAGCTGATCACTCACGAGATAACTAGTCCATCTGGGAAACCCATTAAGGGATTTTAACGCAATAGACTTGAGAATTCGACCAGAAATCGACTACTTGACCGTGCTCATCTACAGAGATCATTACGGCACAGTTAAAAATCGATTAGGGATCAGAGATAGGTCGGTTCGACTGAGATAGGTGATCAAAGTGTGGATGATTCCACAAGATTGCAAAATTCTCATTGATCGGCACTAGATCGATTTTTCTGTCGTTTTGGTACCCTGTGTTTGTATTTGAAACCTCGAGATTTTCACGACAACCGAGAGTTACCAATGTGTCGAAGATGTGCATTGTGACTCGAAACAAATCGATCACGGGCCAATTGCACCAAAAATTTCTAAAAGCTACCTGATAGGCTAGGTCACGCTAAAATCGCGTCAGATTGAAATTAACCGCGAATTTGAACTCGATTTCAAAAATTGAAAGTTCTGTCATGTCACGAGTCATTTTAGGATCGTCGACTCATCCTTCGAAGATTTTTCTACAAACTGAGACTTTTGGCGAAAATTCAAAATAGGACCATTTTTGTTCGGAAAATTCAGGAGACCGTTTTTAATCGCGTTTTTGGGATGCAAGTTGATTCTATTAGCAAGGAAAAATGTTAATTTGGTCGTGGGCATCTTAGTTGGATTTATGGGGGCTGAATTGAATCAATTCAAGAGGGAATTGAAGTGGATTTGGGGGAAAATACTTCAAAATTCGTAGCCCCCTCGGTCCTCAACCTTTGGACCACTTCAATGGCTTCCTAAGGAAGCTTGTTGGTGTCGCGACCAAATTTTCGGATGTGAACCACCTAGGGTTTGGCTAATGGATTGTTAAGCTTAGACTTAACTCGAGCTCTCCCAAGCCCATACCAATTCGCGACTTATGTTCAAATTCTTAACATGCAGATTGATTTTATTTAGGAGTCACCACTAATCTATTTTTTGGTGGGTCGATTAGAAACCTAAGTAAAGTAACGAGAGATTTACTTTACTCCTACGAACCAGAGACTATGGGTACGGGGACTTGATTACACTAGATTTCTCTAATGCCTTTTCGGTATCATTCTTTTATTTTCAAAAACATTTTTGCAGGCAGCTTAAATTGATTTTAAATCTATTTCCTTAACATGTAAGGCAATTATGCGAGTGCGCAAACCACCAATTTAACACCCAAATAAACAATGAATAAATTGCAAAAAACTTACCTCAAAGCTACGAAAGCATACGTAATGTTAAATTAGAATCCACATTAACAACCCTAGATATGATTTCTAATTAACACCCAATTTCTTTTTTTTTTTCACTTAATTAATGAAAATCATGCAATATGCAATGTAATATTAACTAAATGACCTAATTCTAATGATATGCAATTTCTAATTAAATGGACCTAACAACAATCACTAAATGGCATGCATTTCATGAATCTAATCCTAACGACGTGCATATGCCATTTTTTCTTTTTCTTTCTTTTTCCTAAAAGAATGTGATCTATCCTAGAAAATAAAACTAATTTATTCTAAGACATTTTTGTATTTCTCATGAAATTCGAAATTAGGTAAAATGTGAAAATTACCTAGCTAGATTAAGATCCTATTCAATTTATATTTGGAATTAGGTTGAGCCAAATCCTAATTTAAACTAAAACATTATCTTAACTCAAATAATCCTAGAATGCAATCTATCTAAAAAATCTATCTAAATTTAAAATTAATTAGAAAATAAAATTAAAAATGCAATCTTACGATAATATGCAATGACGTGCAAAAGATGCCCTAATTCTATATGACATATGCATAATGATTTTTCATTTTTTTATTAATTTCGAAATTAAAATTTAACATGCAATTCAAATAATGATAAAACTAACATCCTAAATGAATGTGCTTTCTTTTCTGTTTTCTTTTCCATGATTCAAAATAAAATTCCTATTCTAAATATGCAAGATAATAAAAAAACAAACCTAACCCTAATTCAACATTTTTTTGGATTTTTCTTTTTATTTCATTTTTAATTTCGAAATTAATAATTGCCAAATAATTAAACATGCAATTCGGGGTAAAAAAAAATCTAGCAACCTAAACTAATGGATTTGATTTTTTGATCTTTTTAAATTTTTGATTTTTTTTACTTTCATTTTTTGATTTTTTTTTAAATTAGAATAAAATTTCTATCTTAAGCATGCAAACCCTAAAACTACATTTAAAAAAAAAAAATAATTTAAGTAACATCACAACAAATCAAGCAATAATTTCGAGTCGGATTTTGGGCGTGAAAATCGGATCGACAATCACTAATTTCAAGGCAATTTCATATCATGCAATTTCAATTTCACATAAGGGATAATTACACTAAAAAGAGAAAATAATAAAATAAAAATAATATTAATAAAACAACCAAAGATAAGTAAATAAAAGAAAAGAAAAACAAAACAAAATTTACCTAAATTAATTTTTGGCTTTTTCTTTTTTTTTCTTTTTTCTAAAAAGAAAAATAGAGGCCGGCCAGTCGGTGGGGAGGAGGGTCGCCGGCTAGGTTTCCGGCGAGGGCTCTAGCAAGGGATTTGTCACGGGATAGCACGGGGCTACGTCGCGGATGCAGCGTCAGGGCACTCGAATCATGGGCTTCGGACGGTGGGGTGCTGCAGGGACAGCAAGAGGCCTCGGGCGGTTGCGGCGAGGAGCTCCGGCATCTGGATCTGGCTGTTGGGCACGGCGTCCGGTGAGGAAGATCTATGGCAAGGGCGTCGTTGGGGAGCAGTGGGGACGAGGAGGCAGGGACGGCGTCGGATCTGGACCAAATTCTGTGGGAATCTCAGATCTGCAGGCGGCGAGTGGAGGCGACGTCGGGGTGGCACGGCGAGAGAATCGGATCGGGCGCGGGCTCCTGTGGATCGTCGCTCGGGTGGCGCAAATCGCACTCATGTCGGG